>JAQQTP010000049.1:6250000-7500000 GCA_029884605.1 Ormosia emarginata | reverse complement strand
TAAACAAATTATATAGTCTAAAGTTAACCTTCCTGCAATATTGAATGGCAGAGCAACATGTTACTAGAGAACTATCAATCAAGCAAAGGTAAGGAAAGGGAATCAAATAAATAGAATTAACTTCCTGACATCTAAATCTAAAATAAAGCATCATCATCAAAAGCAAACTTTGAAGAGAAAAGTGGCTTTAACATTTTATCAAACAAGGGGTATGTAATCAATTATTCAAATCCAAATCTGAATCTCAGTAACATTACAAAACCAGTAATGAATTAAGAAGGGAGAGGGTTTACAAAAAAAGCAGTGAATCTGACCAGAGACACGAAATTGGTGAGGGTCACTGGTTCTGCTTCTCGAACCCGCCTCTGCGTATACTCCTTGCTAAGCTCTCTATCTTGGCTCTTTCTTTGCTCTCCCTTAGTGTCTACATACATGCATGAAGTGAAATTGGTGAGGGAGAATCACTATTCAGATATGGACGAAGATGAGGACACTGTGAATCCGACTTGAGACGGTGAAGCGGCAGACAGTGAAGCGGCAACTCTGGTAGTGGACGGAGAAGACAGCGTGCGTCGTAACTGGAGAGTGGTGGTCTAGTCTCTGGTGGACGACGGGTAGGAGGACGACAGATAAGTAGGAGGACGATGGGTAGGAGGATGACAGGCAGGAGGACGACGCAACCCCTTTTTGTTTCTAATTGAGAATTAAGAATCTAATTCTAAGATACTAAATTAGGTCTTTGTTTCTATTTTTTATTAAAATTTAATTAAAAAATATTAATATATTATAATAAATTAATAATCATAATTATTATATATTATATTATATATAATTAAACAGGCTGGCCTTCAAGCCTAACAGGCTTATTAGATGGCCTGAGGCTTGACCTATTTAATTAAACAGGCATTTTAAAAAGCCTTGGCCTGACTTATTTAGTAAACAGGTCAGGCCAGGTTAGGCTTCAGGCAGACTAGGCCACAGGCCCCTGACAAGCGGCCTGACCTATTTCCACCCCTAGATGTGAGTCAGCCCATCTAACCCACTAAATTAATAGATTTAATGAGTTAAGAATAAAAAAAACTCCATCACATGATGGATTTAAAAAAATGGTTTAAAGACGAGGGTTTAAGCTATATTCCATATTAACGGTACTAGTTATTTTGGAGTGGTTCAGTTCAATTTATAAACTGATTTAGTTTATTTAGTTTTTTTGAACACCCCTAATAAATATAATATTGAATTGCAAATTCTATTGTCTTAAGCTGAATGTGTTAGACCTAGTTTATCTAAATAGAAAAGAAATAAGGAATGAAAGTACCGTTACTTTTGAGTAGTTACTTTTTAAGGTGGGTGATGGATGTTGCAATTACTTTGAGATAGTTACTTTTGAAGGTAGGTGATGAACGTTACATATGAAAAAAGTTAGAAAATAAAGAGAGTACAATTTTATTCATTTCTTTCTTTCTTTTTAATTGCTTAATAATAGCTTTTTGGGAAAATTTAATTTCAGACACCAAATGGGGCAATCCCCATTATATAGTAGTATAGATTATATATTACAACAATAAATATATTAGTTTTTATGCAAAATCATCATTTTTAAAAAGAAAAATGGATGTGCAAATTGTATTTTAGAGAATGAGAGAGTGGTTCACTTAGCAGTTATGAATTGTGAATGAGTGATGTTCTGAACAAGGTTCATAAAAATACCTGAATAGGTTGACAATAGTGGTTTCTTCTGATGAACGGCAGCTGCAACGGTGGTGTTAGGAGGTGAGTACCTGTTAAAGGTACTCTGATGCTCAAGTTAGACTATGCATAAGGTGAGTAGAGTATTTTGAATTAGATGTATACCTTTGTGACCTTGTATGATATTTATAAGAGTATCATGAGTGATAAGAATCGTGATTCAATATGAGTTGAATGCTATTATTTAGGATAAGAATCCATGAGATTGTTATTTCTTATAACTAATTTTCTTATTCATGCGAGATGTAATTGATGTCCATATCTATGAGAGATTCTGTTAGAGATTTGTTCCTTATAAATAGGTATATTTACTTATCTAATAACGCGTATAAATATTTGATATTCAATTATGATAGACTGAGTTGCTCCTGAACTACTAACTCGAAACTCAGTCCAGAACAAGTGCAAAAATAAAACTGAATAAAACATGTAGTTATAATTGTTGGAATCACTTTTTATTTTTAACTTGATAACTAGTGTTAATTAGAAGAGTGAAATGTTGGTATTTATACTATTAATTTACATATTTGTCCCTATATTTATGTCATAGTAGTATCAACTTTTTATTTTTTTGTGAGTCATTGTAGTATCATTTTGGAGAGATGAAAAATTGGATACCAAACTCCCCAATCCTCATTATTAGTAGTAATAAATATTGAAAAGTTTTATTTGCCTACTGAGAAGCGTCAATTCTCACTCCTTGAGCATAGTGTTGCTAGAGACGAAGACTAATTAGTTTGATTGCTTGCTGCTATGGATATTGTATCCATTTTGATTGAGATGGAGTATGGATGGGATCACTCACTCGAGACAGATGGAGATGTCCATAGTTTCCTAAATTAGAATGTGTTTGTTATTGTACAAACTAAGGGACTTGAAGTAGTCCTTAATTTGAGACTTTTGCTCTTTTGGGTTTTGTATCATTTTGAGAGGGTCATGGTGTGTCAACCTTGTCCTTTTGATATATTTAATGTAAATTTAAACAAGTGGTATAAATGAAATCATAAGAAATAGTTGTATATAGACTTAAATTAGGTTTTAAGAGATTTTGTTAATGAATTCTAAAATGAACCTCCTAACAATTCTCGGCTAGTTAATGGTTCACTAGTATGATAACTAATTAATTAAATAGATAATTAAAATGGACTCCCACTATGTCAATTATATTAGAATTGAACCAAGGACTAAAATTAATACTAAAGAACTTAATAAAGTAGAAGTTCATGCATTTTGTGACATCTTACCTAATACCGAAGCAACATGGGTTAGGTGTTACTTGATGTTTCCTATTTAATACTTCTCATTATTCATTTTCAATTCTTCACTCTAGTTACTCTCATTATTTAGTTAATTGAAATCCATTCCTTCATATTTATTCAAGAGGCCAAATCACTAGGTCTAACTAAGTAAAACTCAAATTTTATTTCTAACCATTGGTTACTTATACAATCTCATTTTTCTCATTATCTAAGAAATTCCATAGAGAAGTGTTCCTAATTTTTATTTGATCCCAGTTATCATTTTTAATTTTAACTTGTGGTGTAAACGAGTTGAGTCAAGTCGAGTACTTAAAGCTCAAGTTTAGCTTGTGAAAGAAAGAGGTTACTCAACCTTGGCTTATTTTAAAATATAAAGCTCGAGCTTAGCTTCTTTAGTTCATTTATAACTTAATTATTTTCTTCCTTTTATCAAATATTTCTTTAAAATATTTAAGTTTATTAATTTAGTATTTAGTAGACATCTTTATGCTAGAATATCAAGTAAAAAACTAAAAATAAAAATAAAAGCTTTTTTTATTCATAATCCATTACATAAAAAATCCATAACCTTCCTATAAGAGCTTTTAGTAAGTAATAGTAACAAATAAATTATTACTACTTGTACTTTTCTTATATAAAATTATAATTTTTTTATGAATGAATTTATACTATCTAAATAGAATGAAGAAGTAATACATACACAACATACACGAGCTTTTAATGTTAAACTTATAAAACATGAGCTTGACTCATTTATATAATCAAGCCGAAATTCTAGCTTAAGTTTGTTTGTTTAGTTAAATAAACGAACTTGATTGAACATTTAACGAGTCAAACTTGAATAGTTCATAAATAGCTTGACTCATTTACACCCCTAATTTTAACCAATGCTCTAGTACTCTAGATAAGTAATTTCACCAAACATTGAATTCAATTCTTATCTTTTACTTAAGTGATATCTCTTTATACCGGGCAAGGTCACACATGAAAACTCATAAATAAGAAATAATACATGGTAAAAGATGATTACTAAGTCCATACATCATACATATTATCATCCACAACTAGAGAGATATTAGTAGGCATCACTCTAGTATATAACAACTATAAGGCATAAAAGAAAGCGATAACAACCACACAAAACACATAATCACACCCATCAGTGACGCCTCAAAAAAATATGTCTCATGCTCTAGAAAATTAATCTCATGTGAGATCATCATGGACATGAACTTCCACATTTAAAAGAACTTGAATGAATCCCCCTGCCTCGGGTGAATACACCCACTCGTAGTTTAGCTGCAGAATGATAATCACTCTATCCATGGCTCAGTCTTGGTACCTATCTCAAGCTCTAGAAACGGTAAGAACTCAGAGAATGTAATTGGCTATTGACTATTGGCTATTGAAGATAGTTTTGATGATAACAAACATGAAGATGATGGCAAGATGTCCAAGACATTTCAAGAATAGTATAAGGACTTAGATCTTTTGTAAAGGTAAAAAAGTTCACACTTGAGCTCCAAATACGTTTTTCAAGAACCCAAAATAGCACACATGGTTTCCAAGTTTTTAAAATGAGTTTTGGTTTCTTAAGAAATGACTTTTTGTTTGTCTTTTTATAGGCCGCAAGTGCATGGATCGAACAAGTAATATAATTTAAGAGTAAGATATCGTTCTCACAATGATAATGAAATTTCTAATGCTAAATATCAACCAATAACTTAAGTAATTCTATTCAATAATATAAAAATAGGGAAAAGTGCATTTAAACTAACCTAAGGACTGAAAAGTAATAAATGAAAATTAAAGATAATGGTTAGAGATTAGGAAATCATTCTTCACCTCCTACTTCAATTAATAACATGCAATCCTTTTAAGCAACATTAATGAATGAGTTAAGTTAGCTTGAGAATATACTTTAGTTAAAAGCCTATGTCTAGGTCAATTAACTATGCTTTATTTACCTAATTCACTATGTTTCCATGAGAACTAACGCAAACTCCACTCATTAAGGTCTATTCTCAAACACCTGCTATGCATGGCTAAGAGGTATATTTCTATCCCATTAGCGAATCAACTTATCCAAACTAATTGAATGAAATTGAATATGCATCAACCATACATATGATCTCAAATCCAAATTCCTATGTCTAGGTTCATCATATTTCAACAAATCACTTAAAAGTTGGCCAACCATCAAGAGCATGAAGATCCATATGGTTGAACAAAACCAAACATCAATATAAACTCAAAGAAGTACAAAATCATCAATATCCATACAAGGATCCAAAGTAATCCCTAAATACAGCTTAGCTATTCATTGAACATGAAAATATACATCAAAAACCATGTTCATGATATAAGGAAGAGAAGAAAACAAAGGGGAAATGGAAGGAAGCCTGTGGATGTGATCTTTGATGCTTGAATCTCCTTCTATGAAGAAGATGGCCTCCAAGGTTGGCTCCCCTAGCCTCCTCTCAACCCAGAAATGAAATCATAGCCGCAGTTTCTAACCTAGAATTAGCCTCTTTGAAAAAAATCTGATAAAATAGTATATATAGGCTCAGAAAATAGAGTCACACCGTGACATTAACAAGCCTACGCCGCGACGCATGTACAAATCAGATCACCACACCGCAACATTAATTTGCTTGCGCCGCTGCGTTCAATCTTCAAAGCTCACTGTTTGAAGCAGAGGATGCACCACGCCACGACATTAAAATGCTTACGCCGCGGCGTGAGATGCTGAACCTCACACTTGGCTTTCTCTTAGATTTTTCTTCCAATGTTAGTCCAAATCTTCTACCAATCTGCTTATTTGCAGCTCTTCCTACAATAGAGAAATTGCCAAGTTACTAAAAGTTACAAATCCACTTAATCAATTGAAGAATATGCACAATTTGCTCAAGATCATATAGGAAGGTATCAAGATTGAATTTGACAAATATCAGCATAAAACCTTCCATATATGCATAATAACAAGGACTTAAGCAATCAACAAAGCACAAATATACGACACAAATAACTATATTTCCTGGAGTTATCACTTTTAAGTGTCTAAAAGCTTATTGGATCTTTTGAAAATGTTTGGCAAAGTTTACAAAGCTAATTAAAGAGTTTTTTAATAGGTCTAATTGAATAAAAGGTCTCCCTATTTGAATAGCAAATGTTAGAATGCCAAGTTTTCAATTCCATCAAGCTCTATTCGAATAGAATAGGGCATCTATTCGAATATATGGCTTAAAATGGCCTACACGTCTTTTGTTTTTAAAAGGCCAAATAGAATAAATCATAAGCCTATTCGAATAGATTGTTCCAGAAATCAATTTGTACTATGTTATAACACACTTATTCAAATAGACTCTCATCTTAATCGAAAAGACTAAGTTTCCATAAATAGAAATTAACAGCTAGTTACTTGCATTTAATGCTCTCAACTACTCCCAACGGCTCTTAAATGACTTGGACTATAAATACAAGTCATTGGACATTAAAGGAGAGTAGGAAATCATTATGAAACATCTTGTTGAGCATTCAATACGAGTTTACCAACCTTGAAATTTATTACTCTATTTTTGGGTTTAAAAGTGTGCTAATCCTTATACCTATTGAGCTTTGATTTGTATTATCCACTCTTGTGAGAGTTTATCATTCATATACACTTTGATTTCCTATAAAGAGGGTAAAGTATTCCTCAAAAGTTATAAGGGTGAGGTATCCCTTATTTTGAGGCTCAAACACAAAGGGTGAGACATCTCAAGGTGTGTTGAGTGCTCTTTGTTATAAAGATTTCAAGCACCTATTCAAGCTTGAAGTGTTAGTAAAAAATCTCGGGTGATTTACTTGAGGACTAGACGTAGGTCACAAGAAGTGGCTGAACTAGGATAAATCCTTGTGTTTGTTCTTCTCAACTTTAACTCATTTACTTTTGTGCTTTGCTTTTATATACTTACTTGAATTCTATTCATCTTGGTTGTTTTATTTGTGAGTGAAATATTCAATCTTATCTATATATTCACCTCTATCAAGCATTAGTTTCAACGAAAATTGTTAAATAAGAGTTTTGTGAAAAATTTGCAAAAATCTTTTATAAACTCAATTCATCCTCCCTCATAAGTTTGAAGCCACTTGATAACACGTGGTATCAGAGCTAGACTCTTGTATAAAAAACTTAACAGCTTTAAGATGAGTTATGACTTCTTCAAATGATTTTTCATCGAAAAGTTCTTCTATCAATAGACCGCTCTTTTTTAATAGGGATAGTTATATATATTGGAAAGAATGAATGAGAATTTTTATTGAAGCTATTGATCTAGATGTGTGGGAAGCAATAGAAAATGATCTTTTTGTTCCTATACATGTTTCTAATGGTGTAAAAGTCAACACACCAAGAAGTGAATGCACAGATGAAGATAAGAAAAAATTTCAATATAATTTGAGAACCAAAAACATCATTACTACAACTTTGGGATATGATGACTTCTTTAGAATCCCAAATTGTAAAACTGTCCAAGAAATATGGGACACTTTACAAGTAACTCATGGGGGGTATTAGTGAAGTAAAAAGATCAAGAATAAATACTTTCACTCATGAGTATGAACTCTTTAGAATGAACCAAGGTGAAAGCATTCAAGAAATGCAAAATAAGTTCACACATATTGTAAATCATTTTGCTTTATTGGGAAAGACTTTTTCTAATGAAGACCTTATTAACCAAATTTTGAGGTGTTTAAGAAGGCATTGACAACCCAAAGTGATGGCTATTGCGAGGTCAAGAAACCTCTCAACTATGACATTAGCTACTCTCTTTGGAGAGCTCCAAGAACATGAGTTGGAGTTAAATAGACTCAACCAAAATGTGGAGCTTGACAAGAAAAAGAAGGGAATTACTCTCAAGGCCACTTCCTCCATGATTGATGATGATGATGAAGATGATGGAGATGACATGGAGAACCTTGAGATAAATGAGGAGAACCTTAGCCTTCTTGTATAGAGGTTTGGGAAATTCTTCAAGAAGAAGGGAACCCAAATAAGGCCACATTTCTCCTCAGATAAGACCTATCACAAAGGGGAAGAAACTTCATCCACTCATACTTGCTATGTGTAATGGCCTAACCCTATTACCATAGTATATTCACAATACACAAGTAAACAGAGTTAAGTGCAGCACTTCTAACTTAACAACATCAAACTAAAGTCATAATTACCAAGTTCTTTATTATAAAGAGCCACGAGGGGAAGAAAAGTTATATTTAAACTTTTTACATTGTATGTACAGACTAAGCCTCAAAGGGGCATAAGTACATTACATAAAACTTATACAACCCAAAGCAAATATTTCATCATACAAGCTTTGGACAAAAGCAAATAAAAACTAAACTAGTTTATCCGCTTCTGTTTCTTCCCCTTGGGAGAATCCTAACCTGGTTTGATCATGGAAACAACAAACAGGGTGCAAATTCCCAATTCTCAGTAATATATATACATATATGGCTTCATAATAATTCAATTATTCACAATGAATAAACTTACTAACATTAGATTATGATTGCAATAAGTAATTAAGTCACTACACAATACCATTAGAACATCCTCATATTGACTCTATGTAGACATTCATTAAGCCAATCCATAATCCACATACATAACTAACCTCTTTCCAATGATAAATATTTACCTATACAATTATAAGATATCATATCCTTTAGCAAACTATTTTTCTTACCCCTTTGCTTAGAAAATAGTTTTTCTCATTCTTATTGCCTTTGGTAGAGCTTTTCTCACTCTTACTACCCTTGGTATAGAGCTTTTCTCATTCTCTTGTTCATAAATCTATCCTTGGCAAAGTGCTTTTTTCACTACTTTGTAATATCAAGGTGTTTTTCTCATTCCATTGTTTTGGGATAAATTATGTTGTGGCTCAACTTCAACCATGTAAAGGAGCCTCTCATCTTAAAGGGGCTATATTAGTTCAATTCTAACAAACAAAGAAGTCATTTATAGCAAACAATCCACATTCACTTAACTTTAACAAATAAAGGAGTAACTAGAGTTTCTAGGGCTCTTGACATCGTAAAATATCTTCCATTAGGTCATTGGTATTTATTACATAGCTTAAACAAGCCTTACCTCAAGCCCAAGAACAGAAAACTCTATTTTTGTGAGTCCACAATCTGTTAGGACCACTCCATATCCTATTTCTGAAAGTCTCTAATCGATTATTCCTCTTCGGTAATCGGTTAGGACTCATTTCATAACATTATGGATGAGTTGAATAATCGGTTAGCCACTTGAGCAACATAGCTCTCTGTTAGAGCTGAATAATTAGTTAGCTCCCTTGGCTAACTAGTTATTCAAAAATGTAACTTTCTACAAGAGTCAAATAATCAGTTGGGCCTTACTCTTAACCAGTTATTTTCCTCTAACAACATCATCTGAAAGCTAGATAATCAATCATGTCATTGTCATACCCAGTTATCTGGTGTGTTTTGCACCAGAAAACAGGGCAAACACATATTCTTTTTTCACCGTTTTCATACTTTCCAAACAACTTAACATAATCATATGTTCAAGCTATTATCCAAGTGAAAGAAAACAACCAAAGTCACTTATGTAACACCCTCGATATCATGTTAGGCTTGTATGTGATTACAGGGGTAGCCTAATATTAGCTTAACATGCCTGTGAAGTTTCATGGAAAACTGAGTTAGTTTAGGCACTTTGCCGCAACACAAAATATGAAAAGTAGCCTAAAATAACTCTGAAAAGGACATAAATTGCCTAGATAAAAGAAATAATTATGGATAAGTTATTTTTAATTCATAAATTAGTTGAAAAAGTTACAGTTAAAGTTTGAAGGAAAACTGATTTCGTTTGGTATTTTTAAGTACACTGAGTGAGTGTTTTAATACCAAATGGACTTAGTGCAAATATGGAAAAATATGAAAATGATATTTTTGGTAATTAGATTAATCTTATGATTTATTATGATACCTAAGGAAGTTAGGAAAACTTGATTTAGTAAGATCAAAGTGTTCCTAAGATATATAAAGTATCAGTATAGCTTAGTAATTATCATTTAAGAAGCCAATTGACCTTTTTCTCTCATTTTTACATGACAGAGGAAATGAAAAATAGAGAAAGAAGAAAAGAGAAGGAAAAGGAAAAGGAAGAAGAAGAGAGGAATAGGAAGGAAAGAAGAAAGGCCAAGGTGTGATCTTCCACTCCACAAAGAGGTAGGGGTGTTCTTTCCAAAATCCAATTTTCCTCTTCATCTCTTGTAGTTTTTGTATATATGTATGGTTTGGGGAAAAATAGCTATTTAAGGTAAAGATGGTTTCCTTATCTAGTTCTTGCTTTCAATGACTGAGTTTAGTTTTGTTCTAGATTGACCTATGCTTGGTTGTTGATTGTGAGGTTAGAAACAGCCTCTTGAGTTTTTGAATCAAAAGTCGAGAATTGGGTTTTGATTGATTGATTTTTTATCATAACCTAAGTTTGATGAGTTGAATTTAGTATTTAATGATTTTAAGATGATTAGAGACCATGATTAGGGTTAGGAAACACTTAGAATCCATGATTTGAGGATTAGAACTTGGTTAGAAACCAAGATTATGCAGAACTCGAATCTGTAGAAACAGGACAACATCTGAACAGCCTGTGATGTTTATTGCATAACTTGAGCTACAGACATCGATTTGACCTAATTTTAGTGGCATTTGAAAGCTAAGACATAAGGCTTCATATAATAAAAATTTTAGAATTTTAGAGCAAGCCAATTAGTACCAGTTTCTGTATGAATCCAAGGCGGATTCTGCAAAAAATGCATTCTGAAACTAGTAAACTAGATTGCATAATTTCTTGCTTCGATGTCGTATTGACATAAGACTAGTGACATTTTGAAACTAACATATAAGGCTTCTTGCTTGTAAAATTTTAGAATTTTACCACTTTTAGTTTGTTCCCAGTTTCAGTTTAAAGTCAAGATAGAATAAGGTAAATCAGTGAATGCCCTGTTTTGGCCTCAGCAAAATGTCGCATAACTTTGACTACACTTAGCCAAATGAAGTGAGGTTTGTGACATTTGAAAGATATGAGAGAAAGTTATTTGTCCATAAAATTTCAGAATTTAAAAGTTAGGATGCACATTTGGTGAACTCATGAAAAATAGCATTTTTAGGTGAAAATTGAGGTGTTTTTTAGAAAGTTTGGACCCTAAAAACTTTAGTAGCTCCTTTAATAGTTATAGTTGAATTATGAAAGTGTAGTAAGAGTGCCATAGGGCCTAGTTGGAAAGAGTTGAGTGTCATAGGGCCTAGTTGACAGTAGTTAAGTGTCATAGGGCCTAATTGGAAAGAGTTGAGTGCCATAAGACCTAGTTAACAAGAGTTGAGTACCATAGTGCCTAATTGGCAAGAGTTGAGTGCCATAGGGCCTAGTTGGCAAGAGTTGAGTGTCATAAGGCCTAGTTGGCAAGAGTTAAGTGTCATGGGGCCTAGTTGGCAAGAGTTGAGTACCATAATGCCTAGTTGATAATAGTGAAATGCCATAGTGCATGAAAGCTCTCATAGAGTTAAGGTAAAGCTAGTAGTACAAGGACAAACTTAGTATAGAGTTTTAATGCAGTGGTTATGTAAGAGTCAGACATAGCACCACATTTTTCTCATACATGCATACATACACTTGCTATTCCTAACAGTTTGAGGTAGTGGAAAAGTCCACTCAGTTTAAGGTAGGTTATAGGAGGTTACATATTCCCTCCCTACCTGGTAGGTTAAGGAGGTAACATGTTCAGATAACAGATTTCCTCCCTACCGAGATGAGTAGTCAAGTTCATGACATTGCATTTACACTATCATATATCTTTGCTTGAGCATAATCATGCATCATACAGTCATTGTATTACTTGATAATTGATTATATTTGTGATATGTGATTCTTTTATGAATGTATGGCCTTGCTCAATGGTATTTTACAATTGTATGGGCGGTTTTTTAATATCATTGATTAGTTGTGTTATACATAAATTAGTCCTGAGGTATAGTTTGCTTGGAGACATCACCTAGAGAGTGAATGTGATAGCTCCTTGAGTTGTGAGAGGTTGTTTGTTTGTTTGATAGTTCCAGATGATTTTATAATGGTATAAGTTATTTATTCTTTGTGAATATTACAACTACTAGTATTAGTACAATTACACTAAGAATATTTGATTTTCATCCCATGTGTTGCCATGTCAATCTAGGTGAAAGTTCTCTCCAAGACAAGAAGCTGAAGAAGATTGAAGATTAGACTAGTTTTATGTTTTAGTAGTTAATTTCTGATTACTTATGTATATTTGATATTAGTTTGTAAACAGATGTATGTGCTATATTTTGTCATTTGAGACAGTTGTATGTTTATGAGTGGATGTTTATTTCTACAAGGCTCTCTATAATGGTTTATTTATATAAATGTTATGGGATAGATTAATGTTTAAGTTAGAAGTAGCATAGCTAATACTGTGTATCCCGGTATATGTCAGATATATTAGGATTTTAGTATTAGGATGTTACAACTTACAAACTAATCAAGTTGAATATATCTTTATAGTTACAATTTCAAACTCATCCACAACCCATAATCACAACCTTAAAACAATAAGGTTATATGGATGTTTACAAGTAACAAAAACTATAATCATGCATATGTCAACTTAAAACAAACCTTATCTCAGGTTCTTAACAAGTTCATCCAACTCAAATCATTGAAAAACCTCTTAAAACCCATTTCCAATTCAAGCATGCATGCATCAAGCACCAAAAGGATATAGAAAATAGAAGAGCTAAGTAAACAAACACCCATACCTTAAGTTGTGTGGTTGTTGATCAAGGCTTAGTCTTCCTTCCCTTTTCCTCTTCTTCCTCATTCTTTCTCCCCTTGCCTTTCCTTCTCTTTTATTTCTCTTTTCTTTCAACTAGTCTAAACGTGAGAATGGAGAGTGAATGAGTGAAAAAGTCAAAGATGAAGGCTTTAAGAGAGAGACAGTGGATCAGTTAGAGAGATAAGGATGGAAAACTATAATGTTAATTGGAAATATTGTATCTCTTAGAGATACTTTAGTCTTCCATTAACAAGTTTTCTAACCTTTAAAGGTGTTATATAAAATCCTAGAACTCATCTCATTCCTAGTTTCATCATTCCATAATTTTTCATACACCTAAAACTGTCACTTAATCCTATTACTCTTCCTCAAGTTAAATTAAACATATGGAAAATAAGCTAATAAGCTTATAGGTATCTGCCTTAACTTGTACTTATTATCATAAAATTCTTTATTCTTTACTTGATATCTTCACAAATTTTCATAATTTTCTAAGATATTTGCCTTTTTAATCTGGTCCTTAAACACTTATTCAGTGTTATTAAAAATACCAAACAAAGTTAGTTAATTCTCCAAAATTCACTACATTACATTTCATTCATCGGTGACCTAAAATAAATTCTCCATATTTATTTTCCTTATCTAATCAATTTGTGCTCAAATATGAGTTATTATAAGCTATTTTTTTTTACATTCAATATTATAGCAAAGTGCTTAAACTAACTCAGAAGGTCACCAAAATTAACAGATAATTCATACAAGTGTTGTAGTACCTCAATAACCACAGTCAATAATAACATGTTAAGGAGGATGTTACCCTATGAGTGTGGAAAGTTAGGACACATGAAGATGGAGTGTCCCATCTATAAAAAAAATGTGGAGAAGTTTGAAAAGAGGTCTTCCAAAGACAAAAAAGGAAGGAAAGCCTACATTGCATAAGATGATAATGACATGGACTTAACGGATAGCTCAGATAATGACGAAGCTCATTTGTGTCTTATGGCTAGAGGAGAAAAGGAAGATGAAGAAGACATGGAGGTAATATCTTCTAACATTGACTCTTTTCCTTCTTATAGTGAATTGCAAGATGCATTTGAAGAATTGTATGATGAATCTATGAGGTTTGCAAAACTTGTTTCCTCATCCAAGAAAACAATTTAATCTTTAGAAAAAAAATATCTACTTTAAATAAGGAAGTTGAGGAACTTAAAATTAAGAATGAAATTCTTGTGTTAATTGATGCAAATTCTTCATGCATGACTTGCTCCTCACATGAAAATGCATTTACATCCACTTCTTGCTCATCATGCAAAGTTTTTGAAAAGGAAATTGAGGATTTAAAAAATATTCTTTCAAAATTTACTTTTGGAAGAGACAACTTGAACATATTACTTAGAAAACAAAAATGTGTTTTTTAAAAGGCCGATTTACGGTATCATCCTAAAAGTCAACAAAAACTTACAAGAATTTATTTGTTCTTTCAAGTGCTTCAAGTAGCCCTTTCATTAAATATTTTCATGGTGGCAAGAAGGGACATAATGCATTAACTTGCAATGTGAGGAAGAATAAGAACAATAAAGTAGGGACTAAAATGGTTTAAGTCCCCAAGGGCATTTTGCCAAAGACTAATACACAAGGACCTAAAAAAATCTGGGTACCAAAAATTTAAAACTAAATGTGTATTGTAAGCGTGCATGAAGGTCAAGAGCTCTCATTGGCATCTTGATAGTAGATGCTTCAAGCACATAACTAGAGATGACCCAAGTTTTCCTTCCTAGTCCCCAAGAAGAATGGGCATGTAACCTATGGAGAAAATAACAAACAAAATATCATTGGAGTAGGCAAAGTTGGAAAAATCCCTTCATCTTCTATTAATAATGTCTTACTTGTTCAAGGCCTTAAACATGACTTGCTTAGCATTAGTCAATTGTGTGACAAAGGGAATAGAGTTATATTTAATTCAAATTGTTGCATAATTGAAGGAAATGATGATAAACAAGTTAAGTTTATTGGTCACAAGGTCAATAACATATATATGATTAGTCTTGATAATATATCCTCTAATGATGCTAAATGTTTTATGAGTAAAGAAGATGATTCATGGCTATAGCATAGAAGAATTTCACATATTCACATGGATCACTTAAACAAGTTCGTCGCAAAGGAGCTAGTAATTGGACTACCCAAGCTCAATTTGAAAAATATAAACAATATGATGCATATCAAAAGGGAATCGAAGTAAAGGTCTCTTTTAAAGTTAAAAATGTTGTTTCAACTTCTAGACCTTTATAACTTTTACATATAGATCTTTTTGGATCGTCTAGAATAATGAGCTTTGGTGGGAATTACTATGCATTATTGTGGATGATTTTTCTAGGTTTACATGGACATTATTTTTATCTCATAAAAATGATGTTTTTCAAGCCTTTAAAAAACTTGTCAAAGTTATCCAAAATGAAAAGAGTTTTAATATTGCATCCATTAGAAGTGATCATGATGGTGAGTTTGAAAACCATGAGTTTGAAACCTTTTGTGATGAACTTAACATTAAGCAAATTTTTTTAACCCCTAGAACTCCACAGCAAAATAGAGCTGTATAAAGGAAAAATATATCTTTCGAAGAAATGACAAGAATTATGCTCAATGAGACTAACATTCCTAAGTATTTTTGGGTAGATGTGGTAAGTACTACTTGTTATGCAATGAATACGGTCCTAACAAGGTCAATTTTAAAGAAAATCCCCTATGAGCTATACAAAGGAAGGAAGACAAATGTCTCACACATTCATGTCTTTGGATGTAAATATTTTGTTTTAAATAATGAAAATGATAACTTAAGGATGTTTGATGCTAAATCGAATGAGGGTATATTTCTTGGTTATTCTACTCATATTAAAGTTTTAGAATTTACAACAAAAGAACTATGACCATAAAAGAGTCCATTCATGTTGCTTTTGATGAAACTAACCCAAATGGACCGAGAAAGATTTTGTTGATGATGTTATAGAAATCTTGGCAAGAACACACTTGGAAGACAAGGAGAAAGAAGCTAAGAAGCAAGAGGAAAGCCAAGTTGATCCCCTAAGACAAGAGGATTCACAAATCATGGACCTTCCCAAGGAATTGAGGACTTCAAAATATCATCCTCTTGACAACGTGATAGGTGATGTATCAAAAGGGATAACTACTAAAAACTCTCTTCGAGATGTATGTAACCATATGACTTTTGTTTCAGAAATTGAACCTAAAGACCTAAATGAAGCCATTGATGATGAATTGGCCACGCAAGAGGAACTAAATCAATTTGAAAGAAATCAAGTTTGGGAACTTGTTCTAAGGCCCAATGATCATCCCATAATTGGCACCAAATGGGTCTTTAGTGTAACACCCAAAAATTTGTTAATTTATAATATTGTCTGAATTGTACTATTTTGTGATTTCTGTATGCTGTAAATTTATTTTGACTGTTTCATGACTGTATTTGATCGTTGTGTGTGATTTACTCTGGGTCAAGAAAATAATAATTTTTAGGCTGGGAAAAATCTTTACGTATTTATTTGGAGCCGGGGGATCTTACTAAATCCAATTCCGAGAGATACGTGACATAATCTTTTAATTTTTAAAAATTATCTGTGAAATAAAAATATACTGTATTTTTATTTTACAGTAGACAAATATTTACTGACTTGTAAGCAGTAATGTTCTATTCATTGAGTAATAATTTCTGTAGCTATTGTCTGAAAAATATCTTCTGTAAACCAATAGGATTTAGTCAAAATAGATTGCTTGAATTTCTAAACCAATAGGAAGCGGTCAATAAAAATGGTTAGACTAGTTAGTTAGAAACTAGATGACTTAAACCAAGTTAGCCTAAAAACCTATGTAGTAACTAAATGGAGCAAACTTAGTTTGCTACTCTTTAGAGTCCATAGTTACTAGAGTTATCTAGCACCTTCTAGAAAGAATGATTAATGCCTAATGTAACTAGATAGTTAGTAAGTAACTAAGTAGTTAGCAAAGAAGCTAGAAAACCTAACTAAGTTAGTTTAATTTGGTTAGGACACAATTGAATTAGAAACTTAGTTAGTTTTCTATTGATTCCATAGTTAGGAAGCTTCAAGAACTAGATGACTCAAGTTGTCAAGCCTATAGAAAACAAGCTTGGAGGCAAAGGCTTTGAAGATCAACCATTGATTCAATCTAAGGTCATTAGGAGGTCTTGAGTGGTCAAACAAAGTGGCCACCTCTTTTGGTGAGCTCCACGGCCATAAGGCCTTAGGAGGAGCTAAGGATGACACTTTGTTTATTTCATTTCATCCATCCATTTCCTAAAGCAAGTTTCACAAATTCTCTCCTTTTCTCTCTAGAGCATCTCACAGCCTCTACACCATATCTATACTTCTACTTTTCTATAATTTCATCCAACTCCACTTCTTAAACCTAAACACCATTCTAAACACTTTTCATGTTGTAAGTTTCTTCAAAATCATCCATCTAGTGCTTGGAAAACAAGTTTGACGTTTCTTCTATACAAGGTAAAAATCCTTGTTTCTTGTTTCTAAATTGATTCTAGAGTTCCTAAGCCATGATTGATCCATGGTTTTCCTTTTTCAAAGCTTAGTTTATGATTTTGTAATTTGTTTAAGTTTGTTTGGGTTCTCTTAAAGGCTACACGAAATCCCTAGGAGGAAATCCAAGAAGAGTTTGTCTTCCTTAAGGTAAGAGGGAGATTTAATCTCATCAACCATGTCTTGGTGGTGAGAAAATGGATTTGTTTATGGTGAAGAATCCATAAGGGTTCATTCACTTGATTGTTTAAAGTTTTTCTTATTTGTGATAATTTTTTATGCAAGCATGTTTATAGCTTTGATTATATGTTTTAATATGTGTTTACGAAGGCATGATAGTTATTGTATGTAGTAGGATGTGAATAACATGATAAGAAATTGCATGAGGCTTCCAAAGAACCCATGAGGCTCACAACCTCAACATCACTAAGAGGACCAAGATGTTCTAAAATATTTTCCTAATCATGGATTAATTAATTTAATTGGATTAATGATTTTTACAAGGACTTAGATAATAGAAAATAATTAAAGATGATTTATAGAACACATAGTGAATTTCGGCCAACATGCCATTTATGATATCTTTAATCCAAAGTCATTTTCTAAGTATGGACTATGTAATTAATTTAAATGAGAACTCAATTTAATGAATTTTAGAGAATAAAAGAAAGTGAAGTTATTTTAGAGCTTAATTAGAGGAATTAAGTAAGGATGAGAAATAAAATAAATACTTGAAAACTACTAACGTATAGCTCACCCGTTAGGTTTTGAAGCTCGTTAGCAAGTTTTGAGCTGTAAATATTGGTTAAATCCATAAATGGTAATTTTTAAAGGAAACAGTAGAAAATACTACTTAAAGGATTTTCAAGAGAAAATGTTGTAAATAAGACTAAAAAAAGATATATAATGGAGAAAGTTTCAAAATTTAATTTAGAAAGTAAAGAAATATTTTACGCAGTTGAAAAATATTAAAAAAATCCTACGCGTATTTAAAATAATAATTTTTAAACTACGTAATTGAGAAAACGATTTAAAAACATTAAGCGATTGAGAAAATGATTTAAAAATGCTATGCGATTGCAAAAACGTCGAAAAATATTTATGCGATTTGAAAATGTTAGAAAAAGGTTGCGCAATTATGAAAACGTGATAAAATATTTACACGATTGAGAATAACAGTAGTTTGCTGTCAGGTTAATGTGGTGAACCCGATTTTGTTGAAAAATGGTACTGCTAAGTGATTGGGTGTAGTTGTGAAAAATTATAGTATTGTGATTTTTGTATTTTGGCTCATGCACCATGTATAGAGAAACGTGTCAATTTAGTTGATATTGGCAAGTTGCCTAAGAGATGAATTACACCATAGTGTGGGTGCGATAGGCGTAGTATTGTTCATTGAGTAAACTTGGAGGCGTAGGTGTGCGGAGGATTCCACATGTGGACAGTTGGTAGCTCCTTTGGACCGTGGTACCGGGCAACACACTAGTGATCTCGACAAAGCACTATTCTTAATCACGATCTAGCGTAGACTATCTGGTACAATGCCTGTTGTACACGACAATTATATTGTGTAGTACTTGGCTAGGGCAGTCGGAGCTACAAACAGATCTTTTAGATCATTCTCTCTTAAAATTGTGGTTAGCTCCATGGAGTAGGAACGAGTCTGTGTATATCTGCATATTTGGTCTGCATCATGATGTGATAATTATATTGATCTGAGATATTGTGTATATTGTGATAACATGATTTGATGTATTGAATGCTATATCTGTATGTACTATTGTTTTCTAAACTGCCATGCTGGTAGTGATGTAGATTGTCTCACCTCTTTGTATGTATTTTCGTATTATTACTTATGTTCGGTAAAGATTTTGAGGAAGGAGAAGAGAAGCAACCTTTGGGTTGTTAGTACGAAGAGGAACAACATCCCGGTGTTCAATGCGAAGAGGGCAAGCCTCTAGATCATCCCTATTGTGTGAATTGATTTTGACGTGTTATGACACTATCGAGTTTTCTGGGATTTGTGAGACTAGAGTTCCATGGGAGCTCCGAAGCCTGGCGTCTACAAGCTGATAGGGAGACAGCTGTTTATGTGAAACGATTGATTGTGTCCCTTAGTAGGGAATATGACGGAGTTCCTATGTTCTCTACTACTGTCTATGTACATCTAGAGTTACCCTTGTCGATTAGGCGCTATTGGGGTGGTCGTTTCCATGTCCCTAATGAGCTTAGTAGTGTGTCGACCGCACGGACTCCTGCCCGTAGGGCTACATGACATCCAGGGTTTCTGTCTTCCGATGATCTACCAAAGAAGGATCATTCGGAGGATCAAAACTTTTAGTTGTGCACTTGGGCTAGTTTATGGTTTGTTATGAGTCAAGCAGTTTACAGCTTTATAAAACAGTTTGTAATGTGTAATTATTTGTATCTTTAAAAACAAAATTATATGTATAATTATGGTATGTATTTAGTAGTTTATTTTATTTCATGTTCTGTTTATTTTATTTAATGATATAATGTACAAAAAAAATTTTACAACTCGTATTATTATTATAAAATAAATGATTTGTAACTTCGGTAAGGTTTATTTATAATTCGTCATAAATGTAATGCCGTATGGAGGGTGTTACATTTAGTAACAAACTTGATAAAACAAGCTTAATAATAAGGAATAAAGCTAGGCTGGTTACAAAAGGCTATAATCAAGAAGAAGGAATAAAATATAAAGAAACTTATGCGCCCATAGCTAGACTAAAGGCCATTAGAATGTTACTTGCTTTTACATGCATCATGGATTTTAAAATCTATCAAATGGATGTAAAAAGTACTTTTTTAAATAGTTTTATTCAAGAAGAGGTGTATGTGGAGCAACCTCTCATTTTTGAAAGCTTTGAATTGCCCAACCATGTTTTTAAGTTAAAAAAGACCTTGTATGACTTAAAATAAGCTCCTAGAGTCTGGTCTGAAAGGTTGAGCAAGTTTCTTTTAGAAAATAGATTTTTCAGGAGGGAAGGTAGATACAACACTCTTTATCAAAAATAAAAAGTATAACATACTCCTTGTGCAAATATATGTTGATGATATAATATTTGGTGTTACTAGTGAGTCTTTATGTAAGGAGTTTGTTAGTACCATGCAAAATTAATTTGAGATGTTTATGATGGGAGAGCTCAACTTCTTACTTGGACTCCAAGTCAAGCAAACTAGGGATGAAACTTTCATAATCCAAACCAATTTTTGCAAAGAGCTGCTAAAAAAGTTTGGGATGGACAATACCAAGCATTTGGCTACATAAATGAGCATTTTGTAACACCCTAATACAGATATCTAAATACATCCTAGATAGACAGAGATATATAAAGATAACCAGTACTAGAGATGTCACTTCTATACTACATACTAACATATATCTATAATCACAACTAAGTAATTATAGAAAGCTTGAGAGATTGCGGAAAAACTTAAACTCATACATATATATATACAAACTTAGCCACATAAAGGCTTATTGTAATACATATAACATAAAAATTACAGAACAAATATAAACTAATTACATAAATTCTGTCTACTTAAAGTAATAAAACTACTCTAGTCTTCATGCTTTATCTTCTCACCCTTAGTAGGGTTTGTACCTCTGTACCGGTGCCTTTGCCTGCATCTGTGCCTGTGCCTACATCTGTGCCTGCATCTATGCCTGCATTTGTGCTTGCATCTATGCCTACATCTGTGTCTGCATCTGGATTTACATAAAATAGCAACTCGGGTGAGAATTAACATTCTCAGTAAAAGTAATTCCAATACCAGTTCTCTATAAAACTGTATATAACAAATATATAACAAATGCTATAATTTCTAGCTTAGGAGCTTCCTCCTCTTTTTTCATAACTTAGGAGTTTCCTTCTCTTTTATCATAACTTAGGAGTTTCCTCCTCTTTTCTCATAACTGCACACTTTCTTATAGTGTGACATTAACCGATAGCCTACACACTATTAATACATACAACGCCCATACAGCTGTACATACCAACAGTGACGAACAATGCCCATACAACTATCCATGAATGCAATGATAATGATATGTAATATGAATATGCCTAAGGAATCCTAAGAGCATGTGAATGAAATACAAATGCAGGGTTTTGTTTCGAAATACATGCAAAAGTTTATTTTGAAAACAAAGAAGTTTGCTAGGAACTAGTCAGTATATCATCCAGTGGTAATTAGAGGAAAAGCTTATCCTCATATTACACATATCCTGGCACGCTGAGAAATTCGGGCTACATCCTTGCTCAAAGAGCGTCTTTGGATTTTCCACTTATCTCCTTTGGCCTTGGTAATATCGAGACATTAGGGTTATGTCTTTCTCAAAAGTCCTTCGGACACCCATCTATCCCTTTTTGCCTCCATGAATGACATCAAAGGATACTCACCAGATCGATCCTACTTAACCAATTCATAGACTAACATTCGTACTTATATACTTAGTTCCTTTACGATCTAAGTATTTTCTCCTAGGAACTTTGGTTTCTTATGTTTACCCTTTGTAATGAGGAGAATCTGTAACCTCATACTACATGTAACCTTAGCACTTGGTTAGAAATACTTGTCCCCTTAGGAACTTCTCTGATTCCTTACCTTCTGGCTAAATGACCTCACGTCATATAACGTTACATTCTCAGGTAAACATTACCAGTCCATTTCTCATACTTGTACCTAAACACCACCTCATCACTCCTATCTCTTAAGTGATTTCTAATGCAACACTATGTTGCTGATGTGTTAGATACTCACCTATGGAAAACTACTAATCTTGGTTGCACTAAGGTTCTTTTTCCTCACATACATACTAGCTTAACTAACTAGTATGTGAAAAGCTTAGTGTTGTGTTTAACTCTTACATAAATACCATCTTACTCTCTTATAGACTCCACTCATCCTAGTGAAAGAGTCTGTCTTAACTAATGCCTCATTCACCCTTACTTAAGGAAATAAATGTGCATTTCTCTAAAACTTTGCATAATTCACTCAACTTTAATCAAAGAGAGTAATTCATGCATTTAATTTTCCTTTTATCACACTTCTAGTAGTAGCTTATACTACACTTATGTGCTAACATACGTATTCTGGTTCTATCTAGCTTTCCCTTCTATCACACTTCTGGTAGTAACTTATACTACACTTGTGTGCTTAAGGTTCCAGATACCTCTTTAACTATTCTAAACTCATGGAATGCTTAAGAACTTAACTTCTATACTTTTGTTAGTATCTAAGGAAGTAAATTCCCTTTATCTTGTACTTCTAACTCACCTTTGCTAATACATGAGTTATTGCACATTTCTATTCTACGTTATGATTGTGACATTTTCTTAGTCACAATTCATCTTATTGTGTATTTAGCAATGTACCAAGTCTCATTTAACTTGAAACTTAGTACCTAAACATTCCCTCTTTGGAACTAATACATAATCTTGTCTCCACTCAAGTGAATCTAACTCAAGAGTGGTTCTTACTTGCAACTCTTTGTCGTTCAAGGTCTTAGGTATCCTCCTAAGCTAATCCACTACTCTTGGATATTCTAAGGTTCATACCTTTCTCATTTTCTACTAGAGTGCATACTATTATGCATACTAGCATACTCATCTTCATTGCACCATCTCATCACATCTTAAGTGATATCTAATGCAACACTAAGTTGCCTAAGGTGCTGCTAAAGATTCTAGTGTTCAACTTTCTCAAAAACACCTCAAATCTTGCCTAAAAGGCTGATTTTCAAGATTGCACCAAACATGCATCATAACTTCTAAAATTCTGAATTTTTTATGAGCACATAGCTCTTTCTCATATCTTTCCAATGCCGCAAACCTTGCTTCATTTGGCTAAGTGTAGCCAAAGTTATGCGACATTTTGTAGGAGCCAAAACAGGTTATTCTCTGATTCACCTGATTTTGACCTGACTTTAAATTATAACTGGGAACAATCCACAAGTGGGAAAATTCTACAATTTTACAAGCAAGAAGCTTTACATCTTAGCTTCAAAATGCCACTGGTCCCATGTCGATATGACATCGGAGCAAGAAATTATGCAATCTAGTTTACTGACTGCCAGAATGTCTTTTTCTGCAGAATCTGCCTTGGATTCAAATAGAAACTGGTATTGATTAGCTTGCTTAATAATTCTGAAATTTTTACCACATGAAGCCTTATGTCTTAGCTTTCAAATGGCTCTAGAATCAACTCATTCGGATATCGGTAGCTCGAGTTATGCTCAAAACACTACAGGCTGTCAGAAATGAGTTTTCTCTCTGTTTTGGGTCTATTCGAATACCTCTGGTGGTATTCGAATACCACCCACAAAAATTCACCTTCTGGAGCTGTATGTGATGCTTTATTCGAATACCAACCTTGGTATTCGAATACCACACTGCAGAACAACACTCCTGGAGCAAAAAACAACCGTGTTTCCAGTTCCATTAATTTCCTAAACTTGATCCAATCCTCAACTCATGGATTCTAGGTGATTTCTAACATTAATCTATGCCCTTAAACTTGTTGTAACTCTTTTACAACCTATGAATTCTATTAGGGCATAAATCTAAGTCCAGAATCACATAACTCCAACTATTCTAAAAATCCATTTTCTATGGATTCTATGGTTATTCTTGAGCCATAAATGGCCATTTAGCATTCTGTAAGCTTAAACTATCCTAACCTAGTCCTTGGAATCAAGAACCAAGTTAAGAACATGGATTTGGCTATCCAAACCCCTATTTCTATTCAAAACTCCAAACTATATTCAAAGAAATCAAAAAGGGAGAAATGAATAGAAATCCCCTTACCTCTTGAAGACTCGAAGTCTTGAAGCTTGATCCTCTTCCTCTCCTTCTTCCCTTCTTCCCCTTTCTCCTTCTTCTTTTCCCCTTTTCTTTCTTTTCTTTCTCTTTCTCTGGTTTTCGGCTCTCTATCGAGGGAGAAGGGAGAAATAAGGGGGTGGGATGCAGAGGGAATTACAGGAAAAGATTAACTTAAGTTTCTACACTGAAACTTATATTTGCTATGGACACCCGAATTATGCTAATTCGAGTTTCCCTGCTTCCAACAACTTTAGAATAAATCATAAGATTCATCTAAATTGTTGTTTCACCATTTTCCTCATTTTCTATATCTACTGCTAGTCATTTGGTATTAAAACACATAACCAGTATGCCTAAAAATACCAAACTGACTCTTATTCTCTTAAAACTTTTACCACATCTTACTTGGCTTATTTGTGACCTAGAAATAAACTTTCTATGTTTATTTCCTTTAACTTAGCAACTTATGCTATTATCTGAGTCATTTTAAGCCACTTTACAACTTCTGTATTGCAACTAAGTGCCTAAATGAATTCAGTTTGTCACAAAACTTGACTGACATGCGAAACAAGTCAAATGCTACATTTGATAACCATTTACCAGTCTAACATGTGCTTAAGGGTATTACATTTCTCCCCTCCTTTTTTAAAAATTTTGTCCCCAAAATTGCTCACCTCAAGCAAACAATTCTGGCTAAACAAAACTCTACATGGAACTTCTGCTTCCACGCAGTCTTTTTTCAATACCAGCTTCTCCCAGCCACCTTCTCTTGACGAGATCTGCTTACGTTAAAGCTCTTGAACTCTATGCTTATGGATGATAAGTTGTACTAAAACATAACTTAGCTTTGAACTTCTTCTTATAAGGTTTCCAAAAGCAGGTGTGAATCTAGTATCTCTATCAGACACTACATTCACTGCAACTCTATGAATCCTGACTATTTCTTTCAAAAGTAGTTGAACTACCTTATCTAGAAAATAGCTAACTTTACTTGGTAAAAGATTGGTAGATTACGTAATCTCACCACTCTTACCAGTAGCTCAACATCTTCTACTATGTTCTTTAACATACTATGCCACTATACATCTTCTTTACCTCTTGAAAAACCTTAGTAGCCTCTTAATAGATGGTATACTTTCTCTGGTGAGCTTCCTCCGGAATCCTTTTCTTGATTTTTGACACTCTTTGGAAAACAAAGTTGTCTTTAAACTTCGTCATTTCCTCTTAGTCTTAACAAAATCCTTTAGGGTTCCTTAGAAAATCTGCTCACACTTGTCCCTTAGAGTTTCATTCTCCTTTTGAGCTTCAAAGAAATCTGAGTCTTTAGGCCTCTTACTATGTCCACCTTGCTCACTGAGAGACTATCTAGAATCATAGTCACCGCTAGACTCAAATTCTCAAAAACTCTCAAGAAATTCACTCTCTCTTAGACTATCATCTAGGATAACCACTACACTGGCATTACCCGAATGATATCTCAACTTAAGGTTATGAGCCTTGAAAAATTCTATCCATCTATTCTGCTTCATGTCCAGCTTTCATCTGATCAACAAGCATCTTGAGCCATCATGATCGCTGAGTATCTCAAACTAAAATCCTTATGAGTTATGTCTCCAAAACTATAAGGTAGTCACTACTGTGGCTAATTTCAAATCATATCTAGGGTAGTTCTTCTCTTGCAGAGTTAACTACCTTGATGCATAGGCATTTACCTACCTCTGTTGCATCTAACACACCCTAGTACCATCTTCGAAGTATATCTGACTACCTCAAAGTTCTCTCGGGAATTTGGAATTACCAAAACCGACGTAGTAATCAACCTTCTCTTCTACTCTTGGAAAACAAACTCACTATCTAGAGTCCATTGCTGAGTACTACCTTTCTTAACTGGCCTAAACCAGGTAGCACTAACTTAGAAAATCCACTGATAGATTCTCTGCTCTTGGATACAATGGCTACTCTACCCATTGTACCTCTACTTAAACTCTGCTAGAATTCTCTACAATTTCTATCTTGAGAAATTACATAATTCTTAAACTGTACCACTTATAATCCAAAACTGACTTTCGGCTTACTTGGTATTTAACCACTTCTTTTTCAAAAGTTTCCAAAACTACCTTTGACATACTCTTCATGTCCTATCGTAATTCTAGAAAACTCTCGAAGATCTACTCTTCTTTACTCTGTTTCTATGACAACCAAGTCTTAGATCATCTCCTGAGAAAATTCAAAGCTTCTCTCAACTGATCTACCTGATCATCCTTCTCTCTAAAACAACCAAACCATACCAACAAGGTACGTAAACTAGATTCACAAAGTGAATCAACATGATCTACAAAGTAAATCTATTCTCTCCTTATACACACCTTAAAAGATTTCTCTTTACATGTGTTCTCATCTCATACCAAGTTGGAATATTTCGTCGCTTCCTTTTTCCAAGAAACATCTCCCTTACGATGTCCTGGTTACTCACTTATGCAGCACATGGATTACCCATCAAAAATGGTCTACATCCATGTATCTTACCATATCTAGTACATCTTAGTGACTTGAAGCTTGATTTACCTTTCTCCTTAGAGTGGCTCATCTAAAAGCACTCTACTTGTACATATTATCACTCCAAGCTTCCACTGTGCAACTCTGATACAAATTGAGATCAAAAGGTACCCTTACTGATCTCAACATCTGATCTTTTCCTCTTTAGGAACCTTCTAACTCTTGTTCCATGGAGGCTCTGAGATTATCTACTTCTACAACTCTGCATTCACTGACGAGAGCGAAGAAGTCCATAACCTTCTTTTTACATCGCAACTCTTCTAATGCCTTCTCCAAGTTCTACTTCAAATTTTACTCACTTCCAGTCTTTATCTAGAATGGACGTAAAATAAGAAAAGAACTCTTGACATTCTTTGAATTGCTTCGCATACTGATCTTCAGTAATATCCCCTTGCTCCAACTTTAGGAATTCCTATTCCTTTGTTTTCTATAACTTAAGGGAATAATACTTATCTAGGAAAGTAACTCTAAACACCTCTTAAGTGGTTCGAGTACTAACTATCTCTAGTAACCTCTTTGCTTCATCTCATCAGCTTTCGGCTTCTTCTACTAACCCTTACGAAGCAAGGTCACCTTCTGTTCATCAGCGCACGACATGACCTCAAGGATCTCTTCCATCACATGAAACCAACTTTCGGCTCTGACTGAACCAAACTCTCATTTCAAAACAAAGGAGTAACTTTCTTGAACTCTGAGAAATACTAATTCCTCAAAAGTTCCTTCTCGTTCCCGCAACTAACTATGTGAGTCCTATTTTATCACTACTCATAGACTTCTACTAATGGCAGTCTGCTCTCTTAATACAGCAGCCATTTCTCTAAGAGCTCTGGTATTCTCCTGCTTACCAGACTCCTAATCTCATAGGTTCGCCTGGTAGTTGCTATAGTTTCCTGTACACGCAGCACAATACATATTGAGTTAGCTAGGCTCAATATTATATAACTGTGTGACAGTAGCTATTAGCATACATACCTAAGGCTAGTCATGCAATTCCATCTGCATATCTCAAAAAGAGATAAAAGAATGCATAACTTCCTACTAAACTGCTACTCATGCCTAAGCACAGTCAGTCGATAACCCAGCTCAACAGGATGAACTGCTCTGATACCAAAATGTAACACCCTAATATAGATATCTAGATATATCCTAGATAGACAGAGATATATAAAGATAACCAGTACTAGAGACGTCACTTCTATACTACATACTAACATATATCTATAATCACAACTGAGTAATTATAGAAAGCCTTGATAGATTGCGGAAAAACTTAAACTCATACATATATATATACAAACTTAGCCACATGAAGGCTTATTGTAATACATATAACATAAAAATTACAGAACAAATATAAACTGATTACATAAGTTCTGTCTACTTAAAGCAATAAAACTACTCTAGTCTTCATGTTTTATCTTCTCACCCTTAGCAGGGTTTGTACCTCTGTATCGGTGCCTTTGCCTACATCTGTGCCTGTACCTGCATCTATGCCTGCATCTGTGCCTGCATCTAGATTTACATGGAATAGCAACTGGGGTGAGAATTAACATTCTCAGTAAAAGCAATTCCAATACTAGTTCTCTATAACATTGTATATAACAAATATATAACAAATATATAACAAATATATAACAAATGTTATAATTTCTAGCTTAGGAGCTTTCTCCTCTTTTTTCATAACTTAGGAGTTTCCTCCTCTTTTCTCATAACTTAGGAGTTTCCTCCTCTTTTCTCATAACTGCACACTTTCTTATAGTGTGACATCAACCGATAGCCTACACACTGTTAATACATACAACGCCCATACAGTTGTACATACCAACAGTGACGGACAATACCCATACAACTGTCCGTGAATGCAATGATAATGATATGTAATATTAATATGCCTAAGGAATCCTAAGAGCATGTAAATGAAATACAAATGCAGGGTTTTTGTTTTGAAATACATGCAAAAGTTTATTTTGAAAACAAAGAAGTTTGCTAGGAACTAGTCAGTATATCATCCAGTGGTAATTAGAGCAAAAGCTTATCCTCATATTATACAAATCTTGGCACGCTGAGAAATTCGGGCTACATCCTTGCTCAAAGAGCGTCTTTGGATTTCTCACTTATCTCCTTTGGCCTTAGCAATATTGAGACATTAGGGCTATGTCCTTCTCAAAAGTCCTTCGGACACCCATCTATCTCTTTTTGCCTCCATGAATGACATCAAAGGATACTCACCAGATCAATCCTACTTGACCAATTCATAGACTTACATTCGTACTTATATACTTAGTTCCTTTACAATCTAAGTATATTCTCCTAGGAACTTTGACTTCTTATGTTTACCCTTTGAATTGAGGAGAATCTGTAACCTCATACTACATGTAACCTTAGCACTTGGTTAGAAATACTTGTCCCCTTAGGAACTTCTCTGATTCCTTACCTTTTGGCTAAATGACCTCACGTCATATAACGTTACATTCTCAGGTAAACATTACCAGTCCATTTCTCATACTTGTACCTAAACACCACCTCATTACTCCTATCTCTTAAGTGATTTCTAATGCAACACTATGTTGCTAAGGTGTTAGATACTCACCTATGGCAAACCACTAATCTTGGTTGCACTAAGGTTCTTTTTCCTCACATACATACTAGCTTCACTAACTAGTATGTGAAAAGCTTAGTATTATGTTTAACTCTTACATAAACACCATCTTACTCTCTTATAGACTCCACTCATCCTAGTGAAAGCGTCTGTCTTAACTAATGCCTCATCCACCCTTACTTAAGAAAATAAATGAGCATTTCTCTAAAACTTTGCATAATTCACTCAACTTTAATCAAAGAGAGTAATTCATGCATCTAACTTTCCTTTCTATCACACTTCTAGTAGTAGCTTATATTACACTTCCCATTGTAACTGGGAACAATCCACAAGTGGGAAAATTCTAAAATTTTACAACCAAGAAGCTTTGCATCTTGGCTTCAAAATGCCACTGGTCCCATGTCGATACGACATCGGATCAAGAAATTATGCAATATGGTTTACTGACTGCCAGAATGCCTTTTTTTGCAGAATCTGCCTTGGATTCAAATAGAAACTAGTATTGATTGGCTTGCTCAATAATTCTGAAATTTTTACCACATGAAGCCTTATGTCTTATCTTTCAAACGGCTCTAGAATCAACTCATTCCGATATCGGTAGCTCGAGTTATGCTCAAAACACTACAGGCTGTCAGAAATGAGTTTTCTCTCTGTTTTGGGTCTATTCGAATACCTCTAGTGGTATTCGAATACCACCCACAAAAATTCACCTTCTGGAGCTGTATGTGATGCTTTATTCGAATACCAACCTTGGTATTCGAATACCATACAGCAGAACAGCACTCCTGGAGCAGAAAACTGCCGTGTTTCTTGTTCCATTAATTTCCTAAACTTAATCCAATCCTCAACTCATGGATTCTAGGTGATTTCTAACATTAATCTATGCCCTTAAACTTGTTGTAACTCTTTTACAACCTATGAATTCTCTTAGGGCATAAATCTAGGTCCAGAATCACATAACTCCAACTATTCTAAAAATCCATTTTCTATGGATTCTATGGTTATTCTTGAGTCATAAATGGCCATTTAGCATTCTCTAGGCTTAAACTATCCTAACCTAGTCCTTGGAATCAAGAACCAAGTTAAGAACATGGATTTGGCTATCCAAACCCCTATTTCTATTCAAAACTCCAAACTATATTCAAAGAAATCAAAATGGGAGAAATGGATAGAAATCCCCTTACCTCTTGAAGACTCGAAGTCTTGAAGCTTGATCATCTTCCTCTCCTTCTTCCCTTCTTCCCCTTTCTCCTTCTTCTTCTCCCCATTTCTTTATTTTCTTTCTCTTTCTCTGGTTTTCGGCTCTCTGCCGAGGGAGAAGGGAGAAATAAGGGGGTGGGACACAGAGGGAATTATGAGAAAAGATTAACTTAAGTTTCTACACTGAAACTTATATCTGTTATGGACACCCGAATTATGCTAATTTGAGTTTCCCTACTTCCAACAACTTTAGAATAAATCATAAGATTCATCTAAATTATTGTTTCACCATTTTCCTCATTTTCTATATCTACTGCTAGTCATTCGGTATTAAAACGCACAACCAGTATGCCTAAAAATACCAAACTGACTCTGATTCTCTTGAAACTTTTACCACATCTTACTTGGCTTATTTGTGACCTAGCAATAAACTTTCTATGTTTATTTCCTTTAACTTAGCTACTTATGCTATTATCTGAATCATTTTAAGCTACTTTACAACTTCTGTGTTGCAACTAAGTGCCTAAATGAACTCAATTTGTCACAAAACTTGACTGACATGCGAAACAAGTCAAATGCTACCTTTGGTAACCTTTTACCAGTCTAACATGTGCTTAAGGGTATTACACATTTCTTGTTATGTGGACAAGGATGAAGGAGTAAACTCATAGAAATGCCAAAATATAGAGGTATGATTGACTCACTCATTTATCTAACTGCTAGTAGATCGAATATTATATTTAGTGTGTGCATGTGCAAGATATCAAGCTAATCTTAAATAATCACACCTCTATGCTATAAAAAAGAATCATGAAATACTTAGTTGGCACTTCACAAATAGGTTTGTGGTACCCCAAGGGTGCCTCATGTAGCATAATTGATTATTCTGATTCTAATTTTGCTTGATGCAAAATGGATAGAAAGAGTACTAATGGGACATGCCATTTGCTTGGAAGCTCTTTAGTTTCTTGGCATAGTAAGAAGCAAAATAGTGTGACATTGTCTACAACTAAAGCTGAGTATGTTGCAGCTAGAAGTTGTTATGTATAAATCCTTTGGATGAAGTAACAACTTCTAAATTATGGACTCCAGCTTGATCACATCCCTATAAAATGTGATAACACTAGTGCAATCAATTTATTTAAAAATCTCATTTTTCACTCTAGGACTAAGCACAAAGAAATGATGCACCACTTTATAAGGGATAATGTGCAAAAAGGAGATTACATGCTTGAGTTTGTTGAAACAACTAAACAACTAACATATATTTTCACTAACCCTTTGGCTAAAGAAGCATTCTTTTACATAAGAGGAGAATTAGGCATAACTGACCAATCTTCCATTTGAGTGAATGTTCATATTTGCTGCATTTTCATTGATTTATTCATTAAAATCATTACTAACTTAAGTGTTGGAGGTATCCCAAAATTTGTTTTGTAGGTACTCTATCTTTGGGTAAATTTCTCAACTCAAGTTTGATCTTATTGGACCTAAAGTTTTAAGGTACTGGTGTTTTTCTTGTATTTCTAATCAATTAGAATGAGTTTCTAATCGAATAACAACTTCCAGTAGCTCTTGTAATGTGTTTTTCTGATGCTTATAATCGATTAGAGCCCATTTATAATCGAATAGCATCTTCCAAAAGCACATGGAATGTGTTTTTGTATGAATCTAATCAAATAGGCCTTGTAGTTATTTGATTAGAGCTTGGGAGAATGCCCAAGTTATATGTTTCCTTCATGCCTAATCAAATAGGGAGAAAGCCTAATCGATTAGCAGAAGCGTTGGGTGTTAAAATAACACACAACTATTCAAATAGACCTTAAGCTTATTCGAATAGAGGCGTGCTATATAAAGGGGTACTATTGCATCCCCTTTCATTTTTCAAAAACACTCTCTCTCTTCCCTCATCTTCTCTGCGCAACTTTGTGCTTTTGGAACCCTAACAATTGATTTTTCCCTTTTTTTCCACCATTAAACACCACTTCATCTTCGCCAAAATCTTATCTGAGCAACCCAAGACCAGAAACTCTATTCCTTTCTCCTAATTTTTGTCTCATGTGTTGAACCCCTCTTCCTCTAAACCTCAAACTTGCGTTAATGGCTTCTTCTTCAAACCCCAAGTGAGCACAAACTAAGAAAGCCCCAGTGGACAACCCCCTTGACCTGTAATGGTTGGCCGCTAATAATGACCAAATGGGAAGGTTCAAGCGTATTTTTCTGCCCAGTGCTCTTGTGTAGTCCAAGTTCGTGTACTTGGAGTTCTTTGTCAGTGAAGGGTTACTATTTGTACCTATGTTAGAGTACCAAGGAGTCATAAGCTTTTAAACCTATAAGGGAAGAATCTTTCCAGACTTGGTGAAGATGTTTTATTGCAATTTGGAGATCGATGGTGACAACCTAGTATCTGGGGTAAAAGGACACAAGATTGTGGTCAGACCAAAAGACTGGCTAGAAATCTTCGGGTTAGAGTACTGAGGAAGGAAGTTCATAGATAATAGTTACAAGTATTATGACGATTTCAGGCGCACGTAGGAGATTGAGGGAATGATCAAACTGAGTCTTAGGGTGCCCACGCTACCTTCACTGCTGGAAAAATGATATACCAAGATAGGCTACTTCATTACGCCTATGCCTATATCCTCACCCCCAGCGAAGGCAACTATGCCTACATGGGGGATGATGATATCTTTATGGTATGGGCTTTGAAGGAGAAGATCAAAATCAACTGGCCTTACTTCATCATGAACCACATAATGAAGGTGAAGAGTAAAGAAAATATGGATCTGCTCTACATTTTGCTGATCTCTGGCCTTCTTCAGAGATACCATATAATCGTGGCTACTGAAGAATCCAAGAAACTCACCCATCATAACATATTTGGAAACTTCAATCTCAAACACATGAAAATGAAGAAGGAGCAAGGCATTTGGGTTTATAGAGGTGAGGCAGTTTAGGCTAAGGTAAAAGCTGAGGATGCATTTGATCTTCCAGTGGACGCTAAAGGTGATGTTGTTGCTCCCATGACTAATGAACAACTCTTGAGTATGATGAATGACTTCAGGGTGTACATGGAGTATAGCATGGCGACATTTATGATCAAATGGATTCCTTGGAGTGAGACTAGGTTACCATGGAGCAATGCTTGGATGACATGGGCGTAACACTTTCCACCTCTACCACCACCAGAAGACTTGTAGTTTTTAGGATCCTTAGACTTAGGATCTTTGTTTTTGGATGTTATTAGCATTTTGTTGCACTTGACTAATAATATGTAAATGCAATTGGCTATTTTTTATGAATATATGTACTTGGCTATGTTGAACTGATCAATGAATGAGAATTTTCTTTTTAAAGTTTGTTGTGTATATGTTGTTGATTTTATAACATTAGAGCTCTTGCTAAATATTGAATTTTGCTGAATTGATTTGCTTACTTGTATGAATATCAAATGTTGTTTTTGAATGGATAATTAGCTCTATGCTTTCTCTTGCCCCATCTTTTTTATCATGACAAAAGGAGGAGAAAAGTATGAGTTCTTGTTATTGAGAAAAGACATGTATAATTTAAAATTGGTCTTGGGATTCCGAAAGTAAATGGAAGTTGCGCATCTCAAAATTTAAATCACCTCTTATGAAAAAGAGGGGGAGTAAGTCTCTCTAACAAACCTTGTGGATTCCAATTTGATAAACTAACTTTTTTTCTCAATGGTTGTTTGTCATCATCAAAAAATGGGAGAATGTAATTGGCTATTGGCTATTGAAGATAGTTTTGATGATAACAAACATGAAGATGATGACAAGATCAAGTCCAAGAGCTTTCAAGAATAGTATTAGGACTTAGATCTTTTATAAAGGTAAAATGATTCATACTTAAGCTCCAAATACATTTTTCAAGAACCCAAAATAACACACATGATTTCCAAGTTTTAAAATGAGTTTTGGTTTCTTAAGAAATGACTTTTAAGTGTCTAAAAACTTATTGAATCCTTTGGAATTGTTTGAAAAAGTTTACAATAGGTCTAATCAAATAGAGGGTCTCCCTATTCAAATAACCAAAGTCAGAATGCCAAATTTTTGTTTCCATCAAGCTCTATTCAAATAGAGGACTTAAAATGGCCTACACGCCTTTTGTTTTGAAAAGGCCTAATCGAATAGATCATAAGCCTATTTGAATAGGTTCTTCCAGAAACCAATTTGTATTGTGATATAACACATCTTCTCAAATAGACTCTCATCCTATTCAAATAGAATGGGTTTCCAAAAACGTAAATTAATAGCTAGTTACTTACATTTAATGCTCTCAACTACTCCCAACGGCTCTTAAATGACTTGGGCTATAACTACAAGTGATTGGGCATTAAAGGAGAATAGGAAATCATTCTGAAACATCTTGTTAAGCATTCAATACGAGTTTACTAGCCTTGAAATTTATTACTCTGTTTTTAGCTTTAAAAGTGTGATCATCCTTTTACCCATTGAGCTTTTATTTGTATTATCCACTCTTGTGAGAGTTTATCATTCATATACACTTTAATTTCTTGTAAAGAGGGTGAGGTATTCCTCAAAAGTCATAAGAGTGAGGTATCCCTTGTTTTGAGACTCAAGCATAAAGGGTAAGGTATCCCAAGGTGTGTTGAGTGCTCTTTGTTATAAAAGTTTCAAGTACATATTCAAGCTTGAAGTGTTAATGGAAAATCGCGGGTGGTTTACTTGAGGACTAGACGTAGGTCACAAGGGGTGGCTGAAATAGGATAAATCTTTGTGTTTGCTCTTCTCAACTCTAACTCCTTTACTTGTATGCTTTGTTTTTATAAGCATGCTTGAATTCTCTTCAATCTTGGATGTTTTATTTGTGAGTGAAGTATTCAATTTTATCTATCTATTCACATCTGTCAAGCAATAGCTTTGACCAAAATTGTTAAAAAAGGGTTTTGTGAAAAGTTTGTGAAAATCTTTTATAAACTCAATTCACCCCTTCTTGAGTTTGAAGCCACTTGATAATAGAGAATTCTCAATAGATAAAACAGTTAATTTGGCAATTTAAAAATCTATGGTGTTTCCTTCAGTATAAGCTACAAAATTTTAAAACATAATTAACATGACCATGCAATTTATAATAAGATGCAACCAAGAAATGAGACACTAAATCACAAAAATAATATGAATGCATAAATAATGGCACGAGGCTTCTCAAAATAGTTGTTCTTATCTCATATCTCATTACTCTTTATTGTTTCATCTGATCTCATTCTGGAGGGCTATTCTTTGACCCTCATGTGCCACTATGATAGAGGGCCTTTCTCTCGCCCCTCATGTACAAAAAACATGAGCACATTCTTTGGCTTCTCTGTGCTGCACATGGACTATCCACTTCGCACATGGTAGAATCTTTGATGGTTTCCCTTTTTTACATTTTGGATCTCATTCATCATAAATCATCTATTGTCACATAATTCCATAGAATAAGTATGGCAACACAACTTGGTAATGAGTCAAGCATGTATACAAGATACATATAATTCTAAGCTCATGGCCAAAAGGCCTTGATACACCACAATCCACATTAGCCATTCAATTATGCAAGATATACATAACCCTAACTCATGGCTGAAATGCCTTAATACACCACAATCCACATTAGCCATTCAATACATATATACATACATATATGTAAGCTTTAAGATCAAGACATCCATCTTTTCTAAGTTATAATTAAATCAATAGTTAGTCACTTTATTCCTTCCCATATTGCTTATTAATTTTATAAATTAGATTACAATTAGTTTGTAGTTCTTTTTCCCTAAATTCCTTACACTTGGCCGAAACCCAAGCTTGGAGTCCTTCTAGGATCTTATTTTATTTTACTATATTTCTCTTACTTGTTCCACTAATTATCATTTTATAAGATCCATGTAGGTTAGTTTACTAGGTTGTTATGATATTTATGAGGTTACACCTTCTAGGCTCAATCAATTAGGTGTAAGTATCCAAATTTTCCCAAAGTTCTTTATTATTTCATTTTCAATCCTTATATTTCTTTTAGGATTGATTCTAAACAATATTATATATAACAAAAATCCAAGACTCTTCATCTTCTCTTACTCAAAACAACCATTCAAGGAAAAGATTTCAAATTTCATTTTCTTAGAGCAAGATCATTGTAAATAAAGGTCCAAAAATCCTTTTTGTTCAGAACCACGATTAAAGGTGTGTACTCGATCATGTTCCCAAACGGACGGTTGTTGAAGGTTGAAGATGCTGGTTTCCTCCTTGCGTGGCAGCGACATTGGCGGAGAGGGGGGCTAGAATACTTGCAAGGCACTCCAACACTCAAGTTAGGGTTGCGCATTATGAGAGAAAAGCATATTAGAGTCAATCTATACCTAAGTGGATTAGCCCTGCATTTATACAGTGAATTTGTTTGTAGGATAAGTAGTATATGAAGAGATCCTATTTAGATATGATAAGGATTGGGAGTTATGAGGGGATAAGATCCCAAAATATCCTCATTAAAAAGGGGATTCTGTTAAGATATAATTACTTATCTTAGTGCCTAAGTAATTACCCATAAGGATCGCAATAGCAAAGGGCCATAATTGGGCTAGCCAATATGGGCCACCCATGTTAGCTTTAGATCTAGGATATCGGTCCAAAACAATTATCCTAAGCTTAGTGCTTTGATGTGATAGCGGAGTATTGAGGTACTCCATACAAAGGCCAATATGAGCATTAGATGACCCCATGCACGAGAGTCTGTTATGAGGCTTCAAAGTCAGGATCTGTTTTGTGACGGGGTATGTTGTAGCTATCATCCTTATCTTGTATAAAGGATGAATCACATAATTTCCCCTAGCGAGGGGTGTCTTTCTGTGATTTGCAATATGGAGTCACGATACTCGCGTTACCAGGGGCTGTTATAGCATGTATGATAGGGTCCAACTCGAGTGAGTATTGGTGTGGTGTGGATAGTGATTAAAATTAAGAACAAATTTCAGTTGACAAGTTCCACCAAAAATATAAAAAAACCTTGCAACCAGTTATAGTTAGCAAGGGTCGATCCACAGAGAACTAATTTAATTAATACTATGAATTGATTCTTAATTTAAACTCCAAAGTTTAACGTACAGTAAAAAGAGGGGTTTTGGGGTTTTGATGAGTATTGAATCAAATCAACAACAATAATAATAAAACAAACTAGAAATGACAGATTAAATGAATTGGTTAAGAGATGGAATCCACTACTAGATTTATATGATATTGCTAACCCACATATCCTTTTTATTCTAACATGATCAATTATATTTCTACACAATTGTGAGATTAAATCTCTGTTTTCCTTAGGTTTTGGCCAATTTAGCAACCGCTCAAATCAACTCCTAATCACTGATTAATTATAAAGCAACCGCTCTTACAACTAACCAACAATTGCATTAAGATTTAGAAAACTAATTACGCTAAGATCTAATCACACATCGGGATTAAATTGCTTAGATCATATATTTCTCTAGATTTATCACCATAACTGCGCACATAATAATTCTATAATTACCACTTTAGAAACTGGCAAGGATACAAAAACCTTTATACTAACATCATACAATCCTCTAGATTTATCACCGCAACTGTACACATAATAAACCTAGGTCTACCACTTTAAAGTTGGCAAGAGTATAAAGATTATTTTATCACAATAATGATCTTAAATATATGAATAGAAACACAACTGTATTGAAATAAACGAATATGCAACATTCACAAAATCAATACTAGTGTTTCATCCTCTCTTAACCAAATGAAAACTTAGCCACACGTGATCAATTCAAAAGCAACAAAAAATATAAGAAAGACATTGTATGAAATAAAGTTGCAGAGAAAACTAAAAATCAAACTAGTTAACAAGGATAGAGGATGATTGATCTCCAATTGCTCAAACCCGAGACTCCAATCTTTGATCAGATCTCCCTCTTTCTTGTTCTTCTTCTTCTCTTTAGCTTCCAAAACTCAAATTACAAACTAAATATGAAAGGAAATGATAAACTACCTAAGAAACTGAAAGAAAAACCTATAACTAACCTAAAAACTATCTGAAAACTAAAAAACTTTGTCCCCTACCTTCTGCACTTGTACTTATAGAGAATTTGGGGTCCAGTAGGAGACACAGCCATGTCTCATTTAAACGCGGTTGTGTCTCATAAGTCAGAAGCTTTCCGAGAGTTAGACACGGTCGTGTGAAGCCAAAAAGGGGAGACACGACCGTGTGTCCATGAGACACGATCGTGTCTCATGTCACAATAGCGTGTTTAGCAAATTCTGACAAGATTGCGTGCACGTTTTGACTAACTTCAGCGTGTGTTGCAAGTTTTGGGAGAGACACGGTCGTGTTTCATGACATCGTCAACGTATTGGAGAAGCTTGGGGGACACGGCCATGTGAGTGGGAGACACAGTCGTGTTTCTTGTAAAATGGCTTTTCTGCATGTTTTTGGGAAAGCACGGCCGTGTGAGTGGGAGACACGGTCGTGTCTCATGTCAGAAGCTCCATCCAAGTTAAACATGGCCATGTCTAAGTCCTTAAACGTTCCTGAACTGACACGGAATCCTACCAAAGCCAGAATGGACCTCTTTTGCCTTGAAAACTTGGTATCTTCGCTTGCTTTCATCCAAATGTATTAAATCTCTCAATTATGCAAAAAACGAAGATAATGATAAGGATCCAACTAAAACTCACTCTTAATTACAGGCAATTAACCAATGAAAAGTTATCAAAATCAACTTCGATCACACCCCCACACTTGAGCTTTTGCTTGTCCTCAAGCAAAGAATAGGAATCAACAATAAGATCAAACTCAACATCCAGAGATATGAATCAATGGGAATTCCAGAATTTTAAAAGTTTAATATCAGCAATCAAATCCAATCAATCAAGATCATTTAGCAATTTAAAACAATAAGATTCTTTAGCGTAGCTTACAACTTTTCTCTTTACCAAATATATGAGATCATTCATCTTTCCATTGCTCAAGTGTTTAAGGACAAAGAGATCACTCAAATTTCTCATGAAAAATGCAAAATCATAACCTTGCCTATCAATCTCATCTCCACTTTCAAGTTCACATACATAGCAAGAATTAAAAGGGCTTCATCTGGTTGAAATCATGATGCACAAGGATTTAAATAATTCTCATATTCAACCCAATATTTTCATTATTCTTCACCAATAATTCTTTTCCTTTTTTTATATAAATACCCTTGAAGATAAAAATAACTTTTCAAGACTTTTTGATCAACACATCAGATGCTCCAAAGAATTCAATCTGATTATTCAGTTGGGTATTCAAAGAAATCAAATTCAGGCTCAAATGGGGCAACTAAGGGGTTATTTTATTAATACAACTCTGAAAGTCAAGAAAGAATAAAGCCTAATTGCCTTAATCATATTCAAGTATGTAGGTGAATCATTAAAGTTTCAACAAGATATCAAAACAAGTTCTAGCACACATCAGTTAAGAGAAAATTCACTTCAGAAGGAAAATAGGACTTTATTTATGAAAAATCCAGTCGTTAAGGCTCAAAACTCACTTTCTGGTTAAATTGATAAAGAAAACAGAAACAAGTTGACATGACTAATTTCTGACAAAGATGTTGAATTTCACTTTTCTTAATTGAACAAGATTGCTTCACACAAAATAATCTCATGATCAATAGATTCCCCTTTCACACATATCTTTATCAGCTCAGAATAAATCAAGCTTAATTACCAGCACTACTCGAGTGTTTTGAATTTTTTTTTATCAAATATAATACCACTCCCCCACACTTAATATAAACATTGTCCTCAATGTGTGAGAGAAATAAATAAAAAAAGGTAAAGAAAAGAGCAATACTACCTGATGATGAGTGAAACAATGGCAGGCAGAAAAGAATCGCAACATCAAGTCAAGCAATGCACTCGAAAAATCCCAAACATATACGTAATATTTAAAACAAAATAACAAAAATAACTAAGAAGAAGAAGAAAAACATGGATCATTTAGAGTTAGATTCCCAAGACTGTAACACTTATGTTCGTCCCTGAAGAAATTCCACAAAATCATGATGCACAAATTCACATGAATGCGTCTCAAGAGTCAATAAGATATAACCTACTGACTCCTTACTCAGCTCATTCATAATGAATTATAATTTATCTTCTCGGTTTACGGAAACCATCCCCAAGAACTTGAAAGCAAATCTAGTTGGGTTGCCTCCCAATAAGCATTTGTTTAACGTCATTAGCTCGACGTTGGGACACTTCTCAGTAATCTTTATAATGTGGATGGAGAAGGGTCATCTCTTCCACTTCTTCATTGTCCGGAAGCTCATGGTAAGGCTTGAGACGGTGTCCATTGACCATGAATATTTTTCCAGATGCTTCACTTATGATTTCCATTGCACCAAAAGGAAAAACATTAGTCACCACAAATGGTCCAATCCATTTAGAACGTAGTTTACCTGGAAACAATTTTAGTCTGGATTGGTATAGTAGCACTTTTTGTCCTTTGTTAAAGTTCTTCCTAGAGATCATGTGGTCATGGAATGCCTTAGTTTTTGTCTTATAAATGAGGGCATTTTCAAAGGCCTCATTTCGCAGTTCTTCCAACTCCTGTAGTTGGAGCTTCTTATGCTTCCCAACACCTTCTAAGTCCAAATTGACTTGCTTAATGGCCCAATATGATCGATGTTGCAGCTCAACGGGCAAATGATAGGGCTTTCCAAATACCAACTGAAATGGGGACATACTAATTGGGGTCTTATATGCAGTCCTGTAAGCCCATAATGCATCATCAATTCTTAAACTCCAATCCTTGCACGTTAGATTAACAGTCTTTTCAAGGATTGACTTAATTTCACGGTTGGATACTTCAGTTTGCCCATTTGTCTGGAGATGATAGGGAGTGGAAATTTTGTGCATCACTCCATATTTCTTCAAAAGAGCATCAAACGATCTGTTACAAATATGCATCCCTTGATCATTGATTATGGCTTTTGGAGTTCCAAACTTGGAGAAAATATGTGACTTTACAAAATCCACAATAGTTTTGGAGTCATCAGATCTAGTGGCTTTTGTTTCCACCTATTTAGACACATAATCAACAGATAAAAGAATATATAAAAAATCGAAAGAAGAGGGAAATGGTCCCATGAAGTCAATGCCCCACACATCAAATACTTCCACAAAGATGATCAGGGTTTGAGGCATTTGATTCTGAGGACCTATATTACCTGTTCTTTGACAATAGTCATAAGACTTATAGAAGTTATAAGTATCCTTGAAAATTGTTGGCCAATAGAAACCACTGTCAAGTACCTTGTTGGTTGTCCTTTTTATTCTAAAATGTCCTCTACAAGCATAGGTATAACAAAAGGAGAGAATGGAATGAGTCTCTGAGTCTGGAATGCACCTCCTAATTACTTGATCTACACAATGTTTCCAGAGGTAAGGATCATCCCATATGTAATATTTACAATCACTCCTCAGTTTATCTCTTTGAGCCTTGTTCCAGCCTTTCGAAAAGTCTTTGGTGACCAAGTAATTTACAATATTAGCATACCAAGGGATTATAGCCTTGATGGCCATCAGATACTCATCCGGAAAACTTTCTATGATTGGTATTTCCTCCTCCTCAGTCACCAACCTACTCAAGCGGTCTGCTACCAAGTTTTTGCTTCCCTTTTTGTCTTTTATTTCCAAGTCAAATTCCTAGAGCAGTAGAATCCATTAAAGCAATCTAGGCTTCACTTCTTTTTTTGTGAGAAGATACTTCAAGGCTGCTTGATTTGAAAAAAACAATTAGTTTAGAACCAATAAGATATGATCTGAATTTTTCTAAAGCAAACACTACAACTAGAAGTTCTTTTTCAGTTGTAGGGTAATTAAGTTGAGCATCATTTAGAGTCCTTGATGCATAATAGATAGCATAAGGCATTCTATCAACTCGCTGTCCTTGGACAACCCTTACCGTGAAGTCACTGGCATCACATATCAGCTCAAATGGTAGTTCCCAATTTGGTGGCCTTATGACGGGTGCAACAGTCATCAATTCCATGAGCTTAGTGAAAGCTCCCATATATTTCTCATCAAAGTTGGAACATCCTTTTGAAGTAGTTTGCAAAGGGATAATGATATTTTGGAGAAATCCTTGATGAATCTCCGATAGAAACCTGCATGACCAATGAAAGAACGAATTTCCCGCACACTAGTGGGTAGGGGTAAAGAATGCATGAGTTCTACCTTAGCTTTATCTAACTCAATTCCCCTAGCAGAAATTATATGACCCATTACTATACCTTCGTCTACCATGAAATGACATTTTTCTCAATTCAGCACAAGGTTAGTGTCAATGCATCTTTTTAACACAATGTTAGGTGTTCTAAACAGTTCTCAAAATTATTTCAAAAAACACTGAAATCATCCATAAAGACCTCTATAATGCTTTCAATATAATTAGAAAATATGCTCATCATACATCTCTGAAAGGTCCCTAGTGCATTACAAAGTCCAAAGGCTTTCGCCTATATGCAAAGGTACCAAATGGACAAGTGAAAGTGGTTTTGTCCTGATCTTCTGGAGCAATGGCAATATGATTATAACTTGAAAATCCATCCAGAAAACAATAGTGAGAATGACCAGCTAATTTTTCTAACATTTGATCAATAAAAGGTAAAAAGAAAGTGGTCTTTTCTAGTGGCAGCATTTAGCTTCCTGTAATCAATGCAAACACGCCACCCTGTTTGTAATCTAGTGGGGATAAGCTCATTTTCAGCATTTCTTACTACAGTAATTCCAGATTTCTTTGGTACTCCCTGGACTAGGCTTACCCACTTGCTGTTAGAAATGGGATAAATCACCCCCACACTTAGGAGCTTCAGTATCTCCTTTTTCACAACATCCATCATAGCAGGATTCAACCTTCTCTGGGGGTCTCTCACAGGTTTAGCATTCTCCTCCATTAAGATTTTGTGCATGTAAATGGAGGGACTAATACCTTTGATGTCAACTATCGACCAACCAATGGTTGTTTTGTGCTCTTTGCAAAACAACCACCAATTTCTCTTCCTGTTCTTGGGTGAGTGACTTTGCAATTATCACTGGAAGTATGTCTTTCTCTCCCAAGAATATGTATTTAAGATGATCAGGTAATGCTTTTAGTTCTAATTCGGGTGCCTGCACAACAGAAGGTTGAGGTACATCAGTAGTAATTAGTAATTCAACAAAAGAAACCTCATGTTCTTCTGAAGTGGAAGAGAACTCTTGCAAAGCAGCTACGACATCATCAATGTCCTCATCCTATGGCTCTCCTTCATCATCTTTCTTTTCTTCCTGTACATCTAAGCTTTGAGTCAAAATTGTATCGAGAGCATTAAAATTGTCAGACTCAAAAGCTGCAGAAATTAAAGAATCAAAAGCATCAAAAGAGTCAATTAAACAAGCAGAGTGCACATCACTTGGGTATCTCATGGCCTCAGATATTGAATCTGATCAGTTCCCCATCAAATTCCATTGTCAATATCCCAAAGTGCACATCAATTTTTGTCTGAGCAGTCTTCAAGAATGGTCTCCCTAACAAGATAGGAGCAGAGTTGGGGGATTTGTCCTCTTCCATGTCCAACACATAAAAGTTTGTCGAAAATATTAATTCATTCACCTGCACTAAAACATCTTCAATAACACCCTTTGGGTATGCATTAGATCTATCAGCCAATTGAATTATAATACCAGTTGGCTCCAAAGGACCTAGATGTAAAGATACATAAATGGAATAAGGCATGACATTTATAGATGTACCTAAATCTAGAATTGCCCTCCCAAACCTTATGTTACCTATAGTGCATGGTATGGTGAATGTGCCAGGATCCTTATATTTAGTTGGGAGTTTCTTTTTAATTACAGCTGAAACATTCTCTCCCACTTGGACCCTTTCATTTCCTTTTAATTTCCTTTTGTTAGTGCATAATTCTTTCAAAAACTTTGCATATCTAGGTACTTGCTTAATAGAATCTAATAAAGGGATGTTAACTTCCACTTTCTTAAAAGTCTCTAGGATATCTTTTTCCGCTTCTTTTTTCCTAGTCTTTACTAGTCTACTAGGAAAAGGTGTTTTAGTGACATATTTAAGAAGTGGTTCAGGAACACTTACCTTAGGGGCCTTAGAATTGTGCCCCTCCTTTTCTACCTCCTTAGGTTTTTGAGCTTTGTCTTCAGCGACTTATGGAGAAGATGTGGGTTCGTCCAATGTCTTCCCACTTTGCAAGGTGACAACACTAGCATTTTTCCTCGGATTTACCTTAGACTGTGAGGGAAGTTTTCTAGAAAGTTGACTCTAAACCTTGTCGAGTTTTGTGGCTATCTAGCCCACTTGGTTCTGCAAGTTACTGATGGTGGCCCTTGTTTCTTGTTGAAACTGAATGTTGTTAGTAGCCATTTGCCTCATTAGCTCCTCCAGAGAAGGCTCAAGTTACCTAGGAGCTTGAACTTGTTGTTGCCTTTGAGGGAAAAGTGCTTGTCTTTGCTGAAACCCTGGGGGTCTATAAGCTTGAGGTTGAGTTTGGGGTTAGTTTGCATAGCTAAAGTTAAGATGATCCTTCCACCCTGAATTGTATGTATTAGAGTAGGGGTTGCAGTTCTTGGATGGTGTAGAAAATCCCCCACTGCCTTTGCTTCTTCATTTGTGTCCTCTTGAAGAGAGGGACACATATCAGTACGATGTGCAGGAGAGCAACAAATACAAAAGCATTAACTGACGCTTTCTCACTATCCATTAGCTTCTAAACCATGGTGGTCAACTGAGCCATTTGTTGTTGTAAGCTAATTGTTTCCGCTTCTTTAACTGCTCACACTCCTGTGTCATTCCTAATGAAGAATTGTTGAGTGTTCGCAGTCATTCTTTTTATCAAATTTCTGGCCTCTTGTGGAGTCTTATCAACCAAAACTCCTCCATTAGCAGCATCAATCATGTTGCGGTCCATTACTAGCAAACCCTCATAGAAATATTGAATCAGAAGTTGCTCACTAATTTGATGTTGAAGACAACTAGCACACAACCTCTTAAACCTTTCCTAATAATCATGAAGTGATTCCCCATGCCTTTGTTGGATGCCACAAATTTTTTTTTCGAATGGTGGCGGCCTTAGAAGCAGGGAAATATCTATCCAAGAAAGCTCGAGCCATGTCTTATCATGAATTAATGGATCCAAATGGCAAATAGTACAGTCATTCCTTTACAGAATCTTTTAATGAGAATGGAAAAGTTCTGAGCTTGACTTGGTCTACTGAAACTCCTGTAGGCTTCATGCTGGAGCAAACCACATGTATCTCTTTTAGATGCTTGTTAGGATCCTCCCTAGCTAATCCATTGAAAAATGGTAAAAGGTGGATTAGACCAGACTTCAACCCAAATGCCCCTTCAGTTTTTAGAATTTCTATGCAAATGGGCTGTTGGTCTAAATCTGGAGCACCCAATGCCCTTCAAGTATTCTCTGCCATCACCACTTCTTGAGATGTTTCAGAAAATGTCTCAGAACTGGATAAATCTATATGGCGGGTAGCTTCGATGTTAGTAGTATGAATTAAAAAGGAAATTGCAAGCTGACTTGTTCAAAGTAATGCCTTAGATTCCTCAATTGCTCATTCACTTCACCATTGGACATGAACACCTGTAAAACAGTCAGAAAGAAAGGAGGAAAATATTAAACTGAAACAAAAACAGAGTGAAAAATAGGAAACAAATTAATAGCGTAATTGGACAATTAGTTCCCCGGCAACGGCACCAAAATTTTGGCGTAGTGTGGATAGTGATTAAAATTAAGAACAAATTTCAATTGCCAAGTTCCACCAAAAATATAAAAAAAACCTTACAACCAGTTGTAGTTAGCAAGGGTCGATCCACAGAGAACTAATTCAATTCACATAATGAATTGATTCCTAATTTAAACTCCAAAGTTTAATGTATAGTAAAAAGAGGGGTTTTGGGGTTTTGATGAGTATTGAATCAAATCAATAACAATAATAATAAAACAAACTAGAAATGACAGATTAAATGAATTGGTTAAGAGATGGAATCCACTACTAGATTTATATGATATTGCTAACTCACATATCCTTTTTATTCCAACATGATCAATTATATTTCTACGCAATTGTGAGATTAAATCTCTGTTTTCCTTAAGTTTTGGCTAATTTAGCAATTGCTCAAATCAACTCCTAATTACTAGTTAATTATAAAGCAACTGCTCTTACAACTAAGCAACAATTGCATTAAGATTTAGAAAACCAATTACGCTAAGATCTAATCACATACCGGAATTAAATTGCTTAGATCATATATTCCTTTAGATTTATCACTGTAACCGTGCACATAATAATTCTAGAATTACCACTTTCGAAACTGGCAAGGATACAAAAACCTTTATATTAACACCATACAATCCTCTAGATTTATCACCGCAACCGCGCACATAATAAACCTAGGTCTACCACTTTAAAGTTGGCAAGAGTATAAAGATTCTTTTATCACAATAATGATCATAAATATATGAATAGAAACACAACTGTATTGAAATAAACGAATATGCAACATTCACAAAATCAATACTAGAGTTTCATCCTCTCTTAACCAAATGAAAACTTAGCCACACGTGATAAATTCAAAAGCAACAAAAAACATAAGAAAGACATTGTATGAAATAAAGTTGCAGAGAAAACTAAAAATCAAACTAGTTTCTGTAACACACACCGTAGGGTGCCACATTTATGTTACTTAATTACCAAATTACCCCTTCTATTATAAAATATGACGTTGTAATAAAAAATACGAGTTGTAAAATTTCTTTTTTTCCCTTTGATATCGATAAAATAAACTTAACAAAAAATAAAAATATTATACATCATCACACATAATTTACATTATGTACATTACAGAAGTACTGTTGACATTATTTATATACAGACTAAGTCTCAAAAGTAGTTGACATACTTAAATATTTAAACGACTCGCCTAAGTCTAACTAAATAGCAGAACCCTCAGTCGGGTCCTCCTTAGATTCCTCAGCAGGTAGGAATCCGACTTGACGCGAAGTCCTACAGACAGGTGTCCGAGCAAACGACACAATACTAATTTCTGTTGGGACGTGAAACCTACCGCCCCAGTACTGTCTAGTTGACAGCGAAAATTCAACATGTACATATATGGTTACAGAAAAGAATGAGTCACCATGAAAAATCTTGCTCATGATGACCGTCAACGTTCAATGATAAATCAGTCCCTCCTCATTGGGACTCAACCTCCAAGCACCAGCTCCGCCGTGGAATTGCAATCTCACGTATCCGAAGAAACTTGACCGAGATGCCATCCGATCAAAACTCAGAATCCTCGACAGGAATATACTCTTCTTCACCCTCTTGTTCAATCCCTTGTTCAGCGTCTTTACAAATATAAATACAGTACAAAATAATATACAAAGAGGTGAGATCACCTACGCCAATACCAACATGGTAGCACAGAGATGACACATACAATATATCATACAGATACATTATACCATAATTACAATCATGCCATCAACAATATTTATCATAACAGATATAATAATTAATAATTACTATCATGCCATTAACATTATTCAAATCACACAATAATTATAATAATGCCATCACATTATTATCATCATCATCATCCAATATTCTTCAAAAGTTCAATTGTCATAACCAATATTCCTCAATTATTATATCATACAGATATAAATACTCAGATTTATGTATGTGCACATAGACTCAATTTCCTACTCCATGGAGCTAATACTCAGTTCGGAGAAATTGATCCGAAAGATCTGCCTGTACCAACATGTCTCATACCACGTGCCACATTTCTCATATGTGTTTGCACATCTAGCATATACACGACAACCTTTACTAGATCTTGATTAAGAATAGTATCTCGGTCAGGATCATCGGTGTGTTGCATCGGTCTAACCTACGGTACAGAAGAGCTACCAATTGTCCACTGCAGGTAACCCGCACCCCAATGCCTCCAAAGTCAACAAGTGACTTACACTACGCATATCACACCCACTCAAGAGGTGTACGTCTCTCCTAGGCAAATAGTCATATCCAGTCCATCGGACCTTTTCAATGCATGTTCAATGCACCAATGCCAATCACAGGCAAAATTCATCATTTTCTCATACAGTGTCCATACACTAGTTTATGCATATATAATGCACTAATGTCAATCACAGGCAAAATTTATCATTTTCTCATACAATGTCCATACACTAGTCCAACAGTAATCCTACTGTTTATTCAGTCGCGAAATCATATTATCGCGTTTTCATAGTCGCGCAACACTTTCGTCGCATTTTCATAATCGCGCAACATTTTTGTTACGTTTTCACAATTTCACAACATTTATATTGCATTTTCAAATCGCGTATCGATTTTCCATCATTTTCTCAATCACGTAAAAATATTTCATCATTTTTCTATCACGTAGTGATTTTTTAACAATATTTTAATCCCATAAAAATATTTAAATGCTTTCCAAATCGCGTAAAAATATTTTAACATTTTTCAAATCGCGTAACTTAAAAATCACGTTTTTAAGTTACATAAATCATTTTTCACCATTTTTCAACTTTGTAAAATATTTCTCAATCTTCTAAAATTCCATTTCAACCTTTTTCAAAATAATATGACTTCTCACATTATTTTCCACATTTTCTTACTCAAGAAAATCCTTTTTGCAATATATTCCACAAAATTACCATTTCATTGAATTAAATCAATGTTTCTCACTTAAAATTCCCTAACGCGCTCCACAACCAAAAGGATGAGTTTTACGTTAGTAAATTTTAAATCATCAACGTTTTCTTTATAATTTAAAATAAGTTCTCAAATTCAATCCTCTTCCAAAATAATTTGAGGTTCAAACCCTTACAACCTCTATTTTTCTTTTTATAATCGAAATTTCTATTTCTCAAGTGATAAAACACTCTGATTCCATTTCTAAAATTCTTGTACTAAATTAAATTATATTTCTGCTTTGAAAATTACTTTGATTCATAAAATCAAGGCATTACAAGCCTTCAAAACTGTGGACATGGCTATTGAAACCATTCTTATATTTTTCCTTCTAAATCATCTAAGTTCCATTCATGGTTTTACACAAACAAAACCATTAAATTTCCTCAACAAAAATCGTGAGCACTTATTCCTTGAAAACAAACCTTTTGTTTATTTTCCTTCTTTTTCTAAACATCCAATTTTACCATTCATGAAAATATTAATTTGTGAACACCTATTTTGAGGTGTTGGGGCCGAAAATCCTCATGGTCATTGGAACCAAAAATTGTTTACCTTTCTAACAATTTTTATGGCATACATCACATATAATCAACATATTATATTTCAAGCATACCATAAAAGCAAATAAGAATCATACTAAGCATGCAAGCACAAATAAACCATGCTAAGCACATAAACCACATAAACACCTACAAATAATTACATAACCATGGATATGAATCCTCACATAAATTCACCATCCATCAAATAAACAACCATCTCTCACCACCATACTTGGTTGGTAAGATGGATCTCCCTCTTACCTCTTGAAGAACCTCAAAAAGCTCCTTGCTTTGCACTTTGCACAAGTTCTCCACCAACAAAAGTTTCTTGAACATAAAACAAACACAAGTTTATTAGTATATTAAGCTTGAATAAGATAAACCATGGATCAAACATGGCTTAGAACATGAAAAAGAGATAAGAAATGAAGTTTTCCTTACACTTCACCTCAAAAACCCTAGAAGTTGCTCTTGGAAAAAGTCCTTGAAGATGAAAGATTTAGAACTTGCTCCAAACGACAAAGTATCTTAGAATGAGGTATAGATTCAAGAAGTATGGTTGTTTGAAATTAAAGAGTGATGGAAGATGGAGTATGGGTGCTTGGCCGAAACTTAGAGAAGAAAAGAAATGGAGAGAAAGTTTGATAAGCTTAGCTTCTTGAAAATGATCAATAATGACCAAGATGATCAATAATGGTCTTCAAACTTTGCTTTAGCTCCTTAAGCTTCACAAAATCGTCCCCCCACCCACTTCATGCACTCTTCAAAGAGTGACCAATCTCCTAGCCACCATTTTAAGCATTCCTAACCATTGATTAGATCAATGGTTAGGATTAATGTAGATTCTAGGTTTAGCCTTTAGATTAGAAGACTTAATCTAGGCCATTGGATCTTTCTCCTTGAAATCCTAGCCATTAAATGTATCTCCAAAATGAAGGGTCAAGATCACCTCTTCATACTTTAAATCCAAGGGTCATAAATGGTCCTAACCATTTCATAAGACCAAATCTCCACCGATGATTAAATTGATGGTTGATATTCAATGGCTTCAATATTAAGCTTGCATCTCATTGGTCCGTCATAAAGTTGTCATAACCACTATTGTTGACTAAGTAGTATGACATTTATTTTTATCTGCTATTACCCTTCGAATAATATTTTTACTTTATTTTTATCACCCGATAATTAAATACAGTACAAAATACAGTAAAAAAAAATTTAAAAACTGTTTTCAGATTCAGGTTTAGTAAGATCCCCCGTCTCCGTCGCAACAGTACGAAACTTTTGAGCTGCAGAAAAGTTTTCACTTTTCGGGACCCACTTGGGCCCACATACAGCTCCCTTGGGCCCACAGACGGCCCACGGATAACACTAAACTAATCAAAGTAATATAAAAATTTCATAATCATCCACAAAATCATAAAAATTAGAAAATTCATGAAAATCAAATTAGATTACGTAAAATAATTAAGACTTATCAGTAATAATTAAATTACGTAAAATTTTTCCTAGCCCAAAAATTATTATTTTCCTGACACGAAGTAAATCACACAAAATGATCAAATGTACTGATGGAATATTCAAAATAATTTTACAGTATACAGAAATCACTAAATAGTAGAATTCTGTTAACTGTCAAAATTACTGTCAAATAGTTAAGAAATTTGGGTTGTTACAACTCTCCCCCTCGAAAAAGAAGTTTCGTCCTCGAAACTTGATAAACTTGATTTCACATCCTCAGAATAAATATGGATATTGCTCTTTTATCTTCTCTTCTAACTCCCGTGTAGCTTCACCGCTTACATCATTCCAAACTATTTTAACCAATGAAATTTCTTTACCTCGAAGTTGTTTCGTCCTTCGATCCTCAATCTTGACTGGAAACGTCTCATAGGTTAAATTTTCCTTCAGTTGTATGATATCCGGCTCAATAAAATGAGTGGGATCAGAAATATATTTCCGTAGTTGTGATACGTGAAATACATTGTGAAGATTCGATAACAATGGTGGTAATGCAATCTGGTAAGTTACCGGACCTACCCGACGAAGTATCTGATACGACCTGATAAACTTTGGAGTGAGCTTCTTGGACTTAAGTAATCGTCCAACTCCAGTCATAGGTGTCACTCGTAGAAATACATGGTCACCTTCCTCAAACTCAAGCAGTCTTCTCCTTTTATCAGTATAACTCTTTTGCCGAGTTTGAGTCATTCTCATCTTGTCTTGAATCATCTTCACTTTCTCAGTTGTCTGTTGTACAAATTCTGGTCCTACCATAGCACTTTCACCATCATGATACCAACATAACGGTGTTCTGCATCATCTCCCATACAATGCCTCATAGGGTGCCATCCCTATGCTCGAATGAAAATTGTTGTTGTACGTGAACTCTATCAATGGCAAAAATTCATCCTAACAACCAGTTTGTTCTAGAATACAAGCTCTTAACAAGTCCTCTAATGACTGAATTGTTCTTTCTAACTGACCATCAGTTTGTGGATGGTAAGCAGAACTCAAACGTAGCTTTGTTCCCATAGCTTCTTGTAAACTATTCCAAAGTCTCGACGTAAACCTTAGATCTCGATCCAAAATAATACTGGATGGTATACCATGAAGTCTAACAATTTCATTGATGTACACTTGGGCTAACTTTTTTATTGAGTACTTAATATTAATCCGCAAAAAGTGTGCTGACTTAGTAAGCCTATCATCAATTACCCAAATAGAATCATGACCTTTCTGAGTTTTTGGTAGTCCTGTCACAAAATCCATTGCTATGTCATCCCATTTCCATTCAAGAATAGGCAAAGGTTGCAACATTCCCGAAGGTCTTTGATGTTCCACCTTAGCCTTCTGACAAACTAAACAGGATGATACATATTAGCAATATCCTTCTTTATTCTTTGCCACCAATATAACTGTTTCAAGTCTTGGTACATCTTTGTAGCTCCTGGATGCATACTCAACTTACTCCTGTGAGCTTCATCCAAAATCAATTTCCTAAGTTCTAGATCATTAGGCACACAAACCCTTCCTTTAAATTTTAGAATTCCATTAGCTCCTTCACTAAATTCCAACACTACTCCTTGGCTCCTTGCTTCTTTTGCTTCTCTTTAATATTGGTCACTGTTTTGTCCTTCTCATATTTTATCCATCAAATCATTTGAAATGGTGATCATGTTTAAACACATCTTCCCTGGCGTTAATTTCATAGACAAACGCATATCCCGAAATTCCTCTATTAATTCCTTCTCCTTAATCATCATAACAGAAGCACTAAGCATTTTCCTACTCAACGCATCCGCTACGACATTCGCCTTTCTGGGATGATATTGTAACTGAAAGTCATAATCCTTCAGAAACTCTGACCAATGCCTTTGTCTCATGTTCAACTCTTTCTGGTCAAATAGATACTTCAAACTTTTATGATCACTAAAAACAATGAACATTGCTCCATAGAGAAAATGTCTTCATACTTTCAACGCAAACACTACAACTGCCAACTCCAAATCATGAGTCAGATAATTTCTCTCATGCACTTTCAACTGCCTTGAAGCATAAGCCACCACCTTACAGTTCTGCATAAGTACACAACCCAATCTTTGGTATGAAGCATCACAATATACTTCGAAAGGTTCGTTCGAATCAGGTAGAATCAATACCGGTGAAGTAGTCAATCGTCTTTTCAACTCTTGAAAACTTTCTTCGCATGCATCAGTCCATACGAATGGTTGATTCTTTCGTGTAAGTTGGGTAAGAGGTCTTGCTATCTTAGAAAACCCCTCAATAAACCGTCGATAGTAACCAGCTAATCCGATAAAACTACGAATTTCTGATACAGTCTCTGGTCTTTCCCATTCCAAAACCGTCTCCATCTTTGAAGCATCTACTTCAATTCCTTCCTTCGATATCACGTGTCCCAAAAATTGAACTTCGCTTAACCAAAATTCACATTTGGATAACTTGGCATACAACTTATTCTCTTTCAAAATCTAGAGAACCACTCTGAGATGTTCAACATGTTCCTCCTGACTTCGAGAATAAATCAAAATGTCATCTATAAAGACAACAACAAACTTGTCTAAGTACGAACGGAAAATTCTGTTCATGAAGTCTATGAATATGGCAGGTGCATTCATCACACCAAACGACATCATTAGATATTCATAATGCCATAACGAGTCCAAAATGCAGTTTTGGGAATATCTTCCACTTTCACACAAATCTGGTGATAACCAGATCGTAAATCAATCTTAGAAAATATTGCGGCTCCTCGCAATTGATCCATCAAATCATCGATTCTTAGAAATAGATATTTATTCTTAATTGTAACCTTGTTCAACTTCGGTAGTCTATGCATAGACGTGAAGTTCCATCCTTATTCTTTACCAACAATACTGGAGCTCCCTATGGTGATACACTTGGTCTCACGAATTGTTTCTCCAACTAATCCTCTAGTTGTTTCTTAAGCTCTGCCAACTCTACTGGCGACATCCGACAGGGCCCAATAGATATAGGTCCAGCTCCAAGTACTAAATCAATAACAAACTCAATTTCTCTTTCTGGCGGTAGTCCAGGTATATCTTTAGGAAATACCTCAGGAAATTCATTCACAACAAAAATATCTTTTAAGACAACTTCACATTGAATCTCTAAAGAAGGCAACAATAGATGCCCATGATCTCCTTCCTTCAAACAAGCTTCTACTTGAGTAGCCGTTAGGAATCTAGATCCTTAGCCTCAAGAAATACTAATGTCTTATTCGAACAATCAATTAGGATATGGTTAGAAGATAATCAATCCATTCCTAAGATTACAAAGAGGTAAACAAATCAAGTCCACATGAAAGATTCTATCCCTAACACATACAGGACAATTCAAACATACTTTTGTAGTTATCACAGGCTTATCAGTAGAAGTAGCAACACTCAAATTATAAAGCAATGTAGTCACAGTCAATCCCAAACACTCTACACAATCACATGTAATAAAAGAATGTGTTGCTCCCAAATCATAGAGTACAGTTAAAGAATTACCTTAAATAGCACACTCCTCCATGATTAAGTCTTCAGATTTCGCGGCTTCTTCCCCGCTCATAGTATACACTCGACCACCCGCCTGTGGCCTTGCAGTACGAACATTCCCCACAGAAGGTTTCATCTTTATCTGATCATAATTAAATGTCCAGGTTTCCCACATCTATAACAAATAAGTCCTTTATGCTGACAATCCTTGGTCAGATGGTCCTTCCCACACTTGTAACATTTAGGCATAGAAGTTCTAGCTTAACTTGCCTTACTGCCACCAGAACTTCCTCTAACAAATTGCTGCCAGTTCTGACTTCCTGCCGGCTTGGTATACGGTTTCTGCTAAAAATGATTTCCTCCACTACTCTTTTCTCTTTAGAATTTTGTAGGTCCAAAGTTTTTATTTCTTGCCGCACGCTGTTGATCAATCACCTCAACCTTACGGCACTTGTCCAACAATTCTGGAAATCGTTCAATTCCCAGGTTTGCTACAGCTCGCTCAATGTCAAGCTTCAATCCTTCCTCAAATTTTCTACACTTCCAATCCTCATCCTGGTGCATCTGCAAATATCTCGAAAACTTAGACAAGCTTTCGAACTTTGCAGCATCCTCACTTACAGACATCACCCATTGCCTTAAACTAAGGAATTCCATCTCCTTAGCATGACGAACACTTGCTGGAAATACTTTCCCATAAACTTTTGCCTAAAGAGCTGTCATGTCACAACTCTTCCCTCAGCTTGTAACAGTCTTTGGGCTCCTGCCTACCAAGCTTCACCATCTCCTACAAGCATAAATGTTGCAAAAGTCAGCTTTCGTTCATCAGTACAATCTATACCTTCAAATAATTTCTCTAATTCCTTGATCCACAGATCAGCATTGTCTGGGTTAAATTCTCCACGAAACTTTGGCGGATTGTTCTTACGGAATTCAGACAAACTGTAAGCATCCTCAGTTGCCTTTTGGTTTTGTTGTACCACAACATCAGCCATCCGTTGCATTGCTGCTACAGCTGCAGTAATGTTCTGGTTATCATTACCAACATTTTCCATTCCTGCTCAAGTATTGACACGTCTTCTTCCTCGTCCAGCCATTACTTTTCTCTACTCAAACTGGACAACACAAAGAAAGTAAGGTCAATCTTCAAACAATATTGTTTCTTTTCAGAAAACAATTATAGAGAATCACACAACACAAACAAGACAGACTTAACCACAAACCCAAAAGACTCTAACGTGGGCTCTGATACCAACTAATGTAACACTCACCGTAGGGTGCCACATTTATGTTACTTAATTACCACATTACCTTTTCCATTATAAAATATGACGTTGTAATAAAAGATACAAGTTGTAAAATTTCTTTTTTCCCCTTTGATATTGGTAAAATAAACTTAACAAAAAATTAAAATATTATACATCATCACACATAATTTACATTATGTATATTACAAAAGTACTGTCGACGTTATTTATATACAGACCAAGTCTCAAAAGTAGTTGACATACTTAAATATTTAAACGACTTACCCAAGTCTAACTAAATAGCAGAACCCTCAGTCGGGTCCTCCTCAGATTCCTCAGCAGGTACGAATCCGACTTGACGCGAAGTCTTACGGACAGGTGTCCGAGCAGACGACACAATACTAATTTCCGTTAGGACGTGAAACCTACCGCCCCAGTACCATCTAATTGACAACAAAATTTCAACATGTACATATATAGTTACAGAAAAGAATGAGTCACCATGAAAAATCCTACTCATGATGACCGTCAACATTCCCTGATAAATCAATCCCTCCTTATTGGGACTCAACCTCCAAGCACCAGCTCCGCCGTGGAACTGCAATCTCACGTATCCGAAGAAACTTGATCGGGATGCCATCAGATCAAAACTCAGCTTCCTCTACAGGAATCTGCTCTTCTTCACCCTCTTGTTCAGTCCCTTGTTCAACGTCTTTACAAATATAAATACAGTACAAAATAATATACAAAGATGTGAGATCACCTACGCTAATACCAACATGGTAGCATAGAGATAACACATACAATATATCATACAGATACATCATACCATAATTACAATCATACCATTAACATTATTTATCATAACAGATACAATAATTAATAATTACCATCATGCCATTAACATTATTCAAATCACACAATAATTATAATAATGACATCACATTATTATCATCATCATCATCTAATATTCCTCAAAAGTTCAATTGTCATAACTAATATTCCTCAATTATTATATCATACAGATATAAATACTCAAATTTTTGCATGTGCACATAGACTCAATTTTCTACTCCATGGAGCTAATACTCAGTACAAAGAAATTGATCCGAAAGATCTGTCTGTACCAACATGCCTCAGACCACGTGCCATATTTCTCATATGTGTTTGCACATCTAGCATATACACGACAGCCATTACTAGATTTTGATTAAGAATAGTGTCTCGGTCAGGATCATCGGTGTGTTGCATCGGTCTAACTCACGATACAGAAGAGCTACCAACTACCCATTGTAGGCAACCCGCACCCCGATGCCCCCAAAGTCAACAAGTGACTTACATTACGCATATCACACCCACTCAAGAGGTGTACGTCTCTCCTAGGTGAATAGCCATATCCAGTCTATCGGACCTTTTCAATGCATGTTCAATGCATCAATGCCAATCACAGGCAAAATTCATCATTTTCTCATACAGTGTCCATACACTAGTTTATGCATATATAATGCACTAATGTCAATCACAGGCAAAATTTATCATTTTCTCATATAGTGTCCATACACTAGTCCAACAATAATTCTACTGTTTATTCAGTTACGAAATCATATTATTGCATTTTCATAGTCGCGCAACACTTTCATCGCGTTTTCACAATCGGGCAACATTTCTGTTATGTTTTCATAATTTCGCAACGTTTATATTGCGTTTTCAAATCGCGTATCGATTTTCCATCATTTTCTCAATCACGTAAAAATATTTTATCATTTTTCAATCACGTAGTGATTTTTCAACAATATTTCAATCGCGTAAAAATATTTAAACGCTTTCCAAATCGCGTAGAAATATTTTAACGTTTTTCAAATTGCATAGCTTAAAAATCACGTTTTTAAGTTACGTAAATCATTTTTTACCATTTTTCAACTTCGTAAATATTTCTGAATCTTCTAAAATTCCATTTCAACCTTTTTCAAAATAATATGACTTGTCACATTATTTTCCACATTTTCTTACTCAAGAAAATCCTTTTTGCAATATATTCCACAAAATCACCATTTCATTGAATTAAATCAATGTTTCTCACTTAAAATTCCTTAACGCACTCCAAAACCCAAAGGATGAGTTTTACGTTAGTAAATTTTAAATCATCAATGTTTTCTTTATAATTTAAAATAATGTTTTCAAATTCAATCCTCTTCCAAAATAATTTGAGGTTCAAACCCTTACAACCTCTATTTTTCCTTTTATAATCGAAATTTCTATTTCTCAAGTGATAAAACACTCTGATTCCATTTCCAAAATCCTTGTACTAAATCAAATTATATTTCTACTTTGAAAATCACTTTGTTTCATAAAATCAAGGCGTTACAAGCCTTCAAAATCATGGACATGGCCATTGAAACCATTCTTATATTTTTCCTTCTAAATCATCTAAGTTCCATTCATGGTTTTACGCAAACAAAACCATTAAATTTCCTCAACAAAAATCGTGAGCACTTGTTCCTTGAAAACAAACCTTTTGTTTATTTTCCTTGTTTTTCTAAACGTCTAATTTTACCATTCATGAAAATATTAATTTGTGAATACCTATTTTGAGGTGTTGAGGCCGAAAATCCTCATGGTCATTGGAACCAAAAATTGTTTTCCTTTCCAACAATTTTATGGCATACATCATATATAATCAATATATTATATTTCAAGTATATCATAAAAGTAAATAAGAATCATACTAAGCATGCAAGCACAAATAAACCATGCTAAGCACATAAATCACATAAACACATAAACACCCATAAATAATTACATAACCATGGATATGAATCCTCACATGGATTCACCATCCATGAAATACACAACCATCTCTCACCACCATACTTGGTTGGTGAGATGGATCTCCCTCTTACCTCTTGAAGAACCTCAAAAAGCTTCTTGCTTTGCACTTTGCACAAGTTCTCCACCAACAAAAGTTTCTTGAACATAAAACAAACACAAGTTTATTAGTATATTAAGTTTGAATAAGATAAACCATGAATCAAACATGGCTTAGGACATGAAAAAGAGATAAGAAATAAAGTTTTCCTTACACTTCACCTCAAAAACCCTAGAACTTGCTCTTGGAAAAAGTCCTTGAAGATGAAAGATTTAGAACTTGCTCTAAACGACAAAGTGTCTTAAAATGAGGTATAGATTCAAGAAGTATGGTTGTTTGAAATTAAAGAGTGATGGAAGATGGAGTATGGGTGCTTGGCCGAAACTTAGAGAAGAAGAGAAATGGAGAGAAAGATTGATAAGCTTAGCTTCTTGAAAATGATCAATAATGACCAAGATGATCAATAATGGTCTTCAAACTTTGCTTTAGCTCCTTAAGCTTCACAAAACTGTCCCCCACCCCCTTCATGCACTCTTCAAAGAGTGACCAATCTCCTAGCCACCATTTTAAGAATTCCTAACCATTGATTAGATCAATGGTTAGGATTAATGTAGATTCTAGGTTAATCAATGGTTAGGATTAATGTAGATTCTAGGTTTAGCCTTTAGATTAGAAGACTTAATCTAGGCCATTGGATCTTTCTCCTTGAAATCCTAGCCATTAAATGTATCTCCAAAATGAAGGGTCAAGATCACTTCTTCATACTTTAAATCCAAGGGTCATAAATGGTCTTAGCCATTTTATAAGACCAAATCTCCACCGTTGATTAAATCGATAGTTGATATTCAATGGCTTCAGTATTAAGCTTGCTTCCCATTGGTCCGTCATAAAGTTGTCATAACCACTATTGTTGACTAAGCAGTATGACATTTATTTTTATCTATTATTACTTTTCGAATAATATTTTTACTATATTTTTATCACCCGATAATTAAATACAATACAAAACACAGTAAAAGAAAATTTTAAAAACTATTTTTGGATTCAGGTTTAGTAAGATCTGCTGTCTCCGTCTCAACAGTATGAAACTTTTAAGCTGTAAAAAAAATTTCATTTTTCGGGACCCACCTGGGCCCATATACAGCTCCCTTGGGCCCATAGACGACCTACGGATAACACTAAAATAATCAGAGTAATATAAAAATTTCATAATCATCCACAAAATCATAAAAATTAGAAAATTCATGAAAATCAAATTAGATTATGTAAAATAATTAAGACTTATTAGTAATAATTAAATTACGTAAGATTTTCTCTTGCCCGAAAATTATTATTTTCCTGACACGGAGTAAATCACACAAAACGATCAAATGTACTGACAGAATATTCAAAATAATTTTACAGTATACAAAAATCACTAAACAGTAGAATTTTGTTAACTGTCAAAATTACTGTCAAATAGTTAAGAAATTTAGGGTGTTACAGTTTCCTAGGATAGAGGATGATTGATCTCCAATTGCTCGAACCTGAGACTCCAATCTTTGATCAGATCTCCCTCCTTCTTGTTCTTCTTCTTCTCTTTAGTTTCCAAAACTCAAATTTCAAACTAAATATGATGGGAAATGATAAACTACCTAAGAAATTGAAAGAAAAACCTAAAACTAACCTAAAACCTATCTGAAAACTAAAAAAATCCTTCCCCTGCCTTATGTACTTGTATTTATAGAGAATTTGGGGTCCAGTAGGAGCCACGACCGTGTCTCATAAGTCAGAAACTTTCCGAGAGTTAGACACGGCCGTGTGAAGCCAAAAGGGGGAGACACGGCCGTGTGTCCATGAGACACGGTCGTGTCTCATGTCACAATAGCATGTTCAGCAAATTCTGACAAGATTACGTGTATGTTTTGACTAACTTCAGCATGTGTTGCAAGTTTTGGGAGAGACACGGTCGTGTCTCATGACATCATCAGCGTATTGGAGAAGCTTGAGGGACACGGCTGTGTGAGTGGGAGACACGGTCGTGTCTCTTGTAAAATGGCTTTTCTACATGTTTTTGGGAAGACACGGCCATGTGAGTGGGAGACACGGTCGTGTCTCAAGTCAGAAGCTTCATCCAAGTTAGACATGATCATGTCTAAGTCCTTAAACGCTCCTGAACTGACATGGAACCCTACCAAAGCTAGAATGGACCTCTTTTGCCTTGAAAACTCAGTATCTTCGCTTGCTTTCATCCAAATGCATTAAATCTCTCAATTTTGCAAAAAACGAAGATAATGATAAAGATCCAACTAAAACTCACTCTTAATAACAGGTAATTAACCAATAAAAAGTTATCAAAATCAACTTCGATCAAGTATCTGATTTCCCCCAAGATCTTACATCTGTGATATTTGTGTCCTTACCTTTATCAATAGAGATTTTATGTTAGGGTTGTGATCCGTGATGTCGAGCTGAAGTACCCCCAAGCGATTATGATCTATAGTGTGCTGGGATCCTATATTGTGGGTTGCATAAGAGGACTGAGATTAAGCGTATGTTGTGTCATGATGAATTGCCCCTCGTATGGAGGGCTTGATGCTTTAGTGCCAGGATCCAGTGTTCGACACTATTATGCTCCTAGCGATAAGGATCTACCTTGGTGAAATACTCGAGATTTGTTACCTTGGTGGCTTTAGTGAATATGTTGTTGGGATTTGATGTTCACGTCCATAGTGTGTCAATTTAAGGTGAATTGATGCTTGGTTTTCCCGCGACACTTCATTTGGGACTTGAGGTCATTTAGCTTAATGTACTACCATGTGTCATGCTAAGAGAGGCAAGCATCATTTGGTTTTTGTGCCGTTGTCATTTTAAATAGGTGCGAAAAGATAAGCTTTACATGAGGCTTATGGGAAAGCTTTCCTCTGCACCATGCTCTTCTGTGACCTAAGTTTCCATTATATATTGGAACTAGGCTATGTAATCTTTGGAGGTTCTTGGATTTAAGAAGTTTTCATGATGATACTATCTCACGGTAAGAGTGTCGGTTGGGAGTCTCGTACTTGACAAGGTGAGGTCCGTGGGTACGTTGGAGCACAATCCAAATGTTCATGAATTTAGGAGTAAAAACCTTTAACTCGAAGTAAGGATCCTGGCTTGGGGGTTTCCTCGCATTAGGAAAATGAGATAGGAATAATGTTCCTCAATCTGAAGTGGCGATCTTGGCTTGGGGTTCCTTACATTAGGAAAATGAGGTGGGACCTCGGAGAGGATCACATATTCTCGGATCTAGGCAATACGCATTATTGTATCTCAGGCCAAGCTTGGTAACTTTTGCCCCCTAAAGGGTGTTATCTTGGCATGAGTGGACATAGACGGCCTTATGAGCATGTTACAGTTTAGGGCATGCTAGTGAAATGAGAATCCCATGAACCTCGGGAAGGCACCAATGAATGACCTTGTGAATTGCCCTGATAAATGGTGAGTGCATTATCAGGGTCAAAACTCTTGAACCCTCTTATGAAGTTGGCATCCAGGAGTTCTACTAGCGTTAACTTAGGGTGTTTTAAGGGATTTAGATACTTGTATAAAGTTTAGGGTGAAGATCCCATAACCATGACAAGTCGGCCACAGATAACCTAGCCGGTCTGCTTAAGTAGTTAGGGCGTATTGATGGGGTAAAGATCCTATGTACCGTGGCAAGGCTACCATTGACAGTCTTGGAGGTTGAGCTTTCTGTGTTTGACATGGGTGAACACCCTACAAGCCTCGGAAAGGCAGGTTAAGTGGCCTTGGTACTTCATTAAGATTAAGTGGGCATTTTGGCAAGGTGAGAACCTTATTAACCATAGCAAGGTGGCCATATACGACCTTGAGGGTTACCCAAACATAACGAGCACATATTTCGAGATAAGAATCCCTCGAACCTCACAAAGCCAGCCATAGACAGTTTTGCAGGTGACGTTTTTTTGGTACTAGCTGAGATGTGAACAGGCCGAGGTACTCGTGGACATGCCAAGTGTTGTCAAGGTACTAGCCAAGATGAGATCGAGCTGATGTACAGTTCATGGTTTCGAAGTCCTGCAATGGTGGGGTCCGAATTTAGACAGGAACTTTTGTCGTTGAGGTGTTTAATAACCTTAAGGAGTATGGTAGCTAGTTTCCCTTTTGAGTTTCGACATCTTATAGTACAATAGTCCACTTTTTACCTTTTTGACGTATGATGTCTCCTTTTGGGTTTACCTTCTTAGGTAGTTCTCTTTTGGGTTTACTTTCCTAGTGTACGGTAGTCCCCTTTTAGGTTTACCTTTTTCGAGTATGGTAGTCCCATTTTGAGTTTACACTCTTGGCAATCCTATCTAGTAGTCTTTTTTGAGTTTACCTTCTTGGTGTATGATGTACAATAGTCCCTTTTTTTTATTTAACCTCTTAGCGTATGGTGTGCCCCTTTTGAGATTACCTTTTGAGGTGTGACCTGTTACCAAGTGGCCTTAATACTTAAGAGGGGGTGAATTGAGTTTATAAAATACTTAAGATAAAATGCTTTCACTCACAAATAAGATAGTTAAGCAAGATAGTATTCAAGCAATGCCAATAAAATAGTGCACAATAGTAAATAGTTGAGTTTAGAGAATCAAACACAAGGTTTATCCTAGTTTAGCCACTAATTCACTTATGGCCTACGTCCAATCCTCAAGTAATCACCTGAGATTTTTCACTATATCTTCAAGCTTCAACAGGTGCTTAATGACCTTTACAAACTTGAGTACTCAACACACCTTGCGATACCTCACCTTTTGTGCTTGAGGATACCTCACTCAACACAGATGTGGGCTTTGCCTCCCCCAAACCAAGTCTTTGATATATTGAATAGGGCATGAGATTCATACTGGCTCCCTGATCACATAATGCCCGACCATAAAATTTCTCTCCAATAGTGCAAGGAATGGTGAAGCTCCCGGGATCTTTGAGCTTGGGAGGAAGTTTGTTTTGCAGGATAACACTACACTACTCCGTGTGAGCAACAGTTTCAAACTCACCAAGCTTCTTTTTCCTTGACAGGATATTTTTCATGAACTTCACATAACTTGGCATTTGCTCCAAAGCTTCCACGAATGATATGTTGATATGCAACTTCTTGAAAACTTCTAAAAACTTTTTGAATTGATGATAGAGCTTCTGCTTCGCTAGCCGGTTGGGGAAAGGTGGAGGTGGTATATAAGGCTTGTCTTCAACCTTCCTCTTGGCAAGTTCCTCATTCTTCTCTACTTCATTGCTCACCACCAACTCATCTTTTGTCACCTCAATATCTTCAAATAGCTTAGACTAAGGACTCCCTCCAATTTCCTTCCCACCCCTCAACGTTATAGCCTTGCAGTCCTTATTAACAGCACCCCTTGGATTGTTGATAGTGTTGCTTGGGAAAGTCCATGGGGGCCTATTGTTCAGAGCTTGGGCAAGCTGGCCAACCTGAAACTCAAGATTCCTTAAAGAAGCTACTTGGCTTTGCATCAAAGCATTATGGGAGGCTAGCCTGGAATCAGTCTTTGTCAAAGCATTATGGTGTACCTTACACCTTGAATGAATAATGATATAATTTTTGTCCTCATTCCTTCATGCTATCATGTTTCAATTTTTATGCAAAAGATTTCCCAAAAGATGATTAAGGAACCCCTTCGTAACTCTAGCATGCATATCCAAGAAAACTCATAATGATACCCAAGCAACTCTAACTCAGATTTCCTTAAAAATGCCTTTCATATCTCTCTCCACTAATGTAGAACCAAGCATGATTAATGATCAAGAGGGTCTTTCAAGCTTGTAATGTAAAGCTAGGGGAATGGGTAAAGAAAAGAAGGGAAGAATAAAACAAACATCAAGACACACAATCTTGCAAATGACCTAAATGAGCCAAACAACCATTACACACAAGGTATATTTTCCAGCATAAGAACCCTCAATAACTTATTTTCTAGCACAAGGCATAATTAACACAAAGAATTTATTTATTTATTTATTTATTTCTTCTTTTTTTTCTTTTTTTATTTTTAATCACAAATCTGCTAGATTCTAAAACATGCCTATCCCTTGTTTCTTCTGACTCAACTAAGCATTTGCAAGATATGTTCCTAACACGGATCATGGTGGATAAACTATAATTAAAGGCTAAATGGTAAGGATGATGTGGGTAAAGAACAAAACATAAAGGCCAACACATTAACAAGGCTCAAAATGGGTACTAGGGATATTCATGCATACAAAGGTAGGCTTGAAAGGCACAACCAATCCAAAGAATGCCCTAATCATTTCATCAAACATGCTTAGCCTAGGATTTCGCTTGAAAAGAGAGTCATGCATTCTTTCAAAAATTAAATCTTCATCACAATAGGGCAAGTCACAACCTTCTCTAGATGTGCACAACTATTATTATTCCAAGGTTCTCAGCCATATAAAGGGAAATGCATTTACATACCAACCAAACACTAAGGCTCAATTAAATTTCAGATGACATGCATCTTTTCCCAGAATTAACAATTAAACCAAGGGCAGATATATCATAGATCTAATCAGCCACATCAACAATCAAGCATTTTTTTTAAATTATATACAACCAGAGGTCACACATATTCACAGCACAAAAAGCATATTCACAATCAAAAAACATATTCACAAAAAGCATATTCAAAAGCTAAAAGAAAAACACTTACTAGGAACAACAAAAATGGTTACAAAGAAGGCAAAAAGAGAATACAACCACGACCCCACCTTATGAAACGAGAAGATGAAGATAAGTGACGGCAATAAGAAATAAAAATGGAGGATGGTGAAGACATAAGGGTGAAAGGGAAGATGACACAGTCATAGGGAAGAACCGTGAAAGAGGTGAAAGAGGGAAAAGAGAGAGGATGAGCACGACGGGGAGCTGTAGCTTTTTGAGATAAAGAGAAGCACAACCACACACTAAATGGGATGGTATGGGCCATGGGCCCAACCATAAATTCAAATTTTTTTTTGCCAATCATAAACTAAACAAAGCTTTTTATAAAGAAAAACCAAGAGAAGAGGGTGAAGCCTTACCAGGATCAACAGGAATGGAAGATGAGGAGAAAGAGAAAGAAAAAATAGAGGAAATGAGGGCAACGTTCTGTGTGAGAGAGGGAAGAAAATGAAAGAATTAGGAGATATGGAGAATGAGACGTTCTAGAAGAGAAAAGATGAGAATAAAGAGAATAAATATGGAAATTTAATTGAGTGGGGCCACGGCTGGAATGAGAAATCAAATTTCAAAATATTTTTTTTTCGAAAACTCAATTTGAATTATTAGGAATTACAAAGTGGGGGCACTATTCATGCGGCACTTCTTGGAAGAGTGTCGCGACACTTAGCTTCATGAACGGCAGTCGCACACAAAATTGTTTTGATGCCGCGGCCTCTGACTCTCTGTCTCTCAATGAACACAGTCTACGAGCTGGGAGCCGCGACACTTCCCTTTGTGAGCCACGGCACTTCTATAACACCTAAAAAAAATTCTATGTGACAGCATTTTACTGATAAGCTATATTCAATCCTCATCAGAGCCCCAAATTCTAACCAAAAACACAAACTTCATATGAGGATAAGAAAACAAATAAAGGAAAACTTCAATTAAATAAAAAATTATGAATTTGCAATATAATCAACTACCCAATTAAATCAAAAGAAGATAGAAAATCATACTATGAATACAAAAACAAAATAAACTAAATGAGGGTAAAGGACTTGGGTTGCCTCCCAAGAAGTGCCTCGTTTATAGTCCTAGGCTAGACTTTCTCTGTAATGACAACCCGGAGATGCAGCTTTGTCACCAAGTTCAACATCGCTCAAATGAGAAGGTAATAGTGTGAGCTCTCTCAGTTCCTTATCTTCCCTTTCACATGTAGATATCAATGAAGCTTCAAGAAGTTCACATGGGACACTTGCACAACATACATTAGATCTCTTCCCATCAAGCACATTTAAATACAAGCATTCTTCAAGATTTTGAGTCAATTCCATTGCTTTGAAAATATTAGAAGTTACCTCTTGATCTTGCACTCTCATGGTGAGCTCCTCTTTCTGAACATCAATAAGAGCTCTTCCAGATACCAATAATGGCCTTCCAACGATAAGAAGAACCTTTTTATCTTCTTCCATATCAAGGACAATGAAATCTACCGGGAATATGAATTTATCCACTTTTATAAGCACATCTTCAATGATACCCCGTGGATAGGTAAACGTCTGATCTGCAAGTTGCAAGATAACAAATGTGGGCTTTGCCTCCCCCAAACCAAGTCTTTGATATATTGAATAGGGCATGAGATTTATATTGGCTCCTAGATCACATAATGCCCAACCACAAAATTTCTCTCCAATGGTGCAAGGAATGGTGAAGCTCCTGGGATCTTTGAGCTTGGGAGGAAGTTTGTTTTGCAGGATAACACTACACTCCTTCGTGAGAGTAACAGTTTCAAACTCACCAAGCTTCTTTTTCCTTGACAAGATATCTTTCATGAACTTCACATAACTTGGCATTTGCTCCAAAGCTTCTGCGAATGCTATGTTGATATGCAACTTCTTAAAAACTTCTAAAAACTTTTTGAATTAATGATCGAGCTTATGCTTCGCTAGCCGGTTGGGGAAATGTGGAGGGGGTATATAAGGCTTGTCTTCAACCTTCCTCTTGGCAAGTTCCTCATTCTTCTCTACTTCATTGCTCACCACCAACTCATCTTTTGTCACCTCAACATCTTCAAATAGCTTAGACTAAAGACTCCCTCCAATTTCCTTCCCACTCCTCAACGTTACAGCCTTGCAGTCCTCATTAATGGCACCTCTTGGATTGTTGATAGTGTCACTTAGGAAAGTCCCTGAGGGGCTATTGTTCAAAGCTTGGGCAAACTGGTCAACCTGAGACTCAAGATTCCTCAAAGAAGCTGCTTGGCTTTGCATCAAAACATCATGGGAGGCTAGCCTGGAATCAGTCTTTGTCATATAATTTTGTTGGCTATTCATGAACTGTGCAAACATCTTCTCTAAATTGGAATTTGAAGTTGATGTTGAAGTTTCGGCTTGAGGGAAACTCTATTGTTGAAAACCAAGAGGAGCACGAGGTGCTTCTTTAACCTGAAAAGAGGAAGAAGATCCTTAAAAATTTCCACCCCAATAGAGATTTGGATGGTTCTGCCAACTAGGGTTGTAAGTGTTACCAAAAGTGTTGTTGTGACTCGGTTGGTAGAATTGATTGGCATATTACACACTCTCCAAGCTAGCTGTGCAATTTGCAGTTGAGTGAAGGTCCCCACAATGATCATAAGTTTCAGCTGAATTATTGGCTCCGCTTAGCACTGAATTGACTGCCATGGTGTCAAGCTTCTTGGAGAATGCTGCCACTTGGGCTGAAAGCAAAGTGAGAGCTTCAACTTAATGAATACCAGCTGTCATTCTCCTAGGAGTAACCCTCTTTGAAGGCCACTGGTAGTTATTGGTGGCCATTTCCTCAAGTAGATCATAAGCAGCATCATTTGATTTGCTCATAAGAGTGCCACCTGTTGTTGCATCAATAGTAGCTCTGATATTTCCCAACAACCCATTATAGAAGGCTTGAACTTGCAGCCACTTTAGGATGCCATGGTGAGGGCATCTTCAGATGAGGTCTTTATACCTATCCCAAGCTTTATATAATGACTCAGAGTTATACTGCACAAAGGAAGTAATATTATTCCACATCTTTGTTGTCTTAGCCGAAGGGAAATACTTGGCAAGGAATTTGCGAGCTAGGTCCTCCCATGTTGTGATGGACCCTTCTGGTAAAGAGTTAAGCCAACTCTTGGCATTGTCCCTAAGAGAAAATGGGAACACCCTCAGTCTGATAGCATCTTCAAAGACTCTGTTATGACAAAAGGTATCACTAATCTCCAAGAAGTTGGAAAGATGTACATTAGGATCATCACTAGGCAAGCCTCCAAACTGCACTGATGCCTGAATCATCTGGATAACGGCTGGCTTGATTTCAAAGTTATTGGCTTGTATAGCCGGCCTCCTGATGCTAGAATGTAAGTCTTGCACTTGGGTTACCGTAAAGTCCCTCAATGACCAAGTGTGGTCTTCTTCGTTTGCCATATTGGTGCTCTTCGAAGTTTGAGCTCTTTCCTTCAAAAGCTTACGAAAAGTTCGTTCAATCTCTGGGTCAAACGGAAAAAGCTCAAAACTTTGTGAATGTTGCATACACAGGAAATTAGTACCTAAAATTAAAGACAAGTAGCTCGATATTAATATTAACACAGAAATTCAAAAAATAGTCTCCGGCAACGGTGCCAAAAACTTGTTACCCGTTTAGCTATACTACGCAAGTGAACGTATCGACAAGTAATAATAGTGAATATTCGATTATCATTCCCATAAGGACTGTATCAAAAATTTATGTTAATTATTAACTAATTACCACTTAATCTCTATTCCAAGAAATCAAATTAATTTTAGTGATTAGATAATAAAACAAAATAAAGTAACAATTTTAACACAAGATAAAAATAAACAGATAAGAAACAGTGGTTGGAGAATCTAGGGTCTAACTTCACTTATTATTTTAATTGATTTCATGCAATCCTTTCTTTACTCTTGATCCTAAATTAGTTATGCTAGCCAATGTGTTTAAGCACTTACAAACCTCTTTTGATGGCCTTGTAAGCCTATAGAACTTAATCAAAACACTATATGTTTATGTGAAGTGACAAAATTTCACGCATTAAGAACAAACAACAAACACTTGCTATGCATGATCAATAAGTATATTTCTATCCTATCGGCTAATCAATTCATTCATACAATTGAATTAAATTGAACATACAATTTCTAATTCCATCGTCCAACATCCAAATTCCTATTTCTATTTCAATGGGTTCACCAAGACAACACAAATAATGGCCAATCAAATGTGTGCATTAAGCATAGAATTAGAAAATCATAACCAAAATTATCACAAGAGTAAGAAGAAGATCATAATCAAATCAAATTACATAATAAGATTCATTAGACCCCAGAAAAGGAAATTAGAACAACATATTTACAAAATCAACAATCTCAAAAATTAACCACATAGACATTATGAAAAATAAAGAAGAAAGGAAGAACTAGGCGTGTGGATGGATGAACAGTGCTATGTCTAGCTTCACTAATTCTTCCTTATATCTTGCTCTTCCTATGTTACGTCCTCTTTCCATCCAATCCTGTTCTGTGTGTAATCTTGCCTTTTTCCCCATTCTTACGTTGCACATCCTCCTATTTTTTATTGTTTCCCCTCTAAAATTAAAGTGCACCGTTTCACTCAGCTCACTGTATCCTTGGGCCTCACTCCTTTAAGCCTTTCTTCACCGTGGGGCCCAGCTGCTTGCTTTCTTTTTCAAGCATTCAATCCTTGTTATAGCATGTTTATGTTCATACAATTAGTTCCACCGTGAGACATCTTGTAATTGGAACGTGGCTCCCACACCATTTAACTTTCATATAGTTGATTCTAGTTATCCTTTGCCTTTATGCTTGAACCGTGGTGTACCTTACACCTTGAATGAATAATGATGTAATTTCTGTCCTCATTCCTTTTGCTTCTTCACAAGCTCCTAAAAGTGAATAAATATTAAATTAATCATATATTTACATAAAAATCAAGTGAATGCATTTCATTTTATACTGATGTATGAACATGCATTCCTAAACACTTCTATCAAGGATTAAATGAGAATATAGTAAAACTCAAGGATCTAGCCTATGAATGCATCAGAAAATGCATGAGTAATAACTCTATTTCACAGAGTTATCAATACCTCACCCTTACAACTTAGAGGGATACCTCACCACCTCTTTTACAGTTTATTCAAAGTTTGAATGATAAGAAATTCTCTCAAGAGTGGATAATACAAATTAAAAAATAATGTGTATCAATGATTCACACTTTAAACCCCAAAAACAGAGTATATAATGAAAAGGCTTTGAAAGCTCGTATTAATGCTCAAACAAGGTTTTCAGATTGATTGTCCAACCTTCATAAATGTCCAACAACTTATATTTATAACCTATTTAAGAATAGAGTCGATGGGGAGGCTGGTGGAGCATTAATGGCTGTAAATTAGTAGTTATTTCCTTTTATGGTTTGTTCTCTTATTCGAATAACAAGATTGTTATTCAAATAAAGCTTCAAATATCACGTAGGCAATTTTGCCTCTAAGACGTGTTATTCGAATAACACATATGTTATTCGAATAACTTCTTTAAAAACAGATTTAAGAAAAACTTGTTATTCGAATAACAAACTTGTTATTCGAATAAACAATTTGAAGTTTGGTTTCTGGACAACGTGTGTTATTCGAATAACCCTTTCGCGCCAAGCTAGATTTAAACCTTTATTCAAATAAAGCCCTGCTTTATTCGAATAAAGCTTATCAAAATGGAACATTTGACATTTCTGACTTTGGTTATTCGAATAAGAAAACTCTTATTTGAATAATCCATATGAAAAACATCTCATATAGCTTTTAAACATTGCCAAATGATTCTAGATGATCTTATAAGCTTTTGGCCACTTAAAGGTTGTTTTTTTGGAAACCTAAAATCATTTTGAAGCCTTGAAAACCTGTGTACTTTTTGGTTTCTTTGAAAAGCAATTTTTAGGGCCTTTGTGTGAACCACTTTTATACCTTTACATAATGATCTAAGTCCAAAAACTAATCTTGAAGGTCTTGGACTTAATCTTGCAACATCTTCATATTTGTTATCATCAAAACAAAATTTCATAGGTCAATAGCCAATCACATTCTCTCCATTTTTTATGATGATGAACAATCATTGAGAAGAAAGGGTTAGTCTTATAAATTAAAATTCACAAAGTCATTAGAGAGACTTACTCCCCCTCTTTTTGGTAAGAAGTGAGTTTAATTTTGAGTAATGCACAGCTCCCCCTTTCTTTTGGAATCCCAAGATATAGTTTGTATTTTTCTGCCTTTTCTTAAAAGATCAAACATGCTAAGGATGTTAGTTCTTTAGCTTCTTCTCCCCATTTTTTCATGATAAAAAAGATGGGGCAAGAGAAAGCCAATTACATTAGCAAAATATTAGCAAAATTTGATACTCAGAATTTCATTTGTAATTGACATCCATTAAGCCTGGTTATATGGTTAGTTCGATTTTTAGCAATATATTGTAACAGGTAGTTGTAACATAAAATACACAATATAGAGCAAAAATAAACTCATTGTATTTCTTTAAAAAGAAGGTTGGCTAAAAAAATTTCGATTTCAAAGAACTCAACCAATACAAAACACAAGCAATAAAGATAAAGATCTTAAAACTATTAATCCTATAAATATGCATATGGTGGTGGAGGAGGTGAGATTGGAGCTTGATCTGGTTGTGGGGCTTGCAAAGCAGTGACGAGCGCTGAACTCAGTCAAAATTATAACCGAAGTTATTACTTAAACTTGTAGTATAGTGAACAACACCGGATCGTCTCCTCAAGGATCGTAGATGCAATTTGATCAAATCAAGTGAAAGTTAAAAAAAAAAGGGGGTTTTGATGGTTCAAGGATCACAGTGACAAGATTTGAAGAAAAATAACAATTAAAAGAACAAACAATTCAGAAATCTATCCGAGATTGGGTGGATTCAATCATAGACCTTTCAACAAACACCTGAAATACATTTGAATGGTTAACTTGGATCTAATCGAGATCTCTGCATCAGATCCAGAATTCATACTAGACAATCGTCCAGAATTCAATTGACAAGTGATAAACACAAATCTTGATCGCACCATTCATGTAAATATATGTCAATTTAAGCACCGAATTCAATTAACCTAGGCACAAATCAAGTAACCTAACCTCTTCAATTACGTGATTAGTTTAGATCAATCAGTTCTAAGTTTCATCACAAATCTCAATCTTCAGTTATGTGATTAATTCAGATCAATCAGTTCTAAATTTCATCACAATACTTAATCTTAAACTAAGATCAAATCAGATCAAACATAAACAGAATCACCATTCATGCATTCAAGATCAAGAGAACAGAAGAAGAAGAGAAGAGGAATTCAGATATAAATCAAATACATTACATAACCAAGGTCTCAAGAATCCAAGCCACAATCTCTTCAAGAGTCCCGAATTGACTAGAAGTGACTTAGCTCTCCATTACAATGAAGGAAAAATATACAAGAACTACGAAAAGCTATCTCTAACACCAAGTGTGTGTTGTCCCTAGAGCTCTCCACATGCTTCCTTTTATAGAGGATTCAGAGTAGTAGTAGATGGGTAGATGGGATTAGTAGGTGGATGAATAGGTGGATGAGTAGGTGGGTGAGTAGGTGGATGAGTAGGTGGGTGAGTAGGTGAGCTACCTTGTCTCCGAAATTCTTTATTGCTGAACTCATTGATTTCGTCATTTCTGAGCCAAGTGGTCTTCATGAAAGTTCTAGGAAATTATCTAAGCTTTCCAATGGCTCTGGAAACACCCAAAAATTCGTCCTACAGCCCAAGATATGACTCAATTACTACAGACTGTTCAGGACCAGTTTCAGCACCTCTGTTTTGACGTTCAGACCCAATATCTCCATCAAGGAGCCTGAATCAAGTTTTGTGCTTGACATGAAAGTTGTACATATAGGTCTTAACTTTCAGATTACAAATTTTCAGCCCATTTTATATGCCCAAACTCGAATTATGTTCTAATTACTACACACTGTTCGGGTTCCAGTCACAAATCTCGTATTCTGATTTCCATGCCCAATTAGCTCCACTAGATGTCTGAAATTGACTTTGAGCTCTTCATCAAAGTTGTAGAGCTCTCTCTTATCTTTCCTACAAGGTAAAATTCATAATTATCAGACATTTAGAACTCAAGATATGGCTAAAATACAGAAATAGTGTAAGACCCGAATAATGCTGAAAAAATCAATTAAATCCGATTCGAGTTCAAACTTACAAAACATAATCAAATTCACCAATTAAGTACATGAAGAGTGTAAATAACTAAACATAAGGGTTTCTTAATGAATAAAATATGTGATTATCAAATTCCCCACACTTAGCTTTTTTTTGCACTCTGGGCAAAACATATAAAACTAAAGTTAGAAGACAAAGACAAACGACACAAACTTAAAAGCTAAAAACTCTAAAGGACTCAATGAAGCAAGAAGAGCAACAAGAAATTCAAGGGATCAAAGCATAAATGAGGTAACATTTCTTCACATCTCAAACCAACAAGCAAGGAAACTTCCATTGAAAAGAATGAATTAAGAATGATGGATCTTCACAAGATTCCCTCTCAATCTCTCAAGTGTTTAAAAGGTAGGTATTTCACTCAATTCAACCCATGAAAATTGCACTACCATAAGCTTGCTTATCTTCTACTTCTTCACTACTCAAAACACATGCACACACAAATCATGAGGACTTTATTCAATGTTGTAGTGAGGTCAAGGTAACAGAAGAGGATAAAATGGATATGAGAAGATAAATACCAAAGAGAATAAAAGTAAATGAGAGCTGAGTTCAAATAACAAGCATAAAAATTCATCTCAACTCTAATGTATATCCCTTTACATATTCATTTCCCAATCCTTTTCTCTTTTTATATATATATATATATATAAACATAACTATATACATACATTTTTTTTTTTTTTTAGGCACTCTTTCTTTTTTCAACAACCATTTTGTACACACACCCCCACACTTGTTCAAAAACTCATCCATTAACCAGGCTAATGTTCTTTTATTCCCTAGGGTAAAGTAAGAACACGATTTTTCATTTAAGGCACATAATGAGCTAGAAACAAGGAATGGTCAAATAAGCTCAAAGGGGTTAAGCAAAGGAAAATATACAAGGTTGGCAGGAATCAGAGAATTTTCAAGAAGTCAAAAGAGTGCTTGATATCATATTGAAAGGAAGGTTGGCTATTTGGTTAAACTAGCTAATTAAGAAAGAGGGCCTCAATCATGTTTATGCATGCAAGTGAAATGTACCTTCAAAAAGAATTAAAGCAAGTTCTAGAGTGGTTATTAACATGAGTGAAAATCACACAAGAAAGAAGAGAATGACATAAATGTTGAATCCATCCATTAGGCTCAAAATCTCACAAGGTATGCATCCATCAAACTCAATTCATCAGTTCAATCATTCATCACCAAGCATATCAGATCAAGAAGGGAGAAAAGTTATTCAATCATGCAATGAACCCTTTTTTTTTATTTTTTTAACAAAAAAAAGAAACATGCTAAAATCTCTCCCCCCACACTTAATATAGACATTGTCCTCAATGTGAAAGTGATAAATAAAACGGAAAGAAAAGAGCAACACAACCTGATGAGGGGCGAGATAATGGCAAGCAGAAAAGATGCGTAAGAATCAAAGCTACAGCAGAACCTGAAAACTCACAAAACAAATGAGTAAAATGTAAAACCAAAATAACATGACTGGAATAATATAAAATTAAAGAGGAAATGCGGGTCTTTTAGAGTCAGATTCCCAAGACTGTAACACTTCTGTTCATCTCTGAAGAGATTACACAATTAAGAAGTTCATGATGTACCAGGCCACAAGAATGCGTCTCAAGAGTCAATAAGGTATAACTTACTGACTCCTTACTCAGCCATTTAAAGTGAAGTATGTTTTTATCTTCTCAGATTACGAAAACATTCCCCAAAGATCTTGAAAACAAATCTAGTTGGGTTGCCTCCTAATAAGCGCTTGTTTAACGTCATTAGCTCGACGTTGGGACACTTCTTAGTGATCTTTATAATGTGGATGGTAAAAGCCCATCACTTTCACTTCCACATTTTTCGGCTTGAGATGGTGTCCATTGGTCTTATTAAGTGAGGTTGGTGAAAAGACTCCACCAGGATCCCATTGGTTGAAACGTGATGACCAAGTTATGGTTGACACAACATGATAACTTTCACTAGGGTCCCATTAGTTGAAGTGTAATGACCAAGTTAAGCTTGAAGCATGAGGGCTCCCATTGGGGTCCCATTGGTCTTTCTTAATTTCCTTGACTTCACCAATGGCATGCAACACGTGTAATTTGGCAATTCTGCTTTCATTGATTATGCTAGACCATGGCCTAAAAACAAAATCCACTTCAGTAGTTACTAGCATATGCTGACTTTCCTTTTTCTTTGAAAATTCCTCAATAGCCTTCAACTCCACCTCCCTATATGTTTCAGATTCTGCAGCTACATTGTTGATAGACCCTTCTATATCATTAGATCCTGCGTAAACAGAATCATTAGTTTTCAAATATGCAGAAATTTCAGCACACACAACACATTTTATATCACCATCATGATCAGCACATGAGTTGCAATTGATAGAATCATCAAAACCAATTAAATCGGAAATTCAAAGACATAACTCATCATGAGTTTCCTCAACTAAGTCTACATGTAAATCAATATGACAATTAGAATGCGGGGGAGTTGGGAATTGTTTGGGGAAAGAGTTGGCCCGACTCTTGACATCTCAGTTCATTAACAAGTGGTTGTCAACCGGTCAATTTGGGTTGTTAAATCCTGAATAGTGGCAGTGAAATTCTGCTGGAACTCAATTTGGGTTTTCATCAAGTCCTCCCATGAAGGCTCAAGTTTTGTGGTTGATGGACTTGTTATCTGTTAGAATGGCTACTCATATTGAAATGATTGTTGCTGTAGTGATGCCGTATTGCCATATCCCAGATCCGGATAGTATTCTCAGCTAGGGTTGTATGTGTTGAAGAAGGGGTCATAACTCTGTTGCTGCTACTGGAACTGTGGTTCATCAAGAAAATAACCAGCTGCTGCAACAAATTGATCTGGAAAAACAGAACGACCATACTGAGGTGTAGGGCATGCATATGTGGGGTGAGATGAACAAAAACAAACGTTACACACAAGTGTAGCTTCCTGCACAGGTGATTGTTGTCTCACTACTATATGTCTTACCAAAGAAGTCAACTTCTCAAGTTTTGACTCCATTATGCATGGTCCATTGTATCCTTAAAATGCAACAGAATGCAACAAAATGATAATGAAAGAAAAAGAAAAAGAAAGAGTTAGTATGATAATTTAAAAAGATTATATCACATTTACGGCTCCCCGGCAACGACGCCAAAATTTTGACGAGCGTCAAACTCAGTCACAATTATAACCGAAGTTATTACCTAAACTTGTAGTATAGTGAACAACACCGGATCGTCTCCTCAAGGATCGTAGATGCAATTTGATCAAATCAAGTGAAAGTTAGAAAAAAGGGGGGTTTTGATGGTTCAAGGATCACAGTGACAAGATTTGAAGAAAAATAACAATTAAAAGAACAGTCAATTCAGAAATCTACCGAGATTGGGTGGATTCAATCATAGACCTTTCAACAAACACCTGAAATACATTTGAATGGTTAACTTGGATCTAACCGAGATCTCTGCATCGATCCGAATTCATACTAGACAATCGTCCGTAATTCAATTGACAAGTGATAAACAATCTGCCGTGCAATCGCACCATTCATGTAAATATATGTCAATTTAAGCACCGAATTCAATTAACCTAGGCACAAATCAAGTAACCTAACCTCTTCAATTACGTGATTAGTTTAGATCAATCAGTTCTAAGTTTCATCACAAATCTCAATCTTCGCTATGTGATTAATTCAGATCAATCAGCTTCTAAATTTCATCACAATACTTAATCTTAAACCAAGATCAAATCAGATCAAACATAAACAGAATCACCATTCATGCATTCAAGATCAAGAGAACAGAAGAAGAAGAGAAGAGGAATTCAAATATAAATCAAATACATTACATAACCAAGGTCTCAAGAATCCAAGCCACAATCTCTTCAAGAGTCCCGAATTGACTAGAAGTGACTTAGCTCTCCATTACAATGAAGGAAAAATATACAAGAACTATGAAAAGCTATCTCTAACACCAAGTGTGTGTTGTCCCTAGAGCTCTCCACATGCTTCCTTTTATAGAGGATTCAGAGTAGTAGTAGATGGGTAGATGGGATTAGTAGGTGGATGAGTAGGTGGATTAGTAGGTGGGTGAGTAGGTGGATGAGTAGGTGGGTGAGTAGGTGAGCTACCTTGTCTCCGAAATTCTTTATTGCTGAACTCATTGATTTCGTCATTTCTGAGCCAAGTGGTCTTCATGAAAGTTATAGGAAATTGTCTAAGCTTTCCAATGGCTCTAGAAACACCCAAAAATTCGTCCTACAGCCCAAGATATGACTCAATTACTACAGACTGTTCAGGACCAGTTTCAGCACCTCTGTTTTGACGTTCAGACCCAATATCTCCATCAAGGAGCCCGAATCAAGTTTTGTGCTTGACATGAAAGTTGTACATATGGGTCTTAACTTTCAGATTACAAATTTTCAGCCCATTTTATATGCCCAAACTAGAATTATGTTCTGGTTACTACACACTGTTCGGGTTCCAGTCACAAATCCCGTATTCTGATTTCCATGCCCAATTAGCTCCATTAGATGTCTGAAATTGACTTTGAGCTCTTCATCAAAGTTGTAGAGCTCTCTCTTATCTTTCCTACAAGGTAAAATTCATAATTATCAGACATTTAGAACTCAAGATATGGCTAAAATACAGAAACAGTGTAAGACCCGAATAATGCTGAAAAAATCAATTAAGTCCGATTCGAGTTCAAACTTACAAAACATAATCAAATTCAGTCAATTAAGTACATGAAGAGTGTAAATAACTAAACATAAGGGTTTCTTAATGAATAAAATATGTGATTATCAAGTAGCCACTTGTCGTTCAACACTTTCTATTCTATCAAATAGAACAAAAAAGATGTGTTCCATGTAGGCACAGTTATCAAGCAAGGTGGCCATAATCCGATCCAAGGTGACTGGAGCAGCAGCACCATCAACAGCAGTAGGGGCAGCAGCAGAGGTAGCAGCAGGGACATTTTTTAGGGCAACTTCTCCTTCTTCAGGAGCTCCAGCTTCTTCTAGTTCATCGGGGTACACCCAACCCCCTTCATCATCTTGCACCATCTTCAGCTTCTTTAGAGTGTATTCTCCAAAGATGTTAAAGTGGTTTAGCTAGACTAGTCGTTCAGTGTCCCTGACCATTGGGTACTTCTTAAGGAATGCTGAGATTAGTACAGCATAGGGCAAGTCGGAGTTCTCCTTGCTCTTGGCTTTCAACATATGTTTCCCAATGAAGTTAGGCCAGTTAATCTACCAGTTTCTCCTCAGCACCCAAATCATAAAAAATGTCATCTTCGGTTTGATAAGCGTAATTGCCTCCTCAAGTGGCAAAAATATGAGCATACGCGTAGTAGAGTAACATATCTTGACTCTTCAGCGTCCCACTCTTCAACCCAACCTTGGGACACTATGTTCCAAGTTTCACAATCAGTGGCATTGTGCCCTCCTTTTTGTAGTCCTGCATATATGGCCTGCTATCTTCCTCAATGATAGTGCCAGTTGAAGTACACCATCCAATCCTCCAGAGTGATCACAATATGCTGGTCCTTGACTTCAAAAATGATATTGGGACCATCCATCCTCAAGTTGGAGTAGAACATCTTTACTAAGTCCGGAAAGATAGTGTCCTTGTATTGGCACAACTGGAGCACGCCTTGGTGGTCCAGGTAATCCAGGAACTCAAAATCTCTGTCGTCCATAAAGAACTCGAGATCAATGTGCTTGGGTTGCACAAGATCTCTATTCCAAAAGTGTTCCCGAAAGAATTTTAGATCGTCTTCATTTTATGATAGTCTTCGAAGATTGAGTGGGTTATTGTGGGAGCAGTCTTTGTACGTTGATGTTTGGATGAGGATGCCATGGGAGAGTTTTGGGTGTGGGTATGGTGTTTGGGTTGATGGGAGAGTGGTTTAGAAGGGGAGAGAGAGAAAGCAAGATGTAGCAATGGTGATTTTGGGTCGTGGGTCATGGAGAGAAAAGCAAAGGAAGAGGAGAAAATTTGAGAAATGACGATGAAGACGCACAGAGTCCTTTTTATAGGCTGTGTTTTATTTGAATAACAATGGTGTTATTCGAATAACAACGTGGTATTTCAAAGAAGTGATTAATTTAGGGACAGATCATGATAAAAAAAAGAAGTTAAAATTGGCACTTCCATGAAAAAAATAAGTAAAGCAAGTTGGTTCAGCTCTTATTTGATTACTGCGACATTTTTGCATGGTCATACTAAGACATACCTGGGCTAGATACTAGCATTATTGAGCATAAATTTCCATTAAAATCGTAATATCCTTTCGTTAAGCAAAAGTTGAGATGAATGAAGCTAGAGATGTCACTAAAAATTAGAGAAGATGATAAAAGAAAGTTTGATACAAGTTTCCTCGTTGTTGCAAAGTACCCTCAATGGGTCGCCAATATTATCCCTATCCCAAGGAAAGATGGGAAAGTTCAAATGTGCATTGACTATAGAGATTTGAATAGAGCCAGCCCTAAAGATAACTTTCCTCTACCTTACATTGATGTTTTGGAGGATAACACTGCTCAACATTTATTTTTCTCCTTCATGGATGGTTTCTCAAGATACAATTAGATCAAGATGACACTTAAAGGCATGGAGAAGACCACATTCATCACTATGTGGGAAACATTTTACTACAAAGCAATGTTGTTTGGATTGAAGAATACAAGGGCAACTTATCAAAGGGCAATGGTGACCTTGTTCCTTGACATGATGCACAAAGAAATAGAAGTTTATGTGGACGACATGATTGCAAAGTCTAGAATAGAAGAAGACCTTGTTGTTAATTTGCAAAAGCTCTTTGAACGGTTGAGAAGGTTTAGGCTCAGACTAAATCCTGTTAAATGCACTTTTGGTGTAAAATCAAGCAAGCTTTTGGGGTTTGTGGTTAGCCAGAAAGGGATAGAAGCTGATCCAGACAAAGTTCGAGCAATCCTAGAAATGTCAGCTCCTCACACTAAAAAAGAAGTTTGTGGGTTTTTGGGAAGGCTGAACTATATTGCTAGATTTATATCCTGGTTGACTGCGACATGCAAGCCAATTTTCAAGTTATTGCGTAAAAACCAAATAGTTGAATGGAACGAAGATTGTCAAACAAGATTTGAGAAGATTAAGCAATATCTTCAAAAACCTCTAGTTTTGGTACCTCTAGTGCCATAAAGGCCTCTCATCATGTTCTTGATGTGTTGGATGAATCTATAGGCTATGTATTGGGGTAGCACGATGAAACTGGTAGAAAGGAACATGTCATCTATTACTTGAATAAGAAGTTTACCAACTATGAGGCAAAATACTTATTATTGGAGTGCATATGTTGTGCATTGGCATGGTCGGCCCATCGTTTGAGGTAGTGCATGTTATGTTACACCACTTGGTTGGTGTCCAAAATGGACCCAATCAAATATATCTTTAAAAGCCTGCTCTCACTAGGAAGATTGCATGTAGGTAAGTTTTACTATCAGAATATGACATTGTCTATATCATCCAAAAAGTAATAAAAAAAAGCACTTTTACAGAATTCTTAGTCAGTCAACCTACAGAGGATTATGGGTCTATACAGTATGAATTCCCTGATCAAGATATAATGGCTTTATTTAGAGAAGAAGAATCTTCGAAAAAAAAAGTGGACTTTGTTGTTCGACAGAGCATCTAATTTACTGGGGCATGGAATTAGAGCAAAAAAAATTTCCCCTAAAAATAGTTTCATTCCAATCACTGCTGGATTATGCTCTAACTGTACAAACAACGTAGCTAAGTATGAAGCATGTGTCGTAGGAATCCAAGCAGCGATAGAATCAAAGGCAAAAGTTCTTGAGGTATACAGGGACTCCGCCTTGGTCATTCATTAACTATAGGGAGAATGGAAAACTCGAGATGCCAAGTTAATCCCTTATCATACTTACATTAAGGAATTGACTGAACAGGTTGATGAAGTCACATTCCATCAAGGATACCTGACTCCACAAGCTTTTTATCTTTTTTGCTTTAAGTTTTCTGTTAAGCTTTGGTGGATATCAAACTCTGCAAGCTTTTTACTTTTGGCTTTAAGTTCTCTGTTAAGCTTCGACAGATACCTAACTCCGTAAGCTTTTTACCTTTTTTGCTTTAAGTTTTCTATTAAGCTTTGGTGGATGACCGACTCCACAAGTTTTTTACTTTTTGCTTTAAGTTTTCTGTTAAGCTTCACCGGATACCCAACTTCGCAAGCTTTTACCTTTTTGCTTTAAGTTTTCTGTTAAGGTTCGATGAATACATGACTTTGCAAGATTTTTACCTTTCTTCCTATAAGTTTTCTGTTAAGTTTCAGTGGATACCCGACTCCGCAAGCTTTTTATCTTTCTGCCTCTAAGTTTTCTGTCAAGCTTCAGTGGATACCCGATTCTGTAAGCTTTTACCTTTCTGCCTTTAGGTTTTCTGTCAAGCTTCAGCAGATACCCGACTCCGCAAGCTTTTCCCTTTCTTCTTTTTACTTTTTTTTTCTTTAAATTCTCTGTCAAGCTTCAACGGATACCCGACTCCGTAAGTTTTTTACATTTTTGCTTTAAGTTTTCTATTAAGCTTCGGCAAATACCTAACTCCGCAAGCTTCTTGTAATATCCTTAGTAACATGACTTGTATATGTGTACAAAGGTAGCATATGACTTGCTTAACATGCTTGTTTAATCTTGTGACAAACTAAGTTAGTTTAGGCACTTTGTTACAACCTGAAAGGTGAAAAGTAATTTAAAATGACTCAGATAATGACTTTCAAGGCTAAGTTGAAGGAAATAAATATGAATAATTTATTTCTAGGTCACAAATGTATAAAATAAGATGTAGTTAAAGTTTCAAGATAATTAGAGTTAGTTTGATATTTTAAGGCATATTAGTTGTACGTTTAATGTTGGATTGATTATCAGCAGATATAAAAAAATAAGATAAAGTTGAAACAACAATTTATATAAATCCTAATATTTATTTTAAAGTTGTTAGAAGTTTAGCTAAATCTAAGTGTTTTTAGCATATCAAGAAGTATCAGTGTTATAAGTCATATATGGCAGCCCCTTATATTGACTTCCAATATCTGATTTTCTTCACTCTTTTCACTCACTCTCTCCACAGTTTCACAGTAAAGGCAGCAGCTAAGGGAAAACAAGAGAGAAAGGAAGAGAAGAGGAAGGAAGAAGAAGAAAGGAAAAGCTAAAGTCAAGGTTGATCATCCACCATCACCAAGAACTTGAGGAAGGGGATTAGAGTTCTTGATAGCTTCTTTTCTCCATTTTCACCACTTATGCATACTTGATGCATAATAGGTCAGATTGGGTTTTAGAGGTATTTGGAATGTTTTCTTGCTTGAATGTGTTTTAATGGTTGTTTATGACTTGTTCATGGTGTGAGTTTAAGTTAGAAACTTAGAACTTCTCATTTGGACCTTTGATGCTGACTGATTTTGGTCTTGAATCCAAAGTTAGTGGTTTAAGTTAGTGATTGATGATTCCTATAAGTAAGTGAATTGTTGAGGGACTTAAAATCACTTAGAAATTGTTTTGGAAAGACAGAATCTCATCAAAAGCACCAATGGAACAATACCCAGTGTTGGTTTTATGCATAATTGTGTAGATAAACACCTCGTGTCGCGGCATGGGGAAGGTCACACCGAGGCGTGAGTGCACCCGAGAGCTGCGTGCTGCGGCATGGCATTGGTACGGCTAGGCGTGAGCCAAAAAGTGGCATTCCATCCTTTTTCTCGAGAGCAGCACGCCACGGCGTGGGTAAGGTCACGCTGAGGTGTGAGTCTCGGCAATTGTGTTTTTGATGTTTTGAGGTTCCCTACTAGTTAGAATCTTGAATATATGTTTTCCAATGTGTTTTAAGACACAAATAGGGATATTTCAAGAGGAAAATTATCACCTAGCAAGTATGAGAAAGTTTAAGCCTTTGAATATCCAAGAATAATGGATTGACATAGGTTATGTTTAATATACTACTAGAGGTACTTCGGTAAGGGAATGATCCTTTGGTATGTATATGAAATGTGTAAATCTTTGAGTATTCAAGAGTAATGGTTTGCCTTAGGTGAGTATCTAGCACTTTAGGCCACTTAAAAGGTAATGAGTGGTGATGTGGTGTTTAGATGCATGTATGAAGGATGGCCTGGTAGTATTTTACTTGTGAGTATCCTTTGATGATGTGCACAATCATTTAGGCCAAAATAGATAAGTGAGAAGTCTGAAAGGTTCCTTTGAGCCTGGATTCAACTCGAACTTCTCGATAGTGTCAGGGTACGTATAATGTGAGGATGAGTTTTTCCTCTATTTATCATAAGATAATACACTAAACCAACATTCTTAGTTAAACATCTTGGTTCTAAAGTTGAGCTAAGTATGTATGCATTAATGTATGATTAACTTGGTATCTTTAGTTACAAAAGTATAACCTTGTATATTTTTAAACATATCTTACTTAGCATGTTAAGATTATGTTTATTATAATATGTATGACTGGTTTTGGTTTACTCATATTGAGAATTGTTGATTCTCACCCCGCTGTGTTGCCATGTAATTCCAGGTGAAGGTTCTAAAAAGAACAAGAAGAAAAATGCAGCTAAAGGATTAGACTAGTTCTAGTTTTATGTTCTATGTTACAATGTTTATTTATACTTCTTCTATAATGTAAAGAGTTATGTATTACTTCATGCCCCACGGAAGGTTAACGTTGTATATATGCATGTTATGATAAGTTTTATGTTTTTCGCATTTCATAAGGCTTTCTATGATTACTCCAGTGTACATTATGTATATATTATCAGGTTATTTCGGCAGATACCCGACTCCACGAGCTTTCTTACCCTTTTGTTAAGCATCAACGAGTACCCCAACTCTGTACCCATCGCCTTTAGTTTTCCAAGTCCCCACACCCACAACCTCTAGTTTTTGGGTCCTTGTACCCATTGTCTTTAAGTCTTCGGGTCCCCGTACCCATTTCTTTCCAAGTGTCTGGGTCTATATACTTGTAGCCTTTACCTTTCGGGGTCCTCATACCCCACATTTTTACCTTATTTTAATGTTCGTTACGTTTTGCATCGATCTGCACACTCTATACAGTAAAAAAAAAAAGAGGGGAGATAACAAAAAAAAAGAAAAGGAAAATTTTCATAGTCAAAATTGAATCAATCCATTTGCTTTCCATTTAGTTTAAATGTAAAGCAAATAGGGGTAACTATTGATACCCAATTTTGTCCATAAAATTTTTATTTTTAGTTTTGTTTTATTGCTTAATCAAGGACTAATAATTTTGTGTTAAATGATGCTTAATTGCAATGTTTTGAACACATAATATTTTTTCAGGTTTTATTTACTTCCATCTTATTTTGATCACTACTTTTTCTTATTATTTGTACAAAAAAAAAAGAAAAATAAAAGAAAAATAAGGATATTATTGTAAAGCATGCATATTTTGCATGTGGTGGATGACTATATTCATCAGGTATTAAGGGTGGTAAAGGGCCATTAATATGATTTGTAGTTATACCATTTACTATTGTTAATAATGGTGTAATAACTCATACACATTATGCAAAAGTGTAACCTCCTCTCCCTATTTGTGTTTGGAGTCCTACATAAGAACATGTTTTTCCCATAAAGAAATGAGAAGAAAAAGACTTGGTGGCATAGCTAGTTCTTGAAGAACTAGACTTTTAGTGCTCATATTTCCTTTGTCTTGATTTATCCTTGCCTTCTCTTTTATTCCATTTAGTACACGTTATCAGCACTAGACTCTATCATATGAGTGATGGCTTGAATAACTTAGAGGTTTTGTTGAAAGAGTTTGTCTTCTTATCACTCTCTTTGGATTAATCTAATTCATGGCTATTTTCTTTCTTATGATTTTATTCATTTTGATCTTAGTATGAAATATCTTTTGTGTTTCATCTATAGAAATTTTATTGTCAATCTTGTTTGACTAACACAATTATCATATTTTGTTTTATATTGATTTTTTTTAACTCTTGATAAATTCTAGAAGAAATTACTATTCAAGCATCCTTGAAGGATTGCAAAAAAATCAATGATTTTCCATGATCATCTTCTATATGAAGATTTATGGTATAGTTCTTGAAGAACTACACCTTTAAGGCCATGATTGAATTTAAAAGATCTATTTGATCTTAATATAATTTGAAACAAAGAAATATGAGAAAGAACATCATCTACCTTTATACCTCTCGAATATGCTCCTACAATAACAAAAAAATTGAGAAAAATGTTTTAAGAAATATTTTGAATCAAGTTTATGGATTCTTACTATTGAAAACAAAATAGGGTTATTAACAAAAAACCACAAAAGGTCACTCAATGGGTTGAACTCCATTCCCTAAAGTGAATGTTTTGTATTATAATTTTGGGTGCGGTAGATATCGTGGTTATGGTCATTGTTGTAGCAGAGATTAGAAAAATAATCGTTACGATAGTGGTTTCAACTCTTCCAAAAATACATATTATAAGAAGTAGGGAGAAAATAATAAGAATATTAAATAGAGTAAAATTACCTTAATGTTGTAGCATGTACGAAAGAACATTGGTCATACTTATCGTATGTCAAAATTTTGCTTGTGAAAATCATTCATTTGACCATGGTCCTACAAATAATATGCATTTAGATGTGTCTATTTTTGTTAAATATTATGAAGGAAAGTTTTATCGCTTGATTGATGATTTGATAGTTGAATTATTTTCTAGGAATTCAAATTTGCCATTTCATATGTATTTATTTTATTTTTTATGTGATTTAAAATTATCACATACACATTTTCTCTTATTTTGTTAGTTTGCAATATTTTAAATAAAATATATATGGTATTATTTCTTAGAATTTTATTGATTGAAGAAAATATGTATCTTCCCAATTCTTTATATATATAGATCAATGGTAAATTTTGATATTTGGTAGTACAAAAGTAATTCAAGCCTCCAAAATAGCTACTATATTTTGTTACTTGAATGAACAAAATTTTATACATTATCCTCGATTCATTATCAAGTCAAATAGATATAAGTGCAATTAAAACACATTGTATTGAAACTAGAAGTTTACTATATTGTTGTAAACCAGAAGTTTGCTTGTCCAAATAATTTTTTTATTTGGCATAATGTTAGTTAAGCTATCCTAGGTTAATATTGATAATTCATATGGATATCATTGAAGGATCAGAAGATTCATCAATATAATGAGGTTTTATGTGTAGGGTATTCTCAATGTAAATTAATTATAAGGCTATCAATAGCTAAAAATAGAGTTGAATTTACTGAATTTCAAAAATGAATTTAAGATGATATTTATGGATGATATCATAAATCATGAGTACCATTGAGATATTTTATGCCTAGTGACGAGCGCCGAACTCAGTCAAAATTATAACCGAAGTTATTACCTAAACTTGTAGTATAGTGAACAACACCGGATCGTCTCCTCAAGGATCGTAAATGCAATTTAATCAAATCAAGTGAAAGTTAGCAAAAAGGGGAGTTTGACAGTTTAAGATCGCACTTAACAAAATTAAAGGAAGAAATAACAATTAAAGAGCAGTCAATTTAGAAACCTATCCAAGATTGGGTGGATTCAATCATAGACCCTTCATAGAACACTTGAAGCGCAATTGAATTGTTAATTTGGATCTAACCGAGATCTCTGCATCAAATCCAGAATTCATACGAGACGATCGTCTAGAATTCAATTAACAAGTGATAAACACAAATCCGCAATCGCACCATTCATGAAGATTTATGTTAATTTCAAGTACCGAATTCAATTAACTTAGGCACAAATCAGTAACTTAACCTTTTTAATTCTGTGATTAATTTGATCAATCAGTTCTAAGTTTCATCACAAATCTCAATCTTCATTTATGTGATTAGTTTAGATCAATCAGTTCTAAGTTTCATCACAAATCTCAATCTTAAACCAAGATCAATCAGATCAACATAAATAGAATCACCATTCATGCATTCAAGATCAAGAAGAAGAAAAAGAAGAAGAAAGGAGGAATTCAATTACAAATCAAATACAATACATAACCAAGGTCTCAAGAATCAAAACCACAATCTCTTCAAGAGTTCTAAATTGACCCAAAGTAGCTTAGCCCTCCATTACCATGAAGGGGAGCATCAAAATATACAAAACTATGAGAAACTATGAAGAAGCAAGAAGAAACTTAGAGAGAAATGAAGGAGAATACATAAAAGAAATGATAACCAATGGTGCCTTTTATAGAAGTCTAGGGTAACAAAATGACAAAGGGGAGTGAGTGGATGAGTGGGTGAGTGAGTGGAGTGTTTGAGTGGAATGGTTGAGTGGGTTGGTTTAGTGGATGAGTGAGTGGAATGGTTAAGTGGGTTGGTTGAGTGGAAAATGCCAAAGGACTTTTGGTGAGTGGGAAATTATAGAGATGAATGGGTGAGTGGATGGATGAGTGGGTGGATTAGTGGATGAGTGGGTGGAGTGGTTGAGTGGTTGGATTAGTGGAAGAGTGGATGAGTGAGTGGATTAGTGGATGAGTGGGTGAGTGGATGAGTGGATTAGTGGATTAGTGGATGAGTGGGTGAGTGGATGGTTGAGGACGAAAATTTCGTGTCTGACTTGGAAGCCAAAAACGACCAACTAGACTTCAGATCCACGAAAAGTACTCTTCATGAAAGTTGTAGATCTTTGTCTTGGCTATAACATGCATATCTGGATCTTCCAATTTAGCTTCCTACAGCCCAAGATATGGCCCAAATACCGCAGGTTACTCAAACCCAACTTCAGCACCTCTGTTCCGACTTGCAGGCTCAAACGGACCCATTAGACTTCATTTTTTCAAAAAGTGTTCTTCATGAAAGTTGTTTATTTGGATCTTGACTATTAACTGTCCAAATTTCAGCCCATCTCCATTATTACAGCTTGAGATATGATTTTATAAGTGCACACTGTTCGGATTCTAGTGACAGAACCCGTATTCTGACTTCCATGTAAACTTAGGTCCATTAGACATCTGTTCTGGACTTCGAGCTCTTCATCAAAGTTGTAGAGCTTCCTCTTAGCTTTCCTACAAGGTAAAATTCATGATTATCAGATATCAGGAACTCAATTTTGGCCAAAATACAGAAACAGTGTCAAATCTCAATAATGCTGAAAATATTCAATTAGGACCAATTTGAGCTCAAACTCACAAAATCATACCAAACTCAATCAATTAAGAATATGGAGAGTGTAAATGACTAAACATAAGGGTTTCTTAATGAATAAAATATGTGATTATCACCTAGAAGTCAGTTGGTCACATGTGTACTTATTATCAACTCGCAACCTGGTGTTTATGAGATTATACAAGTTATTTGATTAAAAGCACAAATTTTCAAATAAAGACAATTTGTCTTGATAATGCTAGTGAATTTACTTCTCAATCTTTTTATGATTATTATATGACCATTGGTAAAATGTTGAACATCATGTTGCTTATATTCAAATGCCTCTAATTGATAGCTAAATAACAGATCATGAGAACAATATCTCAAGTTTTTGCTTGGGGCATGTCTTTTACATGTTGGAGCACTTGTTATAAGACCAACAAATAATTATAAGTTCTCCCTTATGCAATTGGAATTTAGCCTGAAGTCAAATATTTCTCATATAAAAATTTTCTTGTGTGCAATATAGTTAACCCTGCTCTACCACATCGCACTGAAATGAGCTTTAAAAGAAATTTGTGAATATATGTTGGATATGAAATTATGTTTCCAACATTATAAGAAAAGAATAAGTAGCTAGAAAAGAAATTTACTTGAAATGTATCATCATTGTATCATTTAGATCCTTGATCAGAGCAATTTGAACTAAAAGTTCAAATGATAATACTTTTACGAATAAGAGTAAATTAATAAATTGCCAAACATTTTCTATTGCAAAAGGATAAATAAATCATAAACCAACTATAAATGTTCCATTTAAAATCAATATCAAATGAGTCAAAAACATGCATGAAGCATAGTAGATCAATCGATTCTAAAGACAAAGCTTATAAAAGAGAAGAAGCAAATAATATTGTTAAGAAGGCAAATAATCCGAAAGAGGATACTTTTGAAAAAGAGATTAGAGACATAAGTAGGACTCTTGAAGTAGTCCAAACTCTAAAAGTAATTCAAACTCCAAAAAAAGTTAAAATACTTGAAAATGGTGAAAATAATGAGATCTCAATAAATTATGTCTCTACGGACAAAATAAATGAATCTAAAAGAAATAATTGTCAATAACATATTTGCATAGGGTGCAATATTATGAATAATAATGAGGATCATGAAATTATATTCGTCGAAGAATATCGATGAAGAAATTATTGGCCAAAAATAGAAGAATGCCTTGCAGGCAAAATTGAACTCACTTGTAAAATGTGAGGTTATTGAATTTGTAGTTCAAACTCCATAAGATATTTAATGGACCTAAAGTCTAAATCCCAGAAGGTACAAAATCTGTGGATACAAATTAATGCAATTAAATTTTGATACCTATTAAGGAAGTTTGCACACAAGAAGTTGAGTACTTCTAATGAATATTGTTACATCTTGTTGTTATGAATCTCTTGATATATACTATCTACATGAAAATCCCTGAAGGATTTAAAATTTCAACAACATCAAATGAACTAAATTTACATATGTTAACAATTTATGTTCTTTTGCTCATTATATTGAGTCTTTCTTATCAAGCATTAGTGTTTGTTGATTTGCATTATATATTTATTTCAAAATTTCTTAAAGTACTTTATTTGCTTATGTGTATATTTAAAGAATTTGATATAAAAGATCTTTGAATGATAAAATTTGTCTTAGCCTGCAGATCGAGTATTTAGCAAATTAAATTTTGTCTATCAAGTTATAGAGAAAAGGTTCTTAAGTGATTTATGCATACAAATTATTGTAAGAGGTGAGAGGAATGAATCTTAATCATCAGATCTTACATAAATGGTCAAGATTAGAACATAAATGCATGTGATTTTTTTAAGTAGTCACATTATCTTTAAGTAACTTTTAATCTTGACCATACATGTATGATTGTATGATCAAGATTTACTCATCTCACAATAAAAACTTTTCTCACTAAATATGTGTGTGTGTGTGTATATATATATATATATATATATATATATATATATATATATATATATATATATATAAATTGAGTGCACTAATGTTTATTAAATTGTTTGATTTAAAGAAGATAACAAAGATCTTAGTCCTGAAGGATCATACCTTAGTACTATAGAAGCACACATACATATTGCTAAGAGTATATTTGGTTTGTAGTTAGAATATTTTAAAAGTAAGTTTGGAGCATTGAAAGATGTGCCAACATGTTTGACAAAATTTTTTATTAGTAAAATTCAGTTAACTTCAACGAAAAATGGTCTCCAAACTCCAGTTGGAGTGAAAGCAAGAATTTCTTGCTTTTCCATTGGACAAAAGTCTGTTGGAGAGCATTTTCCCTTTCAATCTTGCTTCAAAAGTGATTTTAATCTTTATTCCAAATAACATTTATTTTGTCAAACTCACTTTTGAGATAAAAGTTTCCAAACATAAATTACGTTACTACAAATTCACTTTCAACTAAACTTAAGTTTACAAAATTAAGTTGACTCAAACTTAAGTTTACCAACTCTAATCCAAATACATACTAAATACTACATGACTTGAGATAATATTATTTTCATGAATTTATTAGCAACATATAGTTCATCATCAACCAGAAGACATTGGAATAGAATTAAATATATATATTTTTTTATATCTTTGAGGCACAACTGATGAGATTATTTATTCACATGAATCTATATGAAACTAATTGATTATGTAAATATAGGATATTTATCTTATACAAATAAAGTCAGATCTCAAACATACTTTTATTTACATGCGGTGATATTCTTATATTATGGTGATTTACAAAACAATCTATAGTTGTCATTTCTTTATATCATGCAGAAATTATAACAATTCATGAAGGAAGTCATGAATGTTTCTAGTCAAAAGTTATGATTCATCATATTCAATAATCTTGTAGATTGTCTTATAAAAAGAAAATTTCAACTGAAGATAATATCACTTACAAAGCTCAACTGAAAGGAAGATATATCAAAGGTGACAGAACAAAGTACATTTCTCCAAAATTCTTAAGGGAGGGAGAAAATTGGAATACTAGAATTCATATATATTGAAGATGGATGTCCAAGAGCCACAAGAGTTATAATGCGCAGACTTAAAGACGTTTTATGATTAGTTATATTTTTTAGGAGAAGTAAGTTACCTATGAATATTGTACTCTTTTTCCTTTACTAAGTTTTTATCCCACTGGATTTTTCTTAGCAAGGCTTTAATGACGCATATTCATAGGGGTATAGTCATTCAAGGGGAAGTATTGTAAAACATACATATTTTACATGTGGTGGATGACTATATTCATTAGGTATTAAGGATAATAAAGGACCATTAGTATGATTTGTAGTTATAACATTTACTATTCTTAATAATGGCGTAATAACCCCTACACATTATGAATAAGTGTAACATCCTCTCCCTATTTATGTTTGGAGTCCTATATAAGGACATGCTTTTTCTATAAAGAAATGAGAAGAAGAAAACTCGGTGGCATAGCTAGTTCCTGAAGAACTAGACTTTTAGTGCTCATATTTTCTTTGTCTTGATTTATTCTTGTCTTCTCTTTTATTCCATTTACAACATACATGCTTTTAATAAGAAATCATGATTTGATTTTCTTAAAAAATAATTGAATGGTATGATTTTAATGAGAAATCATGATTTGATATTCTTGAAAAATAGGGATATGCTTTTAATAAGAAATCATGCTTTGATTTTCTTAAAAAATAATTGAAGGATATACTTTTAATGAAAAATCATGATTTGATATTCTTGAAAAATAAGATATATGCTTTTAATAAAGAAATCATGAATTGATTTTCTTAAAAAATAATCGAAGGTCGTGCTTTTAGTGAGGAATCATAATTTGATACTCTTAAAAAAATTCAAGATTTAAAAGGAAAGACTCGAAATAAAAGATTGTGATGGTTCAATAAAAAAGGAAAAAGGAAAATGTGTTTTAAATGATAGATCATGATTCGATTTTCTTAAAATAAATCACGGGATAATTTAGAAGGATAACTTTGTTGATATTTTTTGTGATCAATTAATGGATTGATATTTACATGAGAATTAAGGTTTAATAATCGCCTATAAACAGAACCTTCACACATTCACAAGGGGACAATTACACACAATTACATAAAATTACACATAATTATAGAAAATTACGCACAAAAACATACAGGAGGAGAGCTTGCCACATGAAGAGTTAGAGTTACATGTGGAGATTAGTAGAAGGTAAGAGATGTGTGCGGGTTAACTAAATAGAAGTCTCTGATTTCTTTTATTGGCATCGGGTACATTTTCTTACCATACATTATTCAAGCTTGTGTTGGATAAGATGCTAGTGAAGTTTATTTTAAGTGCTACAGTATTCCAGTGATATATTATAATTATGATGTTGAATGCATTTTGATATTTGCTTGGTCTCAGTATAACTATGACGTGATTTTGGATTCTTGGGAATTAAATTGAGTTTGAATTTATAGGATAAAGTCTATTCATATTTTTCTATCAATTTGGACTACATGGCATGTTTATGTATTATTGGTGTGTATTTTAATTGACTATCAAATGTTGCACTGAAAATTAAGTGAGTTGTGATAATTTGTCGATCTGAAAAATTTAAAATTTTTTTAAAGTGTTATTTGAGTTACAACAGTTTACAGGTGATGTCTCAAGTCTGACGCCGAACTTCACCTTTCAAGAATTAATTGAATTAACTGAGTTGTGACTAATTCAAATTAAAAAAAAAACATTTTCCTATAATTAAAACAAACCAACCAACAAATTTTTTTTAAAGAATGACATGTGTTTTGAAGTGGATTCAGAGGGATATCTGATATAGGTACGTTATGGTAGTTTCCTCCTTGCGCTGCTGTAACAGAGTGTGTTGAACCAGGGGGTGGGTACCTACAAAGGGACTCCAACGCTCAAGTCAAACAATGCACAAGTAGAATTTATGCAGTGAGATACTAGATACCTGATTAGGATGACTTAGCCTGGTATTTATAAAATGTGACTGGAATCATTATGTGGTCAATATTAAGTGCGAGTATTTAAGATTCATATCTTGTTAGGGATCGCCTTCCTTTCCTTGTTAGAGAGGATTCCTATAATATAGAAACGTTGATATTGCAGTTATCAGCAGTTTGAGGTGATTATGAGTCTTGTAATCTCGTGAGATCATGATTGATAGTTTCAGATACTTTATGGTATCTCCACTACGCAGATCTAATGATCTTGATATTATGGCTCAATGTTGTAGCTCATTAACTTTTAGTTCTGGCGTCCTGACCACATGTCACTAAGGCTTGGATGGGGTATTCATGGTAGAAGACGGTGGTACGTGTGTCGGGTTTGATCCCACTAGACAGGATTCTAGATCACAATTAAGAATAACATGGCTTTAAGTTCTCTATTACACTAAAAAATACATAGAAGCAAAAATTCATTTCTATCAATTAAAAATTAATTAATTTTTAGACCAAACTCTCATTCTCCGAACTCATTCTCCAAATTGGTGTCATAATTCTAAGGGTCAATTATGCATTAGACATTTTGTACCAAATAACATTTATTAGGTAGGCCTGGGCATGCCCCAATTTAATCTTTTATGTTTGGACCCAAGCCCAGCTTGAGCAGTTCGAATGGTAAGAAATAAATTAAATTCATTGTGAAATAAATAAACACATATATTTATTATAATTGGACCGAGCAAGACAAGCCCTTTAATAAGCTTAGTTCAAAAATATGATTTTGACTTGGGCCTCAAGTTTTAAGCCAAAATTGAACTTACTTGGGTACACCCAATTTACTAGGTGTGCTGTACGGTTCTCAAGGTTTAGAGTTCAGACCCAATTTCAATGGCTATCTCAATCCTTCTCAAAGTCCTTACTTTTGGGTGACAAAAAAAAAAGCCCTAAATTTTGCAAGTAGTTAAAAAGTAAAAAAAAAATCTAAAAAATACTGATATCTCAAAATGGTTATTGTAACCATGTTCAATACATATCATATATGATATTTTTTAAATATTTATGAATACTTCTATCATACATCTTTTAATTATTTTTAAATTTTTGTACCAAACTAGTGAGATATGATATGACAATGATTAGATAAATAATAATAATATTTTTTATGAATGATAATATTTTATTCTATGTACAATAATTAAAGTTAACTTATGAAACATTAAAGTCTTTACTCCAATTTAAGATTTATATTTTTATGTTAGTATTATATTAATTTTATGTTATATCTTAATCATATCAAATCCATTAATTTTTAGAATTTGTCGCAACTACGTATCAGTGTCATTTTGTATTCAAGTCTCATATCTATATCCGTATTTCATAGGTAAAAATAATTCAGGTGTGTGCTTTATCTTAATTTTTATAAAGAAAAAGTGTTTTTTTTTCAAACTATAAGCTCTCTCAACATTTAAGTTACAAAGGGTTTTTTTTTTCTACACAAAATAAACTTGTTCAGACAGGCAAATGCAATAGGAAGATTTCTAATTTTTTTCCCATTAAGATTTGTTAACATAAAAATAGCTAAAATACACAATTCAAAAACAAAATAGCTAAAAAACAATAATGATACAAAAAAGTAAGAAATAACACAATCACAAAATTGAGTCTTAACTATTAATTATGTGAGGTTAGGCTCTAAAGAATATCCTGACTTGTTCGTTCTCTTAAATTTTTTGTAAACAAATTGCACCAAATTGTACTCCAAAAAGAAAAAAAGATGTTAAGTGCACCAAATTTTTTTTTCAAAAGGGTAAGGTTACTTTCACATAACAAACACCTTCACATATTCATATATAAATATAGTTACTTTTGAGCCGGTCCTAGCATCTCTCTCTCTTTTTCTTTTCTCTCTTGTTTTGATTTGTCCTTTTGTGAGAGTGTAAGAGAGAAGGGTTGTCGTTCTCCTTTTTTGGTGGAAGCCCATTGTCTCCTCTTTTTTTGTTTTGGTGTGTCTTTAAATAAGTGTTCAGATTTGTTAGATCTTGAGCATGTTTGTCTAGGATCCTTCTCTCAATGACAGATATTGTAATTTTGCTTTTGTTTTTGTTGTCCCTTTTATGGGTGTTTTGATTTCTGCTTGTGGTTATGCCTATCTTGATGGTCTTGCAAGTGGAAGAGATTTTCATATCTACTTTGAGAAGAGACATAATACATGCTTAAAACTGCAGCACTTACCATGTTGGTCGCTATTGTGAAATATGCATAGACATTGATAGTATTCAAGTAAGGAGCAGAATTACAAATCATTGGTTAGTTCATAGTGTGAATTATATTTGTTTTTCATTCCCTTTGAGTTTGATGTATCTTTTTCCGATTTGTAAATATTGTTAACCTTCATTCTTATCTTAATGAATCTTTTTTCTTTCTCATCACAAAAAAAAAAAAGAATTATAGTTACTTTTGAACAATTTTTTCTTTCTCTCACTTTTTTTTTTCCTTTTCAATCAACGACTCATGTTAGACTTGTGTCTGCGAGGACTAATGATTATGTATAAAAATCATCGAAAATGATGTCTGTTATATTTTTTTTTAACAAAAAATTAAGATCAATGGTGCTTTTTCCCATCCCAAAGTCATGGTAGGCCTCTAGGCTCAACAAACGTTTACGGAGATACTTATAATTAAACCACCAATAACAAACTCTAACAAAAATCAAATCCCAACCAAAATAGTTAACACGGTCTGCCTTTACCAGTTGTGTCAATTGTTGTTGGTTGTTACACATTATGTTTACATCGTTTATGATATACTAATTTTTTTATTGTGTGTGGTATATGATTAATTAATCAATATTTCTAGTAATCATATAACAAATGCTTTTAATCATAAATTTATAAATCATTCAAAATATAAAATTTATGCAAAAAAAAAATTATGTGGATATATGAGGGTTGAAGAATCATTATCTTTTTCAAGATTGTGGCTAAAATGCGTTTTAGTCCCCTAATTTATTATCTTAGTTGTATTTTCCACCTTAATATATTAAATTAATTGCATTACACCTTTATTTAATGCATCTTATTGTAATTTTCCCTTTCCATCTAAGTTACCGTTAATTTTAACATAATAAAATGTACATAACCTTTAGTTAAAAAATTCTGTTAAAAGACAAAAGTGCCCTCTTATTAGTTTTCTTTTTTAAATAAAAATAAAAGTTTTTTACTATAAGACATTGTGCACATATTGCAAAGCACCATCACATCCTTCCTTTGCCCTACTATTTCACAACTAAGGTAGAGGTTTTGAAATGGAACAGAACGATCATGAAACTTTGACGATAAAGTCAAGTATGGAGCTTTTGGAGTTTTTAATGAATTGAAGAGTTTAATTTTGATCTACTGTTTGTGTAAAGTCTTTTACATAATTAATCAATTATAAGTTATTATATATGTAATTTTTAAAGTAATTATTATAAAAGTTAAATATTTTTTATAACATGATAATGTATGATTGAATGACAATATATTTAAATTAAATCATGAATTAAATACATTATTATATATGAGACCAAGTCATGACAAAATAACAAACATGAACTCATGGTTTTAAATTAAATCATTGTTTCCATTGCCCGTTGGATCTCTTTCTTGTGAATTCCCTTTTTTTAATCCTTTCTTTCCTTTATTTGGTTACTTAGATAATTAGATAAATACCAATAAAACTCACGAAAAGGTGGATCGTGATAGTAAGCAACATTGATTCCTTAGGACGAGGACGCGAGTTCAAATCTTAGAGAAATAACTTTTGTGGGAAGACTGCATAATCCCCGTGCTCCCACATTCGAATGAGGATTAGTTCCATAAGTAGTTTAAATGGGTCAAACATATAGGAATACTTTGTGGTCTAAAAAAAAAAAGATAAACACCAACACAACCATTATTTTGACGATACTATACTTGCTATACATCTTTTGAAATTCCTTACTCTTAGGTGTAAATAAATATATATGATAAAAGAGACTGTATCAGTAGAAAAATGTTACTCACACACCAGTATCACATATATTTCTCACATCTACCTATATGGCATAATCAAAGTGTAGGTTCATAGAAAATGAAGTGGACCAAGTTATAATCAAATGGTGAAAACTATGGAGAAGTGAGGTGATATGAGCAAAAGTGTGTGTGAGTAACATTACTCATATATATATATATATATATATATATATATATATATATATATACGACATAGATCAAATTATACTTGGTATAAGTCAAAGTCACTCCTACACTATTAAATAACTTTTTATTAAATGATTTTCTCACTAAATATACCATTTGATTGAAAGTTCTTATCATATAGATCATATTTTTGCAGACCAGGTTCCGGGTTAGCTGCTCGGACTAACTCCGATCCGCTATAGTTGAATTCTAGATATTTATTAGTGGTATTGGATAAGTAAATATACATATTTATAAGAAGTAAATCTCTCATAAAATCTCTCATAAATAGAAGAAACAGTTATAAGAGATAATTATCTTAATAGATTCTTATCCTTATTAACAACATTTAATATAGATTTAAACATAATTTTTATCTACCAAGACGCTCCTATAAATATCACACAAGGTAGCAAAGGTATACATCTAATACAAAATACTCTACCCACTTTGTGCATAATCTAACTTGAGCATCAAAGAGCCTTTTGCAGGTACCCACCCCTGTAACACCCTGAATTTCCTATCTCTTAAACAATAATTTTGACAGTTAACAGAATTTTACTGTTTAGTAATTTCTATGCACTGTAAAATTATTTTGTTTATTCCGTCAGCAAATTTGATCGTTTTGAGTAATTACTCCGTGTCAGAAAAATAATAATTTTCGGACCTGAGAAAACCTTTAAATATTTATTTCTCTTGATTGTTAATTATTTTTAATAATCTGATTTGATTTTCATACGTTTTCTAATATTTGTGATTTTTGTGGATGATTATGAATTTTTTTGACTGTATGTGGGTCCAGGTGGTCCTATGTGGGCCCAGGTGGATCCCGCAAAGTGAAAATTTTTCTATTCATAGAAAAATTTGTACTGTTTAGACGGAGACGGGATCTTACTAAACCTAAATCCGAAAACAGTTTTAGAAATTTTCTTGTACTGTGTTTTGTACTGTATTTATTTATCGGACGATAAAAATACAGTAAATATATTCTTTCGTGGGATTTTAGCAGATAAAAATAGAAATTATATTGCTTAAGTCAATATTAGTGATTGTGACAATTTTTTATGGATAAATAGGAAACAAGTCGAATATTGAAGACTTTGATATCAACCGTTGATTTAATCGATGGTAAAGACTTGATCTTGATTTAATCAACAGTGTAGGATAAGTTTAATAAAATGGCTATGACCATTTATAACCATTGGATTTGGATTTAATCAATGGTAGAGATTTGGTCTCAAAAAGTGACAAAGACCATTTATGACCATTGGATGAAGAATTAATCAAGGGTGGAGATTTGGTCTTGTAAAGTAACAAGGACCATTTATGACCATTGGATGAAGATTTAATCAATGGTGAAGATTTAGTCTTAAAAAGTGACAAAGACTAATTATGACCCTTGGATTTAAAGTTTAAAGGAGCAATCTTGACCCTTCATTTTGGAGACACATCCAATGACTAGAATTTAAAGGAGAAAGATCCAATGACCTAGATTAAGTCTTCTAATCAAAAGTCTACATAAATCCTAACCATTGAATTAATCAATGGTCTAAAATGCTCTAAATAATGGCATGAAAAGATGACAAATTATTAAGTGCATAATGCAAGGTGGGGGACAGTTTTGTGCTTCATTTTGGAGCTAAAGAAAAAGCTTTATGTCATTATTAGATGTCTTGATCAATTATACATAATTATTGATCATTTTCCTAAAGCAAAAATATTTTCTTCTTTCTTTCTAAGCATAGCTACGGCCATGCATCAAGTTAGAAGACAAATTTTACATTCAAATAATACTTGGTCATTCTTCTAATAATAATAATTGAAGAAACTACACAAAATTAGTCAATTTTGGTGGCCATTCCTTTTAAGTCTACGACCATGCATGTTTGGAAAAAGAAAAACATGCTATCTTTCATTCATTTCTATCACTTTTGTTTTTATTTCAAGATGGCTCACGGCCAAGTAGCTTTGGGGGGAGGCTAAATATTGAATCTTCACTTGATTCCTATCATCTTTCTATCAATTAATCAAACAAAGTCTCTCTCACCTTTTTCTCAAGATAAGTGCACGGCTAAGGAAGCCTTAGGAAGCCAAAATTGTGACTTTAGTTTACTTGAATATTTTTTTTCTATTTCAAGAACCAAAGAACCATATCAAATTTCTCTCCACTTTCTCTCCATCCCTTCTTCATGGTGGTTTCGGCCAAGCACCCTAGAACCACTCTCCATCACTCTTTAATTTCATCCAACGATATTCTAAGCAACTTTCATGTTGGAGACTTTCTCTAAATCATTCATCTTCAATGAGTTTCTTCAAGATCAAAGTTATTGGGTTTTTTAGGTAAAGTGTAAGGAAACTTCATTTCTTTTCTTCTTTTTCATGATCTAAACCATGTTTGATCCATGGTTCCTCTTAATCAAGCTTAGTATACTAATTTGTATGTATTTTGTCTTGTATTTGAGAAGCCCTTGGTGGTGAAGGACTTAGAAAAAGAAGCAAAATAAGGAGTTTTTGAGGATCTTCAAGAGGTAAGAGGGAGATCCATCTCACCAACCAAGCATGGTGGTGAGAGATGGTTATATATTTGATGGATGTTGAATCCATGTAAGGATTCATATCCATGGTCATGTAATTAATTTGTGGGTGTTTATGAGCTTTGATTAATTGCCTATGCTTAATATGCTTTGCATGAATTTATGATTTTAATGGTATGCTTATACTATGCATGATGATAATATGACATGCTTTTGATATATATATATATATATATATATATATATATATATATATATATATATATATATATATATATAATGTGTATGTATGTGTATGCCATGATTTGATGATGGAAAGGAAACTAATTTTTGGCTTCAATGGCCAAGGAGAGGACTACGGTTTTGATGCCTATAATACTATGCATGATGATAATATGACATGCTTTTGATATATATATATATATATATATGATGTGTATGTATGTGTATGCCATGATTTGATGATGGAAAGGAAACTAATTTTTGGCTTCAATGGCCAAGGAGAGGACTACGGTTTTGATGCCTATAATTAGAGATTCATGTTCAAATTTTTCAAGAACAAGGAAATTGATTTGTTTAATGAAAATTATGAAATGGAGAAAAATGAATTTTCTTGGTTCTAAAGGCTATGGGATTTTCGGTCAAGACACCTCAACATAGGTGTTTATAACTTAAGATTTTCATAAAAGATTAAAAATTGGATTGATTTGAAGAGTATGGAAAATAAACAAATGATATGTTTTTCAAGAGAACAAGAATATGGTTTTGAAGGATTTTTATTGATTTATTTTGTGTAAAAAGATCCTAAGTGTTTTTCTAAACATGAGTTTTGAATGAAATGGGCAAACGTTGATTTTAAGGATTTGCAAAGAAAGTGAAAAAGAATTTGCAAAGAAAATGAAAATGAATTTGAACAAATGGGTTTGGTTTTTATGACCATGAATCACACGGTTTTCAAAACAAAATTTTAATAGTTTTGTTTGTGTAAAACCATATTAATTTAGAAAGAAAAATATTTGATGGTTTCAATAGTCATGTCCACGCTTTAGAAGGTTTGTAATGCCTTGGTTTTATAAAATAAAGTAATTTTCAAAATAGAAATACAGTTTGGTTTAATACAAGGATTTTGGAAAGGGAATCAGAGTGTTTTATCACTTGAGAAAATTTTGTAAACGAAAGACAAAGAGAGGTTGAAAATGTTTTAACTTCAATTTATTTTGAAGAGAATTGATTTTAAAATTGATTTGAGAAAAATGGAGAATATAATGGTGATTTGAGAATTTACTAACGTATAACTTATTTTCAAGTTTTCGAGTACGTTAGGAAAATTTAAGATTTTGAAACATTGATTTACATCAATGAAAAAATGATTTTGTGAATTATATTCCGAAAAGAATTTCTTGAGTAAAGAACTGTGGAAAAAGATTTTCTTGAATAAGAAAATATATTAAATAAAGTATAAAGTTATATTATTTTGAGAAAATTTGAAAAAGAATTTTTAAAGGTTAAGAAATATTTTCTCAGTAATGAAATTATGGTGAAAAATTATTTACAGTAGCTTAAAAAAGATTTGAAATGCAGTAAAATATTTTTACGCAATTTGAAAAATGTGTTGAAAAATGATATTGATTTATTTAAGTCCAAAATAATATTTGGAATATTGAGGAATATTTTTCGTGATTGTAAAATGTTGAAAATTATTTTACGTATCTTAAAAACGATTTGAAATGCAGTAAAATATTTTTACGCAATTTGAAAAATGTGTTGAAAAATGATATTGATTTATTTAAGTCCAAAATAATGTTTGGAATATTGAGGAATATTTTACGTGATTGTAAAATGTTGAAAAATATTTTACGTATCTTAAAAATGATTTGAAATACAGTAAAATATTTCTACGCGATTTGAATTACGTAATTTGAACTACTATTGAAAAATCAATATGTGATTTAAAAGTGATAGAATATTTTTACGTGATTGTGAAAATGACAGAAAATCGTTATGTGATTTGGAAAGTGTTTTAAATATTTTGAGAATGATGGAAAATGATTTACGCGACTTAAAAGAATGATTTTTAAGTTACGCGATTTTGAAACAGTGGAAAAATACTAAGCAATTTGAGAAACGTATATTTTTACGCGATTGAGAAAAACGTTAAAAAAAATTAGTACGTGGTTTAAAAGTGCAACAGAAGAGTTACAACATTTTGAAAACGTAACAGAAATGTTACGAAATTTTGTAAACGTAACAGTAGTGTTACGATATTGTGAAAATGTAATAAAAACGTTTTGGAATTTTAAAAATGTAACAAAAGTGTTACAGTATTTTGAAAATGCAACAGAAGTGTTGTGGAATTGTAAAAACGTAACAGAAATGTTACGCGATTGTGAAAACACGACAAAAGTGTTTTATAACTATGAAAACATGATAACATGATTTTGTTAAATATAGTATGATTACTGTAAAACCAATGTATGGACACTATTTGTGAAAACAACGAGTTTTGCCTGTTATTGGCACGTGGTGCATTTTAGATGCATTGGAAAAAAAAAAATATGCGTTGAGGCATATGATTTAATTGAACAAACGAATTTGAAAAGAATGGCCCTTGTGGTTGGACTTGCACTGATATATTCATGCATTGTATAAACTATATCTGAGAAATTATGAGATATACCTGTGATTGGTATTATACCTGTGATTGGTATTTGGTGCATTATACATGCATTGGAATGGTCCGATGAGGACTGGATATGGCTGATTGCCTAGGAGAAACACACCTCTTGAGTGGGTGCGATATGCGTAGTGTAAGTCACTTGTTGACCTTGGGGGCATCGGGGTGCGGGTTGCTTACACGGGTGGTTGGTCACGCTTCTTCCCGTAGGTTAGACCGATTCAACACACCGATGATCCTGACCGAGACACTATTCTTATTCAAGATCTGATAAAGACTGTCGTGTATATGCTAGATGTGCAAAATCAAAATGAAGATTATAGCACGTGGTCTGAGGCATGTGGTACCGACAGATCTTTTCGATCATTTCTCCTACCTAAGTTTAGCTCCATGGAGTAGGAAAATTGAGTCTAAATGCATATGCATTATATGATTACATTTATATCTGTATGATATATTAATTGAGGAATATTGGCTATGATAACTGTTTTGAAATACTTGGATTGATATATGATTGGATGCTGATAGTTGATTAATATTAAATATATTATTGGAAGTCTGGTATGATATCCCTGTATGATATTGTTGTTTGTATTATCTCTGTGCTTCCATGTTGGTATTAGTGTAGGTGATCTCACCTCTTTGTTATGTTGTTTTGCTATGTTTGTACTGTTAAAATCAAATAATAGAAGGATCGAGTTGTCTTAGACATAACGGGCGATGGATACTCTGAGATTGGTGACAACAATAAGGAGTGGACATTCAGGACTCGAAGGTGAGCAGTGTTGACAAAGGAACAAATGTCTGATGCATCAAGATGGACAGAAAAAGGAATAAGTATGTTAAAGTTTCTCGTTAGTGTTGTACCGTGCTATTAAGTAGGACCCGTTATAGGGTTTGCTACTGTTAAAAAAAAAGTCTGTTAATTTTATATTTCTCTTTAAATTATGAAATATTAATTGGTGTCAATATTGTATATTAATCAGTTAAAATATATTTTCAGTAATACTTATGGATTTCAGTAAGTTTATGTTTCAGTAAGAAAGAAATTTTGAAACTCATATTTTCATAACTCAAACCTTTTACAAATTGATTTTTAGATTATGAGTCGGGAATCAGAAATGTGATGCCCTAAGGAGGGTGTTACAACCCTTCACATCACCGACACTGCCACTGTGCTACGGAGGAAACCACCTTCATCAAGCTATACAGGTAATCTTCTGAAACCCATTCAGAACATTAGCGTCGTTTGTGAGAACAATACCTTTTTGGATATTCCTCAATGTGTTGAATAATCATGGAACATGAAAAGCATATGATTATTCATATGCTTCCGGAAGAAATCGAAGAATTTCTTGGGAATCCTTCAAACTTCGATTCCCATTACCACGATCATGGTCACTACCAGGCAAAATTGCACATCTGCTGCTTAGAATCAAACGTCATCTGTGTCCGCTTATATCCAAGATCCAATTGTTGCTCACCAGAAGCCAGGCATGAAGATGAAAAGACTTCTCATACTGGCGAAAACCTATCCCCTCAACTGCAGCACGTTCTGGTGACACAACAATTTTGCTGCAGTGTTTAGGCACAATGGACAACAATGAGGGAGTTTAGTCCTAACAAGGAGAATCATGTCTCCCTAAACTATGACGAGAGGAACTTATCTCCCTAGTCAAACTCCAGGATAAACATATTTATGACCTGGAAAGAGCTGCTAACTAGGAAAAGGAGGATAAAAATCAAGTTCCCCATAGGAATCACGACAACAGAAGGGAACCAACCCATGATAGGGGATGTGACCCAAAAAATTCCAAGATAGCGAAACCCAGACAAATAGTCGATAACCCAGTACAAGAAAATCAAGAACAAGAACCAAGACAAAAGAAACTAGTTAAGCAAAATCAACATTTCTCTAATGAGTTTATGGCCTATGAGATCCCTAGGCACTTCAAATACACAACTAATAGTGAAGCCTATAATGGGACCACGGACCCCCTAAAGCACTTGGATGCTTATGTTTCTACTTTGTTATTTGATAGAGGAGATGATCCACTCATGTGTTACGTTTTTCCTCTCTCCCTTAAGAAAGATGCCTTGAGATGGTTGACCATTTAGCTTCAATTTCCATTGTTGATTAGGAATACTTGTCCTCGAGATTTTTACTACAATTCACCACTAGTAAGGTGCAGTCGAAATCCATTTCATATCAAGCAGAGAAAAGAGGAATCACTCTAAGATTATATATCCTAGTTTAACAGAGAAGTAGTAAACATTTGTGACTGAGATGAGAGGTTCATCTTACATTACATGAGAGAAGGCCTCCGCCCCGAAGCATTTTCCTTTTCATTTGCTAAAAAAGAGTCCAAGACGGTGGAAGAGTTCCGAGTTAGGGCTTATAAGTACATTATTGCAGAGGATGTCATATATGCCAGGAAGTATCTAGAGAAGGGAGATGTCAAACTGAAACCTGCTCAGGTTCCCCCATAATCCCGGAATTCAAAGCCACCAATAAAAGGGAAGTATGAAAGTTATGCCCCTTCAATACACCTCGGGCATAGATTTACCAAGAGGTGATGAACACGGAGTTCAGAGAAGTGCAAAAGCTTCCTCTATTGAGAAAACATGCACAAAAAGATAAGTCCAAGCATTGTGTATTTCACGAAGGCTACGAACGTAACACTGAGGACTGCATCAACCTTCAAGATGCCATTGAATCCCTAATCCGGGATGGCTGTCTAGGCCTATATGTTTGTCAATCCCAGAATGATAATCAGAGAGGAGGAAGGAATTACATGAAGAGAAGTTACAATCCTCGGAGAAGCCCATCTCCATATCAGAAAAGACGGTCACCCCCAAGGAATGAAAATCCTGGAATGGGTTCATCCCGGGATAATGCCCAAAATCAAGAAAGGGCACAATCCTAAGACAATCCCACTTAGGATAACAAACGCCGCCATATGGAAGAAATGCTTGAAAGAAAGCTCTCTGAGTTGTGTGGAGCTTAGTTTTCCATTCGGTATCAAAATTTGAAGACAAACCCAAGAAGACCCCTGCCAATCTCTTTTTCTGAAGAAGATTATGGCATCACTATCCCAAACCACGATGATCTCATGGTGATTTGAGGGATAATAACCAACGTAGAAGTCTGGCGTATATTTGTTGACCAAGGGAGCTCAGTTGATATTATGTTCCTAGATCTCTTCGAGAAGTTAAGAATGTCAAAAAAAGATTTGATCATGTATACCGACGAGTTGATTGGATTCACAACTGACAAGATCACTCTAGTAGGATACATCGAGACCCATTTGACTTTGGGAAATGACCATTTGTTTAAAACACTTAAAGGCATGTTTCTTGTAGTGGATTACCCTTCTGCCTATAACGTCATCCTGGGTCACCCCTCACTCAATGCTTTTGAGGTCGTGATATCCACGCCCCATTTGGATATGAAATTCCTTATCCAACATGACAAGGTCGTCACAATTAAAGGAGACTAAACAACGACTCGGAAATGCTACAATGAGTGCCTGAAGATTGCAAAGAAACCGCGAACCACGGACCAATGTAATAATTTAGTCTCAGTCACTATGAACCCCATTAATATCCTCTTGACTAAACTGGGTGTTCGCAAGGAGATCCATGATACGCATCCTCAACTTAAAGGAGAACTTCAACCTTTTCAACTTGTAGCAAGTCAGGATAGGTAACCAAGATTGGAGGGCAGTTAGATCAAGAAAAAAGATCCCATCTAATTGAATTTCTTGAGAAGGATAAGGATCTCTTCACTTGGATGTCTGCCAATATACCAGGGCTGAACCTCAAGTTTATTTGCCACCGACTTTCTATAAAAAAAATGCAAAACCTATGGCACAAAGAAAAAGAAAAGTCGGACTAGAGAGATAAGAGGTAATACATAAATAAGTGAAAAAACTTCTGGATGTTGGGTTCATCAGAGAAGTTTCTTATACCACTTGGTTGTCCCATATGGTCCTAGTAAAGAAGGTTAATGGGAAGTGGCGTATGTACGTCAATTACACTAATCTAGATAAGGCATCCCCAAAAGACCCTTACCAAATCCCCAATATAGATAAACTTATAGATAACTCATTTGAATTCTGGCTTCTCTCATTTATAAATGTCTATTCCGGCTACAACCAAAGTCTCATTAACCTAGAGGACAAAGACAAGATTGCGTTTATAACCGAGATGGAAAGCTATTGCTACCGAGTTATGTCATTCGAGTTAAAAACGTAATCGCAACTTACCAACGAATGATGAATAAAGTCTTTGAAGAATATATTGGTAAGATACTGGAAGTTTATATCGATGACATGATTGCCAAGACAATAGATTCTGATAACCATGTAGAAGACTTAGAAGAAGTGTTTGCCCAGATATGGAAGCATAACATAAGATTGAATCCAAAGAAATGTGCTTTTGGGGTACATGCCGATAAGTTTATAGGGTTTTTATTGACGAACCACGACATTGAAGCCAACTTGAAAAAATGTCAGGTCATTCTTGTAACATCCCGAAAATTTATAATTTTAGGATAAATGATCATTTTATAATATTTGGGATTTTTAGGAATTTTTTTGGATTTTTCGGAGAATGTGAAATATTTTAATATTATTCCTCGTTTTGAGTGCACATTGGGCAAAATTGGCAAAACGACTGTAACGCTCCCAAAGTTGGAAAATTTTATTACGAATAGTCATTTTCTAAAATTTGTGATTTATGTGAATTCTTTCAGAATTTTTCAGAAATAACAAATATTTTAATATATTTATCATTTTACGTACGTATTGAGCAGAGTCGGGAAAATGAAATATTTTTCCCGAGAACCTTGAACTATGGAAACATCGACGGGGGATCTTACTAAACCCGAGGCCGGACACAGTTTACAAGGTTTCACGTCTTTCGAGAAATTTTAACAGATAAAATAATAAAACACTGCGAAGAATTAATCTGTCAGATTTGTTAATGCTGACTTCTGCTAACTATAACTATAACTATAACTATAACTATTGTCCAATAAATAATAACATGTAATAAAAATCTTATCACACTATTCAAAAATCTACCTTGTGTCAAATCTATTAGCTCTATTTTCAAAATAAAGATTAAATTAATTCCAAAAACTCTTTTGGGAAACTTCCAGGAAATTTCCTCCCATTTCACATTTCTCTCTCTCTTCCCTCTCCCCTCTTCTACACGGTAGAGGCTCCTTTGGAGCCAATCATAACGTTTTCTTCTTCTTTTCTTCCTTCTTCTTCTCTTCCTTCTCTTCTTCTTCCTCCTCCACCGTACACCCTTACCATTCACCATCTTCATTTTCTTGCTTCACCACTTCCATATCTAGCTTTCTTCCATCATTCCAAGACCATTTTCCTTGTGGCCATCCTTGGTTCTTCTTCTTCTTCTTCTTCTATTTTTCACCATTGAAGCTAAAGCTTGGAGCTTTTGAGGTAAAGTCTTCAAGTTTCTTCTATCTTCTTCTCATTTTCGTTTTATTGGTCACCTATGTGGCCAAGGAGTCATTTTCCTATGATTGGAGTGAACACTTTGGGAATTTCTCAACCTAGGGTTTTCTTGAAGGGGGAAAAACAAAAATCAAGAGCAAAAAGGAGAAGCATCCTTGTGATTGTCTTCATTTAGGTAAGAGTGAGATAATCCTCTTCAACCAATCTTAGTAGTAAGGAAATGTCTTGTGTATTGTGTTGATGAGGGAATCCATGTTAAATTTCCCTCTTTGTTATATTGTGTCATTTCTAAGATTTTGTAGTTGTTTGATTTGTATGAGTATATGGATTTGCATTGTGTGCTTTGATGATTATGAACCTATATATTGTTATTTTGTATTTAGAGGTCATGAATCATATTTTGGATTGTTGGGACAAATGAATGAGAAACTTTGGTGAAAGATGGGCCAAGGTTCTGCATAAACGAATTCTGCAGGACCCTTGTTAATGCACTAGCGCTCAGGCGCTGTGCATAGAGCGCCTAGGTGCTCTATGCCCAGAAAGTTTTCCCTGTGACGTGGCCTGGTTAGCGCTCAGGCGCTTCGTGGTCAGCGCCCAGGCGCTACACCAGCGCTCAGGCGCTCCAGAGATGGCGCCTAGGTACCCAGAACAGAATCAGCTAGGTAACTGTGAGAGGGAGCTGTGTAATTGGAGAGGTGAATGCTAATGTTGGAAATTGAGATGGAGAGTTTTAAGGGTTATTTAACTCAATGTGAAGCCACGGTTTTAGATTGAAACTATAAGGAATTGGAATGAGCTTAGTGAACTAAAACTTAAGTAAAGGATATCAAGAAATCAATGCATAAAATGGGAGAAATTGATGTTAGTAGTGGACTTTGGGAAGCCGCAATTTCGATCATGGATATTAGGAATTGGATTGATCTCATGTAGAATAAAAACTAAGTGATTGGTATCAAGAGAGTAGAGCATAACGCGAGAAGGAATTTAGAACCTTGAGGGCTTGTGAGGCTACGGTTTTAAAGGTTACTTAACCTAAAGGTTTGCATAATTGATCTAGACTTAGATTCGTGGAATTGTTAAACCCTTAGTGGGAAATAGTAGTTTTGATAAGCCATAATGTATATTAATATTGAGATTTAACTTTACGTGTTGTGAGTCCCTATGAAGGGTTATATATTTGTTGGTTTAATTCTCGATGAGAAATGATTTATTGATATTGAAAACGAATATATGCCAATAGTGGTAATGAAAGACGGGTGTCTCACCTCTTTCCTATATTTGTGCATTTCTGTTTTACATTTATATTTGATAAAAGATCATGAGAATAATAAAGAGGGACCATACCTTGGTTGATTGACTTGAGCGTCTGGACAAGATTTCGTCGACTACGTAAGAGTGCAGCCGCGTGGTGGCATTGATGCCTGTCGTGTCAACTGGGACGCCGTGTGTCATGTGCATATGGGGTTACGTCCTTGTCTGCTGGTAGTACCCATCCCTGGGTTACTACTCCTCCCCTCTAATGTTTTTATTCCTGCTGTATTTTATTTGACTCTATAATTATTATATTCTATGTTATCAGTGATTCGTGTTAATTGGCCATAAAAAATATATATATAAGGAACATGATTTTATTTCAATGGTTGTATTAAGGGTTGAATATATCTATATTTCTTTCGAGGCTCGTATTTTCTACTTATGCAAATTGTCAAAAAAAAAAGTATAGACTCTTGAGAATTTAAATGACTATTATCATGACTGTGACGCACTTGGATTTAGTAACTGTGGTGTAATGACGATTGTGCCGCAGTTGTTAGATCTAGGTGCGTTACAATTCTTGATATGCATAGTCCACAGTCCGTGAAGGAGGTGCAATAACTAACAAGTGTTGTGAATTTTTCGCAAGCGCACGGATCGTTCAAGTAGTAAAATAAAGATCGTTCTCACGATAATCGATTGATTACTAACTTTTATAGTGACTTTGATTATTTAAGCAGTTAAAAACAATAATGAAAGCTCAATTAAAATCAAGACAAAAATCAAAGCAATAAAGTAAGCAAATAAATCTAGAAAAGTTAATATTCAACCAAGATTTAAAGGCCTAGGACTATGAATTCGCTACACTACCCCCTATGATAAATTATAATCCTATCTTTGCTAATGTTCAATTATGTTCTTGACGGCGGTTTATCCTAAATTGCTTAGAGTCCAATTTCTTGGCACTAAAAATGTGTTAAAACTCCATCAATCTCATTCTCATGACAATTAATCCAAGTTCTAACTCATTAGGTTTTATGACAATTGTTTGCTCCACGAAGGATTTAAGCCTATGTCTGTAACACCCTAAACTTTTGGGTGAATTACCATTGTGTCTCGAATGTACTATTTTCTGTTTTTCAACTTTAGGATAAATGGCCGTTATGTCCTTTTTGTACTGTTTGTTGTTTTTCTGTATGAAATACTATTTTATTTTACTGTCTGTGATTTTATTTGAACTTTTTATGTGATTTGCTCCGGGACAGGAAAATAATATTTTTCGGGCTATGGAAATCTTGTTTTAATTATTCGGAGTTGGGGAAACCCAATTCTGAATGATACGGCTAGTAATCTTTTAATTTTTAGGATTTAACTGTAAAATAAAATAATTTTATATTATTATAATATTATTTTATTAGTCAGTATAATTAAATGACAGTAGACCCAGAAATGTCTTGCGGGACCCACGTTTAGTGAAACAGTTAACGTTTTGGAGTAGTAGCTTAATGACTAGGCTTAATGACTAGGCTTAATTAGTGACAAGGCTTCATGACAAGGCTTCATGACTAGGCTTGGATTAGCCAATGAGAGCTAAGCTTGGTGATCAAGTTTTAATCCTCACCATCCATCATTTCTAAGGCTTGGATGGAGCCAACCAAGGGGACACCTCCCATGCATTGAACTCCACGGCTAAGATTCATTTTGGAGGGTAATTATCACTTAATTCTCTAACATTTTCTCTCTTCTCTCTCTTCCAAAAATACCAAACACCATTGATGCTATCTTGAAGCACCATTCGGCCAAGAACCCTAGTTCACCATCCAACCACCCAAAATTTTATCCCACCTACTTTTCTAAACCTAAACACAATTCTAAGAACATCTCTAGTTGAGAGTTTTAGCAAAATCCAACATCTTGGGCTTGAAAACCTACTTGGGAGATTTTACCTAGAAGGTGAAAATCTTTGTTTTTCATTTCTAAATTCTTTTTCAAAGTTCTAAGTCATGATTGATCCATGGTTTAAGCTTTCTTTCATGTTAATAACTTGTAGAAATTTGTTTAAGCTTGATAGGTGTCTTGGAGGGGTGAAAACCGAAACCCTAGAAAGGAGTGAAAGAGTGTTTGTCTTCACTTAAGGTAAGAGGAAGACTTGAATCTTATCATCCTTGGGTGGTGATAAGAAAATAGAATTGGTTGTGGTTGTAGAATCCATAAGGATTCCTTTGTGTTATTTGTTATTAGCTTTCCTATTTGTGATTGTATTAAATTGCATGTCTACAAGCTTTAAATATATTGTATGTGTTAGAAATGCATGTATAATTAGTAGGATGTGAATAACATGTCAAGAATTGCATGAGTGTTCCAAAGAACACCAATGAAGGTTCACGGCCTCAACATCAAAGGAGAACCAAAATGTTCTCATCAATTTTTCCAAAAGTGTGATTTAATTAACTTAGGGGAATTGATAAGATATAAATTGTTTTAGAACAAGAAAAACAAATTTAAAGATTAAATGTCAATTTTATGTATTTTGGCCAACATGCCAAAGCCAGGTATTTATGATTTCTAAAATCATTTCCAAACCATTTTTAATCAAAAAGAAGCAATATATACTAAAAAGAATTTTATTACAATGAGTTTTGAGAAAATAAAAGGATTAAGATTGAGTTGAAGAAGTTAAAACTAATGATTTTACAGTTAGGAGAAAAATACAGTAGCTTTTGTAAATTTCTAACATATAGCTCATTTTATATTTTGAAGCATGTTAGTAGTTTTCAAAAGTTTAATTACATGGTTTGTCATATAAATAAAAAGGAATTTTTAACAGAAAAATTAGAAAACCATTGATATAGATTTTCTAAGCAAAATACTGTCAATTTTTATTAAAAATGGACAAATAAGATAAAAAAGATATCCAATATACAGTATACGGTATGAAAAATACTCTACGTAGTTCAAAATGTATTAAAAATTATTTCTGTTTATTTAAACAGTGATTTGTAAGGAATTTGGACAAGAAAATAATTTAAAAATTTTACACGATTGAGAAAACGTATTAAAAACCCTACGCGATTTTGAAAACAGTAAAATATATTTACGCAATTTAAAAACGTTTGTAAAAATGACAGAATTGTGAAAACGCGATAAAATTTCTACGCGATTGACAAAAACAGTAACTTTTACTGTCGGGTCAAAGTGGTGGACCCGGACAGGTTGTGAAACAGTATTTGTCTGGTGGGACTTACTGTATATATATGAGTTTGTGCCATTGAGGGCATTTTCCTAAATATGTGCCATTGAGGGCATTTGCATAAATACGTATATATATACCATTGAGGGTATTTTGGTAATTTTTATTTTTTTATCATGCATTGAGTTAATGCCAATTTTTGGTTGATTGATTGACGAGGTGAATCACACTGTGTTGTCAGTGCAATAAGCGTAGTGTGGTTCATTCCATTATGGACATGGAGACATTAATGTGCGGATTATTCCATTTGTGGACAGTTGGTCGCTCCTCTGGGCCGTGGTAACTGGCAACACACTAATGGACTCGACACGCACTATACTTAATCGAGATCTTGTAAAGTCTAATAGTACATTGCCTGTAGTGACACAATGTTTGACAGTGAACTACACCATGCCATGTGACTGTGGGCTATAGACGCAACGTGTGACAGCGCAATAGTTTGGTTGGGCAGCCGTGGTACTAATAGATTTTGCGGGTCATTCTCTCTGATGTCTGTATATGTTTAGCTCCATGGAATAGGATCGTGTCATATTGCATATGTATCTGTGTTGTACATTATTATATTTTTATCTATGATATCATATATATTTAATTCTTATATTATATCTATGTTATACTGTTTTTATGTTTATATTGTTCTGTGTTATACTGTATTTATGTTTATGTTGTTATGGTATTCTATATTGTATGAACTGTATATCTGATTGTATTGTCATTTTCTTATTTACCATGTTCGTGGTGATATAGATTGTCTTACCTCTTTATTGTATGTGTTTCTGTATTTTACATTTATGTGGTAAAGAGTTTGAGGAAGAGGAACAGCCTCTTGAGTGCGTGTATCCTGAGGAAGAGGAAGAGCAGCAAGCCGAGGATCAGTACGAAGATCAAGAACCATCCGATCATCCATATTCATTGGATTGATTGTGGGAGGATGACGCTACTAAGATTCTTTGGATTCGTGCAACTTGAGTTTCACGGAGGCTCTGAAGCCTGGCGTCTGCGAGAGGATAGAGACTCGATGACGTACGTAGGGCGTCTGACTGTGACCATACGTACGGAGTTTGATGGAGTACCAATCTTTTCTACTTCATTGTATTTACATATGGAGTTGCCGCTATCTCTTAGGCGTCATTGGGGTGGTATGTTTGATGCGCCTAGCGAGATCAGTAGCGTATTGACTGCACGGACTCGTGTCCGTAGAGAGTCGAGGCATCCTGGATATCTATCACCTGAAGTTTCATCTGAGAGTGATCTTTCAGAGGGTTAGATATTTATGATGTGTACTTGGGCGCGTCTGCGTTTGTATATATTGACCTTTTACTGTTTTGTTTATTGTTTTAGTTGTTAAATATTTATAGTTGTAAACTATTTGTATAACCTATGATGAAACCATATGTATATTATGTGTGATGATAATGTGTTTATTTTATGTTCCGTGTCATTTTATCTCGTAATATTCTATTTAACCGGAAAAATTTTACAACCCGTATTAGTATATCATAAATGTTTTACAACTTGGGTAGATTTTATTTATCTTTATTTTATTTTATTTATAAATGTGACATTCCCATAAGGGTGTTACAATGTCTATGTCTTAATTCCTAAGTATAGATAAGTGATCTTCATGAAAGTTGAAGGTTTTTGTCTCATCTTTCCAATTCCATCGGTTTCAGCCCATTATGACTCCTACAACCAAAGATACGACCCAATATTTGCAAACTACTCAGGTTTTAGCAACAACACTTGTGTTCTAACTCCCAAGCCTAACATGAACCACTAGACATCTAACTCAGCTCTGGAGCTCTTCATCAAAGTTGTAGAGATTCCTCTCAGCTTTCCTACAAGGTAAAGTTCATAATTGTTAAATATCTATTATTCAAGTTATACCCAAAATATAGAAATAGTGTAAAATTATCACAATGCTGAAAAATACAACTAAACTTAATTTGAACCCAAACTTATAAATGGTGGCCAAAATCAATCGATTAAGCACAAGAGAGGTTTAAAAGACCAATTATAAGGTTTAACTAATATATAAAAAATGGTGTTTATTAGCCTTATAAATGATCCTTTTTTGCTTTGAAAATACGGTGTCTTCACCTACTTTTACTCCAAATGTGATAAACCTCTTTAATCTGCGAAAATGAAGACAATGATAAGGATCCATCTAAAATTCACTAACAAACATAAGCAAATCACCATAATTTATCTGGTTTAAGACTATAAAATATAGGCTTATCAACCCCCTCGCACTTAAGCTTTGCTTGTCCTCAAGCAAAGAATAAGAATTAAAAACAAGATTAAACTCAACATCTAGAAACATGAATCAAAGGAAATTCCACAATTTAAAAATTTAATTAAGCCTGGCAATCAAATCCAATCAAGCAAGATAGTTTAGCACTTAATGCAATTAGAGGCTTGAGTCTAGCTTGCACCTTTTTCTCTTTACCAACTAATTAAGGTCACTCTTCTTTCTATCGCTCAAGTGTTTAAGGATAAAGAGATCACTTCAGTTTCTCTTAACAAATGCATTACTATATGCTTGGTCATCAATCTCATCTCCACTTCCAAGTTCACATGCAGCATAAGAATCAAAATGACTTCCTTTGGTTGTAACGGGACCAAGAGGGAATAATGAAAGGTAGGAAAAAGATAAATAAAGGTAAAGAATATTTATGGATAAATTGATACAACACAGAATCAAGCTGAAAAGATGATAAATAGAGCATAGTGCACGAGGATATAACAGATTTTTACTTTCAACCCAATATTCTCATTATTCTTCACTAATAATCCTTTTCTTTCTTCTTCTTTTTCCATTCCCTTTTTCTTCAACAATAAATCCTTGAAGACAAAAGCAACCCTTAATTACTTTTCAATCAACACATCAGATACTCCAAAGAATCCAACCTAATTATTTAATTGCATATTCAAAAAAATCAATTTCAGACTCAAATGGGGCAACTAAAGGATTATTTTATCAATGCAACACTGGAAGTCAAGAAAGAATTAAGCCTAACTGCCTTAATCATGTTCAAGTATGTATGTGAATCATTGAAATCTCAACAAGATATCAAAGCAAGTTATAGCACACATTAATTAAGAGGAAACTCATTCCAGAAGAAAAATAGAATTTTCTTATGAAAGATCCATACAATAAAGCTTAAAACTCACTTTCTGGATAATGTTAATAAAGAGAACAAATGCAAGCAAACATGGCTAATTTTCAAATAAGATGTTAAATGTTTCAATACTCAATTGAAAAAGATTACCTTGTACAAAAGCAGCTCATAAGTAGTGGATTCCCCTCTCAAACATATTTCTATCAGCTTAGAATTAATTCAAGAAATCAACGATCGTCGGTTGCTTGGAAACTTGAGACAAATTAAACTCAGCAACTTCTTCACCTACTTTGAGAGTTATTTTCCCATGCTTCACATTAAACATAGCTCCAATAGTGGCTAGGAATGACTTGCCCAAGATGAAAGGGATTGGAACATCTACTTCCATCTCAAGCACAACAAAATCGAATGGTATGTAAAACTTTCCTACCTTCAATAGTACATTCTCTAATATGTCAATAGGATGTTTGATTGACCTATCTACTAATTGAAGAGAGACGGTGGTTAGTTTAAAGTCCCCAATATCAAGTATCTCACAAATAGAAAGGGGCATCAAACTCACACTTGCCCTAAGATCCACAAAGCCTTGTTAATATTCATATTCCCAATTGAGCATGGAATTGAAAAGTTACTCAGATCCTTAAGCTTAGGTGGAAACTTGTTTTGAATGATTGCACTACATTCTTCCATCAAAGCAACGATTTCATAGTCCTCAAGCTTCCTCTTATTAGAGAGAATCTTTTTAAAGAACTTAGCATAAGAGGGAATTTGGGAAAGCTCAATAGTGAAAAGTTATAATGTTTAGCATGAAAAATAGCTATTTTTAAGCACAGAAAGCCCCACACGATCGTGTCGAAGCTCGACACAGCCGTGTGAGCTTGAATTATGTAACTTGTAGCGTAAGGGGAGACACGGCCGTGTGACCAAGAGACACAGTCATGTCTCCAAGTCAGAAGTTTCATTCAAGTTAGATAGGATCATGTGAGCTTGACAGAGACATTTCCCAAGTTAGACATGGTTGTGTTTAACTAATCAATCGCTTCTGAGTTGACACAGGGCTCTGTCTAAGCCAAAATTATCCTCTTTTGCTCTAAAAACGTGATGTATTTGCCTGCTTTCACTCTAAATGTGTTAAATCTCTTTTAATCTACAAAAATGAAGACAATGATAAGGATCCATCTAAAATTCACTAATGAATATAAGCAAATCACCACAATTTATTCAGTACAATACTATAAAATATAGGCTTATCAAACTCCCCCACACTTGAGTTTTGCTTGTTCTCAAGCAAAGAGTATGAAATAAAACCAAGATTAAACTCAACATCAAGAAACATGAATCAAGGAAAATTCCACAATTCAAAAATTTAATTAAGTTCGACAATCAAATCCAATCAAACAAGATAGTTTAGCACTTAATACAATTAGAGGCTTGAGTCTAGCTTGCACCTTTTTCTCTTTACCAACCATTTGAGATCACTCACCTTTCCATCGCTCAAGTGTTTAAAGACAAAAAGATCACTCAAATTTCTCTTAACAAATGCATTACCATAGACTTGGTTATCAATCTCATCTTCACTTTCAAGTTCACATACAACACAAGAATCAAAAGAACTTCCTTTACTTGTAACGGGGTCAAAGGGAATAATAAAAGGTAGGAAAAAGACAAATAAAGGTAAAGAATATTTATGGATAAATCTATACAAAATAGAATCAAGTTGAAAACATGATCAATAGAACATAATGCACAAGGGTATAACCAATTCTCACTTTCAACCAAATATTCTTATTATTCTTCACCAAAAATCTTTTTTATTTCTTCTTCATTTTCATCATTTTTGTTTAATCACCCCTTGAAGACAAAAACAACCCTTAATGACTTTTCAATTAACACATTAGTTGCTCCAAAGAATCCAATCTGATTATTTAATTTGGTATTCAAATAAATCAATTTCAGGCTCAAATGGGGCAACTAAGGGATTATTTTATCAATGCAACTCTAGAAGTCAAGAAAGAATTAAGCCTAATTACTTTAATCATGTTCAAGTATGTATGTGAATCATTAAAGTCTCAACAAGATGTCAAAGCAAGTTCTAGCACATGTCAATCAAGAGAAATCTCACTCTAGAAGAAAAATAGGATTTTCTTATAAAAGATTCATACATTAAAACTCAAAACTCACTTTCTGGCTAATGTTAATAAAAAGAACAAATGCAAGCAGACATGACTAACTTCCAAATAAGATGCTAAATATTTCAATACTCAATTGAAAAAGATTGTCTTGAACAAAATCAGTTCATGAGTAGTGGATTCCCCTCTCAAACATATTTCTATCAGTTCAGAATTAATTCAAGAAATCATCACACAATTCCTGCTTGATTTGATGCAATACTTAAGTGTTTATTGATGATAAATTAACAATTAAGTACATAAAAATAAAAATGTATCCTCCCACACACTTAAGATTTACATTGTTCTCAATGTAAAAAGAAAAGTAACAATAAAAGAAATACAAGACGACAATGAAAGAAATAGAATATAGGATAATGAAACTTCCCTGAAAATAATATATGATTGACATCAACTAGGGGGTAGGGGAGGTGGAGCCTAGGGAAGGCGTGTAGCCATGAGCTCAAATATCTATCTAACTAAGCAGCGACATGTTATCGAAAACTGCGCAAGAAAAACAAAAAAGGTCAAGACAATTTTTTTATATATATATATATGGTCCACACTTTTTTAACCAAAACTTACCATGAAGAAGATGAAGATGCGAGTTACAGACAAGAATTTTATCCCCAATCTCAAACTCACGCTGCATGATACACTTGTCACGCCACTTTTTTGGTCTCTTCTTGCAGAGCTTGTCATTCTTAAAGTTAGTGTTACCATTGTGCACCAGACACTTCTCTAAGGGGTCTTGTGGATGGCTTTTAATGTGCACCTCTCTAACTAGCCTTTCTTCCACATAAACTCTCAAGCCAGAATCAACAATGGCCGGTTGCTTGGAAACTTGAGATAAATTAAACTTAACAACTTCTTCACCTACTTTGAGGGTTATTTTCTCGTGCTTCACATTAAACACGGCTCTAGTTGTGGCTATGAATGAACTACCTAAGAAGATAGGGATTTGAACATCTACTTACAACAAAATCGACCAGTATGTAAAACTTTCCCACCTTCAATGGTATATTCTCTAATATACCAATAGAATGTTTGATTAACCTATTCGCCAATTAAAGAGAGATAATGGTTGGTTTGAGCTCCCCAGTATCAAGTTTCTCACAAATAGAAAGGGGTATCAAACTCACACTTGCCTCAAGATCAGACAAAGCCTTGTCAATATTCATGTTCCCAATTGAACACAAAATTGAAAAGCTACCCAGATCCTTAAGCTTAGGTGGAAGCTTGTTTTGAATGATTGCACTACATTCTTCCGTCAAAGCAATGGTTTCATAGTCCTTAAGCTTCCTCTTATTAGAGAGAATCTCTTTCAAGAACTTAGCATAAGAGAGCATTTAGGAGAGAGCTTCCGTAAAAGGAATGTTAATGTAAAGCTTCTTAAGGACCTCCAAAAATCTTCCAAATTGATGATCAAGCTTCGCCTTTTGATACCTTTGAGGGAAGGGTAAATGTGGAATATATGCTTTTGGAGGAACATACCTTTTAGTGCTTTCTTCATCTCCTTTGTTATTTTTGCTCTTCTCTTGCTTCTCTTCCTTTTCATAGGTTTCCTTATCTTCAAGCTTTTCTTCCCATGTGGGGCCTTCAAGTTACTTACCACTTCTTAATGAAATTACTTGAACTTGCTCTCTTGGGTTAATTTTCGATTGACTTGGTATTCTCCCTTGAATCATATTGAACAAGCTTGAGCTATTTGAGTTTCAAGCATCTTGGAGTGAGTGGCCATTTGATCTAGACAAGTATTGAGTTGCTTGATGGACTCACCATCTTATTGCACTTGTGCTTGAATGACTGGATTTTATTTCATTTGAGCAACTATGAAATTTTCCATGAGGGCTTCTAAATTAGACTTTGCACCTTGAGAAGATTGTTGAGGTTGTTGGAATCCAGGTAGGGGTCAGTTTTTGGATGGAGCCCCTTTATTTTGTTGGTTACCATATGAGAAATTGAGATGGTTTCTCCATCCAGGGTTATATGAGTTAGAGAAGGGATTTCCTTGAGCTTTGAAATTACCATTTTGCAGATAATTCACTTGCTCCAAAGATGGGTTTTAAGAATACGTTTCTACTACATTGCATTCCAAAGCTAAATGTCCTCATCCACATGTTTCACAAGTTATGTTAGGCGTAGCGACAACATTGACATCCAGTATCTCAAGTGACTTAGTTAAGGAGTCAAACTTGGCATTCAACATTGACATCCAATTTCTCAGGTGACTTTGTTACTGGTTTGCCAAAGACTAGAAAATGATATGATTCTATATGGGTCATTGTTGACAGGCTTACGAAGTCTGCTCACTTCTTACTAATCAATATCAGGTATTAAATGGAGAAGTTGACCTAGGTGTACATTGGTAAAATCGTTAGACTTCACGGTGTGCCCACTAGTATCATTTCTGATAGAGATCCAAGGTTTACGTCAAGGTTTTGGCAAAGCCTACATAGAGCAATGGGGACTAAACTTCATTTGAGTTCTGTCTACCATCTACAGACTGATGGTCAAACGAAGAAGACTATACAGTCATTGGAGGATCTGTTAAGAACTTGTGTGTTAGAACAAAAAGGGAGTTGGGATGAATTCTTGCCTTTGTTGGAATTTACCTACAACAACAGTTTTCACTCAAGTATATGGATGACACCCTATGAAGCGCTATATGGATGACGATATCGAACACCTTTGTGTTGGTATCAAGATGGTGAGAGTATGATCATTGGACCTGAAATAGTACAACAAACGTTGAGAATGTGAAAATGATTCAAGAGAAAATGAGGGCAACTCAGAGTAGACAGAAAAGTTATACTGATAAAAGAAGAAAACCTCTTGAATTTAAGGAAGCTAAGCATGTGTTTTTGCGAGTCACACCTACAACTAGTGTCAGAAAGGTTAAAAAATCCAGAAACTCACTCCTAAATTCATTGGACCTTATCAAATTATTCATTGAAGAGGTCCAGTCGCATACCAAATAGCTTTACCGCATTTTCTTTCCAACCTTCATAATGTTTTCTATGTATCCCAGTTAAGAAAGTATATTCCCAATCCAACTCATGTCATTCAGCCCGATGAGGTACAATTGAAAGAAAATTTGACGTATGAGACACTTCCTGTTAAGATTGAAGACAAGAGGATGAAACAACTTAGAGGGAAGAACATTCTGTTAGTAAAAGTGACTTGGACAACATGAGATGCTACATGGAAATTGGAAGACAAGATAAGGGAACAATATCCTCAATTGTTCTAAAGTATGACAAATTTCGGAGACGAAATTCTTTTTAATGGGGGAGAGTTGTAAATACCAAAATTTGATATTTTACATTAATGACTGAATTGTACTATTTTATGATTTTTGTATGTTGTAAATTTATTTTGACTGTTCTATGACTATTTTTGAATGTTGTGTGTGATTTACTCCTATAACACCCTTGTGGGGATATCACATTTATGATGCAATAAAATAAAATCTATCCAAGTTATAAAACATTTGATACGTAATTAGTATGAGTTGTAAAATTTTTCCTTTTATACATAATAACATTAAATAAAATAACACGGAACATAAAATAAAACAAACTATTATCACACTCCATGATATGCATATGATTTTGTCGCAAGTTGTGCAAATAATTTACAACTACAAATATTTAAATAAAACAGTAAAGAGTTAGCATAACAGTACTAGAAACATAAAGTGCTCAAGTGCACATCAAAGGTTCCTAACCCTCCGATGGATCACTCTCAGATCGATCATCGGATGATAGAAATCCAGGATGTCTCGAAGCTCTACGGACAGGAGTTCGTGCTGTCGATACAATACTGATCTCACTGGGAGTGCGAAAAAGTCCTCCTCAGTGACGTCTCAGCGCCAAAGGCATCTCCAAATGTAAATACAAAGTAGTCGTAGAAACAGGCTCCCCATCAAACTCTCCACGCAGGGACACAGTCAGACGCCCCATGTAGACTACAGATCCTCTATCCTCCCGCAGTCGTCAGGCCTCCGAACCTCCGTGAAACTCCAGTCTCACAAAACCTAAGAATCCAGGCAACGCCATAACCACAAGATCAATCTAGATGGTATAGATGATCGAACGACTCGCACTCGTCAAACTAATCGCCCGTCTGCTGATCCTCAGGGTACAGAATCTCTAGAGATGTTCCTCTACCTCTTCCTCAAACTCTTTACAGAAATAAAATAATAATACAGAAACACATACAAATAAAGAGGTGAGACAATCTACATCAATACCAGCATGGCAAATAAGAAAACGATAATACAACAGATATCACAGTTTAACATAATAATACATACCATAGCATCATAAATAATAACACAATTTAACACAATAATGCATACCACAGTATCATAAATAATAACATAATTTAACACATCATATAATATCACAATTAATAATGTTATGATGCATGCCACAAATGCAAATGCATATGACTCATTCCTACTCCATGGAGCTAGATACAAACATCAGAGAGAATGATCCAAAAAGAACTATCAATACCTCAGGCTGCCCAACCAAACTATTACATTGTCCAATATCGTGTCTATAGCCCACAGTCCAACATAGTGTAGTAGTACACAGTCCAAACACATCATGCACTACAAGCATTGTACTAAACAATCTCCACAAGATCTCGATTAAGAATAGTGCGTGTCGAGATCATTAGTGTGTTGCCAGTTATCACGACCCAGAGAAGCGATCAACTGTCCACATGTGGAATACTTCACACACTAATGCCTCCAAGTCCACTCAATGAACCACACTACACTTATCACACCGACAACATGGTGTAATTCATCTCGTCAATCAATCACCAATTTCCAACCAATTGACAAGACTCTCAATGCATGAATATAATTACAAAAATACCCTTAGTCTCAAAATGTCACCATATTTACAAAAACGCCCTTAATCTCAAAATTCTCAAATATAGTACGTCTCCACTTGACAGTACCATATCTCAACATGTCCAGGTCCACCACTTTGGCTAACAAAACTCACTGTTCCAATTAATCGCGTAAAAATTTTATCACGTTTTCACAATCGCGTCACTTTTACAAACATTTTTAAATCGCGTAAATATATTTTGCTATTTTTAAAATCGCATAGTATTTTTAAATCGTTTTCTCAATCGCGTAAGATTTGTAAATCATTTTCTTAACCGTAAAGCATTAAAATCTTTATTTTAAAACTGCATAAGCTATTTCTAATACTTTTAAACTACGTAGAATATTTTTCTTACGTTGTAAATATATCGTGAAACTTTCTCTTTTATTTGTCTATTTCTAGTAATTTTTTACAGCATTTTGTCTAGAAAATTCATTAAAAAGGTATGTTCTACGTTTTCCTTTAAAATTAACATTGCTTTAATTATAACCATTATTTACACTTTTGAAACTCACTAACGTGCTTCAAAACTCAAAGTGAACTCTACGTTAGCATTTTTCAAATGTTTACTGTAGTTCTCCTTTATAGTAAAATCCTTTAGTTTTAGTTTCTAAAATTAAGTTGATTCCTTTTATTTCCCAAAGATCCATTGAAATTAAATTCTTTTGTACTTAACTACTTAATCTACCTTGGAAAACGATTTTAGAAATCAAATATATGTTATATGGCATGTTGGCCGAATTCCCCAAATCTTTGCATTTGATCTTTAAATCATTTTCCATCTTCTAAATCATTTTGGGATTCATTGATTTACCTAAATCCATTTAGTCCTTCTTTTAGAAAATGGTTGAGAACATTTTGGTTCTCTTTTTCTTGGAGAAGTCAAGAGCCTCTTTTTGTGTTATTTGGAACACTCATGCCATCCTTACATGTTATTCACATCCTATGTTAATAATTATGCATTTATGTACACATGCAATATATTTTCAAGCTAGAAACATACATACAAACATAATCAATCACAAATAAGGAAAGCATTTAAACAACCACATAAATGAATCCTTATGGATTCTTCACACACATACAATCCATTTTCTCATCACCACACAAGGTTGATGAGATTAAATCTCCCTCTTACCTTAAAGGAAGACAACACCTTCCAACTCTCCTTCCTATGAATTTTGTGTGGCTCTCCAAAGAAATCCTGGCAACCTTAAACATATTTTAAAGAGTTATAACCATAGGAAAAAAACATAAACCATGGATCAATCATGCCTTAGAACCTTAGAAATCAAGTTAGAAATGAAAAATAAGAATCTTCACCTTGTAGGAAAAATCTCCAAAGTGATTTTCCAAGCTCAAGATGAATTTTTTTGAAGAAATCTCCAACTAGAGATGTTCTTAGAATGTTGTTTGGATTTGATAAGTTGGGTTAGATGAAAATTTTGAAGGTTGGAAGTGTGTTTTCTTGGTATTGGCCGAATGTGTAATACCCCAAGTTTTCCTAAATAGTTGACAGTAATTTTGACAGTTAACAGAATTCTACTGTTTAGTGATTTCTGTGTACTGTAAAATTATTTTGAGTATTCGGTCAGCGTATTTGATCGTTTTGAGTGATTTACTCCGTGTCAGAAAAATAATACTTTTCGGACCAGGGAAAATTTTACGTAATTTAATTCTTACTGTTCAGTCTTAATTATTTTGCGTAATCTGATTTGATATTTGTGTGTTTTCCAATATTTGTGATTTTTGTGGAAGATTATAAATTTTTATATTTCTCTGATCGTTTTTGGACTGTTTGCGGGCCCTAGTGATTCTACGTGGGCCCAGGGTGAGTCCTAAAATGTGAAAATTTTTCTACGCATAGAAAAATTCGTACTGTTGAGATGGAGACAGGGGATCATACTAAACTTGAATCTGGAAACAGTTTTAGAAAATTTTATTGTACTGTGTTTTGTACTGTATTTAATTATCGGGCAATAAAAATACAGTAAATATATTCTTTCGTGGGATTTTAACAGATAAAAATAGAAATTATACTACTTAAGTCAACAATAGTGGTTATGACAACTTTTGACGGACCGATAGGAAACAAGTTTAATTCTTTTGATGGACCAATAGGAAGCAAGTCTAATATTGAAGACTTTGATATCAACCGTCAATTTAATCAACGGTGTAGGATTAGTCTAATAAAATGGTTATGACCATTTATAACCATTGGATGAAGAATTAATCAAGGATGGAGATTTGATCTTATAAAGTGGCTAGGACCATTTGTGACCGTTGGATTTGGATTTAATCAACAGTGGAGATGGATCATTTATGACCATTGGATTTGGATTTAATCAATGGTGGAGATTTGGTCTTCTAAAATGGCTATGACTAATTATGACCCTTGGATTAAAAGTAAGAAGGTGTAATCTTGACCCTTCATTTTTGGAGGTGCATCTAATGGCTAGGATTTTAAGGAGGAAAGATCTAATGGCCTAGATTAAGTCTTCTAATCAAAAGTCTACCTAAATCCTAACCATTGATCTAATCAATGGCTTAAATTGCTCTAAATGGTGGCTAGACAAGATGACAACTTTATGAATGCATAATGCATGGAGGGGGGATGGTTTTTGTGTTGTTTAGGAGCTTAAGGAAAAAGTTTGAAGGCATTATTAGATGTCTTGGTCAATTATGGATCATTATTGATCATTTTCTTAAAGCAAAAATATTCTCTTCTTTCTCTCCAAGCATAGCTATGGCCATGCACTCTAAAAGGGGCCAAAATTGTTGGTTTCTATTATTAGTATCATAATTGTCTTTCTATTCATCATCTTCTCCAAAACAAAACACCAAAACTCCATTCTCTTCTCCAAGAAACACCATTCGGCCAACACCTAGAAACCATGTCTCCAAAATTCTAAAATTTCATCTAAACACATTTCCTAAACCTAAACATCATTCTAAGAACATCTCTTGTTATGAGTTTTCACCAAATCATTCATCTTGAGCTTCAAATCCAAGCTTCAAGTTTCTATCATAAAGGGTAAAGTTCATATTTCTTCACCCAATCTTTTAGTTTTGATTTTCTAAGCCATGCTTGAACCATGGTTTACCTATTCCTACACTTGTTATTAATTGTAACATTTGTTTGTGATTTTTAGGGATTTTTCGAGGAGCTCTACGAAATTGGTGGAAGGAAAACTAAGTGTTTTCACTTCATTCTTTACGTTAACCAAGTCTAAGAAGTCTTTCTTTCACAAAAAAATCAAAAACTCTAACCTTGTTCTTCAAGAGGAATTTCGGCCATACTACCCAAAATCACCATCCAATCTCTTTTAATTTCATCCAACAATAGATCTTGAATCTACATGATATTCTAAGTAACTTTCATGTTGGAGACTTTCTCTAAATCATTCATCTTCAACCTTGTTCTTCAAGCTAAAGATTGAAGCTTTATTGGTGAAGTCTATTAATCTTCACTTTTCTTTTGATTTTCAAAGTTCTAAGCCATATTTGATCCATGGTTCCCCTAGTTCAAACTTAATATACTAATAAACTTGTGTTTTGTTGTGTATTTAAGAAACTTTTGGTGGTGAAGGACTTGGAAAAAGAAGCAAAACAAGGAGTTTTTGAGGATCTTCAAGAGGTAAGTGGGAGATTCATCTCACCAACCAAGTATGGTGGTGAGAGATAGTTTTGTAATTGATGGATGGTGAATCCATGTGAGGATTCATATCCATGGTCATGTAATTATTTGTGCATGTTTATGTGCTTTGATTATTAGTCTATGCTTGGTATGATTTGCATGATTTATTGCTTTGATTATGGCATGCTTGTGATATATATGTTGAATATGTATATGTATGCCATGATTTGATGATGGAAAGGAAATTGATTTTTGGTTCCAAAGACCAAGAGAAATTTCAGCCAAGACACCTCAAAATAGGTGTTCATAAATTAAAATTTTCATGAATGATAAAATTGGATGATTAGTGAAGCAAGGAAAATAAACAAAGGGTTTGTTTTTCAAGAAGTAGTGTTCAAGGTTTTGAGAAGGATTTTTATTGATTTATTTTGTGTAAAATGTTTTTAAGCATTTTACTAAACATGAGTTTTAAATGAAAAGGACAATGTTGATTTTAAGAATTTGCAAAGAAAGTGAAAATGAAAAATTAACAAATGATTTGATTTCAAAGACCAAGTACTCACGCTTTTTGTGAAGAATTTTTAATGGCTTTGTTTGTGTAAAACCATATTGACTTAGAAGGAAAAATGTTTTGATGATTTCAATAGTCATGTCCACCTTTTTGAAGGCTTGTAATGCCTTGATTTTATGGAAATATAGTTAGATTTAGTACAAGGAAATTGGAAAGGGAATCAGAGTGTTTTAACACTTAAGAAAATAGGGTTTTCGTATGAAAATGGAAAAGAGAGGTTGAAAGTATTTGAACCTCAATTTATTTTGAAGAGAATTGATTTTAGAATTGATTTGAGAAAAATGGAGAATATAATAGTGATTTGATATTTTCTAACGTGTAACTCATCCTTTGGGTTTTGGAAAGCGTTAGTAAATTTTAAAGTTAGAAACATTGATTTAATTCAGTGGAATTGTGAATTTGTGGAATTATTGTGAAAAGGATTTTCTTGTGTAAGAAAATGTGGAAAATAAAGTATGAAGTCATATTATTTTGAGAAAGGTTGAAATGAAATTTTTGAAGGTTGAGAAATATTTTTTGCAATAGAAAAATGATGTTAGAAATGACATTGATTTGTTTGGAAGTCCAAAATAACGTTTGGAATATTGAGGAATATTTTACGTGGTTGTAAAATGGTGAAAAATGTTTTGCGTATCTTAAAAACGTGATTTTTAAGCTACGTGATTTGAAAAATATTGAAATATTTCTTCACAATTTGGAAAGCGTTTAAATATTTTGAAAATGATGAAAAATGGTTTACGCGACTTAAAAGAATGATTTTTAAGTTACGCGATTGTGAAAGTAGTGGAAAATCGCTACGCGATTTGAGAAACGTGTAAATATTTTTACATGATTGAGAAAATGTTGTAAAATCAATACGTAATTTGAAAATGCAACAGAAGTGTTGTGGAATTGTGAAAACATAACGAAAATGTTGCGCAATTGTGAAAACACGACAAAAGTGTTTTGTGACTATGAAAATGCTATAATATGATTTCGCAATGAAAAATACAGAAAAGATACTATTGGGCCAATGTGTGGACCCTGATTATGAGATTATGAAATTAAACTGAGAATGAGCCAATGTGTGGGCCCTGAATATGAAATTGTGAATTTTGCCTGTGATCGGCATTGATGCATTTTATATACATGAACTAGTGTATGAACACTATATGACAAAATGATGAATTTTTGTCAATGATTGGCATTGGTGCATTGAACATGCACTGGAAAGGTCCGATGGACAGTATGAGGCTATTTGCCTAGGAGAGACATACACCTCTTGAGTAGGTGTGATATGCGTAGTGTAAGTCACTTGTTGACCTTGGGGACATCGGGGTGCGGGTTGCTTACATGGGAGGTTGGTCGCGCTTCTTCCCGTAGGTTAGACCGATGCAATGCACTGATGATCCTGACCGAGACACCATTCTTAATCATGATCTGATAAAGACTGTCGTGTATATGCTAGATATGCAAAATCAAAATGAGGATTATAGCACGTGGTCTGAGGCATGTGGTACCGACAGATCTTTTCAATCGACTTCTCCGAATTGAGTATTAGCTCCATGGAGCAGGACATTGAGTCTATGTGCACATGCATGAAACTGAGCATTTATATCAATGTGATATATTAATTGAGGAATATTGGCTATGACAATTGTTCTGTTGAGAAATACTGGATGATGATGATGATAAATAATGTTGATGCCATTATTGTTATTATCGTATGATCTGAATTGATAGATATTTGGATATTGTTGAGGACATCATCGTGAATATGGAATGATATTTGAATTGATAAATATTTGGATGATGATAGTTGATTAATGTTGAGTGCATTATTAGAATTATGGTATGACATATCTGTATGATATGTTATTTGTGTTATCTCTATGCTACCATGTTGGTATTGGCGTAGGTGATCTCACCTCTTTGTTATATTGTTTTGCTGTGTTTGTATTATTAAAATTGAATAGTAGATGGAACGAGTTGTCTTAGACATACGGGTGAAAAATACTCTAAGATCGGAGGCAACATCAGAGAATGACCATTCCAGATTTGATAGCGTGCAGTGTTGATAAGGAACAGATGTTTGATGCATCAAGATGGATACAAGACGGAATAAGTATATGGAGTTTTTACCGTTAGTGTTGTACCGTGCCATTAAGTAGGACCCGTGATGGGGTTTGCTACTGTTAAAAAGAGAGTCTGTTAGTTTTATAATTCTCTTTAAATTGTTAAATATTAATTGGTGTCAATATTGTATATTAAACAGTTTAAATTTGATTTTCAGTATTACTTATAAATATCAGTAAGATTATGTTTCCGTCTTTTGTAATAGGAAATTTTAAAACTCACCTTTTAAAACTCAAATCTTTTATGAACTTCTTTTCAGATTATGAGTTGAGAGTCAGAAATGTGATACCCTGAGGAGGGTGTTACATAAGTTGGTATCAAAGCACAGTTTGAGTCTTTTGGGGGTTCGTGGTTAGGTCTATTTTGCTTGTGTTGTGTTCTCTATGTTTTTATTTTTCGAAAGGAAACAATGTTGTTTGCAATAGATACCAGATCTATTGTATTTTGGTTCGTCTGTCTTTGAAGAAAAGAAATGACTCGTGATAGATAAAGAAAGACGATGGCTCATGGTAGATGTACGTGTGTGGAAGCGAAACATGTTACTAGTAATGCAGTTACAACTATGAGAGCAATATGGAAAGATGACTGTAGGAGTAGAGAATCACTAAACAGCGAAAAAATGAAAGTTGAGGTTCAGGATTTGATGGAAGAGAATTAGTCTTGGAATACAAGATTTCGTAATTTTGGAATTGGGTATTCTAAAGGAGGGATATTAAGAAAGTGATTGATTTCAACGGGTAACATAAGTACGATCACCAGGAAATCAGCAGAAACAGTGAACGTGTGGAGTTAGTGCTTGTAATAGTAAACTCATTTGGACCGTGATGTGTTTAATGTTTTGTAAGTGAAGTGGAAAAGGGCACTTAATGAAGGATTGTATGTTCATGGAAACAATTTGTTTTAAGTGCGGAAAGTTTGGACATATTTCTAGAGATTGTGTTCCATTGAAAACAGAGTTTTCTGTTAGTAAAATCTCGGATAGTAAGGAAAGTTGTGACTCTGAATGGAACGGAAGTGTTCTGAGCTGAAGACCTAAACAAGGGAGACTATGCTATGGAAGGTAATTCTTTACCTATTCTTTATAGCATATGATTGAGTAGATCAATTATATGTTGGTGTTATTTATGTCTTCATGATCTTCTGATTTGTTTATTTCTGTTTCCATTGCTAGCCTATCGTGCTACTCAGGTTATTTAAATTGTTGTTATAGATCAAAACTTTGTGTTAGTTTGATTTGTTTATTTCTTTCATAAACATATATGATCTTTGGAAACGGATTGGTTATTTTCTGACTATATCTTATGAGATTGTCTCAATAAAGTATTAGTATTCTAGAAAATTCATTTCAGAAAAATCAGGCAACATCAAATTCTTATTGGATATGTCTAGTAACATATCAGATAGCTTCGCTACCTTTTTCTTTCTAAACCTCCATAGTTTTCTTTCATATACTAAAATTTGTAAGAAAGAATAATTTGCAAGAAAGGATATTCCTATCTACATCCATGTCATAGTATCAGAGTGACGCAGCGGAAGTGTGGTGGATTCTTCAAAGGTTGAAATAGTTCTTCAAGGGAAAAAGACAAAAATGGTAATGGAAATCCTGGAAAGTTTTTTGATCGTAAGACGTCTCACCTAGTTTATCAGAATGAAATAAGCATTTGTATGGACTGAAGCATACAAGGAGAATTTTTAGGAGTTGAAATATGTTTGAGTACTTCTCTGGTATTAGTTTTGTCTAATCTCAGTGAACCTTTGGAGGTGTATTGTGATACGTTATATCGGAGTTCAAGATATGTGCATAAGCAGAATAGAAGAGTTGTGGGGTATGATTTTAGGAAATTGAAGTTACATGAGAAAAATTATTCTAAGCATGAATGGAAGTTGGTAGATGTTGTGTTTGTATTAGAAGTATGGATATACTTTCTTTATGGAGTAACATCCAATATCTTCAGTAATTATAGGAATCTGAGATATTTGCTTGATCAGGAGAAATTGATTACGAGACAAAGAATTTTCATTAGTTAATATCGTTTGGAATGACATGAGCGGTAAATCTACATGGGAACTGGAGGAAAAGATGAAAGAGTAATATCTATATTTATTCTGAGGATGTGAAATCATGTTTATCAAATTTCGAGGACAGAATTTCTTTTTAGAGGGGGAGTATTGTAACACCCCAAGTTTTCCTAAATAGTTGACAGTAATTTTGACAATTAACAGAATTCTACTGTTTAGTGATTTCTGTGTACTGTAAAATTATTTTGAGTAATCCGTCAGCATATTTGATCATTTTGAGTGATTTACTTCGTTTCAAGAAAATAATACTTTTCGGGCTAGGAAAAATTTTACGTAATTTAATTCTTACTGTTCAGTCTTAATTATTTTACATAATCTGATTTGATATTTGTGTGTTTTCCAATATTTGTGATTTTTGTGGATGATTATAAATTTTTATATTTTTCTGATCGTTTTTGGACTGTTTGTGGGCCCCAGTGGTTCTACGCGAGCCCGGGATGAGTCCAAAAACGTGAAAATTTTTTTACGCATAGAAAAATTCGTACTGTTGAGATGGAGACAGGGGATCTTACTAAACTTGAATCTGGAAACAGTTTCAGAAAATTTTATTATACTGTGTTTTGTACTGTATTTAATTATCAGGTGATAAAAATATAGTAAATATATCCTTTCGTGAGGTTTTAGCAGATAAAAATAGAAATTATACTACTTAAGTCAACAACAGTGGTTATGACAACTTTTGACGGACTGATAAGAAACAAGTTTAATTCTTTTGATGGACCAATAGGAAGCAAGTTTAATATTGAAGACTTTGATATCAACCGTCGATTTAATCAACGGTGTAGGATTAGTCCAATAAAATGGTTATGACCATTTATAACCATTGAATGAAGAATTAATCAAGGATGGAGATTTGATCTTATAAAGTGGCTAGGACCATTTATGACCGTTGGATTTGGATTTAATCAACGGTGGAGATGGATCATTTATGACCATTGGATTTGGATTTAATCAGTGATGGAGATTTGGTCTTCTAAAATGGCTATGACTAATTATGACCCTTGGATTAAAAGTAAGAAGGTGTAATCTTGACCCTTCATTTTTGGAGGTGCATCTAATGGCTAGGATTTCAAGGAACAAAGATCTAACGGCCTAGATTAAGTCTTCTAATCAAAAGTCTACCTAAATCCTAACTATTGATCTAATCAATGGCTTAAATTGCTCTAAATGGTGGCTAGAAAAGATGACAATTTTATGAATGCATAATGCATGGAGGGGGGACGGTTTTTGTTTTGTTTAGGAGCTTAAGGAAAAAGTTTGAAGACATTATTAGATGTCTTGGTCAATTATGGATCATTATTGATCATTTTCCTAAAGCAAAAATATTCTCTTCTTTCTCTCCAAGCATAGCTACGGCCATGCACTCTAAAGGGGGCCAAAATTGTTGGTTTCTATTATTTGTATCATAATTGTCTTTCTATTCATCATCTTCTCCAAAACAAAACACAAAAACTCCATTCTCTTCTCCAAGAAACACCATTTGGCCAACACCTAGAAACCATGTCTCCAAACTTCTAAAATTTCATCTAAACACATTTCCTAAACTTAAACAACATTCTAAGAACATCTCTAGTTATGAGTTTTCACAAAATCATTCATCTTGAGCTTCAAATCCAAGCTTCAAGTTTCTATCATAAAGGGTAAAGTTCATATTTCTTCACCCAATCTTTTAGTTTTGATTTTCTAAGCCATGCTTGAACCATGGTTTACCTATTCCTACACTTGTTATTGATTGTAACAATTGTTTGTGATTTTTAGGGATTTTCCGAGGAGCTCTACGAAATTGGTGGAAGGAAAACTAAGTGTTTTCACTTCATTCTTTACCTTAACCAAGTCTAAGAAGTCTTTCTTTCACAAAAAAATCAAAAACTCTAACCTTGTTCTTCAAGAGAAATTTCGGCCATACTACCCAAAATCACCATCCAATCTCTTTTAATTTCATCCAACCATAGATCTTGAATCTACATGATATTCTAAGCAACTTTCATGTTGGAGACTTTCTCTAAATCATTCATCTTCAACCTTGTTCTTCAAGCTAAAGATTGAAGCTTTATTGGTGAAGTTTGTTAATCTTCACTTTTCTTTTGATTTTCAAAGTTCTAAGCCATGTTTGATCCATGGTTCCCCTAGTTCAAACTTAATATACTAATAAACTTGTGTTTTGTTGTGTATTTAAGAAACTTTTGGTGGTGAAGGACTTGGAAAAAGAAGCAAAACAAGGAGTTTTTGAGGATCTTCAAGAGGTAAGTGGGAGATTCATCTTACCAACCAAGTATGGTGGTGAGAGATAGTTTTGTAATTGATGGATGGTGAATCCATGTGAGGATTCATATCCATGGTCATATAATTATTTGTGTATGTTTATGTGCTTTGATTATTAGTCTATGCTTGGTATGATTTGCATGATTTATTGCTTTGATTATGGCATGCTTGTGATATATATGTTGAATATGTATATGTATGCCATGATTTGATGATGGAAAGGAAATTGATTTTTGGTTCCGAAGACCAAGAGAAATTTCAGCCAAGACACCTCAAAATAGGTGTTCATAAATTAAAATTTTCATGAATGATAAAATTGGATGATTAGTGAAGCAAGGAAAACAAACAAAGGGTTTGTTTTTCAAGAAGTAGTGTTCAAGGTTTTGAGAAGGATTTTTATTGATTTATTTTGTGTAAAAAGTTTTTAAGCATTTTACTAAACATGAGTTTTAAATGAAAAGGACAATGTTGATTTTAAGGATTTGCAAAGAAAGTGAAAATGAAAAATTAACAAATGATTTGATTTCAAAGACCAAGTACTCACGCTTTTTGTGAAGAATTTTTAATGGCTTTGTTTGTATAAAACCATATTGACTTAGAAGGAAAAATGTTTTGATGATTTCAATAGTCATGTCCACATTTTTGAAGGCTTGTAATGCCTTGATTTTATGGAAACAAAGTGGAAATATAGTTTGATTTAGTACAAGAAAATTGGAAAGGGAATCAGAGTGTTTTAACACTTAAGAAAATGAGGTTTTCGTATGAAAATGGAAAAGAGAGGTTGAAAGTGTTTGAACCTCAATTTATTTTGAAGAGAATTGATTTTAGAATTGATTTGAGAAAAATGGAGAATATAATAGTGATTTGATATTTTCTAACGTGTAACTCATCCTTTGGGTTTTGGAAAGCGTTAGTAATTTTTAAAGTTAGAAACATTGATTTAATTCAATGGAATTGTGAATTTGTGGAATTATTGTGAAAAGGATTTTCTTGTGTAAGAAAATGTGGAAAATAAAGTACGAAGTCATATTATTTTGAGAAAGGTTGAAATGAAATTTTTGAAGGTTGAGAAATATTTTTTGTAATAGAAAAATGATGTTAGAAATGACATTGATTTGTTTGGAAGTCCAAAATAACGTTTGGAATATTGAGGAATATTTTACGTGATTGTAAAATGGTGAAAAATGTTTTGCGTATCTTAAAAATGTGATTTTTAAGCTATGTGATTTGAAAAATGTTGAAATATTTCTTCGCAATTTGGAAAGCGTTTAAATATTTTGAAAATGATGGAAAATGGTTTACGCGACTTAAAAGAATGATTTTTAAGTTACGCGATTGTGAAAGTAGTGGAAAATCGCTACGCGATTTGAGAAACGTGTAAATATTTTTACATGATTGAGAAAATGTTGTAAAATCAATACGTAATTTCAAAATGCAACAGATGTGTTGTGGAATTGTGAAAACGTAACGAAAATATTGCGTAATTGTGAAAATACGACAAAAGTGTTTTGTGACTTTGAAAACGCGATAATATGATTTCGCAATGAAAAATACAGTAAAGATACTGTTGGGCCAATGTGTGGACCCTGATTATGAGATTATGAAATTAAACTGAGAATGAGCCAATGTGTGGACCCTGAATATGAAATTGTGAATTTTGCATGTGATTGGCATTGGTGCATTGAACATGCACTGGAAAGGTCCGATGGACTGCATAAGGCTATTTGCCTAGGAGAGACGTACACCTCTTGAGTGGGTGCGATATGCGTAGTGTAAGTCACTTGTTGACCTTGGGGGCATCAGGGTGCGGGTTGCTTACATGGGAGGTTGGTCGTGCTTCTTCCCGTAGGTTAGACCGATGCAATGTACCGATGATCCAGACCGAGACACTATTCTTAATCATGATCTAATAAAGATTGTCGTGTATATGCTAGATGTGCAAAATCAAAATGAGGATTATAGCACGTGGTCTGAGGCATGTGGTACCGATAGATCTTTTCGATCGACTTCTCCGAACTGAGTATTAGCTCAATGGAGTAGGACATTGAGTCTATGTGCGCATACATGAAACTGAGCATTTATATCAATGTGATATATTAATTGAGGAATATTGGCTGTGACAATTGTTCTGTTGAGAAATACTGGATGATGATGATGATAAATAATGTTGATGTCATTATTGTTATTATCGTATGATTTGAATTGATGAATATTTGGATATTGTTGAGGACATCATCGTGAATATGGAATGATATTTGAATTGATAAATATTTGGATGATGATAGTTGATTAATGTTGAGTGCATTATTGGAATTATGGTATGACATATCTGTATGATATGTTGTTTGTGTTATCTCTATGCTACCATGTTGGTATTGGCGTAGGTGATCTCACCTCTTTGTTATATTGTTTTGCTGTGTTTGTATTATTAAAATTGAATAGTAGATGGAACGAGTTGTCTTAGACATACGGGTGATAAAGACTCTAAGATCGAAGACAACATCAGAGAATGACCATTCCAGATTTGATAGGGTGCAGTGTTGACAAGGAACAGATGTCTGAAGCATCAAGATGGATACAAGACAGAATAAGTATGTGGAGATTTTACCGTTAGTGTTGTACCGTGCCATTAAGTAGGACCCGTGATAGGGTTTGCTACTGTTAGAAAGAGAGTCTGTTAGTTTTATAATCCTCTTTAAATTGTTAAATATTAATTGGTGTTAATATTGTATATTAAACAGTTTAAATTTGATTTTCAGTATTACTTATAAATATCAGTAAGATTATGTTTCCGTCTTTTGTAATAGGAAATTTTAAAACTCACCTTTTGTAACTCAAATCTTTTACGAACTACTTTTCAGATTATGAGTTGAGAGTCGGAAATGTGATACCCTGAGGAGGGTGTTACATAAGTTAGTATCAAAGCACAGTTTGAGTCTTTTGGGGGTTGGTGGTTAGGTCTATTTTGCTTGTGTTGTGTTCTCTATGTTTTTATTTTTCGAAAGGAAACAATGTTGTTTGCAATAGATACCAGATCTATTGTATTTTGGTTCGTCTGTCTTTGAAGAAAAGAAATGAGTTGTGATAGATAAAGAAAGACGATGGCTCGTGGTAGATATACGTGTGTGGAAGCGAAACATGTTACTAGTAATGCAGTTCCAACTATGAGAGCAATATGGAAGGATGACTGTAGGAACAAAGAATCGGTAAACAGTGAAAAAATGAAAGTTAAGGTTCAGGATTTGATGGAAGAGAATTAGTCTTGGAGTACAAGATTTCGTAATTTTGGAATTGGGTATTCTAAATGAGGGATATTAGGAAAGTGATTGATTTCAACGGGTAACATAAGTACGATCACCAGGAAATCCGCAGAAGCAGTGAACGTGTGGAGGTAGTGCTTGTAATAGTAAACTCATTTGGACCGTGATGTGTTTAATGTTTTGTCAGTGAAGTGGAAAAGGGCACTTAATGAAGGATTGTATGTTCAAGGAAACAATTTGTTTTAAGTGCGGAAAGTTTGGACACATTTCTAGATATTGTGTTCCATTGAAAACAGAGTTTTCTGTTAGTAAAATCTCGGATAGTAGGGAAAGTTGTGACTCTGAATGGAATGGGAGTGTTCTGAGCTGAAGACCTAAACAAGGGAGACTATGCTACGGAAGGTAATTCTTTACCTATTCTTTATAGCATATGATTGAGTAGATCAATTATATGTTGGTGTTATCTGTGTCTTCATGATCGTCTGATTTGTTTATTTCTGTTTCCATTGCTAGCCTATCGTGCTACTCAAGTTATTTAAATTGTTGTTATAGATCAAAACTTTGTGTTAGTTTTATCTGTTTATTTCTTTCATAAACAGATATGATCTTTGGAAACGGATTGGTTATTTTCCGACTATATCCTATGAGATTGTCTCAATAAAGTATTAGTATTCCAGAAAATTCATTCCAGAAAAATCAGGCAACATCAAATTCTTGTTAGATATGTCTAGTAACAGATCAGATAGCTTCGCTACCTTTTTCTTTCTAAACCTCCACAGTTTTCTTTCATATACTGAAATTTGCAAGAAAGAATAATTTGCAAGAAAGGATATTCCTATCTATATCCATGTCATAGTATCAGAGTGACGCAGAGGAAGTGTGGTGGATTCTTCAAAGGTTGAAACAGTTCTTCAATGGAAAAAGTCAAAAACGGTAATGGAAATCCTAGAAAATTTTTGGATTGTAAGACTTCTCACCTAGCTTATCAAAAAGAAATAAGCGCTTGTATGGACTGATGCATACAAGGAGAATTTTTAGGAGTTGAAATATGTTTGAGTACTTCTCTGGTATTAGTTTTGTCTAATCTCAGTGAACCTTTGGAGGTGTACTGTGATACATTATATCGGAGTTCAAGATATGTGCATATGCAGAATAGAAGAGTTGTGGGGTATGATTTTAGGAAATTGAAGTTACATGAGAAAAACTATTCTAAGCATGAATGGAAGTTAGTAGCTGCTGTGTTTGTATTAGAAGTATGGATATACTTTCTTTATGGAGTAACATCCAATATCTTCAGTAATTATAGGAATCTGAGATATCTGCTTGATCAGGAGAAATTGATTGCGAGACAAAGAATTTTCATTGGTTAAAATCGTTTGGAATGACGTGAACGGTGAATCTACATGGGAACTGGAGGAAAAGATGAAAGAGTAATATCTATATTTATTCTGAAGATGTGAAATCATGTTTATCAAATTTCGAGGACGAAATTTCTTTTTAGAGGGGGAGTATTGTAACACCCCAAGTTTTCCTAAATAGTTGACAGTAATTTTGATAGTTAACAAAATTCTACTATTTAGTGATTTATGTGTATTGTAAAATTATTTTGAGTATTCCGTCAGCGTATTTGATCGTTTTGAGTTATTTACTCTGTGTCAAGAAAATAATACTTTTCGGGCTGGGGAAAATTTTACGTAATTTAATTATTACTGTTAAGTCTTAATTATTTTACGTAATCTGATTTGATATTTGTACGTTTTCCAATATTTGTGATTTTTGTGGATGATTATAAATTTTTATATTTCTCTAATCATTTTTGGACTGTTTGTGGGCCCCAGTGGTCCTACGTGGGCCCGGGGTGAGTCCCAAAACGTTAAAATTTTTCTACGCATAGAAAAATTCATACTGTTAAGACGGAGACAGGGAATCTTACTAAACTTGAATCTGGAAACAGTTTTAGAAAATTTTATTGTACTGTGTTTTGTACTGTATTTAATTATCAGACGATAAAAATACAATAAATATATTCTTTCATAGGATTTTAGCAGATAAAAATAGAAATTATACTAGTTAAGTCAACAATAGTGGTTATGACAACTTTTGACAGACCAATAGGAAACAAGTTTAATTCTTTTAATGGACCAATAGGAAGCAAGTCTAATATTGAAGACTTTGATATCAACCGTCGACTTAATCAACGGTGTAGCATTAGTCTAATAAAATGGCTATGACCATTTATAACCATTGGATGAAGAATTAATCAAGGGTGGAGATTTGATCTTATACAGTGGCTAGGACCATTTGTGACAGTTGGATTTGGATTTAATCAACGGTGGAGATGGATCATTTATGACCATTGGATTTGGATTTAATCAATGGTGGAGATTTGGTCTTCTAAAATGGCTGTGACTAATTATGACCCTTGGATTAAAAGTAAGAAGGTATCATCTTGACCCTTCATTTTTGGAAGTGCATCTAATGGCTAGGATTTCAAGGAGGAAAGATCTAATGGCCTAGATTAAGTCTTTTAATCAAAAGTCTACCTAAATCCTAACCATTGATCTAATCAATGGCTTAAATTGCTCTAAATGGTAGCTAGAAAGATGACAACTTTATGAATGCATAATGCATGGAGGGGGGACGATTTTTGTGTTGTTTAGGAGCTTAAGGAAAAAGGTTGAAGGCATTATTAGATGTCTTGGTCAATTATGGATCATTTTCCTAAAGCAAAAATATTCTCTTCTTTCTCTCCAAGCATAGCTACGGCCATGCACTCTAAAGGGGGCCAAAATTGTTGGTTTCTATTATTTGTATCATAATTGTCTTTCTATTCATCATCATCTCCAAAACAAAACACAAAAACTCCGTTCTCTTCTCCAAGAAACACCATTCGGCCAACACCTAGAAACCATGTCTCCAAACTTCTAAAGTTTCATCTAAACATTTTTCCTAAACCTAAACATCATTCTAAGAACATCTCTAGTTATGAGTTTTCACAAAATCATTCATCTTGAGCTTCAAATCCAAGCTTCAAGTTTCTATCGTAAAGGGTAAAGTTCATATTTCTTCACCCAATCTTTTAGTTTTGATTTTCTAAGCCATGCTTGAACCATGGTTTACCTATTCCTACACTTGTTATTGATTGTAACATTTGTTTATGATTTTTAGGGATTTTCCAAGAAGCTCTACGAAATTAGTGGAAGGAAAACTAAGTGTTTTTGCTTCATTCTTTACCTTAACCAAGTCTAAGAAGTCTTTCTTTCACAAAAAATCAAAAACTCTAACCTTGTTCTTCAAGAGAAATTTCGGCCATACTACCCAAAATCACCATCCAATCTCTTTTAATTTCATCCAACCATAGATCTTGAATCTACATGATATTCTAAGCAACTTTCATGTTGGAGACTTTCTCTAAATCATTCATCTTCAACCTTGTTCTTCAAGCTAAAGATTGAAGCTTTATTGGTGAAGTTTGTTAATCTTCACTTTTCTTTTGATTTTCAAAGTTCTAAGCCATGTTTGATCCATGGTTCCCCTAGTTCAAACTTAATATACTAATAAACTTGTGTTTGGTTGTGTATTTAACAAACTTTTGATGGTGAAAGACTTGGAAAAAGAAGCAAAACAAGGAGTTTTTGAGGATCTTCAAGAGGTAAGAGGGAGATTCATCTCACCAACCAAGTATGGTGGTGAGAGATGGTTTTGTATTTGATGGATGGTGAATCCATGTGAGGATTCATATCCATGGTCATGTAATTATTTGTGTATGTTTATGTGCTTTGATTATTAGTCTATGCTTGGTATGATTTGCATGATTTATTGCTTTGATTATGGCATGCTTGTGATATATATGTTGAATATGTATATGTATGCTATGATTTGATGATGGAAAGGAAATTGATTTTTGGTTCCAAAGACCAAGAGAAATTTCGGCCAAGACACCTCAAAATAGGTGTTCATAAATTAATATTTTCATGAATGATAAAATTGGATAATTAGAAAAGGAAGGAAAATAAACAAAAGGTTTGTTTTTCAAGAAGTAGTGTTCAAGGTTTTGAGAAGGATTTTTATTGATTTATTTTGTGTAAAAAGTTTTTAAGCATTTTACTAAACATGAGTTTTAAATGAAAAGGACAATGTTGATTTTAAGGATTTGCAAAGAAAGTGAAAATGAAAAATTAACAAATGATTTGATTTCAAAGACCAAGTACTCACGTTTTTTGTGAAGAATTTTTATTGGTTTTGTTTGTGTAAAACCATATTGACTTAGAAGGAAAAATGTTTTGATGATTTCAATAGTCATGTCCACGTTTTTGAAGGCTTGTAATGCCTTGATTTTATGGAAACAAAGTGGAAATATAGTTAGATTTAATACAAGGAAATTGGAAAGGGAATCAGAGTGTTTTAACACTTAAGAAAATAGGGTTTTCGTATGAAAATGGAAAAGAGAGGTTGAAAGTGTTTGAACCTCATTTTATTTTAAAGAGAATTGATTTTAGAATTGATTTGAGAAAAATAGAGAATATAATAGTGATTTGATATTTTCTAACGTGTAACTCATCCTTTGGGTTTTGGAAAGCGTTAGTAATTTTTAAAGTTAGAAACATTGATTTAATTCAATGGAATTGTGAATTTGTGGAATTATTGTGAAAAGGATTTTCTTGTGTAAGAAAATGTGGAAAATAAAGTACGAAGTCATATTATTTTGAGAAAGGTTGAAATGGAATTTTTGAAGGTTGAGAAATATTTTTCGTAATGGAAAAATGATGTTAGAAATGATATTGATTTGTTTGGAAGTCCAAAATAATGTTTGGAATATTGAGGAATATTTTACGTGGTTGTAAAATGGTAAAAAAAGTTTTACGTATCTTAAAAATGTGATTTTTAAGCTACGTGATTTGAAAAACGTTGAAATATTTCTACGCGATTTGGAAAGCATTTAAATATTTTGAAAATGATGGAAAATGGTTTACGCGACTTAAAAGAATGATTTTTAAGTTACACAATTGTGAAATTAGTGAAAAATCGCTACGTGATTTGAGAAATGTGTAAATATTTTTACGTGATTGAAAAAATGTTGTAAAATCAATACGTAATTTGAAAATGCAACAGAAGTGTTGTGGAATTGTGAAAACACGACAAAAGTGTTTTGTGACTATGAAAACGCGATAATATGATTTCGCAATGAAAAATACAGTAAAGATACTGTTGGGCCAATGTGTGGACCCTGATTATGAGATTATGAAATTAAACTGAGAATGGGCCAATGTGTGGATCCTAAATATGAAATTGTGAATTTTGTTTGTGATTGGCATTGGTGCATTTTATATGCATGAACTAGTGTCTGAACACTATATGAGAAAATGATGAATTTTTGCCTATGATTGGCATTGGTGCATTGAACATGCATTGGAAAGGTTCGATGGACTGTATGAGGCTATTTGCCTAGGAGAGACGTACACCTTTTGAGTGGGTGCGATATGCGTAGTGTAAGTCACTTGTTGACCTTGGGGGCATCGGGGTACGAGTTTCTTACATGGGAGGTTGGTCGCGCTTCTTCCCGTAGGTTAGACTGATACAACGCACCGATGATCCTGACCGAGATACTATTCTTAATCATGATCTGATAAAGACTGTCGTGTATATGCTAGATGTGCAAAATCAAAATGAGGATTATAGCACGTGGTCTGAGGCATGTGGTACCGACAGATCTTTTCGATCGACTTCTCCGAACTGAGTATTAGCTCCATGGAGTAGGACATTGAGTCTATGTGCGCATGCATGAAACTGAGCATTTATATCAATGTGATATATTAATTGAGGAATATTGGCTATGACAATTGTTCTGTTGAGAAATACTAGATGATGATGATGATAAATAATGTTGATGTCATTATTGTTATTGTCGTATGATTTGAATTGATGAATATTTGGATATTGTTGAGGACATCATCGTGAATATGGAATGATATTTGAATTGATAAATATTTGGATGATGATAGTTGATTAATGTTGAGTGCATTATTGGAATTATGGTATGACATATCTGTATGATATGTTGTTTGTGTTATCTCTATGCTACCATGTTGGTATTGGCGTAGGTGATCTCACCTCTTTGTTATATTGTTGTGCTGTGTTTGTATTATTAAAATTGAATAGTAGATAGAACGAGTTGTCTTAGACATACGGGTGATAAAGACTCTAAGATCGAAGACAACATCAGAGAATGACCATTCCAGATTTGATAGGGTGCAGTGTTGACAAGGAACAGATGTCTGAAGCATCAAGATGGATACAAGACGGAATAAGTATGTGGAGATTTTACCGTTAGTGTTGTACCGTGCCATTAAGTAGGACCCGTGATAGGGTTTTTTACTGTTAAAAAGAGAGTCTGTTAGTTTTATAATCCTCTTTAAATTGTTAAATATTAATTGGTGTCAATATTGTATATTAAACAATTTAAATTTGATTTTCAGTATTACTTATAAATATCAGTAAGATTATGTTTCCGTCTCTTGTAATAGGAAATTTTAAAACTCACCTTTTGTAACTCAAATCTTTTACGAACTTCTTTTCAGATTATGAGTTGATAGTCGGAAATGTGATACCCTGAGGAGGGTGTTACAGAATGGCTCTTCAAAAGGCAACTATGGTGGTTTTTGTTCTTGAAGAGAGAAAAGAGTAAGTTAAGTGATAGAAGATGAAATGAATGAAGTGAAATGCTCCTCCTAGCTCTACTTGGCCGTGAGCTTCACCAAAGGAGGTGGTCTTCTTTGTTGACTCCTCCTATCACCTAATAGCCCTAGATTTGATCAAGGGTGGAGAACAAAGGCTTTGGCTCCAAGCTTGTCTCTAATTGGTGTAGGAAATCTAGTCATGCAAGTGACTAAGCTCTTCTTGATGGTTCTTGAACATGCTTGGCCGAATAGCCCTAAAGAGAAACAAACCAAGTTTGTGCTTCATTTGTTTTTCTAGTTATACTTAGGTAAAATTGATTAGTTTGTTTAGTTACTAGCTTAACTATATAGTTACTTAGGTTAACTAGGTTTGTCTTGATATTTTGAGAACATTCTCTAACTAGAACTTAACTAGATAGCTAACTAGGTATACTTCACTTAGTTACTATATAAGCTTTCTATACTAACTTAGTTAGGTTTTAAGCTAACTTAGTTAAGTTTTCTAGTTTCATCTTAACAAGTCCAACCATTTTTGTGGACTTAAATCTTATTGGTCTAAAACCTTTAAGTCACTTTTGTTGACCATTCCTCATTGGCTTAGGAGGTAGTCTAGCCAGAAATGTTGACTGGTTCACTAAACGCAGGTCCCACAAACTTTTTGGGGTCCATGATCGTTTTGGAGCAGATTTCTATAGTTTTTGAAACAGTAGGTACTGTCAAATAAAATAATATTATAATAATATAAAATTATTTTATTACACAGTTAATTCTAAAAATTAAAAGATTAATATTCATATCACTCAGAATTGGGTTTAGTAAGATCCCCCAGCTCCGAATAATTAAAATAAGATTTTTTCGGTCTGAAAATTATTATTTTCTTGACTCGGAGTAAATCACACAAAACACTCAAATATAATCACGAAACAGTCAAATAAATTTTATAACATACAAAAAAACATAAAACAGTATATTTAGGACAATACTATCATTTATCCAAAAGTTGGGGTGTTACAACTATGAGTCAGGAAAATAATAATTTTCAGACCGAGAAAAATCTTTACTGGTTTATTTGAAGCCAGGGGAGCTTACTAAACCTGAATCCGAGAGATACGTGTCATGATCTTTTAATTTTTAGAATTTATTTGTGAAATAAAAATATTTTGTATTTTATTATCCAGCGGACAATACTTACTGACTTGTGAGCAGTATGTTCTGTCCATTGGGTAATAATTTCTGTAATTGTTGTCCATTGGACAATAGCCTTTTGAGAAAGTTTTGATGACTTGTTTTGTGAAGCAATTAGATTACTTGAAGCTTTATGAAAGCCAATAGAAAGTGGTCAAAGAAAATGGCTAGACTAGTTAGCCATGAACTAGACAAACTAAGTAGATGACTTAACTAAGTTAGCATAAAGCCTATGTAGTAACTAAATGGAACAAACTTAGTTTGCTACTCATAGGGCTTCACGGTTTTAGGGAGGTTCAAGCACCTTCTAGAAATTCATGATTCACACCTAGGTAACTAAATGGTTAGCAATGGAACTAAGTGATCTAACTAAGTTAGCGTAAATTAGTTAGGAATCAATTGAATCAAAACTTGGCTAGCCTTCTCCATTGAGCTCCATGGCCAAGAAGCTTCATGCACCATCTAGAATTAGGTGATTCACTTGCATGACTCTTAGGTTTAAACTAATACAAAACAACATAATCAAAGCATGATCATTTGGTGACATTAGCCATGTGCTAATCATAATTGTTAGTAAAATATTTCACTCTCCTTTTCCTTTACACTTCCACGGCAATCACTACGGGGAGAGGGCATCCATTTCATTTCTATCTCATTTTGAGACCATAAGTTATTCTCTCTATTCTCTTTCATCTAAACTTAAACAAAAACTCCATTTTTCTCCATCTTTGAAGCTCACGGCCTCCACACCAAGCACTAACATCCAAGCTTCCAAAATTTCATCTAACTTCATTTCATAAACCTAAACATCATTCTAAGAACCTTTCATGTTGTAAGTTTCTCCTAGTTCATCCATCTAGTGCTTGGAAATCAAGCTTGAGTTTTCTACTCTTAAAGGTAAAAGCTTTGTTTCTTGATTCAAAGTTTGGTTCTTGAATTTCTAAGCCATGTTTGGTCCATGGTTTCTCTTTGTCAAGCTTAGTTTGTGACTTTGTATTGGTTTAAGGTTGTTAGGGTTTTCTTTAGAGACTACACGAAATTCTTAGGAGAAAGCAACTTGAAGGATTTTGTCTTCCTTGAGGTAAGAGGGAGATTAACATCATCAACCATATATTGGTGGTGAGGAAATGGTTTGTTTGTGGTGAGAAATCCATAAGGATTTATTCACTTGTGTGATTTAAAGCTTGCTTTATTTGTGATGATTTTTGGTTGGTATGCTTTATAGCTTTGATTATATGCTTGTTTATGTGATTATGGAAGCATGATGAATTATTGTATAAAGTATGATGTGATTCATATGATGAGGAATTATATGAAGGTTCCAAAGAACCCATGGAGGCTCATGGCCTCAACACCATAAAGAGAACAAAGTATTTTAAATTATTTTCCTAATTATGGATTAAATCATTTAAAGAGGAGAAATTGGATTAAAGCTTTTTACAAAGAATTATGTGGTAGAAAAAGATTAAATATGATTTATGAAACATAAATAGATTTATGGCCAACATGCCAACGTTTAGTGTTTTAGATCCAAAATTATTTTCCTAAGTGTAGACTTAGGTAATTAATTAACAAGAATTCAATTTAATGGATTTTTAGTAGAAAAGGGAAAGTAGACTAAGTGTTTAGAATTAAATTAGCATATTTAAGTTATAATGAGAAATAGAATTAAAACTTGAAATTCGCTAACGTATAGCTCACCCTTTGGGTTTTGAAGTACGTTAGAAAATTTTGAGCTGTAATGTCTAATTAGATCAAAGAAGTGTAATTTTTGTAAGAAACAGTAGAAAATATGACGTTAAGAATTTTTAGTAGGAAAATATTCTAAATAAGGCCAAAATGCCCACATTATGTAGAAAATTTTATAAATAAGTTTAGAAAGCTAAGAAATATTTTACGCAAGTGAAAAATATTAGAAAAATCTTACACGATTTAAAAATAGTGATTTTTAAACTACGCGATTGAGAAAACATTTAAAAATCTCTACGCAATTTGGAAAACGTTTGAAAATATTTCTGCGATTATAAAAATGTTGGAAAATACTTACGCGATTTTAAAATGTAAGAAAAAGGTTACGCAAATGTGAAAACGCGATAAAATATTTATGCGATTGAAAATAACAGTAGTTTGTTGTCGGCCTGTCATGGTGTGCCCAGTTACGTTGGAAAGTGATACCGCCAAGAGATGGTGTGTGTATGTGAAATACTGTGAGAATGATGTTTAGATGTATTTTTGGATCATACATCATGCATAGAAAAGCGCATCAGCTTATTTGGTTAAGGCAAGTGTGCCTAGGAGATTGAAATTACACCTTCGTGCGGGTGAGAATTGCGTAGTTACGATCTTTAGTGATCTTGGAGACGTTGGGGTGTGGAATGTCATATGTGGCCAGTTGGTAGCACATTTACGCCATAGTATCCTATGTAAATACACCGACAATCTTGACGGAGTTGCTACTCTTTTTGTAATTTGTTAAGAGTGTCTTGTATTAGCCATGTTGTGCACCATGATATGATATGATATATTGGCATATGATTTGAGGCTAACAATATTCAGACATGTACTCCCTATCTTTCTCTCCAAAATTATGATTAGTTCCATGGAGTAGGATTTGGCCTTTGTGCACATGCATAGTGGGTTGTTAGACCATTTATGTACTGCAAGTGCACGGGTCATTCAAATAATACAGATACGGAGTATAAGTTCCCAAAAACTTGTTAGACCATTTGTGTACCGCAAGTGCATAGGTCATTTAAGTAATACAAATACGGAGTATAAGTTCGTTCCCACGAGAATAAATGGCTTCCATTACTAAGTAACAACCAATAGCTTAGCTAAATTCTATTCAAGAACATATAAAACAGAGAAAGCATAAATAATCTAAATCTAAACTACCAAAGCAATAAAGATAATGGTTTAGAGATCTAGGGAATCCTTCTTCACCTTATACTTCAACTAACGATATGCAATCCTTATAAGCAACATCAATAATTAGTTAGTTTAGCTTGAGAATCTGATTTAGTCAAAAGCATATGTCTAAGTCAATCAACCCTGGCGTCATTTACCTAATCCACTATGTTTCTTATGTTTTCATGAAGATTAGTATAAACTCCACTAATGAACGATCTATTCTCAAATACTCGCTAATACATGGCTAAAAGGTATATTTCTATCCAGTTAGCGAATCAACTCATCCAAGCCAATTGAACTCGTCGAACATGCATCAACCATACCATGTTCATCTCCATAAATCCCTATGTCTAGTTCATTTGCATCAATTAACATCATGCAATTGTTGATCAAACAGAAGCAAGCATTAAGCATAGGCATAGAAGAACAAAGCTAAACATCAATAGATACTCAAAAGATAACATAAATATCAATATCCATATAAAGATCTAAAGTATTTGCTAAATATAGTGCTAATCCATTGAACATGAAATTACACATCAAAACAGTGCTCGAGAGATAGGGAAGAGAAGAGAAACAAAGGGAGAAGAGGAAGGAATCTATGGATGTGATCATTGAAGCTTGAATCTTCTCTATGAGGAAGATGACATCCAACCTAGCCTCCCTAGGCCTCTAATCTACCCGGAAATGAAGAACAGACTGCAGCCTCTGTAAAACCTAAACACTAACCCGAAGCTCTTTTATAAAATTCTGCTAAAAATCTATTTATAGACTCAGAAAAATAGAGGCACGCTGCAGCATTAACATACCTTTTGCTTGTCCTTGAGCAAAACAAAGTATAACCAAGTAAACTTTCTTAACAATTTATATTCAACATGCATTCAGTAACTAGCAAGTTTCAATCTTTCTTTTCTTCAATTAACCCCAACTACTAGTATGTAATGATTACTTCAATCCATAAAAAGTGCAAATGCCCCAAAACCAGCTTCATTCATACATAATCCATCACATGCTAACAATCCAGCTTACTTCTATACAATTCACATTATCCACGAACATGCAAGATAAACTTCTCCTATTCAAATCATACACATCCTGATAAGTTTATAAACATACATATATATGAATCATGAAATCCACAAAATTGATCCTAAACTCTCTCTCCACTAATGTAAACCACACATAACTGAAGATCAAGAGGGTCTTTACAGCTTATAATGTCAGGCCAATGGTAATGGACATAAGAAAAGAAGGGAAAGGATACATACAAACATTGAGAAATATAAACATATCATTTCAAGACTTGAGTCATCCAGTGAACTACTAGGGTATTAAACAATGAAGGATCACAACTCGCCAGAAGCATGCAATGCTTTTCATTTTTAACTTTTCTTCTTTTATTGTTTGCTTTGCTTTTCTCTCTTCTCAATTTCTTTTTTTCTTTTGTTACTTTTACAAAGAAATTTTTTTTTATTGCATTTGGTTCCTTCAGGCTCATTTTTTTCTTAAACATACATGCCCCTACTCACTGGACTCAATTCAAGAAATAATACATCATGTACTCAACAGACATTGAAGGTAGGAAGAAAATGCAATGCTTTTACATGCATTAGAACGGTTAACAAACACAATGGATGAATGAAAAACATATAAGGCCAAACAATTATCAGGCTTCAAAATGGGACCTAGAGATGTCATCATATCAGGGTAGGCTAAAAAGCTCAATCGGTCTAAAGAATGCCTTGATCATTTCTTCAGTCATGCGCAATCTAGGATTTCGCCTCAAGAGAGTTTAGAATCAACTTCTAGGATAATCGAAACTCTACATGTAGATCCATAAACTTTCTCTAAACATGCACTCTTATCATACTCAATGTTACACTTGCATCTAAATGGAATGTAAATCATGCATCAAAAATAACTGAACTGTTTCACATGCTTCAAGATCACATAATGTTTCACTCAAAATGGGACAAATAACAACCTTTCATATCATGGACAACCAAAACAACACCAGCATTCTTTTGCAATAAAGCATGCATTCAATTAGATGAAACTTTTCAATATGACATGCATACATCATTTGCATAAGAGTAAAAATTGAAACTTCTTTGCCAACCCATCAGTAATAACCAAAACAAATAGAAACTCATGGAAACATGGTGGCTATCACAACTGCATCAAGAAAATATCATCACATGCATATATAATACATCATACTCATCCAAAACATGTAATGACACTCCCCCAAACCAAAGTGAGACAAAGTTCTCACTTTGCATTAGCATTTTGGGACTTAAGAAAAGCACACTATTAATCTGAGCATACTAAAATATGAAATAACATGAAAAACAAAAGAAATATGTACAAAACAGAGCACAACGCCGCGACATTAAACTGACAACGTTGTGGCGTCATAGCACGTCTGCAGAATTCTACAAAAAACACTCACTTGTGCCGCGGCGTGAAACATGGCAACGCCGCAACGTGAGAAGTCTAACTGCAAAATTCAGCAGCAAACACAGTTTTGCTGTTGGAATTAGTTCAAAGAGGCCTCCAGCAACAGCAAAACTTGTCCAAAAAGTTATTTTACAAAATGTACAATGCAAACATAATAACATCACAAAATCAACATACTAACCTATATATAACTTAAAACTTAAGAAAAACATAAAAACTAACTAAACTTACTACAATCAAAGTACTAACAGATAGAAGATTTAAAATTAACTAAATCTACTAAAATCAAACATACTAACTACAAGAATACAAAAATCAAAGATACTAACATATTTAAGACTTTAAACTAAAGAAAAGCCTAAAAACTAACTAAAGCTACAAAACTAAACTTACTAACATATTTATGACTTAAAACTTACTAAACACATACTAATTAACAAAAACATAAAAACCTAGGTTCCCTCCCAAGAAGGGCCTGAGTTATAGTCCCGACAGGACTTTGTCAAGGCAAACCACTAACTCTTTCGATTATGGCCGGTTTGATCCCAAAATTGATGGATTGGATGGTAGGCCTTCCTTTGCCTGATTGAGGTTCTCCATTGCGGTGTCTCAAGCTCCTACAAAGGCCTCGAATGATGAAGCTCATCCTCCAATTATTGTACCTAAACTATAAAGAATGAAAACATAAATGAGAAAAGAACTATACAGCTTGAATTAGGACTAACTAAACTCATTGTTGATATTAGCAATATGGAATTAAACCGTTATCCCCCAGAAATTGCCAAGGAATAAGGCTAAACTCTTTGGAAATACACCATTATCCCCGACAACGGCGCCAAAAACTTGTTAGACCATTTGTGTACCGCAAGTGCACAGGTCATTCAAGTAATACAGATACGGAGTATAAGTTCGTTCCTGCGAGGATAAATGGCTTCCATTACCAAGTAACAACCAATAGCTTAGCTAAATTCTATTCAAGAACATATAAAATAGAGAAAGCATAAATAATCTATATCCAAACTACCAAAGCAATAAAGATAATGGTTTAGAGATCTAGGGAATCCTTCTTCTCCTTCTACTTCAACTAACGATATGCAATCCTTATAAGCAACATCAATAATTAGTTAGTTTAGCTTGAGAATCTGATTTAGTCAAAAGCCTATGTCTAGGTCAATCAACCCTGGCATCATTTACCTAATCCACTATGTTTCTTATGTTTTCATGAGGATTAGTATAAACTCCACTAATGAACGATCTATTCTCAAATAGAGGCACACCACGGCATTGATTGCCTTGCGCCACGGCGCTCAGTTTGCGCAGCTCTCTGACTTTTCAGGGGAATGCACCACGCCGCGGCGTTGCCTACTGAGATGCAGATTTGGCTTTCTCTTCCAATTTCAGCTCAATTGCTCCACATATCATCTTGTTTGGAGCCCTTCCTAATATAGAGAAAACACCAAATCAGTAACAGAAACAAATTCACTTAATCACATATCAAATATGCACAAATTGCTCAATTATATACAGGAAAGGTATCAAAATTGAATATAACAAATATAAGTACAAAACCATAAGTACAAAACCATAAGTACAAAACCTTCCAAATATGCATAAATACAAGGACTTTAGCACTTAGTGAAACATAGATATGGGACACAAATAACTATATTTTGTGGAGTTATCATGGGTCAGCATATTGATATGATAATTATGCTTATTTGATATATTATTTGTGATGTGATAATATGATTTTATGTGAAAATATTATATTTGTACTATTTACTGTCATTTTCTATATTGCCTCATTGGTATTGATGTAGGAGATCTCACTTTTTTGCTATATTATATTTATTTTATTATATATGTTTGATGAAGACCGAGGAGACGAGGAAGTTGATAATTTTGTTTATCACCAGTGATATATTTTACTGTGTTTGAATGTATGGCGGCGAGACGTCAAGTTTTGGGTTTTGTCATAGTTCAGTTCCATGGGAGAACTAACGTTTGGAGATTTGATTTTAACAATGAACGTTTTATTTACACCGGGGACTTAACTTTAAACCTTAGTGGTACTAGGGATGGAACTCTTGTTCTGACGCAACATGCTTCTGTGCGTCTTGAGTTTACTATGCCAATACGTGAGCTCTGGGGTGGTAGTTTCTATACTCCACATGAGGATTCTATGGTGCTGTCTGCTAGGACATCAGCTCGACGTGTGTTGTATCCGCTAGGGTTCTTTAGTGATGATACTGAGAATGAGGAGGATCCTCCTAAGGGCCCAAATCTTTAGTCTAGTTTTAGAGGTTATGGTTTAGTATTTTATATTTTTGTCGTGTGTATTGTATATATTATCTTTTGGGTGTAAGTGTGTAGTGATGTAAATTATTTGTAAACAATGTTTCAAGATATATGTAAATTATGGCGAGTTTATTTTCAGTTACATTTTATGTTTATGGTTTTTATTTTCAGTTATTCCGCAAACAAAATTTTAAAATCATTGTTTTACAATATTAATTTTTTTACAACTTGAGTAAGTTATATTAGGATTAGTCTTAAATGTGATACCCTACTGTGGATGTTACAAGATTTAACTAAGATTTAAGGACTTAGGACTACGAATTCACTACACTACCCCCTATGATAAATTGTAATCCTATCTTTGTTAATGTTCAATTATGTTTTTGAAGGTGATTTGTCCTAAATTATTTAAAGTTCAATTTCGTGGCATTAAAAATGTATTAACACTTCATCAATTACATTCTCATGGCAATTAATCCAATTTCTAACCCATTAAGTTTTATGACAATCGTTTACCCTTCGAAGGATTTAAGCTTATGTCTAGGTCTTACACGGCCCTGTCTAAGCTCAACATGGTCATGTGAGCTTAAAAAATAACGTAACTTTAACTTAGAAGGAAGAAACGACTGTGTGACATAGAGATACGGCTGTGTCTCTTAAAAAAAATCAGACAGGAGCGTTTTCCAATTTAGACATGACCCTATCTAACTCATCAATCACTCACAGGGTCCTATCTAAGCCAAAATGATCTTCTTTTGTTCCGAAAACACAGTATCTTCGCTTGCTTTCACTCTAAATGTGATAAATCTCATTCAATCTACAAAAATGAACACAATAATAAGGATCCATTCAAACGTCATTAATAAACATAAGCAAATTACCATAATTTATCCTGTTTAAGACTATAAAATATAGGCTTATTAATTCCCCCACACTTGAGCTTTGTTTGTCTTCAAACAAAGAATAGGAATAAAAAACAAAATTAAACTCAACATCAAGAAACATGAATCAAGGAAAATTTCACAATTTAAAAATTCAATTAAGTGCGGCACTCAAATCCAATCAAGTAAGATAGTATAGCACTTAATACAATTAGAGGCTTGAGTCTAGCTCGCACCTTTTCTATTTACCAATCATTTGAGATCACTCATCTTTCCATATCTCAAGTGTTTAAGGACAAAGAGATCACTCAAATTTCTCTTAACAAATGCATTACCATAGGCTTCATTATCAATGTCATCTCCACTTCCAAGTTCACATACAACACAAGAATCAAAAGGACTTTCTTTGGTTATAACGGGGGTAGGTGTATAATAGAAAGGTAGGAAAAAGATTAATAAGGGTAAAGAATGCTCGTGGATAAATTGATACAAAAACAGAATCAAGTTGAAAAGATGATAAATAAAACATCATGCACAAGGGTATACCAGATTCTCACTTTTAACCCAATATTCTCATTATTCTTTACCAACAATCCTTTTCTTTCTTCTTTCTATTCCATTTTTTTGTTTTTACCCTTAAAGACAAAAGCAACCTTTCAAGACCTTTCAATTAACACATCAGTTGCTCCGTTATGCAAAAAGAATCAATGAATCCAACCTGATTATTCAATTTGGTGTTCAAAGAAATCAATTTTGGGCTCAAATAAGGCAACTAATGGATTATTTTATCAATGCAACTCTAGAAGTCAAGAAAGAGTTAAGCCTAATTGCCTTAATCATGTTCAAGTATGCATGTGAATCATTAAAGTCTCAACAAGATATCAAAGCAAGTTCTAGCGCACATCAATCAAGAGAAATCACACTCCAGAAGAAAAATAAGATTTTGTTATGAAAGATCCATACATTAAAGCTCAAAACTCACTTTCTGGCAAATGTTAATAAAGAAATCAAATGCAAGCAGACATGACTAATTTCCAAATAAGATGCTAAATAATACTCAATTGAAAAAGATTGCCCTACACAAAATCAGTTCATGAGTAGTGGACTTCCATTTAAATCATATCTCTAGTAGCTCAGTATTAATTCAAGCAATTAATACACAATTCTAGCTTGATTCGATGCAATACTCAAGTGTTCATCGATTCCCCCCCCCCACTTAAGATAAACATTGTCCTCAATGTTTAACAAGAAAAATATCATAACAAAGGACAATGAAACTTTCCTAAAAATGGAAATGCAAGGTCACGAAGGTGGTGGGAGAGGTGGAGTAAGAGGGAGGCATGTAGCCATGAACTTAAATATCTAGTTTAACTGACCAGTGACATGTTGTCTAAAACTGCACAAGAAAAACAATAAGGGTCAAGACAATTTTTTATTTTATATATAGGAAAAACAAAGCAAAAATTGAAAAAATAAATGCAATGATAGAAACACAGGTTGCCTCCTATGAAATGCTAAGTTATAGTCATTAGCTTGACTATGGGCCGGTTCTATGCTTAGGTGAAGTCAATGGAGTGGTGCTTAGTCCCCACTCCTTCTTCATAGTGCTTTACTCTCTGGCTATTTATCAAGAATGTCTTATGGCATTCTTTCTTTACCTCAAGCACACTATACAATAAGGCGCGAACAATCTAATACAGTCCATACCCTTTTGACCAAAACTTATTAAGAAGAAGATGAAGAAGTAAGTTACAGACAAGAATTTTATCCCCAATCTTAAACTAACGCTGCTTGATACACTTGTCATGTCGCTTCTTTGGTCTCTTCTTGCAAAGCTTGGCATTTTCAAAGTTGGTGGTAGCCTTGGGCAAAATCTTTTCTGGTATATCATCAGTTATAGATTCCTTTGGGGCCATATTTTCTTTAAGTGAGGAGTCTTCTATTGAAAGGACCTTTAGCTCCTTGAATTTACCATTTTGAAAAGGGAAAACGGTTAGGCATGCGTCCAAAATTTGAGCATAGGTCACCACCTCATCATCTTCATCATTTGTGTTACCATTGTGCACCAAACACTTCTCTAAGGGGTCTTGTGGATGACTTTTAGTATGCACCTCTCTAGCTAGCCTTTCGTCCACATTAACCCTTAAGCAAGAATAAATAATGGTTAATTGCTTGGAAACTTAAGACAAATTGAACTCAGCAACTTCTTCACCTACTTTAAGGGTTATTTTCCTATGCTTCACATCAAACACAGCTCCAGTAGTGGCTAGGAATGGGCTGCCCAAGATGATGGGGGGTTTGCACATCTACTTTCATCTCAAACACAAAAAAAATCAACCAATATGTAAAACTTTTCCACCTTCAATGGTACATTCTATAATATGCCAATAGAATGTGTGATTGACCTATCCGCCAATTGAAGAGAGATGGCAGTTAGTTTGAGCTCCCCAATATCAAGTTTCTCACAAATAGAAAGGGGCATCAAACTCACACTTCCCCCAAGATCACACAAAGCCTTGTTAATATTCATGTTTCCAATTAAGTACGGAATTGAAAAGCTCTCGGGTCCTTAAGTTTAGGTGGAAGCTTGTTTTGAATGATTGCACTACATTCTCCCGTTAAAGGAACAGTTTCATACTCCTCAAGCTTCTTTTTATTGGAGAAAATCTCTTTCAAGAACTTAGCATAAGAGGACATTTGGGATAGAGCTTCCATAAAAGGAACGTTAATGTAAAGCTTCTTAAGTACCTCCAAAAATCTTCCAAATTAATGATCAAGCTTTGCCTTTTGATAGATTTGAGAAAATGGCAAATGTGGAACATATGCTTATGGAGGAACATACTTTTTATTGCTTTCTTCATCTCCTACATTGTCATCACTCTTCTCTTGCTTCTCCTCCATTTCATGGGTTTTTTTATCTTCAAGCTTATCTTTCCTGGTGGGGCCTTCAAGTTGCTTACCACTTCTTAATGAAATTGCTAGAACTTGCTCCCTTGGGTTAGTTTTCAGTTGACTTGGTATTTGCCCTTGCATCGTATTGAACAAGCTTGCTTGTTGGACTATTTGAGTTTTAAGCATCTTAGAGTGAATGACTATTTGATCTAGGTGAGTATTGATTTGCTTGATGGACACCCCATATTATTACACTTGTGCTTGAATGGCTTGATTTTGTTCCTTTTCAGTAACTACAAATTTTTTCAAGAGGGCTTCTAAATTGGACTTCGCACCTTGAGAAGATTGTTGAGGTTGTTGGAATCCAGGTAAGGGTATATTGTTGGATAGAACCCCTTGGTTTTGTTAGGTACCATACGAGAAATTGGGGTGATTTCTCCATCTGGGGTTATATCTTGAAATTTCCATTTTACAGATAATTCACTTGCAACAAAGATAAGTCTTGAGAATACATTTCTATTGCATTGTATTTCGATGCCAAATGCCTTCATCCATATGTTTCACAAGTTATGTTATGAGTAACGATGATATTGACATTCAGCTTCTCAAGTGACTTAGTCAAGGCATCAAACTTGGCATTCAACATAGTTATAGCATCAAGCTCTATCATTTTGGGTTGCTTCTATGAAGATGATCTCTCACTTGACCACAAATAAATGTTCGAAGCGACCTCCTGAATCAAAGCCCTTGCTTCTGTTAGAGTCTTTTCCAACAAAGCACCGCAAGCTGTGGCATCAAGAGTTACCTTTATGGGAAAAGTTAACCCAGCATAAAATGTTTAAATAATAACAAACTCTTGAAAGCCATGACGTGGACACTGACGAATGAGATCATTGTATCTCTTCTATGCTTCATAAAGCAATTCATCTTCCTTTTGGGAGAAGGTAGTGATGTCTTAACAAAGCTTGATTGCTTTTCCAACCAGATAGTACTTATCCAAGAAAGCTTGCTCCATCAAGTCCCATGTGATAAGTGAATTTGGAGCTTTTGAGTGAATCCATTTCTTTGCCTTCCCCCTAAGAGAAAAAGGGAAAAGTCTGACCTATATAGAATTAATTGAAACCCTATTTATCTTTATCGTGTCACATAGCTTCAAGAATTCATCCAAATGCTGATTTGGGTCCTCGGTTGTTGACCCGCTAAATTATAATTCTTGAACAATCTGGATTAATGAGGTCTTGATATCAAAATTGTTGGCTTTTACCTGTGACCTTATATTGGAAGACTGACGAGCGTTAGCGTTAGGGCCCCCATAATTCCTCAGCATTCGCTCTTGATTAGCGACTTGGTTATTGTTCTTCGCCATATAATCTTCCTCAACTCTCAGTATTCTTCTTTCCCTTCTAATATTACAAAGTGTCCTCTCGATCTCAAGATCAACTGGGATAATAAGATCTTCTTAACTCCTCGTTTTATGCATAAGAAAGAAATAACACCTAACAATTCAAAGAATAAATTATACAAAATCAGATTAAAATAAAATAAAATAAAAATATCTTAAATTAACCAAATTGCCGCTTATGCTAACATCAACACGATCCCCAGCAATGGCCCTGTTGAATATCTAGCACAAGTTAGTTTTTGGTGTCAAATTAGTTCTAGAATTAAAGAATTTAGGTTGAAATTAGATAAGTTTTAATTGATTAAAAGTATCATAGGTTTTTGTATTCATTAGTTGATGGGATTTAAATTTTTGATTGAAACATGTTTGGATTTAACTTAGAAGAAAGAGAAAGATTTGCTCACTTAGTCTGTCACCTGGCGAGCTTAGCGTGTCGCAAGGCGAGCCTTCATGTGTTCCGTCGCGAGGTGAGAAACAACCATCACGAGGCTAGTTGATAAATGAAAGAATCTTTAAAGCTGCAGTGGGCTTCGCTTTATACGTAGGCCATCGCGAGGCGAGAATGGGTCGTCAGCCAAATCTAAATAATTAGATAAAACACTTTTCACGTAGCTTTTTGGGGGGCTTCTTCCAGATTTTTCTAATTTTCGGGTTGTTAGCCAAAGCTTTACTAGGGTTTCATCTTCTTCCACCTCCATTGATTATTCAAGCTTGGGAACAAGACTTTGAAGGATTAATGGTTTCTTCTTCCTCCATTAGTTTGATTTTTCTCATCTCTTCTTCTTCCATCATGAGTAGCTAAATCTTTTTTTGGCTAGGGTTAGATGAATATTGTTGATACTCTTATGTGATTTGTTTTATACTCTCTTTACAAGTTAATTTCATGTATTTGAACACTCCACTCCTTGCTTAATGCTAATCAATATTTGATCACTATTGGTTTGAATGTGGGTATTTCTTCTAATTGGAAAATTAGTTTTAATGTTGGAACTAAGTTGGGTTGGCATGATTATGATTGAATATATGAATATATCATTGTAATTATGTGTTCCACGAAATCACTGTCATTAATGCTTAAATCAATAATTACCTAAGGAATTGGGAGTTGTGATTTGGGTTAAAGGGGTTTTGAATCAAGGGATTGATCTTGGCTTAAATTTGTTGATTGGAACTTCAAATGCATGATTACTACATGTTTTGAGAGTTAATCAGTAGCGTAAGAGGGTAAACAATGGGATTCAAACCCTAGTCACTTTTCTTGATTAATTTTCTTCTCCTTAAAATCCAAAAATATTCTTTAATTTGTCAATTGCTCTGTTTTTAATACATTTCTTTTATACTCATTTAAAATCAATACAATTCAAAGTTACCAAAATCAAATTTCAGTTCAAGTAGAAATAATCTTTTCTGTTGTGTTGATAAAACAATTGCAATCCCTATGGAGATGATATTTCTTTTCTCATCATTATATTACTTGTAACGATTCAGTGTACTTATCGAAAGTGTTCAACAAGTTTTTTGTGTCGTTGTTGAGGATTGTTGATTTGATTATCAACAAGGCAAAAGAGTTATTACTTTGGACAATTGTTTTGTTTTTATTTTGTTTATTTTAAATTTTACTGCATTATTTTAATTCATTTCTGTATATAGTTACCTTGTTACTCACAATTCTCCTATTTTCTGTATATACGAGGGAAAAAGGCAACTAAATTGTTGTTTGATCCCGAGATTGTGAAAACAAAAAAAGCAAATAGGAAGAAAATTAAGAAAGCAAGGCAGCAGAAAAAAAAAACTCAAGAAAAACAAGCATCTACTTCTTCTTCTCATACTCTCACAGTAGAAGTTATAGCTGAACAACCACTACCTAGGTGGACTTTAGGAGATTTTGGCTAGAGGAACAACCATCAGCAGATAGCTATTGATTATCAACCGGTGGAGGTAAATGCCTTTGAGATCAAAACTTCTCTATTGAATGTTCTCAAGCAGAATCAATTTTTTGGAGTGAATAATGAAGACCCCAACCAGTACTTGGTGAATTTCTTTGAGAGTTGTGGTACATTGAAGTTGGATGATGTTTCTGAAGAGGCTAAGAGGATGAGATTGTTTCCTTTTATTTTGAGAGACATGGCAAAGGATTGGTTGCAAACACTTCCTCAAGGGAGTATTACTACTTGGAAAGAATTGGAGGACAAATTTATGGACTGGTTCTTCCCTACCTCCAAGTTCATCAAGAGAAGGGCTGAAATTACTAGTTTTGAGCAAAAAGATGGAGAAAATCTTTATGAAGCATGGGAGCGATTCAAAGGGCTTTTGAAGAGGTGTCCCGACCATGGCTATGATGACTTGACAAAAATGCAAACTTTTTGTCATGGGTTAAGACCAAATACAAAGATAATGCTAGATGCTTCGGCATGGGGTACAATGAATAACAAGACAGCTGAAGAAGCAAGAGAGGTAGTGGAAGCAATGACTTCAAATGAGTATCTTATTCATCATGATAGAGGAGTGCAAGTTAAGAAGGGTGTTTTAGAGCTAGATGCACATAATGCTCTATTAGCCTAAAATAAATTGGTTTCTCAACAATTGGAGGTTCTCACCAAACAACTTCAAGCCTTACAAATAAGTTCCTCTCAATCTCATCATTCCAAGGCTGTGATGCAGTGTATGAGGTGTGATTTTTATGGGGGAGGATATGAGAATAGTGCTTGTAAAGCTCAAGGTGATCCAAATGAGCAAGCCAATTATATGGGAAATTTTCAAGGGCAACGAGGGAATCCTTATTCCAACACATATAATCCATGGTGGAGGAATCATCCCAATTTTTCTTGGAAGCAACATGAAGCTCCTCAATCAAGCAAACCTCCTCAACCACAACAACCTAAAGAGAAGCCTACTGCTTTAAAAGAAGCATTGACTCAATTCATGCATATGACTCAAACTAATTTCCAAAATCATGAGGCTCATTTCAAAAACCAAGAAGCATCCATCAAGAACCTTGAAAACTAAATCGGACAGCTCTCAAAGCAACTTTTCGAACAATCCGGGGGATAATTTTCTAGAAATACAGTGGATAATCCCAAGAATGAGTCTTGCAAAGCTATAATTTTGAGGAGTAGAAAGATTGTCACACCATCTGTGGTGGAGCCATTAGTTTCGGGGTCTACTAAAACAAATGAGAGGGAGATGTTGGATGAAGAGCCGCATAAAAAGAGTGACATTGTGAACCTAGAAGAAAATGAACAAGAAGAAAAGGAAGTGAAGGTTGAAAATCAGAAAAAGAAGGATAAAAATAGTTCTAACTTAGTAGATGAAGACTCATTCTTAAGAAGGACAAAGAGTAAGATTTTGCAAGAAGGGGATAAGCCTCAAGTAATCCCACCATATGTGAAGTTACCATATCCTCACTTGAGCAAGAAAAAGGAGAAAGAGGAGCTATTTGCAATGATTTTGGACATTTTCAAACGCCTCTAAATCAACATTTCTTTTACAGAGGCATTGGAGCAAATGCCTACATATGCTAAATTCATGAAGGAGTTATTGACTAAGAAGAGAAAGTTCAAGGAGGATGAAATGGTGGCATTAACAGAGGAGTGCAATGCAATACTTCAAAGGAAGCTTCCCCCAAAATTAAAAGATCTAGAGAACTTTACAATTTCGTACACTATTGGCAACATGACCATTGGTAAAGCTCTTTATGACTTGGGAGCAAGCATAAATTTGATGCCATTGTCTATGCTTAAGAAGCTTGGGGGAGGTGAGGTCAAGCAAACAAGAATGGCCTTCCAACTTGTAGATAAGTCAATTAAACATCCTTATGGAGTCATAGAGGATGTGCTAGTGAGGGTTGACAAATTCATATTTTCAGCTGATTTTGCCGTGTTGGATATGGAAGAGGACGCAGAGGTATATTTGATTCTTAGAAGACCATTTTTAGCCACCGGGAGAGCCCTTATTGATGTCCAGCAAGGGCAATTAATGTTGCGAGTGAAGGATGAGAAAGTCACCTTTAATGTTTTTTAGGCAATGCAACACCCAGATGATAAAGAAACTTCTTATTGGGTGGATTTGATTAAAACTATAGTTGAGGAATCTTTTCAGCAAAATACTCCCACTACGCCTCTTGAAAGAGTGATTGTGAATGCTATTAAGAGCATGGAGAGGTGGATGATGAAGTCATTAAGGAGTGTTTACATTATCTAGAAGCACATCAAGGAGAAAATGTTGTTAGCAAGATGAAAGATGAGCTAAGTAATGATAAGATGGAGGAAAAAGTAAAACTAGAGTTGAAACCCTTGCCATGCCACTTGAAATATGCCTTTCTTGGCAATCAAGATGCAAATCCAGTGATGATCAATAGTTTTTTTATCAAAACTCGAAGAAGAGAAGCTTGTAAGGGTCCTCCGAGAACATCGAACTGTAATTGGATCGACTATCTCTGACTTAAAAGGGATTAGTCCAGCTTTTTGTATGCACAAGATCAAACTTGAGGAAGAATTCAAGCCAGCGGTCCAACCACAGAGAAGGTTAAATCCCACAATGAAAGAAGTAGTGAGAAATGAGGTGCTGAAACTCCTTGAAGTCAGAATATTTACCCTATTTCGGATAGTGCTTGGGTGAGTCCGGTTCAGGTTGTTCCTAAAAAGGGAGGTATGACTGTGGTGAAGAACAAGAAGAATGAGCTAATTCCCACTAGAATAGTTACTAGTTGGCGTATGTGTATCGACTACCAGAAGCTCAACCAAGTTGCCCAGAAAGATCATTTTCCTCTCCCATTCATGGACCAGATGCTTGAGAGATTATCCGGACAAGCCTACTATTACTTCCTTGATGGTTATTCCGGTTATAATCAAATTACAGTCAATCCAGAGGACCAAGAGAAGATATCATTTACTTTCCCATTTTGAGTTTTTGCATATAGACAGATGTCTTTCGATCTTTGCAATGCTCCAGCTACTTTTCAGAGGTGTATGCTTTCTATCTTTGTTGATATGATTGAAAAATATATAGAGGTCTTTATGGATGATTTCTCTATTTTTGGTGCATCATTTGATTCTTGTTTATCTAACCTTACTAATGTTCTAAAGAGATGCATGGAAACCAATTTAGTCTTAAATTGGGAGAAATGTCATTTCATTGTGCAGGAAGGCATTGTGCTTGGCCATAAGATTTCAGCCAGCGGTATGGAAGTAGATAAGGCCAAGATTGAAGTGATAGAGAAACTACCTCCACCATTGAATGTGAAGGGCATGAAAAGTTTTCTAGGCCATGCTGGCTTCTACATAAGATTCACCAAAGATTTTTAAAAAATTGCAAAGCCATTGTGCAATTTGCTCATTAAAGATTCTTTATTTAATTTTGATAATGAGTGTTTGCATGCTTTTAATCTTTTGAAGGAAAAATTGGTTTCTGCCCCTGTTATTGTAGCACCTGATTGGGAATTACCATGTGAACTTATATGTGATGCAAGTGACTATGTAGTAGGAGCTATATTGGGGCAATGAAGGGATAAAATTTTTCATATAATTTACTATGCAAGCAAGGTCCTTAATGAGAACTAAATTCATCATGCCACAACTGAAAAGGAATTACTTGCCATAGTATTTGCCTTGGAGAAATTTCGTTCTTACTTGATTGGATCAAAGATTACTGTATTCACTGATCATGCAGTAATTAAATATTTGCTGACTAAGGGAGAATCAAAACCTAGACTGATTAGGTGGATCTTGTTGTTGCAGGAATTTGATCTTGAGATTAAAGACAAAAAAGGAAGTGAAAATATGGTAGCAAACCACTTGTCCAGGTTGGAAAACTCTGAAGTTACTGCTAAGGAAAAAGACATTCTTGAAGAGTTTTTGGATGAGAAGTTATTTGCAATTGAGGAGAGGCTATGGTTTACTGATATGGCTAATTTCAAGGCCGCTAATGTTATATCGGAAGATTTGACATAGCAACAGAAAAAGAAATTTTTTCGAGATGCTCAATATTATATTTGGGATGATCCCTTTCTTTTCAAAATTAGCCCGGATGGACTTCTCAGGAGATGTGTATCATAAGCTGAATGGCAAAAGATACTTTGGCATTGTCATAATTCTCCTTGTGGAGGGCATTTTAATGGAGAACGTACTGCTGCCAAGGTACTTCAGTCTCATTTTTATTGGCCATCCATCTTTAAAGATGCATACAATCATGTGAAGAGCTGTGACAAATGCCAAAGGACAGGCAATATCTGAAGACAAAGTGAAATGCCCTTGAATCCCATTCTAGAGGTTGAATTGTTTGATTGTTGAGGCATTGACTTCATGGGGGCATTTTCCTCTTCATATTCAAATCAGTACATATTAGTGGATTTTGACTATGTCTCAAAATCGGTTGAGGCCATGGCCACTCCTGCAAATGATTCTCAAACAGTGGTCAAGTTTGTCAAAAAGAACATATTCTCTAGATTTGGAGTTCCGAGGGTGTTGATCAGTGATGGAAGAACTCATTTCTACAATAATCAGCTGCAAAATGTTCTCCCCAAGTATGATGTCCGGCACAAAGTGGTAACTCCCTACCACCTTTAATACAATGGCCAAGTAGAGGTATCAAACAAAGAGATAAAAGGAATTTTGGAGAAGACAGTTGGTAATTCAAGGAAGGATTAGGCAAATAAATTGGATAATGCTCTATTGGCATATAGGACTGCCTACAAAACACCTTTAGGCTTGTCACCATATCAGCTAGTTAATGGTAAGTCTTGTCATTTCCCGGTAGAACTTAAGCACAAGGCATATTGGGCCTTAAAATTCTTAAATTTTGATCCTACCTTGAATGGAGAAAAGATAGTTAATCAGCTGCATGAACTTTAGGAAATATGTGTGCATGCATATGAGAATATGGGGATATACAAGCAGATGATGAAGATCTATGATGATAAGTACATTTCACAGAGAAAATTTTATCCAGGACAACATGTGTTGTTGTTTAATTCAAGACTGAAATTGTTTCTGGGAAAATTGAAGTCAAAATGGTCATGACCAATCATTGTCAAAGAAGTGATATCCTACGAAGCAATAGAAGTGGAGGATTTAGCTCAAAAAGGGCTTTCAGAGTCAATGGCTAGAGGCTGAAACCATATGTTGGTGGGATAGTAGAAAGAGCAAAAGTTGCTCTTGTTTTACATGAACCATAAAAATCATAAGGTGTCGACCTAACGACATTAAACTAGTGCTTCTTGGGAGGTAACCCAAGCAATTTCTTAGTCATTTTGAATTAAATTTGAGTAGCAATTTTCTTTGTTTTGTTTACATAAGAATAGAATACTTGTGTTATTTGATTTTGTGCTTCTTATTGCAGGAATAAGGTGCAATTCTGTTGTTTTTAAGTAAGGAATTAAGTGCTAGGAATTAGAGTTGAAATATAAGGAAGTCAAGCACCTCGCCAGGTGAATGCATTTCCTCATCTAGCGAAATCATTACTTCAGTCACCATCACCTAGCGAGGAAAATACATCGTGAGGTGATTTACAAGCAAAAAGGGTTTTATGTGCCTCGATCTGCTGTCAAGAGGCGGTGGTTTCACCACCGAGAGGCAAATTTCTAGCCAAAGGCCTTTGACTTCAATCACAAGGCAATGAGGACTGTATCGCCAGGTGAAGAGATTGAGTTAAAAAAGTCTAGGATTTGCCCAGGACGCATCGCCTCGCGGGGCGAATTTCCAACCAAATGCCTCTAACTTTAATCGCGAGCCACTGAGGAAGCCATCGTGAGGCGAGCTAGGAAGTGTAACTTCAAAGCTTTTTTTCCAGTGCCCATCGCCTCGTGGGAGTTCACCATCGCGAGGCGAATTTCCAGCCAAAGGCCTCTGACTTCAATGGTGAGGCAATGAGGAAGTCATCGAGAGACGTGCAAATTTAAAGTTTTGTAGTGCCCATCGCCTCACAGGAGTTCACCATCGCGAAGAGAATTTCTAGCAAAGACTTACCGACTTGAATCGTTAGGCGATGGTATAGCATTCACCAGGTGACAGCTCGAGAACCATCTCCCATTCTTGCCCTATGTGCCATCGCAGCACGACAGTGTGTTGTCGCAAGGCGATGTGTCGCATCCTATTAATAGATGGCCCATTTAAATTATTTTCCTATGCATCCATTCTAGAGCTCTGCTAGGGTTTTCACTCGGTCTCTTACCTAAACTCAATTTCTTCCATTTCTCTAACTTTAATTCACTCTTTGCATTTCATTTCTCTGCAATCCATTATTAAGTATGTCTTCTCCCCTATCTTCATTCTAGGGTTCATGGTAAATGTTCATCATTGTGAAGGTTCTGTTTCTTCCTTTTTCTCATAGCGCTACCATCATGTATTTCCACAAGTTGTGCTTGATAATCAATGATTTTGATAGTGTTGTGGGGCCGAAATAAGTTGTGGATTTGTGGTCTTGGTTCAAGTTCATATAGGAATGGTAATATACGGGTATCTTTTTTTCTCAATTGACCCATTGCATTTATTTCACACACCAAGTGTTTGGAAAAAGTCACAATGATATTTGTTTCTTTTCCTGTTCTTACTAAGATATGTTCTTAAGGTTGTGCACTCCCTTGTAATCTAATGGCCTGTTCAACTACTTGTTAAGTGTGCATGAAGCTTTGCTTGCATGAGTGAAAATAGCATGATAACAACTGGTTTCCAGGGTGCTTGTTGACTTTTTCTGACTTAAGTTTAGGAGTGGCTTTCATGATTATTGGCATTGCATGCGTCTACAGTTGTTTAAATGCCATATTTTCATATTTTAGGAACATGGCATCAAAACAGGGAAAATAGTAAAAAAGAAAGCAAGTTACGGAGGAAGAACATGCATTTACAAAGCATCTGTACTATTCCTTCGAATAACAGGAAAGGTTTGAGGCCATCATTAGCAAGAAGAAGATCATTGCTGACAAGACTTTTGATTTCCTCACTGAGACCATACCAGAGATCCAATATGAAATTGGTTGGAGGAAATGGGCAAAGTTGACCAAATTTGTCGTTGATCATTGTCTGGAACTTGTACGTGAATTTTATGATAATGCCTAATGAGTTCCGGGCACAACTCGAGTTTTTGAAAGTTATGTTAGAGGAAAATCAATCAGCTTTACCAAGAAGAGGATTAATGAGGTTCTAGGTCTCCCTATCCTGCGTGAATGTGCTTACAAGAACATAACGGATGGGGCAATCGACTATAATGAGTTGATCGAGTACCTCTGCAAGCCAAGCGCCGAATGGTTCAGAACCCAGGACAATATTCTTTGGAGATTCAAGAGTGTTGATATGAAACCAATCGCCAAGGCTTGGTCCGTGTTTGTTCATCAAACAGTCCTTCCTTGCTCAAATACTTCAGACATAATTATTCACAGGGCCCAACTCATTATTGCAATCATGAAAGGTGAATCTATCAATGTGAAGGAGATCATTTCTAAGGAGATGTACCATATTGCTAATGATGATACCAGCACACTGGCCTACCCATCCCTAATTTGCTTGCTGTGTGCTAAAGAGGGTGTCACTTCTTCGGATACTAACACCATTGGAAAGCCCAAAGCACCAATTATAGGGTAGTAGATCAGGAAAAAACCATCTGGGCCACTTGACGTTGCACCTACACCAGAGTTACCAGAAGAAGAACCCGAGGCACCTGAGTTAGTCCCTGAGCTATTGTCTTTGGCTGCTATATAGCATCAGCTTTCTACTATTCAAGACACAGGCTTTTCATAGTCATCACATGCACTCTCTTGGCAGGCTGAACACTTTGTGTTTCCAGTCCATGCGTAACATGGAGCTTATGATGTGATCCCGGGCTCCGGAATAAGGATTTGATTTATCTTTGCTAACTGATGTGTCTTTTGATCCTTCCATAGAGCAGTTCTTTCAGAGTATGATGCACCCATCCATGGGATAGAGCCAGGATGCTGGTGGATCTAGCGTACGTGCAGCAGATCTTGAGGAGGAGCCAGTAGACGAGCCTAACCAGGATGACCATGTTGTTGTTGATGAGGAGGAGTACTTAGATGATGCTGTAGAGGGAGTTAGGGAGCACCAGGATGACCAAGATGTTATTGATGATGAGGAGAGCTCAGAGGATGGTGCTGCAGAGAATAATGATCGAGTTTAGATGTTTTGAGTCAGCTGGGGGTGTTTGGTTTTATGTGGCTATTTTCTTGCCTGGTTGAACTTTCTGGTTTACTTTTTGTTATTGGTATTTTGTTTTCCAGCATTTTGGATATTTTCTGTTATTCAGTTTGTCTTAGATATTTGCAATCATTTTGTTTTGGATATTTGTGCCTTGGTTATTTCATTGCTCATCCTTGTTGCTTGTTATGCATGTGTTGTAGTGATGATAGCTCATCGTCATTCCACGCATCTCATACTCTGCATATCCATGTTTATCAAGCAATATCCAAATGGAGAAGTTTCTCTCATCCCAACTCTTATTGGAATTAATTTATAAATTTTGTTGGGGGGATTCTTCCCTTGTGTGGGTAGAATAGATTGATAAGAAAATGACTACTATTTTTCTTGAATGTTGTGTATGCACTAAACTCATTCATTGCTTAAATTCCATAATTGTGAACTTGACACTTAAGTTTTGCATGAGTTCCATAATCAAGGAGCTGAAATTTTGCTTGAGTGTGTATCTTTTAAGCAGCTCACTATAATTTCAATCAAAGTGAAATTGATTGTGGCATGTTTTTCCTCACTCTCAAACACTTATAAGTACTTGGGCCTAAACACTGTCATCTATTTCATGTGTGCTTCCATTACATGTGGCATTCTTCAAAACTTGACCTAGTTCTTAGTTGTTTTTGCTTGCTTGTTCAGACACACTGAGACATTTTTCTTGTGCTTAACTAGAAACTAAATAAACCACCTGAACATTTTTGTCTTTTGCTAAGCCCCTTGAGCCTTTAGCCTTTTCTTTGAACTGAACCCTTATTACAAGCCAATAACTAGAAAACCATTGTCTCTACTTGGAGTTAGGTATAGGTCAATTCATGACATGTCTTGGCAAATTACTAAGTTTGGGGTTGCTTGAGGGCAAGCAACATTCTAAGTTTGGGGTAAACGTACAAGGACTTTTCCTTGTCCATTTTTTTTATTTTATTTTTATTCTATTTTTGTAGATAAAAAAATATAAAAAAAAAGAAGAGAAAGAAGATAAAGAAGACAACAAAAAAAAAGAAAGAAATTTGTACATATGTGTAAATATTTTCCTTTTGTTTCTCATTTCATTTATTTTGAAGAATTATTTTGGGGAATTTTGTAGTGAATAAATTGAGGGTTGTTTTATGAGTGTCATGAAATAGCTTGTGTCTAATTCCAAGCACCAAAAGCCTCTTATCCAAATAATTTTCTACCTTTGCCTAAGCCTCATTACAACCCAAAAAGACCTTTTTTAGTGTGTGTGTGTGTGTGTGTGTGCATTGCATTGCATTTACCTCTCTAGAACTTTGACAAGCTTATGGTAGGGTGCTGCTTGTGATGTGAATTGAGTGTAAATAACTCCTCTAGACACTTGAGTTGAGTGAAACACCTATTCTGGAGAGGAATAGTGAGGATTGATATGTTGCTCTTAGTGGATCAATGGTTCTAGTTACCTAAAATTGTGATGATTGGGAAACACAAATGCAAAAGAGTGGGTAAATTGATTGTGTAAGGATTGCAAAATTTTTGTGAATTGTTCAATATTGTGACTTTGTTTGAATGGCTTGTTTGAAAAATAAATCAAAAGTTAGTTTTATTCTCCGACTGTTGTTTGAAATTAGTTGTTTGCTTGAGGACAAGCAAAACTCTAAGTTTGGTGTTGTGTTGAATCTCTAGCATAAGTTAGTTTTTGGTGTCAAATTAGTTCTTGAATTAAAGAATTTAGGTAGACATTAGATAAGTTTCAATTGATTAAGAGTATTATAAGTTTTTGTATTCACTGGCTGATGGGATTTAAATTTTTTATTGAAACAGGTTTGGATTTAACTTAGAAGAAAGAGAAAGATTTGCTCACTTAGTCTGTCGCCTGGCAAGCTTAGCGTGTCGCAAGGCGAGCCTTCATGCATTCCATCACGAGGTGAGAAACAACCATCGCGAGGCGAGCTGATAAATGAAAGAATCTTTGAAGCTGTAGTGGGCTTCGCTTCATACGCGGGCCATCGCAAGGAGAGAATGGGTCGTCGCAAGGTGACGACTGTTACCCAGCCAGATCTAAATAATTAGATAAAACACTTTTCACGTAGCTTTTTGGGGGGCTTCTTCCAGATTTTTCTAATTTTTTGGGTGTTAGCCAAAGCTCTGCTAAGGTTTCATCTTCTTCCACCTCCATTGATTATTCCAGCTTGGGAACAAGACTTTGAAGGATCGATGGCTTCTTCTTCCTCCATTAGTTTGATTTTTCTCATCTCTTCTTCTTCCATCATGAGTAGCTAAATCTTTTTTTGACTAGGATCAGATGAACATTGTTGATACTCTTATGTGATCTATTTTATACTCTCTTTACAAGTTAATTTAATGTATTTGAACACTCTACTATTTACTTAATGCTAATCAATATTTGATCACTATTAGTTTGAATGTAGGTATTTCTTCTAATTGGAAAATTAGTTTTAATGTTGGAACTAAGTTGGGTTGGCATGATTATGATTGAATATAGGAATATATCATTGTAATTATATGTTCCACGAAATCACTGTCATTAACGCTTAACTTGAATCAATAATTACCTAAGGAATTGGGAGTTGTGATTTGGGTTAAAGGGGTTTTGAATCAAGGGATTGATCTTGGCTTAAATTTGTTTATTGGAGCTTCAAATGCATGATTACTACTTGTTTTGAGAGTTAATCAGTAACGTAAGAGGGTAGACAATGGGATTCGAACCCTAGTCATTTTTCTTGATTAATTTTCTTCTACTTAAAATCCAAAAATATTCTTTAATTTGTCAATTGCTTTGTTTTTAATACATTTCTTTTATACTTATTTAAAATCAATACAATTCAAAGTTACCAAAATCATATTTCAGTTCAAGTAGAAACAACATTTTCTGTTGTGTTGATAAAACGATTACAATCCCTGTGGAGACGATATTTCTTTTCTCATCATTACTTGTAGTGATTTGGTGCACTTGCCGAAAGTGTTCAACAGGCGCCAAAAACTTGTTATGAATTTTTCGCAATGCACGGATCGTACTAGTAGTAAAATAAAGATCGTTCTCATGATGATTGATTGATTACTAACTCTTATGGCAATTTTGATTATTTAAGTGGTAATAAACAACTGCGAAAGCTCAATTAAAATCAAGACGCAAATTAAAGCAATAAAATAAGCAAATAAATTTAGAAAAGATAAGATTCAACTAAGATTTAACGGCTTAGGACTAGGAATTCATTATACTACCCCTTATGATAAATTGTAATCTTATCTTTGTTAATGTTCAATTATGTTCTTGAAAGCAATTTATCCCAAATTATTTAAAACTCAATTTCTTGGCACTAAAAATGTGCTAAAACTTCATTAATCACATTCTCATGAAAATTAATCAAAGTTCCAACTCATTAAGTTTTATAACAATCGTTTACCCCTCGAAGGATTTAAGCCTATGTTTAGGTCCCAATTCCTAAGTTCAATTCTTAGATTATCTAGCAATTAGATTTTATCTTTTGATCCTTCACCTAAAGCCTAAGATCATGTAAATATGATCAGCAACATACCACAAACATTAAGCATACTAAGAATAAATTAAGAACAATAATTTCTCATTAACAAAAAATCAAACTAATGATTTAACATAGAAAAGTAGAGTTGCATCATAATCCTAGAAAAAGGAATTTAGCCACTCATGGATAATGTAGCACAAACATGAACAAAAGTTAAAGAAATAACCATGGATGAACAAGAACAAAAGATGATGAAGGAGAAGATGTCTTCAATGGTTGAACTTCAATTACTCTTGTACTTGGCTTCAAAACCCTTTTGCCTCCAATCCTTAGTTAAGAGAAAACATAACTCCCCTGTACCTCTTAAAGTATATCGTAGCCAAAGCATGTCTCAAGTTTAGGGATTCGCTTTTATTTATAATGTTTCGGGTGAAAAACTGTTGTTTTTAAGCATAGGACACCTCACACGATCGTGGCTAAGCTCGACACAGCCGTGTGAGCTTAAAAACAGTGTAACTTCAACGTAGAAGGGAGACAGGGCCGTGAGACATAGAGACACGGTCGCGTCTCTTAAAAAAATCAGATATAAGCATTTTCCAAGTTAGACAGAACCCTGTCTAACTCCTCAATCGTTCACAGGGCCCTATCTAACTCCTCAATTGCTCACAGGACTCTGTCTAAGCCAAAATGATATTCTTTTGCTCCGAAAACAAGATATCTTCATCTACTTTCACTCTAAATGTGATAAATCTCATTCAATCTACAAAAATGAAGACAATAATAAGGATCCATTCAAAATTCATTAATAAACATAAGTAAATCACCACAATTTATCTGGTTTAAGACAATAAAATATAAGCTTATCAACGATCCCCAGTAACAGTGCCAAAAACTTGTTGTGAATTTTTTGCAAGCACACAGATCATTCAAGTAGTAAAATAAAGATAGTTCCCTTGAGAATCAATTGATTACTAACTCTCACGGCAACTTTAAGCATTTTTTTATTTTATTTTATTTTTATCTTATTTTATAATTTATCTTTAAATTTTTAGGTGTTATTTCTTTCTTATGCGTAAAGCTATGAGTCAAAAAGATCTTATTATCCTCATTGCTCTTGAGATCGAGAGGAGACTTCATAATATTAGACGAGAAAGAAGAACACTGAGAGTTGAAGAATACCACGTGATGAACAACAATAACCAAGTCGCCAATCAAGAACGAAGGTTGAGGGATTATGGAACCCCCAACGCTAATGCTCGCCAGTCATCCATTGTAAGACTATGGGTAGAGGCCAATAATTTTGAAATAAAGACGTAATTAATCCAGATGGTCCAACAATTGCAATTTAGCGAGTCAGCAACTGAGGACCCAAATCAGCATTTGAATGAATTCTTGGAGCTATGTTACCCGATAAAGATAAATGGGGTTTCAATTTATGCTATACGGGTCAAACTTTTCCTCTTTTCTCTTAATGGAAAGGCAAAGAAGTAGATTCATTCAGAAGTCCCAAATTCACTTACCACATGAGACTTGATGGAGCAAACTTTCTTGGACAAGTACTATCCGGTTGGAAAAACAATCAAGCTTCGTCAAGACATCACTACCTTCGAAGAATCGCTTTATGATGCATGGGAGATATACAATGATCTCATTCGTCAGTGTCCACATCATGACTTATAAGATTTTGTTGTTATACAATCATTCTATGTTGGGTTAACTCTTTGTACAAAGGCAACTCTTGATGACACAGCTAGCAGTGCTTTGATGGCAAAGACTCCAATAGAGGCAAGAACTTTGATTAAGGAGGTCGCTTCGAACAATTATTTGTGACCAAGTAAGAGATCATCTTCAAAGAAGCAAGTCAGAATGATATAGTTTGATGCTATTACGATGTTGACTGCTAAGTTTGATGCATGACATGACACAGCCATATGACTTGAAAAATCACAAAACTTACACCGTAAGGGGACACACGATCGTGTGACCTAAAGACACGGTCATGTGTCCTTGGAAGAAGCATTTTCCAAGTTAGACAGGGTCGTGTCTAACTCCTCAATCGTTTCTGAGTTGACATAGGGCCCTGTCTAACTTCAGACATTAAAAACCCTATCAAAACGTCACTGTTTGGATAAGTGATCTTGATGAAAGTTGAATGGTTTTGTCTCAACTTTATAATGCCACCAGTTTCAGTCCATTATGACTCCAACAACCCAAGATATGTCTCAATCTTTGTAAACTACTCAGGTTCCAGTGTCAACACCTCTGTTTTTACTTTCAAGCCTAATATGACCCACTAGACGTCCGATTCAGCTCTGGTGCTCTTCATCAAAGTTGTAGAGATTCCTTTAAGCTTTCTTAAAATGTAAAGTTCATAATTGTTAGAAGTCTATAATTGAAGTCATACCTGAAATACAAAAATATTATAAAATTACCACAATGCTTAAAAATACAACTAAGCTCAATTTAAACTCAAACTTATAAATAATGGCCAAAATCAATCGATTAAGCACAAGAGAGGTCTAAAATGTTGAATATGAAGGTTAACTAATATATAAAAAATGGTGTTTGTCCATCGTGTAAATGATCCTTTTTTCCTCTGAAAACGCGGTGTCTTTGTCTGCTTTCACTCTAAATGTGATAAACCTCTTTAATCTGTGAAAACAAAGACAATGATAAGGATTCATCTAAAATTCACCAATAAACATAAGCAAATCATCATAATTTATCTAGTTTAAGACTATAAAATATAGGCTTATCTACAAGATAGATAGCGGCCCTCACTCGTTTCTTAGCCAAAGTTGCTTAAAAGTCTCTTCCCTTTTTCAAAATTCTAAAAATGGGGAAAGACTTTGAGCGTACCCCAGAGTGCGAGGCCACATTCTAGGAGTTAAAGAAAATGTTGGCAACACCCCTTATTCTGACGAGGCCAGATCCTGAAGAAACCTTATATGCATATCTCTCAGTTAGGAACAAAGTGATCAACTCAGTCTTAATAAGAGAAACTAATGAAGTTCAAAAGCCAATTTATTTAGTGAGTAAGGTTCTACAAGGCCCCGAACTCCAGTATCAGAAGATTGAGAAATTGGCTCCAGTGCTGCTAACCATAACTAGATGATTACGACAGTACTTTTAGTATCATCATGTGATCGTGAAGATGGATCAGCTAATTTGTCAAGTGCTGCATAAGCCAAATCTCGCTGGAAAAATGATTGGTTAGTCTGTGTAGCTGTCTGAATTTGGCATCATTTACGAGCCAAGACAAACTATAAAGGCTTAAGTATTATCCGATTTTTTGGTAGAGATTACACTAGAATCTAGCCATCCTAGAATGAATTCTTGGACCATCTATTAGATGGTTCCTCGAATCCCAAAAGGAGTGGTGTCGGGGTCATACTAGAAAATGGAGCTGGGCTCATGCTGGAAGACTTGGAAGAAGTGTTTGCCTAGATACCGAAGCATAACATAAGATTGACTCTAGAAAAATGTGCTTTTGGGGTACAAGCCGTAAGTTTCTAGGGTTTTAATTGATGAACCACGACATTGAAGCCAACCCAGAGAAATGTCAGGCCATTCTTGATATGCTTAGTCCATAGACTGTGAAGGAGGTGCAACAACTAACAGGATATAGAGTGGCTCTCATTCGTTTCCTAGGCAAGGCCGCTCAAAAATTTCTTCCCTTTTTCAAAACTCTAAAAAAGGGGAAAGACTTTGAGTGGACCTCAAAGTGTGAGGTCATATTCCAGGAGTTAAAGAAAATGTTAGAAACACCCCATATCCTAACGAGGTTGGATCTCGAAAAGACCTTATATGCCTATATCTTAGTTAGCAATGAAACAATCAACTCAGTCTTAATAAGAAAAACTAATGAAGGTTAAAAGTCAATTTATTTTGTGAATAAGGTCCTACAAGGCCCCGAACTCCGGTATCAAAAGATTGAGAAACTGGCTCTAGTGCTGCTAACCACAGCCAAACGATTACGACAGTACTTTCAGTGCCACCCTATGATCGTGAAGATGGATCAACCAATCCGTCAAATGTTGCATATGTCAAATCTTGCTAGAAGAATGATTGCTTAGTCCATGGAGCATTCTAAATTCGGCATCACTTTCAAGCCAAGACAAGCTATAAAAGGCTCAAGTGTTATCTAACTTTTTGATGGAGATTACACCAGATTCCTGTCATCCCATAGTGAATTCTTAGACCATCTATGTAGATGGTTCCTCGAATCCCAAAGGCAGTGGTGCTGGGGTCATACTAGAAAATGAAGTCAGACTCACACTAAAACATTCTTTAAGGTTTAAGTTCCCGACTTCAAATAATCAGGTGGAGTATGAAGCGTGTAATACGAGCATCACCGTGGCAAAGGAAATGGGGGGCACAGATATAGTCATATCCAGTGATTCACAGATCCAAGGTGATTATCAGGCTAAAGCACCCTTTTTACAAAAATACCTAGCTAAGGTGAAAAGCTAATGGAGAACTTTAATAGTGTCAAGGTAGAGTACTTCCCCAAGGAACAGAACTTAAGAGTCGATATCCTATCAAAGCTCACTAGCACCAAAAGCCTTTGTAATAATAGGTTTGTGATCCAGGAGACAATGCTTGCACCAAGTATTACGGACCTTGAGGTCCTCATAATAGAAGATAATGAAACCTAGATAACACATATAGTGGCCTACCTACGTGATGGTACTTTACCTAAAGACTAGAAGGATGCCCAAAAATTAATATGGATAGTGGGATGGTACACCATCCTAGATAATCAGTTATATCATCATGAATGTTCTCCCCCCTCCCCCTCCTCAAGTGCCTCGACCCAAAAGAAGCAAAGTATGTCTTGGCCAAAATCCATGAAGAAAGTTGTGGCCACCACCTCGAAAAAAAGTCATTAGCACGAAAAGTGTTAAGGGATAGGTACTATTGGCCTAGTATGGAAGCTGAAAGTATGGAACCTATCCAGAAGTGTGAAAAATGTCAATGATTCTCGGATATTTATTTAGTCCCACCAAAAGAGTTATCTACAATGTCCGTACCCTGGCTTTTCTATCAGTAGGGGATGGATATCCTAGGTCCTTTCCCCCAAGCCTCAAGATAGGTTAAATACTCAGTGGTAGTTGTGGACTACTTCACTAAGTAGATTGAGGCAAAGCCATTGTCCACCATCACCTCGACGCAGATACATAAGTTCACTTATAGGAACATTATGAGTATATTTGGTGCTCTAGAGTCCATTGTTATGGACAATGGAACCTAGTTTAAGGATCTTGATTACGCTCAAAGAATAATGCAGTAGTTGTAGCACGACTTTAGGGTGTCGATTTCATATAGAGACAAATTTAAAGAATAGCTAAAGGAACAAAGAAATTAAAGAAAAATATTAAATAATTAATAATAAATAAAGATTAATTTTGAATGCAAATTTAAGTGAAGCAAAGTAAATAAATCGGGTTTCTACCAGATGCAAAATGATTAAGGTTCAAAATCCACCAAGATTAATTTTAACATTAACTATGTCAAATTATTATACCCAAATAATTTAACTCATAAACATCTAGTGGTAAGCATGTGATCACGGAAGATCTATCAATAAAGCACTAAAAAAAATAATCAAGTGTATCATAAAATTTTTCTAATTAATAGTAAATTATCAAATCATCAAATGTATCCCTAATAAGAAATCACAATTGATATCCAACAATTACCACAAATACTTAGATAACACAAATAAATTGTAAAGCATGACAAAAACATGATTGAACTCATCTAAAAATTCATTAATATAATCTGATAAGAAAATAAAATCAATAAGCATTAAATCCTAAAATTGGGTAAAAACAATTTAACATAGCAATGTGAAAACAATCAAGGTTTCATCATCCCCTTAGTATAAAGAATTTAGCAAGACATAGTAAGATTATAATACAATAAAATCAGCTCACTAATATTCTCTATTGCACACAACTTCAAATTTTATCCTCTGCACTGCGCCTCACGCAACAGTCTCGTTCTTCCTTTTTTCCTCGTGCGGTGCTACTGTGTCGTGCTTCAATATGTTTCTTTTATATACCTTTTCCACTGCCCCTTGCATTAATTGCTTAGCCTTTCTTATTTTTTTTATTTGTTGTAGGCACAATTGAATTTTTGTCTTCTTATTTATTCTTTGCCCATATTAATATATAAAATAAAATGATTAAATAGTGAGACTAAAATGATTAAAATAAATACAAGAATAGAAAAATTATCAATGATTTTTATTCATATTTTAGCATTTTAGTCCAATAATAGGGTATTTAGATAGCACTTTCGTACACTCATCAGATCTCCTCGCTAGGCTCAAGATCAAGCAGCATTTTACGTTGGTAGAACATTCAAAGACTAATGGACAAGCTAAGGCTGCCAATCGGGTTATACTTCATGAGATCAAAAAGAGACTTGATGAAGTAAAAAAGAATTGGGTGGAGCAACTCGACCACGTCCTTTGGGAAAATCAGACTATGTCCCACTCCTCAATAGAGGAAACTCTCTTCAAGCTAACTTATGGTTGTGAGGCCATGATCCCATTCGAGATAGGAGAACTGAGTTGGATGAGGCAAAACTTCTCTGAATGGGCCAACACAGACCTTATCCGTCATAACTCGGATCTGTTGGAGGAACATCATCACATTGCTCACATTCGCAAAGCCGCTATCAAATAGAGAATTACAGCTCGGTACAATTCTAAAGTGAAACCATGGAGGTTTGTACCTGGCGATATTGTTTTGTGAAGGGTGGATATCGGAGACAAAAACGCGAAACAAGGGAAGCTAGCTCTGAATTGGGAGGGACCATACCGAATCACTTCTAGGACAGTATATACCCTAGAGGCCCTCACTAGAAAAAGTATCAAGAATTTTCTAGAATGCTGATAAACTCAGAAAGTATTATAGTTAATTATCTTTATTTTATGTTTTTATCATGTAAGTGACGCGTTCCGACATGAATAACTTGATGAATACATTTCCAGTACTTACTTATTTGCACGATTATAACTATTATAACCCATAAGGTTATCGCACCATGGAGAGGTCAGAGGAACACAAGTTTCATCTTAGATCAAATATTCCGATGCATAAATGAAAGTCAAAAAAGGTAACCCACTTGACTGTTCTCCACGGTTTAGAAGCGAGTTTAAGTAGTCCTGTCTGGGATTCGATGTCATCATTCTAAAAAATTCTAAGCACAAGTCATCTAAATCATATCGCAAGAATCAAACATGGAATATGGATTACTATACAAATAAAAGTAAACAAATATTTGCTAAGTATACTTGCTAAGTGTTAGTTGAAAAACCATCGAGATAAGACGTTGGACCCATCCCAGTAGAAAAAGCAAAAAAGGCAACATGAAGATACGCAAGTAAAGCAAAAAAAAAAATTCTAAGTTATCAAAATTAGAAGATATGCCCGAAATCTGGGACTTATCCATGAACATTTAAAATTAACCCCATGCAAGAGCAAAACAGAAAGGAAAAGAAAAAGAAATCAAGCATCCGGGTTGGTCTCTCCGTGGTCGACCTCCTCCACCTTAGTTTCTTCCTCTTGGCCACCCTCCTCGCTCTCATCGTCCTTCTCCTCGCTGCCATCCGTTATAGGGACCTGGTTCACAGGGGTAGGTTCAGAGATGGCATCCACAATGTAACCATCTTTAACCACCTTTCATTTGATCTGGTCCCTTCGGTAATGAGGTTTGGGCTCAACAGGCGAAGTTGGGCAAACGTGTTAGCGAAAAAGTCATCCACAGAAGTAGCCCACTCATCTTTAAGAAACAACACATCATTTTTTAGCTTTGCCTCAGACTTCCTGAGTAATTCATTTTCAATACGGATTACTGTCAAGCCAGACTCAGTTGAAAAGATTTGATCCTTCAGAGTCTTTTCTCGAGCTTCGCCTTCCTTAACCTTTTTCTAGAGCTTGGTTATTTCAACCTTCCACAAATCAAGCTCCCCATTCACTTAGGACAACTGCCCATCCTTCTGAGCCACCATCAGCTTTAGCTCCTTTTTCTCACCCTAGAGGGCATCCAACTCTTTCTTTAATTCCCAAGTCTAATGAACATAGTCAAAAGCAAATTCTAGGAACTGAAGCATGAAGGTGTTGCCCAGAGCACGAACTTGGGCATCTCAAATGATTTTGATTAAGTCATGCTCAATCAGGATATCTTGATCAGCTTGGGTAATAAGGGCGTTGTCAATGATCCATCCTGGATCAACTGCTTGCCCCAAATGGACCTGGCAACAAACTAGAGAGGGGGCACCCTCCAGGATCTCTGTTTCGCGACCAATAGTAAGGTCGATAGGTGCTGCCTCAGTCATCGGTCATTTCCTTCTCTGTTTCCATCGGTCGTCTCCCTTTATCTTAAGCTGCTAGAGTGGTTGGGCAGGAAACCAGGGATCTGCCTCCTACGTTGAGATTGGGGGAGAGGGACTACCACCGTTGATTAGGATCCGAAGCCCAATGCCCCAATCTTTCGTTGCACCAAGAGTATGGCAAGAGCTTCAAGTTCACCAAGAGGCGCCATATTCTCTACAAAGAGAAAACAAACAATGTTTCTACATTTAGAAAAAAATCATGAATGACAAATACATCAATGAACTCAAAACAGCATACCTAAAAGTTATCTTAAAGAATTGGAGGGATCATCCAAAACATTTTTATAGTAGACGACCTCATTTTTGTCAGCTCACTAAACTAAAACTTGATGACATTGGCCTCATTTTTTATTAACGCATACAACATAGTCTCTATTTCTTCCTAACTGTGATCTCACATCGCTTGTGTCCAATATAAATATATATTTGGTACACCTTCTAGGTCAACATAAAAAGTCATTATCCTTGGAGCTCCTTCTATTCGGAAGAAGTCTTTCTTGAAGTTCTTAAAAGAATCTTGATATGGTTTAAATACTTTGTGTCCTACTTGAGTGTGTAGAGTAACCCACCCTTTCTGGAACTATTCTCAGAGGGCGAGAATTGGGTGAAGAGAAAAAGGAAGGACTCTATGGAGTACGACCATCCGAAAGTCTTGCAAATGAACTCGTAAGTCCGAATGAAGCCCCAAGCATTTGGGTGAAGTTTCGTTAGAACCACACGTAGATGGTTCAAAACTCCAATTTGGAAGTCAAAGAATGGAAGGCAGACCCTAATGCAGGTGAACAATGCTTTGTACATATAAACAAAGTGGCTGCCCTCCATTCTGGTTGAACAAACCTATTCTTGATCCAACGGAGCCTATATCACAAATCTGTCATCTCGTAGTTGACTTTCTTTAAGATGAAGATACTCTTGTTTAGCCCTGGCATCTTTCGAGTTTTCAGCACTTGATGGGGTCCCCAAAACTTTGCAGTCAACCCATTGGTACAGGATGACATTCCTTGGGAATATATACTCATTTGGTTCTAATGTCGTCGTCCTTTGTCGTCCCATCTCTAAACTACTGGTGTTACCTACAGAGGTCGTACTCATGTCAGGATTATAAGATGTTTCATTATAACTCTCTAGCTCCCCCTATGAGTATAGAGAGCGGACATGATGACCTTTGTCTTGCTAGCTCCCTGCCTCTGTCCGCCCTCCGTATCATTTCTAGGATATCCACCTCGATTAGAAGCCTCTGTCTCTTACCAGTACCACCATTGCGAGAAGACTGTCTTTGTCGCTCTTAAGGCGACAGAGACAGCAGAACACTAAAAGTCTCTAAGAAACTACCCTCCTTGTCACTACTATTTAACACCCTCACTCTTACTATGACTTTTTGTGAAATAAAAAGGAGAAGAGGGAAATACCTTGTGTTTTATGGAAGGGAAATGGATGGGAAAGGTTGGAAAGCAGAAAACCATCGATAACCACCATCGGAAGCTCGTTGGAAACTTATTTAAGCGCTGGAAGCAGAGGAAAACAAAGGAGAAAATGTAAAGTCAGGGGTGGTATCCCCTCACTCCTATTTATAGGCATGAAGATAACCCTTAACAACCACCATGCGCAGGGGTAAATGGGTCCATTTTCATTTAATTTGAAAATAACAATCATGGCGGCACAAAGATCAAATGGCAACTTACACTCATTTTTTGCCATGTGGCGACACGAACCTGACGTAACAATTAAAAGGACAATAGTCAGAATTGAAGTGACACATGCCAAAGAGGATGGTATTCATGCTGGACATTGGATCAACGCTTTGTTGTTGCTACAAATTTATGATATGGATCACATATTTTATTTCAAGGAATTCACAATTAACGGGTGGACCTCACTGGCAAAATTGACATGGGGGCAATCTTGTATAAATCCCAGGTAACGGTGTGATGACTTTAAGGTAGAGTAACCTGTATCGGATCTTGGCCTAATTCATAAATTTTGAGAGCATCCTCATTTTTATTTTGTATCACGGACTTCGTTCCTTCGTTAGAGACATTGCAAGATCCAGCATCTATATCATGACTTGGAATGGATCCCTTTGTCTCATGCACGTCGTTTGTTCTTGATAATCTCAGATATCTTGACACTCAGCTATCATATCTGAGAGCCAAGTTGGAGGCAACTATTCCAAACCGGGTTCCAGGTTAGCTGTACAGGACCAACTCGACCCGCTAGAGTTAGATCTTAAATATTTATTAGCGTTATTAGATATGTAAATATACCTATTTAAGAGGAGTAAGTCTTTCATGGAATCTCTCATAAATAAAATAATCAGTTATATGAAATAATGATCTTAATAGATTCTTATCCTTATTAACCGCATTTAATATAAATTTAAATATAATTTTTATACATCAAGACGCTCCTATAAATACCACACAAAGTAACAAAGATATGCATCTAATACAAAATACTCTATCAACCTTGCGCACGATCTAACTTGAACATCGAAAAACATTTTACAAGTATCCATCCCTGACACCACAATCACTGTCATTGTGTTATAGAGTAAACCACCTTCATCAGCCTATCTAGATAATCTTTTGAAATCCATTCAGAACAATATTTATAAAATTTTATATTAATTTAAGATTATTTAATATTTTATTGATATTTGTTAAGATTAACATAATATATATTTTTGACATATATAAAAATAAGAACTACTTGATTATATTCTTATTGATATTTAATTTTTATAAAATTTAATACAAATAGTCAATATAATAAATAATTATAATTTAATGATTAGATTGATAAAAATTATATTTTATAAATAATTATTTGGTGATGTAAAAATATTCAATTTTACATTGATATAACTTGATTTATATATATATGAGAAGCTATATGAATCGGCCGAATTATAGTTGCTTGAATGGTTAGGGGGAAAAAATATAGAGATTTTATCAGAGAAAATGATTTTGGTAAGAGGGGTACTTTTATCTTTTAGACATATTTTCTTTTAGCTAACACCATGTACACAATATATGTCTTTTACTCTGTTAATTTTTTACGATGAAATATATTAAATATAAGTGTAATGTGTTTAATTTAATATATTAGGGTGATAAGTGTAATTAAAATAATAAATCACTGGGATAAAGCATATTTTAGGGTACATTTGATTGTGTTTTTTTTTTAAAAATATATTTTAATAAAAAAGTATTTTTCAAATATTTTTAGTTATTTATATAAGATTTTATTTTGGTATAAAGTTATTTATATAAGATATTTAAATAAATCAAATTTTAAAATAATTAATTTTTTAAAAAAGTTAAAATAAATTTTTTTAAAACATAAAAAAATACATTTTTTATCATTTTTAAAATATTTATTTTAAACTTATCTAAATGTATTTTTCAATCAGAAATATCTTCGAAAAGTACTTCATACTTAATATGAGATTAAGATTTTTTTATTTTTTTTGCAAGTGATCAATTGTATGAAAAATAAATATACAAAAAAATTTATTAATAAAATTCAATTAAAATTTGTAAAAAAAATTTTATAATATCATGTCTTTCTCTCTTTTACGATAAACTATTTGAAAAAAAAAAATTGGAAATATCCTGATCTACTTAACAAGCATACGTAGGTTCATTCAGCTCAGAATTTTCCAGATTCTTCTTTCGCCATGGGCAGAATGAGTCCGTGTACACGTGTCCCTTTTGTCTTCGCTACTCCCACGTCTTCTTCTAAGTTCCAACCAAACAAATGCCATAAACACGGTTGGCAGCACAGTCACACGTTTCTTCTTCCTCGTTAAGGTTTCTTTTAGACTCTTCTAGACACCCACAACCTTCTTTTCTTTGTCATCACTCCTCTCTCTCTTTCTTCTTCGTCTCTGTCATTTCCGACATCAGAGTGGCAGTTGCACTGTACTAGTAGCCATGGCGGGTTCGTCCCTGAGCACTGTGCTTGTTACTGGAGCTGGTGGTCGCACAGGTTCTTTCTTTTGACTATGTGCTTTCATGGCTTTCTTTTAGTTCTTGTTTTCTCAGTCCGAAAAATGACAATTTGGGCCAATAAACGATATTTCCGGTTCAAATTTTTTTTCTGCTTAAAAAACTATGGAATAGAAAAACGTGGGCTGTGTCAATTTTATGGCAGTTGATATTAGTTTTAATTGAGGTTCAGTGATTGCCTGGTTTATGGGAATTTGTAAACGATCGTGAATTTAGGTTTTATTGCTTTAGGTCAATTTAAAATTTATGAGCAGAGTCTGTCTAACTTTGCATTAACTGAAAAATTATGACTTTTTGAGGGTTCTTTTAGTTTTGATACCGTAGAAGTATTGGGGATTTGCTTAAACAGAACATTGTTTATGTTGAGAAAGGAATAAGTATACATGATATGGTTATTAAAAATTAGGATACACTATGAAAGAGATTTGTGCAGTAATTGCACTAGTAAGTAGTAAATTTAGACATTCTGTACAGAACTCAGCCCATGGCTTAAAAATGCTGTTACAAAAATATGCTATGATCCTTATTTGACAGAGGTTTTATTTACAATAAGGAAGAGTGTTGCAAAGATTTAGATATAATTTTGATGTACCATTTGGATCTGCTTAAGGATAGAATATCAAATGTGTGAATTTAACATTTCATCTAATAAAACCTTTGTAGTTGTCTTTGTTTCAACTTTCAAGTAGTTAAGGTTGTTGGCTGATGTTGGCTTTTTAATTGACAATTATTAAATCATATATGATTCTTTCTGGGTTATTGCATACAGGATTGCAACCATTCTCCTGACTGGTCTCATTGTCAAGATGTGTAGTTTCAAGGCTTCAAATACATCATTTCCACTCAATTTCCTTGTAGCAATAGGTTTGCAGCAATTGTCGACTTTGAGTTCGTACCTTTTTACCTTGTTTGATGTACGTACTAGGCACATTCAAGAGCTAGTGCTTCAATGCATGGTTTTTGTAGATAATATAGCCCTAGTTGAAGAGTCAAGAGAAGGAGTAAATTCTAAACTTGAGTTCTGGAGAAAGGCTTTGGAATCAAAGGTTTCAGTTTAGTAGGAGTAAGACACATTATAAGAAATGCAAGTTCAGTGAGACATGAGTTAGCAATGTTTTGAAGGTCATCAAAATTGGGGATCAAATCAAACCACAAGTTGCATGGTTTAGATATCCTTGATCCATTTTATAAAGTGATGGGGAGATTACTGGAGGTGTCACACATAGGATTCAAGTTGGGTCAATTAAATGGAAACTGCTGCAGGCATAATTTGTGATTGTAAAGTGTCTATCAAACTCAAAGCAAAATTCTACTGGACAAGTATAAGACCAGCGATTCTCAATGGTAGTGAATGTTGGGCAATTAAATGCCAATAAGAGCAAAAACTAAGTGTAGCAGATAGGAGCATTCTTAGGTGGATGGGTAAACATACAATAAAAATATAAGATTAGGATCAAATGCATCTGAGAGATAGTTAAAGAGGAACCTATTGAGGAGAAGACGAGTGAAACTCACTTAAGGTGGTTTGGTCATTAGAGAAGAAGACTATAGTGGCTTCACTAAGAAAAGTGAATTTTGGTTTTTGATAGAGCCCAAAGATGTCAGTTGCTCTCTGTAACCTAGTACCCACCTATGGGGATAAGGCTTGGTTGTTTTTTGTAATGATTGAATGAGCCATATGTTTATGCCAGTTATGTCATCATACAGAACTAAATAAACTATAAACCTATTTTATATGCACTAGCTAATCTGAAAGTTGAATTTTAACATATCCTGAACACAATTTTTGCTCTGTCTTCACTCTATCTAACTTAAGAGACAGTTCTCTACATGATATTTGTATTAGCAGATTGTTTGAATGGGCCATATATTTGTTCCTGTTATCATATGATATATAAGTTACATGTACAAGAAACACACACACCTTGACCCTATGATTATGCAAAATGTCATCCAGTCACTTTTCTGATCAATCTATTTGATATTTGTGGGCTTCTTTAATCTTCTAACCTGAAAGTTGAAGCTAACTCTAGTCATGACTACAGTTTTTGCCCTCTCTTCATTAACAGTAGATAAAATAAGAGAGACACATTTTCCTTTTTGTCACTAATTGAGAATTCTTACTGTGATTTATTGGTTACTTTTTCAGGACAAATAGTGTATAAAAAATTGAAAGAGAAGCCAAACCAATATGTTGCCAGAGGTCTGGTTAGAACAGAAGAAAGCAAACAGAAAATTGATGGTGCGGACGATGTTTTTGTTGGGGATATAAGAGATGCTGGAAGTATTATTCCTGCAATTCAAGGTATAGATGCTCTCATAATTCTCACAAGTGCAGTGCCACAAATGAAGCCTGGGTTTGATCCAACCAAAGGTGGAAGGCCTGAGTTCTATTTTGATGATGGTGCATATCCTGAACAGGTGCCATTACATTTTTCCTATGTATGCTTAAGTACATTTTTTATATTTATTTCCTTCTACTAATATTATAGAGTACTTTTCGTGTATAAGGTTGACTGGATTGGACAGAAAAATCAAATAGATGCTGGTGAGAATCCATGCCTTCTTTCCATTAATCATAAATCTCATTCATGCCCACGATATTAAAATTATGTTATCTATATGAACAGCTAAGGCTGCAGGAGTGAAGCAGATTGTGTTGGTTGGGTCTATGGGTGGAACAAACCCTAACCATCCTTTGAATAGCCTGGGTAACGGGAATATATTGGTTAGTACTATTTCTCCAGTACTTTTAAATTACTTCATTTCAAAGCAGAATGCTAGTTTGGTAAAAAAATATAACATCTTTTTTTCTTCCTCTCTATCCTTCCATTTTTCACCTTTGATAGAAAAAATATAGTTTTCATATTGATTGCAGGTTTGGAAAAGGAAGGCTGAGCAATATCTGGCTGATTCTGGTATTCCATACACGATCATAAGGTACACCTGGTTATTTGGAGATGAAAACTTTTAGAATTCTAAGTGTTATTTTCTTGGGAAAAATGGAAAGAAAACGTTGATGTTTGTAATTGTATAAACAAAGATTATCATCTTGTAATATTGTGTGAATATTGATACTATATGTGCCTTGTATATGAAAAAATTAAAACAATTTTAGGGAACAGCAATTGATAGAAGTATCTTTTCCACGGTATATATTACTTTATCTGATGCTTAGAAATATTACAGATGTAATCACATTTGGTTTTGCGCATACTACATATAATTGCCTGGCTACTTGTCTTCAAAACATACTTTATTCCTAGTATTTTTTTATATATTTTGAGCACACTTGTTTTTAATATACTTGTTGCTAATGCATAATAATATTCTTGGGGATTGGCGTTCGTATGAATATGTTGTGAGATTGTGTTTCCTTTCTTTAGAATCTTTTCTCACCTTCTATGCTGAATGCCTAATCAGGGCTGGTGGCTTGATTGATAAAGATGGAGGTCTTCAGGAACTCATTGTAGGGAAGGATGACGAGCTTCTCAAGACTGAAACCAAAACCATACCTAGAGCTGATGTTGCAGAAGTCTGCATTCAGGTATATTTCTATAAAACTTCGACCCAAAAAAAAGGGCCAATTTTTTAATTCTTGTTTAATAAGGCTGTATTAGATTTGGATGTAAGTTCTTCATTCAATTGGTTTAACAGGCACTAAATTTTGAGGAGGCTCAATTCAAGGCGTTTGACTTGGCATCGAAACCTGTGGGAGCAGGTGCACCAACAAAGGACTTCAAGGCTTTGTTTTCCCGGGTCACTTCTCGCTTTTGATTTTGAATGCTGTTGTCATGATCTATATCCTTATTATCTAAGTTTGGGGTTGAACCCTGAAGTCATTAGTGCTATGCTGTCTGAAGCAAATTACTGTGTCTTGACAATTAAGTCAAAGATTGTCTGAATCAGTACCATTGAGAAAAATTCGTGTGTTGTGTTTTTAATTCCCTATTATTATTTTTTTTAAAAAGATTTAATTTCATTTGTATACAAGAATTTTAAAGCAGATTCCAATCAGGGCAATTATATCATTTCATACATCACTCAAGAAATGATACTTCTCCAAACATAGTTTCATTGATCCCTAGTGGATTGTAACTATTGGCGTTTCAGTTCGTAAGGTAGTATTCAACATCTTTGCAATACTTTTATGAATTATATATCATCTATTTACTAATTATAATTAACAATTTGAAATAAATATAGTTTCAATTTAAGGCATACAATTATGACAAAATATATTTTTTTATTGAAAAAAGAATTTATTCCACCATAGAATGGAGTTTAACAATGGACAAATGAAAATATAATTCTGATATTTTTATTATTGTATATTTTTTTATATATTTTATTTAATATTATTTTTTATATTTATTTGTTATTATTATTTATTTTAATTATACATTCTTAAAAAGAATGTGTATAATATTTATACTTTTAAAAAGGTTGTGAGATCATCTTTTTAAATTAGGTGGGCTCAGTAGCCAAGTACGAATATCTTTGACGTAGTGAGCTAGAAGTCTGCCATCATGTTACGGAGGCCTTTAGCATACAATAACCATGTTGTATGCATACAATAACCTCTCGAACTTTTAGTTATCGGTTTTCCGGTTCTTTTTTTTTTATTCTTACTTTTGCCTTTTTGTCATTTTTTTATTTAGCTGGGTGTATAATGTATTTCGGCTGTATATAAATATTATTAGATGAAATTTGTATAATTTATTGCATGTATAGTTATTTATTTTAAAAATAATAATTTGAATAAGTTTGTATGTAGATTTAAGTATATATAGATATTACTAATCAAAATATGTAAAAAAAAATTGTGTATACAGTTATTTATAAAAAAAAAAAGTAATCTAATTTTTCTATGTGTAGACTTGAATCTGTATAAATATTATAAGTTAAAATCTTTATATGATTTCTTATATGTATATTTACTTATTGCAATAAAAAAAAAGGTTGAACGAGTCGCCTGTAACTAAATGCACCCACCGTTGATCTATTTTTTTGCAAAGATCAACGATGCAATCTGGTTGTTGTACCAGTACTTGGTGTATTGAAAACGCCACCATCATATTGCATCTATGTGGAACAAAATTACAATAAAGTAAACCAAGAAGCAAAACAAAATATTTCTTGTAGAATAGAGCCATTAGATGAAAGATCCAATTGATTTTCCTTGATGCAGCGGTAGACTTTTTGAGCATCTCCTTCCAAAATAATGTGCTTACATCCTAATTCCTAACTCCCACGCAAATAGAAGGCCATTCCGAGGTGCCCATTATTCACTTGTATGAGCTGGTACCGAACCCATCCTTTTGCAAGATTTTGTAGCCACAAATCTGCCTTGCCAGTCACGAACGATGATAATTATACCAAAATGTTGGGATTTTCTCCAGAGACTGCCACATCAACGTTCACTTTATAGAAATTTATTGGAGGCTTGCACCAAGAATGATATAATATATAAAAAAAGAGTATATGGCTTAGAATTATATTATGCCTTATTTTGACATGATAATATTTATTTAAAATATTATTATGTGATAGATATTTGTTCTAAAAAATTGTCATATGGCATATGATATTAGAATTTAAATAAAAAGTATATATGTGTCGTCACAATGAAAAAATAATGTCATTTTAAAAAAAAATATTACTACGTATGAAAACAAAAACACTTCCCAATCAATTTGTAATGTGTCATTTGATGTAGTCTTTTTTTATGTGTAAAGTAATGTGATCAATTTCATATTTACAAAAAAAAAATATAATAAAAAAATTCATATAATTTCAAATTAAAATCACATTTTAACTTTCTAGTTTCATCTTTCTTAATTTTTTGATAATAGAAAAAAAATTACTTTTTTGAACGAAATACAAAAGTATAATGAAATTTAGAAAGACTCATTCTTTGGATGAAATGAAAGACCATTTTGAAACCCAGAATTTCTAACAAACTAGAATACTATGTTGAAGTCTCAAAATATATATCGGTCTTTCTCTTTATCGTGGTTGGTTAATCTTCTTGTCATGAGTATAATATTACGAGTCTTACAAATCGTACTAATGAACAATGTAAAAGGTTCATGGTCTTGCGAACAAATTAAAGTTATATAAAAATAAAGACATATAAGGGAGTTGAGAAAGAAAAAAAAACAAAGGAGGAATTGTACCTGAGAGTGGTAGCTGTTAAAGCGAACGAGCAGTGATTGGTGGCGGCAGACCTCTAGCAACGTCTAGGTTGAGAGTGAGAGTAGTTGAAAGATTATGACATTCTTGAAAATAGCTTAGTTAGTTTTGTCAAAGATCACCAATTGTCAATCTCTATAATTGATAATTTTTTTAATTTATTGTAGAATTATTTCCAATTATTATTACCATTACTTTGAAGAAAATTTGTCACAAGCTCTATAGTAAATTATATTTATTATCACCAACTATTACCATTACTTAGAATTTATTGTAGAGTTTTTCTAAATTATATTATTTGAAATCATAATTTATTGTAGAGTTTTTTAAGTATAATTATAATTATAAAATCAAGCAATATAATCAACTTATATAATATAATATAAAAAATCAATCAATATAATCAAGATAATCATCAATCAATATAATATACAAAAGAAAGATATATGACTTGAAAATATGTTATTTGTCATCTCATAAAAAAATATGTCATATGACTTGACATACCATATAGAAATGTGTTTATGACACATTTATACCTAATCAACGGGAGATTGGAGCAGAAAATAGCAATTCTATTTGAATTAAAAAGAAAATTTGAATTTTAAATTACTCACTTATAGCAATAATTTGACATCAACATTTAATTTTATTTAACATTTAATAATTTGAATAATTACAAAAACAATCTCACGTTATTTACTATATTGACAAAATTGAAATTTTGAATTATATTTATCTATAATTATAGTTGTCTATAATTATCTATAATTATCACATAATTTCAAATTAGCATTTTATTATATTTAACATTTAATTTGAATAATTATAAGAATAATCTCACATTATTCACTATGTTGACAAAATTGAAAATTTGAATTATATTTATCTATAATTATAGTTGTCTATAATTATCACATAATTTCAAATTAGCATTTTATTCTATTTAACATTTAATTTGAATAATTACAATAATAATCTCACGTTATTCACTATTTTGACAAAATTGAAAATTTGAATTATATTTGTCAATAATTATAGTTGTTTACAATTACTATAATTATCACATATTCTACCACCTTTGAATGGAGTTGATTGTGCAATTATTTAAAATATAGCCTAATTTTGGCTAAACAATCTCTGTCATGCAATTTCTCAATATAATTTTCATTCATTCGTATGATTATCTGTTTACATCCCTTTAAATTTCTAAATATATTGAACAAAAAAATTCTCAATATAGTCTAATTTATTGACATTCAAATGATGATTTAATGACTCAAATAATATATGTAGATTGAAATTCTAAAATTTAAAACTACTCCTTTTAATTCATTAATTAATTGATTGCATCTAATAATATTTTGTTTGACCTGCAAACGATTGATTGCCTCTAATATAATATATTATTTAAATCAAATTTATCTAATCTCAAAATACAAAGGATTCACTCTATATAGATTCTCTCTGATATTATTCATTCCTTCACATCAAAGTATTTGGTTTACAGTTTCATCTTTTTCATTTTGGTTCAACTAATCTTTCTTTGTTTTACAGATTCATGTTTTCACCTTTTTTGTTCTCTTTAACTTCTTTCTCTAGCTAAGTTTCTATCTTTCTTTCATTATTCTTGACTGAATTTTATTTTAATTGTTCTAATTTCAAAATACAAAGGAATCTGACTATAAAAATTTCTCTAATATTTTTAATCCCTTCATATTATGTTATTTGGTTTACGATTTCTATTTTTTTTCATTTTGGTTGAATTCATCGTTCTTTGTTTTACATATTCACCTTTTCACCTTTTTTGGTTCTTTTTGTCTTCTTTTTATGAGATAAGCTTCTATCTTTCCTCTATTCTCTTTGAGTATTTTTTTATTGTATATTTTTAATATATTGTCACAGTTATTAAGATTTGAATAATGGTTTTAAAAAATGTCTATCGTTTGTTTATACTTTTTCTTACAGGTCTTACCCACAAAATCTTCAACGAAATCTATGAAGCAAAGTGATAATAATTAGATCCTAAATAAAGGATTATGATGGAAAAAGTTGTACCTATAGTTTTTTTTTTGTTTTTTTAATTGTATATTTTTAGCCTACAATTGTAGAAGGCTAAAGTTGTACTTATATTTTTAATTTCCAATTCCTTCCTATTATTGTAGAAGGCAAATTTATGCTTCTTTTCTTCTTCTTTTTTACCAACAGATCAATTGTAGACGAGGTTATCAAATTTATTGTATAAAAAAAAGTTGTAATTATTAGTTGGAGTCAATTATTTAATATTTTGATTCGGAAGAATATATATTTGTAAGTTTTTATAATTTATAATGCAATTTGTTTAATTTCATAATATATATTATGGTAAACGTTTTATGGTTAATATCTTTTAATATAGATTTCACTATATAAATTATTTTGTTTATTACTATCTATTTGTTGTTTATTATCTATTTCACTTTTAGTTTTATTGAAAATTATATTAATATTTGTATAAATGAAATCTCCCCAAAATTAGAGTTAATGGGCTGTTGAACATTTACATTTTTTGATCCAACGTATTACTACCACAAGCTCTATTATAAATTTAAATATAAATTAGAAATTTGTTTCATATTTCTTCTTTGGCAAAATTTGTTTCATTATTTCTAAACTATTTAAATATTTTTTAAAACATATAAATTGTTTTATAATATTATATATTTAAATGATTTAGTATTTATATTAGAATAAAATCTTTTCATAAAACCCTTAATGTGTTAGAGATAGATTCTAATTCTTTAATTTTTAAAACAAATTCTATATGCATACACTCTAGAATAAAACCTGGATCATACACTCTAAGATCTACATCATGTCAGATTATCAAGAATTCTTGGATTTTCATAAATACCTGGATCCATAACTATTGATCACCAACTGTTGCAGAATCTTTTCGACAATCAATCACGAACAATGGGGTGATTTGTGATCTTCCTCAACCAAATCGCCTTAACTCCTCTATGGGACCGTCGTCTCTCTTCCAGATGGGGAAAAAGGAAATTGTGTTATGATTTTGGTATATTGGGATCATAACTGTTTTTGACATATATTAACCAATTAGGGTTCACATAATCCCCTAATGGGCCAATATAGTATCTACTCATTAAGCTCACATCAAGTTGTGAAGTCTACGAGCTCACTAAATTAGATCACTTAATAACAAGCCCAATAAATTAAATAGCTAATATAATTGTCAATTAAATATGATGTCCAACATTAATTAGGAAACATAAATTTCCTAACAATCTCCCACTTGGGCTTCATATTATTCCTGAAACAATTATATTACAAATTCTTTAGGCGCACATTTGTATGTTTTTATCTTTAGACTTCTCCTTAATACAATCTGGTCCATCTCATATATTAGCTATGGAACCATTGCAACTTTTATCACAATCAAGCGTAACTAAACTACAATAATCACCATAGTAATATACTTAATGACATATATCAAATATGGATGAGTAGCGTGGAAATTACATGCAATGTGATCTCAGACTTGTCTATTTCCAACTGGTCCTTCTTTAGTCCTTAGTGAGATCAATCCAAAGTCCTTAAATGCAACACTAACGTTGCATATACAAAGCATAAACAAGTTCAAAAATAAAATCATAAACCATCGACTTTATTATGCAGAAAATCAAATAACATAATGTCCAAAGTAAAACATAGAACATAAAAAGACACCCACTAAACTAAGATATCCTCAGGAATAACACCCATATGAGCAGTATGCTCATGAAAAACCTTAGGTGTCAAGCTCTTAGTTAATGGATCAGCTAGTATAAAATCTATCCCTGTTTGTTCTATAGAAATTTGTCTATCCTGAACTCTTTCTTTAACAACTAGAAACTTGATGTCGATAAACTTCAACTTCGTCGAGCTCCTATTGTTATTGGAGTAAAGAACTACTGAGTTATTGTCACAATAAATCTTCAGTGTTCTGTCAATGCCATCAACCACACGCAAATTAGTGACAAAGTTTCGTAGGCATATCCCGTGGTTGGACATCTCATAACAAGCTATGAACTCATGATCGAAGAAGCTATAAGAGTCTATTTAGCAGACTTCCATGAGATAGCTCCTCCAGCCAACACATAGATGTAGCTTGATGTGGAGCGCCTGCTATCTTGACATCCCGTAAAATCGGAGTCAGAGTACCCAATGATCTCTAAACTGTTAGATCTCCGATAAGTGAGCATGTAGTATTTTGTTCTCTTCAAATAATGCATCACGCATTTGGAAGTTTTCCAATGCTACAAACCTGGATTGCTCAAATATCTTCCTAAAACTCCCACTATAAATGTTATGTTAGGACGAGTACAAACTTGAGCGTACATTAGACTTCATACCGCTGATGCATAGGGAATCTTCTGCATCTCTTTCATTTCAAGATCATTATTGGGGCATTATTTGAGACTAAACTTGTCTTCTTTAGCAACGGGTGTGTCTCCTGGTTTACTATTTTTCATGTCGAATCTATTTAAGACTTTATCGATATAGCTCTTTTGTGACAACCTAAGGATACCTCGAGAGCGATCTCTTAGTATCCGAATAGCCAATACAAAAGAGGAGTCCCTAAGATCTTTCATCTCGAAATTCTTCATTAGAAATTTCTTGGTTTCATGCAATAAGCCTATATCGCTGCTAGCAAGTAGAATATCATCGACATATAATACCAGGAAGATGTATTTACTCCCACTGAACTTGTGATATACACAGTCATCAACGACATTTGCCTCAAAACCACACGAGGTAATGACTTGATAGAACTTGTGATATCATTGACGGGAAGCCTGTTTGAGACCATAGATGGATTTCTTTAGCTTGCATACCATAAACTTTGGGTCACCCAACACAAAGTTTTCTGGTTGTGCCATGTAAATCGTTTCATCAATGTTTCTATTTAGAAACGCAGTCTTGACATCCATCTGATGTAGCTCCAAATCAAAATGAGCTACTAGTGCCATTATTGTCCTAAAGGAGTCTTTCGAGGATACCAAAGAGAAAGTCTCTTTGTAATCAATGCCTTCTTTTTTAGTAAAGCATTTAGCAACAAGACGAGCTTTATATCTCTCGACATTACCCTTTGAATCCATCTTGGTCTTAAATATCCATTTACAACAAATGGGCTTTGCGCCTTTAGGCAATTCGACGAGATCCCAAATGTCATTATCCTTCATAGACTTCATCTCATCCTTCATGGCATTAATCCACTTTTGAGAGTTAGAACTGCGTATAGCTTGACAGAAGTTGATTGGATCATACTTTGTTAAACCAACGTCATCCTCATGTTCTTGGAGAAAGACGATGTAATCATTTGATATCGCGCTTCTCCTCTCTCTAATGGATCTCCTTAATGGCACTTCTTGAGGTTGTTGAGTTTGTTCTATAGGTGGTGCTTGAGGAAGAACCTCATCAATGTTGCTTTGTTCTGGAACAATGTCAGGAATAATAGCTTGAACATTATTGTCTAATACCAGAACTATTTCTTGAACAGTGATAGGTACAAGGACTTGATCACTGTCAATAATAGGTTCTTCTTCGAAAACAATATTCCTTATATTTCTTTCCCCATCAAACTCAACTTCCTTAAGGAATCTCGCATTTTCCATTTCAAAAGAGGATCTTGATATGAGATTGTAAAATTATACCTCCAAGAGCGTTCAACATAACCAACGAAATAGTAACTAACCATTCTTGAGTCCAATTTTCTTTCATGGGGCCTATAAGGCCGTGCCTCAGCTGGACAACCCCAAATGTGCAAGTGCCTTATGCTAGGCCTTTTGCCAGTCCAAAGCTTATAAGGGGTTTTGGTTACTGCTTTACTTGGTACCCTATTAAGGATATAAATTGCGGTCTTTAAGGCTTCTCCCTAAAGTGACTCTGGTAAGGAAGAATGACTAATCATATAAGAGTCTGGTTTCGTCGTTCTGCAACACCATTCATGTTGGGTTTGCCCGACATAGTGTATTGCGAGACAATTCTACACTCATTGAGGAAAAGTGCAAAGGGTCTTGGATGTTGCTCTCCTAATTTGTCATATCTGCTATAGTATTCACCACCACAATCAGATTCAACAGCCTTAATTTTCTTTCCAAGCTGAAGTTCAACTTCAGCCTTGAAAGACTTAAAAACTTCTAGGGATTGAGACTTCTCATGTATTAAATATAGGTAACCGTACCTAGAGTAATTATCTATGAACGTAATAGAGTATTGTTGTCTATTCCAAGAAGGCATAGGGAAAGGACCATAAATATCCGTATGTATTAGTTCTAAGACATCCTTAGCTCTTTCGGCACCTAATTTCCTTATGTTTTTTCGTTTTCTCCTGATACACTCAATACAAACTTGAAAGTCTGACAAATCTAAGGGTTCGAGAATTTCATCTGACACAAGCCTCTGAATTCTCTGTTTAGAGATATAGCCTAAACGCTTGTGCCATAACGCGACTGAATTCTCGTTTAATTTTCGCTTTATACTTTTTGAACTTGTTTGTAATATTTCATTATAAGAACCAACAATGTCAAGCATATATAGATTATCAATCAAAGAACCAGAACTAACAATACATGAATTTTGATAGAGACTAACTTTATTATTTCTAAATGAACAAGAAAAACCTGATTTGTCCAAACTAGAAATAGAAATTAAATTCCGTCTAAATGACGGTGCAACAAATGTCTTAAACAAATCCAAATAAAATCCAGTTTTCAATTATAATCTAAAAGTTCTTATAGCTTCTACTGTAACTTTATTGTCATCGCCCACAAAGATGAATCTTTCGTCATCACTTGGCGGTCAGCTCCATAGGCAACCCTGCATAGACATACTTATGTGAGTAGTAGCACCAGAATCTACCCACCAAGTATCCTTAGGTACAGAAGCTAAATCAACTTCAGAACAAACTAAAGTGAGAAGCTTACCCTTCTTTACACGTCAGGCGGCGTACTTAGGACACTCTTTCTTCATGTGTCCTGACTTCTTGCAGAAGTAGCAAGTAAATTGTAACACCCTTCTTAGGGCATCACATTTCCGACTACAAGCTCATAATCTGAAAATCAGTTCATAAAAGGTTTGAGTTATAAATGATGAGTTTCAAAATTTCCTTCTCGCAGAAACATAAACTGACTGATATTTATAAGTAATACTAAAAAATAGATTTAAACTGATTAATATACATTATATAACAGACACCACTTAATATTTATCAATTATTCAAGAAATATAAAACTTACAGACTCAATTTTAAATAGTAGCAAACCTCATAATGGGTCCAACTTAAAAGCACGGTAAAACACTGACGAGAAAACTCAACATACTTATTTCATCTTATATCCATCTTGATGCGTCATGTATCTGTTTCTCCTCAAATTTGTACACTAACCAGTCTGGGATGGTCACTCCTCGATGTTGTCACCGAACTCAGAATATTTGCCTCCAGACAAGCCTAAGAAACTAGTTCCATCTACTATATAATTTTTTTAACAATATAATACAAACACAACAAAACAATACAGCAAAGAGGTGAGATCACCTACGCCAATACCAACATAGTAGCACAAAGATAACACAAACAGCACACTATACAGGTATATCATATCATAATTACAATCATGTCCTTAACATTATTGTCATCACACAGATACAATAATTACAATCATGCTCTCAATCATTATTTATCACAACAAATATAATAAATAATAATAACCATCATGCCATTAACATTATTCAAATCACATGATAATTACAATAATGCCATCAACATTATTTATCATCATCATCATCATCCAACATTCCTCAATTATTATATCACACAGATATAAATATTCAATATTTATGATAATGTCCTCAACATTATCCAAGTATTCAACAGTTCAATTATCATAACCAATGATGGATTAATGTAGATTCTAGGTTTAGCCTTAGATAGAAGACTTAATCTAGGCCATTGGATCTTTCTCTTTAAATTCCTAGCCATTAAATGTACCTCCAAAATGAAAGGTCAAGATTACTCCTTCAAACTTTACATCCAAGGGTCACAAATAGTCCTAGCCACTTTATAAGACCAAATCTCCACCCTTGATTTTTATAAGACCAAATCTCCACCCTTGATTAAATCAATGGTGGATATCCAAACCACCAATGTTGAATAAATAGTATAATATTTATTTTTATTAGCTATTATCCTACGAATAATATTTTTACTGTATTTTTATCATCCGATAATTAAATACAGTACAAAACACAGTAAAAGAAAATTTTAAAAATTGTTTCTGGATTCAGGTTAAGTAAGATCCCCCGTCTTCGTCTCAACAGTATGAATTTTCCTGGCTGCAGAAAAACTTTCTCTTTTCGGAACCCACCTGAGCTCACATGCAGCAACTCATGGATAATACTAAAATAATCAGAGAAACATAAAAATTTCATAATCATCCACAAAATTATAAAAATTATAAAACTTACGAAAATCAAATTAGATTACGTAAAATAATTAAGATTTAATAGTAATAATTAAATTACCTATCATTTTTCCCGGCCTGAAATTTATTATTTTCTTGACACGGAGTAAATCACACAAAACGATCAAATGTACTGATGGAATACTCAAAATAATTTTATAGTACACAGAAATCTCAAAACAGTAAAATTCTGTTAACTGTCAAAATTACTATCAAATAGCTAGGAAATTTGGGATGTAACAATACTCTCCCTCAAAAAAGAAGTTTCGTGCTCGAAACTTGATAAAGTTGATTTCACATCCTCAGAATAAATATGGATAATGTTCTTTTATCTTATCCTTCAACTCCCATGTTGCTTCTCCACTTACATCATTCCAGACTATTTTAACCAATGAAATCTCTTTGCCTCTCATTCAACTTCTCCTGATCAAACTAATATCTCAGACTCCTATAATTACTGAAGATGTTGAATGTTACTTCATAATGAAACTATCTCCATACTTCTAATACCAACACAGCGACTACCAACCTCCATTCATGTGTAGAATAATTTTTTTCATGTAACTTCAATTTCTTTAACTTCGTATCAGTTCACTCTTCTGCCTTTGCTCTTAACAGGAAGTGTCTCACACATCGCGTTCTCTTTCAACAACACTGTACCAGATACTATGACATGGTTTTAAATAAGAATATCCTTTCTTGCAATTTCAATACATGAAATCATTATGAAGGTTAGAAAGAAAAAGGTAGCGAAACTATCTGATATGTTACCAGACATTTCCAACAAAGAATTTGATGTTGCCCGATTTTTAAGAATGGGTTTTTCTGGAATACTAACACTTTATTGAGACAATCTCATAGGATATGGTTGGAAAATAACCAATCCGTTTCAAAGATCACGTCTATTTATGAAAGATATAAACAGATCAAACTAATACAAAAATTTGATCTATAACAACAATAGGATAATTTAAATAACTTGAGTAGCACGATAGGCTAGTAATTCAAACAGAAGTAAGCAAGTCATAAGATAATGAAGACACAGATAACTCTAACATATAATTGATCCACACAATCATATGCCATAAAGAAATGGGTTACCTCCAGAATTATACAGTACAGTCAAAGGATCACTTTCTGTGACACAATCTTCTTTGCTTAGGTCTTCAGTCTGGGGTGCTTTTGCTCCACTTGGAGAATCGACGTTCCATTCTACTTGAGATGTCGAAGTACGTTCATTACTAACAGATGACTTCATCTTTGGTGGAATACACTCTCTAGCAAGATGTCCGGGCATCCCACACTTGAAACAGATGATTCCTTTGATTGTACAATCCCTTGTCAGATGATCTTTCTTACACTTCCAACATTTCGGTGCAGATGTCACGGTTAGACCAAACCTGCTACTACTAGTACTTCCTCCACAATATTGCTACTGTTGTTGGCTTCCCGGAGATTGCGAGTACGTTTTCTGCTGGAATCGCTTGACCTTACAATTTCTCCTTCTTCGTAACCAATATAGTCCAACGTTATAGGGTCTCACATCCTGAGACTGATTCAACTCTAACAAAATCTTAGCTTCAACTATCAATTCTTGCTGCTGAACAATCTTCTGAGTTTGTTGTATAATTACATCAGCCGTTTTTCATATTACTTCCATAGTAGCAGTCATATCACCATCATCACGTCTCGCTTCCACACGCGCACGTCTATCACGAGCCATCGTCTTTCTTCAAAGACACACAAATCAAAATACAATGGAAACCAGATGTAACCATATCAAATAAACATTGTTTCCTTTCAAAAATCAAACACACAGAGAACATAACACAAGCAAAATAGACCTAACCACAAACCCGAAAAGACTCAAATCGTGCTCTAATACCAACTAATGTAACACCCTCCTTAGAGCATCACATTTCTGACTACAAGCTCATAATCTGAAAATTAGTTCATAAAAGGTTTGAGTTATAAAGAATGGGTTTCAAAATTTCCTTCTCGCAGAAACATAAACTTATTGATATTTATAAGTAATACTGAAAAATAGATTTAAACTGATTAATATACATTATATAACAGACACCACTTAATCTTTATCAATTATTCAAGAAATATAAAACTTACAGACTCACTTTTAAACAGTAGCAAACCTCATAATGGGTCCTACTTAATAGCACGGTAAAACACTAACGAGAAAACTCAACATACTTATTTCATCTTATATCCATCTTGATGCGTCATGTATCTGTTCTTCCACAAATCTATACACTAACCAGTCCGGGATGGTCACTCCTCGATGTTGTCACCGAACTCAGAATATTTGCCTACAGTCAACCTTAAGAAACTCGTTCCATCTACTATTTAATTTTTTTAACAATATAATACAAATACAACAAAATAATATAGCAAAGAGATGAGATCACCTACGCCAATACCAATATGGTAGCATAGAGATAACACAAACAAGACACCATACAGGTATATCATACCATAATTACAATAATGTCCTCAACATTATTGTCATCACATAGATACAATAATTACAATCATGCTCTCAATCATTATTTATCACAACAAATATAATAAATAATAATTACCATCAAGCCATTAACATTATTCAAATCACATGATAATTACAATAATGCCATCAACATTATTTATCATCATCATTATCCAACATTCCTTAATTATTATATCACACAGATACAAATATTCAATATTTACGATAATGCCCTCAACATTATCCAAGTATTCAACAGTTCAATTATCATAACCAATACTCAATAATTATGCATGTGCACATAGACTCAATTTCCTACTCAATGGAGGTTTTCACAATTTCGAGAAGAATGCTCTGGTTAATAGTCAGCCTTAGCCCAAAGACAATTTTCAGTCTTCGAAAAGAATCGTGTTCTTGTCGGGTATCGTCAATGCGTTGCAACGGACTGCATCGCCAAGTGGCACATGGCCTTTTGCCAATCAACATCCACTGGTCGACCGCCGCACCTTGATGCCCCCAAGATCCATCATAGACCTCACTTTTCAATTCTCATTCTCTCTTCAACCACAAGAGTCACAATAGCTATCAGCTATTGATTTTCGTTCAATGCACGAATATCTCAATGTAATTCTGTTCAATTTCATCAAATGCCTCAATGCATATTTTCAATTTCATCATATGCCTCACTGCATATTTTCAATGCATGTACAATGCACCAAATGCCAATTACAAGCAAAATTCATCATATTCTCATACAGTGTCCATACACTGGTTTATGCATGTAAAATGCACCATTGCCAATCACAGGCAAAATTCATCATTTTCTCATACAGTGTCCATACACTAGTCTAATAGTAATTCTACTATTAAATTCATTTGCTAAATCATATTATCGCATTTTCATAGTTGCGCAACACTTTTATCGCATTTTTCACAATCACACAACATTTCTGTTATGTTTTCACAATTTCACAACATTTCTGTTACGTTTTCAAATAGCGTAGCGATTTTTCATCGTTTCTCGATCATGTAAAAATATTCCATCATTTTTCAATCACATAGTGATTTTTCAATATTTTCTCAATCACATAAAAATATTTCACCATTTTTAAATTGCGTAGCAATTTTTCAACAATATCTCAAACGAGTAAAAATATTTAAGCGCTTTGCAAATTGTGTAGAAATATTTCAACATTTTTTTCAAATCACGTGAAAATATTTAAACATTTTTTCAAATCGCGTAGCTTAAAAATCATATTTTTAAGTTACGTAAATCATTTTTCACCATTTTACAATCACGTAAAATATTCTTCAATATTCCAAACATTATTTTGAACTTTCAAACAAATCAATATCATTTCCAACATCATTTTTCACATTTCTCCTTTAAGAAATCCTTTTCTCAAAATAATATGACTTCACACATTATTTTCCACATTTTCTTACTCAAGAAAATCCTTTTTGCAATATATTCCACAAATTCACCATTTCATTGAATTAAATCAATGTTTCTTACTTAAAATTCCCTAACGCGCTCCAAAACCCAAAGGATGAGTTTTATGTTAGTAAATTTTAAATCATCAATGTTTCCTTTATAATTCAAAATAAATTCTCAAATTTAATCCTCTTCCAAAATAATTTGAGGTTCAAACCCTTACAACCTCTATTTTCCTTTCATAACCAAAATTTCTATTTCTCAAGTGATAAAACACTCTGATTCCATTTCCAAAATCCTTGTACTAAATCAAATTATATTTTCACTTTGAAAATCACTTTGTTTCAAAAAACCAAGGCATTACAAACCTTCAAAACCGTAGACATGGTCATTGAAACCATCTTACATTTTTTCCTTCTAAATCAATTAAGTACCATTCTTGTTTTTACACAAACAAAACCATTAAAATTTCCTTCAAAAACCGTGAGACTCATGGTCTTTAAAACTAATTCATTTGTTCATTTTCATGTTCACTTTCTTTGCAAATCCTTAAAATCATCAACGTATTACCCTTTTCATCTAAAATCTCATGATTAATAAAATATTTAGAATCTTTTGCTCCAAAAATATTCTTGAGGCTGTGTGCCTCTATGGTTCTTTGGAACCAAAAATTATTTTCTTTTCCATCAACAAATCATGGCATATATATACATATTCATAATATATATCACAAACATGCCATAAACAAAAGCAATAAATCATACAAATCATATCAAGAATAAGCAAATAATCAAAACACATAAACACATACAAATAATTACATGACCATAGATATGAATCCTCACATGGATTCACCATCCATCAAATACAAAACCATCTCTCACCACCATACTTGGTTGGTGAGATGGATCTCCCTCTTACCTCTTGAAGAACCTCAAAAGCTCCTTGCTTTGCTTCTTTTTCAAAGTCTTTCACCACCAAGGGCTTCTCAAATACAAAACAAAACACAAGTTTATTAGTATATCAAGCTTGAACAAGGAAAACCATGGATCAAACATGGCTTAGAATATAAAAAAGAGATAAGAAATGAAGTTTCCTTACACTTCACCATAAAAACCCTATAACTTTGCTCTTGAAGAAAGTCCTTGAAGAAGAAAGATTTAGAACTTACTCCAAACTATAAAGTGTCTTAGAATGAGGTATAGATTCAAGAAATAAGGTTAATTGAAATTAAAGAGTGATGGAAGGTGGTCCTTGGTGTTTGGTCGTGAGCTTGGCTTGAAGAGAAAGGAGAGAAAATTTTTGATGAGTTAGCTTCTTGGAAATGATCAAGAATGATCAATAATGACCAAGACAACTAATAATGGTCTTCAAACCTTGCTTTAGCTCCTAAATCAACACCAAAACCGTCCTCCCCTTCTTGCTTCTTCAAAAAGTGACCAATCTCACTAGCCACCATTTTAGGCATTCCTAGCCATTGATTAGATCAATGGTTAGGATTAATGTAGATTCTAAGTTTAGCCTTATATAGAAGACTTAATCTAGGCCATTGGATCTTTTTCCTTGAAATCCTAGTCATTAAATGTATCTCCAAAATGAAGGGTCAAGATTACTCCTTCAAACATTACATCCAAGGGTCACAAATGGTCTTAGTAGCTTTATAAGACCAAATCTCCACCCTTAATTTTTATAAGACCAAATCTCTACCCTTGATTAAATCAATTGTGGATATCCAAACCACCAATGTTGACTAAACAAAATAATATTTATTTTTATCTACTATTACCCTACAAATAATATTTTTATTGTATTTTTATCACCCGATAATTAAGTACAGTATAAAACACAATAAAAGAAAATTTTAAAAACTGTTTCTGGATTCATGTTTAGTAAGATCCCATGTCTCCATCTCAACAGTACGAATTTTCCTGACTGCAGAAAAATTTTTACTTTTCAGGACTCACCTGCGCCCACGTGTAGCCCATGAATAATACTAAAATAATCAGAGAAACATAAAAATTTCATAATCATCTACAAAATTATAAAAATTATAAACTTACGAAAATCAAATCAGATTACCTAAAATAATTAAGACTTAACAGCAATAATTAAATTAAGTAAGATTTTCCTCGACCCAAATATTAATATTTTCTTAACACGGAGTAAATCACACAAAATGATCAAATGTACTGACGGAATACTCAAAATAATTTTACAGTACACAGAAATCACTAAACAGTAGAATTCTGTTAACTGTCAAAATTACTATCAAATAGTTAGGAAATTTGGGATGTTACAATACTCTCCCTCTAAAAAGAAGTTTCGTCCTTGAAACTTGATAAACTTGATTTCACACCCTCAGAATAAATATGGATAATGTTCTTTTATCTTATCCTTCAACTCCCATGTTGTTTCTCCACTTACATCATTCCAGACTATTTTAATCAATGAAATCTCTTTGCCTCTCATTCAACTTCTCTTGATCAAACTAATATCTCATACTCCTATAATTACTGAAGATGTTGAATGTTACTTCATAAAGAAAGTATCTCCATACTCTAATACCAACACAGCAGCTACCAATCTCCATTCATGTGTAGAATAGTTTTTCTCATGTAACTTCAATTTCCTTAACTTCGTATCGCTTCACTTTTCTGCCTTTGCTCTTAACAGGAAGTGTCTCACACATCGCGTTCTCTTTCAACATCACTGTACCAATTACTATGACATGGTTTTAAATAAGAATATCCTTTCTTGCAATTTCAATACATGAAATCATTATGAAGGTTAGAAAGAAAAAGGTAGCGAAACTATCTGATATGTTACCGAACATATCCAACAAAGAATTTGATGTTGCCCAATTTTTAAGAATGAGTTTTTCTGGAATACTAACACTTTATTGAGACAATCTCATAGGATATGGTTGGAAAATAACTAATCCGTTTCAAAGATCACGTCTATTTATGAAAGAGATAAATAGATCAAACTAACACAAAAATTTGATCTACAACAACAACAGGATAATTTAAATAACTTGAGTAGCACGATAGGCTAGTAATAGAAAAAGAAGTAAACAAGTCAGAAGATAACGAAGACACGGATACCTATAACATATAATTGATCCATACAATCATATGCCATAAAGAAATGGGTTACCTCCAAAATTATACAGTACAGTCAAAGGATCACTTTCTGTGAGACAATCTTCTTTGCTTAGTCTTCAATCTGGGGTGCTTTTGCTCCACTTGGAGAATTGACGTTCCATTCTACTTGAGATGTCGAAGTACGTTCATTACTAACAGATGACTTTGTCTTTGGTGGAATACACTCTCTAGCAAGATGTCCGGGCATCCCACACTTGAAACAGATGATTCCTTTGATTGTACAATCCCTTGTCAGATGATCTTTCTTACACTTCCAACATTTCGGTGCAGATGTCACGGTCAGACCAAACCTGCTACTACTAGTACTTTCTCCACAATATTGCTGCTGTTGTTGGCTTCCCGGAGATTGCGAGTACGTTTTCTGCTGGAATCGCTTGACCTTACGATTTCTCCTTCTTCGTAACCAATATGGTCCAACGTTATAGGGTCTCACATCCTGAGACTGATTCAACTCTAACAAAATCTTAGCTTCGACTATCAATTCTTGTTGCTAAATAATCTTCTGAGTTTGCTGTATAATTACATCAGCCGTTTTTCGTATTACTTCCATAGTTGCAGTCATATCACCATCATCACGTCTCGCTTCCACACGCGTACGTCTATCACGAGTCATCGTCTTTCTTCAAAGACACACGAATCAAAATACAATGGAAACCAGATGTAACCATTTCAAATAAACATTGTTTCCTTTCAAAAATCAAACACACAGACAACACAATACAAGCAAAATAGACTTAACCACAAACCCCAAAAGACTCAAACAGTGCTCTGATACCAACTAATATAACACCCTCCTTAGGGCATCACATTTCTGACAACAAGCTCATAATCTGAAAATCAGTTCATAAAAGGTTTGAGTTATACAGGATGGGTTTCAAAATTTCCTTCTCGCGGAAACATAAACATACTGATATTTATAAGTAATACTGAAAAATAGATTTAAACTGAGTAATATACATTATATAACAGACACCACTTAATCTTTATCAATTATTCAAGAAATATAAAACTTACAGACTCACTTTTAAACAATAGCAAACCCTATAACGGGTCCTACTTAATAGCACGGTAAAACACTAACGAAAAAACTCAACATACTTATTTTGTCTTGTATCCATCTTGATGTGTCATGTATCTATTCCTCCTCAAATCTGTACACTAACTAGTCCGGGATGGTCACTCCTCGATGTTGTCACTAAACTCAGAATATTTGCCTCTAGTCAAGCCTAAGAAACTTATTCCATCTACTATATAATTTTTTTAACAATATAATACAAACACAACAAAATAATACAGCAAAGAGGTAAGATCATCTATGCCAATACCAACATGGTAGCACAGAGATAACACAAACAGCACACCATACAGGTATATCATACCATAATTACAATCATGTCCTCAACATTATTGTCATCACACAGATACAATAATTACAATCATGCTCTCAATCATTATTTATCACAACAAATATAATAAATAATAATTACCATCATGCCATTAACATTATTCAAATCACACGATAATTACAATAATGCCATCAACATTATTTATCATCATCATCATCCAACATTCCTCAATTATTATATCACACAGAAACAAATATTCAATATTTATGATAATACCCTCAACATTATCCAAGTATTCAACAGTTCAATTATCATAACCAATACTCAATAATTATGCATGTGCACATAGACTCAATTTTCTACTCCATGGAGGTTTTCACAATTTCGAGAAGAATGCTCTAGTTAATAGTCAGCCTTAGCCCAAAGACAATCTCCAGTCTTCGAAAAGAATCGTTTTCTTGTCGGGTATCGTTAATGCGTTGCAATGGACTGCATCGCCAAGTGGCACATGGTCTTTTGCTAATCAACATCCACTGGTTGACCGCCGCGCCTTGACGCCCCCAAGATCCACCATAGACCTCACTTTTCAATTCTCATTCTCTCTTCAACCACAAGGGTCACAATAGCTATCAGCTATTAATTTTTGTTCAATGCACGAATATCTCAATGCAATTCTGTTCAATTTCATCAAATGCCCCAATGCATATTTTTCAATTTTATCATATGCCTCACTGCACACTTTTCAATGCATGTACAATGCACCAAATGCTAATCACAGGCAAAATTCATAATATTCTCATATAGTGTCCATACACTGGTTCATGCATATAAAATGCACCATTGCCAATCACAGGCAAAATTCATCATTTTCTCATACAGTGTCCATACATTAGTCCAACATGTAATCTTACTGTTAAATTTATTTGTGAAATCATATTATCGCGTTTTCATAGTCGCGCAACACTTTTGTTGCATTTTTCACAATCGCTCAACATTTCTGTTACGTTTTCACAATTTCACAATATTTCTGTTACGTTTTCAAATCGCGTAGCAATTTTCCATCGTTTCTCAATCACGTAAAAATATTCCATCATTTTTCAATCACGTAGTGATTTTTCAATGTTTTCTCAATCACCTAAAAATATTTCACCATTTTTAAATTGCGTAATAATTTTTCAACAATATCTCAAAAGTGTAAAAATATTTAAACGCTTTTCAAATTGCGTAGAAACATTTCAACATTTTTTTCAAATCACGTGGAAATATTTAAACATTTTTTCAAAACGCGAAGCTTAAAAATCACGTTTTTAAGTTACTTATTCATTTTTCACCATTTTACAATTACGTAAAATATTCCTCAATATTCCAAACATTATTTTAGACTTTCAAACAAATCAATATCATTTTCAACATCATTTTTCACATTTCTCCTTTAAGAAATCCTTTTCTCAAAATAATATGACTTCACACATTATTTTCCACATTTTCTTACTCAAGAAAATTATTTTTGCAATATATTCACAAATTCGCCATTTCATTGAATTAAATCAATGTTTCTTACTTAAAATTTCCTAACGCGTTCCAAAGCCCAAAGGATGAGTTTTACGTTAGTAAATTTTAAATCATCAATGTTTCCTTTATAATTCAAAATAAATTCTCAAATTTAATCCTCTTCCAAAATAATTTGAGGTTCAAACCCTTACAACCTCTATTTTCCTTTCATAACCAAAATTTCTATTTCTCAAGTGATAAAACACTCTGATTCCATTTCCAAAATCCTTGTACTAAATTAAATTATATTTCCACTTTGACAATCACTTTGTTTCATAAAACCAAGGCATTACAAACCTTCAAAACCGTGGACATAGTCATTGAAACCATCTTACATTTTTTCCTTCTAAATCAATTAAGTACCATTCTTGTTTTTACACAAACAAAACCATTAAAATTTCCTTCATAAACCGTGAGACTCATGGTCTTTAAAACCAATTCATTTGTTCATTTTCATGTCCACTTTCTTTGCAAATCCTTAAAATCATCAACGTATTACCCTTTTCATCTAAAATCTCATGATTAATAAAATATTTAGAATCTTTTGCTCCAAAAATATTCTTGAGGCCGTGTGCCTCTATGGTTCTTTGGAACCAAAAATTGTTTTCCTTTCCATCATCAAATCATGGCATACATATACATATTCATAATATATATCACAAACATGCCATAAACAAAAGCAATAAATCATGCAAATCATATCAAGCATAAGCAAATAATCAAAACACATAAACACCCACAAATAATTACTTGACCATGGATATGAATCCTCACATGGATTCACCATCCATCAAATACAAAATCATCTCTCACCACAATGCTTGGTTGGTGAGATGGATCTCCCTCTTACCTCTTGAAGAACCTCAAAAGCTCCTTGCGTTGCTTCTTTTTCAAAGTCTTTCACCACCAAGGGCTTCTCAAATACAAAACAAAACACAAGTTTATTAGTATATCAAAGCTTGAACAAGGAAAACCATGGATCAAACATGGCTTAGAATATAAAAAAGAGATAAGAAATGAAGTTTCCTTACACTTCACCATAAAAACCCTATAACTTTGCTCTTGAAGAAAGTCCTTGAAGAAGAAAGATTTAGAACTTACTCCAAACTATAAAGTGTCTTAGAATGAGGTATAGATTCAAGAAATAAGGTTAATTGAAATTAAAGAGTGATGGAAGGTGGTCCTTGGTGTTTGGTCGTGAGCTTGGCTTGAAGAGAAAGGAGAGAAAATTTTTGATGAGTTAGCTTCTTGGAAATGATCAAGAATGATCAATAATGACCAAGACAACTAATAATGGTCTTCAAACCTTGCTTTAGCTCCTAAATCAACACCAAAACCGTCCTCCCCTTCTTGCTTCTTCAAAAAGTGACCAATCTCACTAGCCACCATTTTAGGCATTCCTAGCCATTGATTAGATCAATGGTTAGGATTAATGTAGATTCTAGGTTTAGCCTTAGATAGAAGACTTAATCTAGTCCATTGGATCTTTCTCCTTGAAATCCTAGCCCTTAAATGTATCTCCAAAATGAAGGGTCAATATTACTCCTTCAAACATTACATCCAAGGGTCACAAATGGTCTTAGCCACTTTATAAGACCAAATCTCAACCCTTGATTAAATCAATTGTGGATATCCAAACCACCAATGTCGACTAAACAAAATAATATTTATTTTTATCTGCTATTACCCTACAAATAATATTTTTACTGTATTTTTATCACCCGATAATTAAGTACAGTACAAAACACAGTAAAAAAAATTTTAAAAACTGTTTCTGGATTCATGTTTAGTAAGATCTCCCGTCTCCGTCTCAACAGTACAAATTTTTCTGGTTACAAAAAAATTTTCACTTTTCAGGACCCGCCTGCGCCCACGTGTAGCCCATGGTTAATACTAAAATAATCAGAGAAACATAAAAATTTCATAATCATCCACAAAATTATAAAAATTATAAAATTTATGAAAATCAAATCAGATTACGTAAAATAATTAAGACTTAACAGTTATAATTAAATCACGTAAGGTTTTCACCGGCCCGAAAATTATTATTTTCTTGATACGGAGTAAATCACACAAACGATCAAATGTACTGACAGAATACTCAAAATAATTTTACAGTACACAGAAATCACTAAACAGTAGAATTCTGTTAACTATCAAAATTACTATCAAATAGTTAGGAAATTTGGGATGTTACATAAATTCCTTATCATACTACCTTTGTTTCTTCTGATGAGAAGAACCTTTCACAGTATCCTTAGCTCTCTTCTTCTTGTTGTTTTGAGAGGTTAAAGCCAAGTGAGCACTTTCTGTCTTATCTCTTAGCAGCCTCTCTTCTTCTTGCACACAGTGAGATATAAGCTCATTGAGGGACCATTTGTCCTTTTGAGTGTTATAACTCACCTTGAATTGCCCAAAGTGTGTAGGAAGAAAGATCAAAATCAAGTGCACGAGCAAGTCCTCAAACAACTCTAACTTGAGTGGCTTGAGCTTTGATGCAAGATTAGACATTTTCATAATGTATTCCCATATGTTCCCTTTGCCCTTATATTTCATTGAGACGAGTTTAGCCAAAAGATTAATCGCCTCCGACTTTTCATTCTTGGTAAAATATTACTCAATTTCCTCAAGGAACTTCTTGGTATTCTTGCTCTCAGCAATAGAGCCCTGAAATGCTTCCGAAATGGAGCATTTCATGATCATCAAGCACATTCGATTAGAGTGATCTTACTTCTCAATTTTAACTCATCAGGGTTTTTCAGAGTAAGAGTGGGTCGCTCCGTCCTAAGTGCCAAATCTAAATCCATACAACTGAGAATTATCTCCATGACTTCTTTCCAGGCTTTGAAATTCGTCTCATTCAGCCTTGGGATGATATTGACTTGAGCAGAAATATTTATAGCACTAGTAACAGAAACTGGATAGAGAACGAAATAAATAAACATATTCACATAAATAAGCATGTCAATAAAAATAAGACATGAACAATTATCCAGAATTGAGAATCCATTACAAGATATCTAGCACAACATTAATTCCTAGTCTTTGGACAGAGAAATTAACTGTAAGTGGTACTCTCAATGCAATGATCAAATATTGACGATAAGTTCTGTCAAACAACAACATTTCTTTAGACCGACTATTATTCACATGAAAAATAAAAACTTTATAATCGTCACATATTCACCACCACATATATGTCATTATTTGGCCAAACTTTGTCTTCCTTTGGGCCAAGCATAGTTGGCATAAATAACTTCACGTAAACATCCATGTAATTTTAATCAAATTAATTTACACAACAGGGGTTACTTTGGCAACGTGTTGTTTCAATTAACTTAATTAAAAATACTAGACCAACCAAGAAGAAAAAAAAAAGAAACCATTGCACGATGGCCTTGTTTTCACGTACAGGAAGGCATTCTTGTTGAATAAAATATATAATAAAACCAAAACATTATTGGCTACAAGGAAGCCACTAAAACCAATTTGAAATTCATGCCAACACATATTCTCAGCCAATATATTCTTGTGAAAAAAAAAGGTAAAAGCCCTAAATTTCATAATTAGGGTTCATAAAAATTGGGAGAAACAATTATTATAGGAAGATAAAAAAAATACCCTAACTATGCTCCGGAAAATCCACAAATCCTAATAATCTAACAACGATGACGTCTCTGATACCATTTGTTAGAGATTGATTCTTTAATTCTTTAATCTTTAGAACAAATTCTAGATGCATACACCCTAGAACGAAACACCATAAGACCTAAGATCTACATCATGCCAGATTATCAAGGATTTTTAGATTTTCATAAATACCTGGATCCATAGCTATTGATCACCAATTGTTGCGGAATATTTCTGGCAATCAATCACGAACAAGGGGGTAGTTTGTGATCTTCTTCAACCAAATCGCTTTAGCTCCTCTATGAGACCGTTGTCTCTCTTCTAGATGGGGAGAAGGGAAACTGTGTTATGATTTTGGTATATTGGGGACCATAACCATTTCTGACGTATATTAATCAATTAGGATTCCCATAATCCCCTAATGGGCCAATATGGTATCTACTCATTAAACCCACATGAAGTTGTGAAGTCTACGGGCTCACTAAATTAGATCACTTAATAACAAGCCTAATAAATTAAATAGCTAATATAATTGTCAATTAAATATGATGTCCAACATTAATTAGGAAACGTAAATTTCCTAACATAATGGTCTCCAAAGTCCCTTGAATCAGAGTTGTAGATGATGAATGCCGATGTAGATGATCATGATGCTGCAATGGGAAATAAGCAGGGTAGAAGAATAGGTTGCGGGTTTGCAAACTAAACCATCACAACCACTTTTGTAGAATCAAACCCCCACTAACCAAATTCCAGATATAACAACCTGAAACCTAGCGAGCCACTAGACTTACTCATCATCATCTGAACCAACCAAGATGAAACCTCGTCGTTGCCAGTTACCACCCAAATCGAGCTCATAGCAGTAGTCCTTCAACCCAAGCCATCACCAGAGTCTCCATCATTCGAGCATAATCGCTGATAGGGTTGGGCATACAAGGAAATATTGAGGGTGGAGTGTTGCTAGGGATGAAAGAGAGAGTGGTTGAAAGGATGGCATTAGTTTTGTTTTAGACGGTGAAAAGATGAGGAGTGATTTTTAGTTGAGTTGGAAAATTTTAATGGAGGGACAAAGAATGGAAAAAAAATTGTATACAATGACAATAATATTCTTAATAGTTAGGTAACGGTCTAAATTTAATTTAATAATATTTTATTTTTAATCCAATGTCATTTATGGTTATTAATACTCATGTATCACATTTTTATTGGTGTAATGTACTACTCTCATAATGTAGAAGAATTTCTCCAGGGAATGGGGACAAGTGATTTCTATCCTTGATGGTGGCGAGATTTAACAATTGACTTTCTTATGTTATATATATAAGGAAAAATTTCAAAAAATCCTCTTGTACTATATGTGATGTGCACTTTAGTCATATTACTTTAAAAATGTACAAAATGAACTCATTACTTTGCGAATTGTGCACGATGCTACAAAATGATAACAAACGTTAAATTTTAGATGAAAATGAGTATATGCAATTCACGTGCACATCTCAAGTTATAATTGTCAAACGATGTCCAATTTTTGCACATGATATACACGTGGGGAGTTCTTCTTCTTCCTCTCACCTAATCCTAAACCCTTGAACTCCATAACTCAATTGCTTAAGCAACACTGAGCAATGATTGAGTTGTAATTGAGGGAGCAGAAGCGTCCATCATTTAAATATGAATTTGATTAAATATTCTTTATTTTTTTCAAGGTCATTACAGTTGAAGATGAAGAGGTTGGAGGAAGAGAGAGAGAAACAGAATGATGGAAAAGAAGACGAGAAACTAGATCTGTTAGTTTTCGGTAAGTAGCGGTTGTCGAAAAATGACAAATCTAACGGAGAACGAGAAGAGACCGAATCGGCCAGTTTCGAACCAAAGATTCGCCGGCTTGATGAGAGCACCACGAACACTGATAAGTAGTTACCAACAATAGGTGATGATGGTAAGGTAATGTATAAGATGGCCAACGATTGCCTATATAGTCCAAGATTGCTCGTCAAATTGAAATCACGATTTCAATAGCACGCACAATTTATCCCTCAATGGCAGCAATTCAGTTTGCAAGATTGAAGAAATGAGGGAATATCCCTTAATTACCCTAAACAAAAATTGGTCATCATTTGACAATTACAGCTTGAGACGTGTACGTGAGTGACACATGCTCATTTCCATCTAAAATTTAATGTTTGTTATCATTTTACAGTACCATGCACAATTCACAAAGTAATGGATTCATTTTGCACATTTATAAAGTAGTATGACCAAAGTGCACATCACGTATAATACAAGTTTTTTTTTTAAGTTTTCCCTATATATAACTAGTGTTTTTGACTCGTGTAATGCACAAAGTAAAAAACTATGCCAATATGACATTTTCGTATATAACAATTACAGTAAAAATCTTCATAAATAACTTCATATGCTAGAAGTTTCGTCTCAAGAAATTTTTAGCCTATTATTTGATGATGTTCGATATGTGTTAATTCCTAAACTATAATTTTTCCTTTATTCTTGTTTTTTCTGTTTTGTACACCATATAAAAGATAAAAATAAATATTTACCACTTAAAATTTCACCTCCTTCTCAAAGCTATATACTAACTTGATTTCTAATGTAAAAATTATATTTTCATTTATAGTCATTTTAGTATACCTTAAATAAAAAATCCATGGATGGAATTTAATTATATAAAATTAGACTAAAGATTCATCCCACAATTTTTCACCTATATTTTTAAAAAACATACTAAACATAGCCCTATTGCAGATTGTTTTTTATGTAATCATTATTGTGTATCCTTAGAAATATGGTAAAAATTTCATTAATGACATTTATATTTAAAATTATAATTAAAAAATCACCATTTAATTTTTCAATCTCGTTATCATGAGTTATACTAAAGTAACCAATAATGCTAAAATGCTAAAAAAATATTAGGTTGACAATTATTACAATGACAAATAAAAATAAAACGTGTTGAAAAATAAAATGGGGACTAATAATATTGTCAAATTATGTACCAAAAAAAATATTACTAAATGATATTTTATAACCTATACATTTATACTCCATTTGGTACACTTGATAGTATAAGACTTAATAGTATTAAGTAGTATGATAAAGCCTAATAGTATAAAGAGACTCATAAGTTGTTATATTATTTGGAGTTTGGTACACAATAGTATAAAGAACCTGATAGTATAATAATTATTTATCATGACTATAATACCCTTTAATATAAAAAAATCAAAAATAAAATAAAAAAGTTGTCTTTGTGGAAGCCATACGACCTTCATCAATGGAGGTAAATTTGAAATATGATTTGTTGGTTTAACTCCATTTTTTGAATCTTTTGGATCTCTTGTATCAGGTTGAGAGTTAACTGACCAAGCAAATTTTTTTAAAAAAATTACAGATTTGTCTATAGTTTTTTAGATCTTCTGCAACTATGCATCACTAAATGTGGGAACAACGATGGTGGCTAGGGTCTGGCACAAAGAAGTCATTACCAAAGACACTGCATAAAGCCTCCATCAATCGACCTAGGTAGCATGAAGAAAATGCCACCATAGCCACACTATAAACCTCCATCAACAAATCTCGCCGCCACCATTTCGGTGGCCATGGTTGTGGTGGTTAGTGGCAAACAAGAATGGCTGGAATTCAGACAAGTTGGTCATGACAGTGGTTAAAAAGCACAAAAATGCTCATCATGGCTATAGTGGTTGAAAAGTGGTAATGGTGGTGGTCTAGTGGTGGTGGTGGTGATGGTCCGGTGATGGTGGTCCAGTGGTGGTGGTGGTAGTTTGACAGTGGTCTTAGTAGAAGTAGAGGTTAGAGTGATAGAGATAAAGATGAAGGATACGATAGGAACATATATCTTGTCAGGTCTTATCCTTGGGTGAGGGAGGGGATAAAGTTATCATGTTATAATGAGATAAAATTAGTTGACTGGATGTGACTATACTATCATATGTCAACACCAAACACATGTTAAAACATGATTTTATATTCTTATACTATTAGGTCATTCCTATCAGGTGCCCCAAATGCAATCTTAGTTTACACAACTTAAGTAGATTAAATATTTAAGTAATAAATACTAATTTGGTTTTGCTCGAACTCATTTTCTTTAAGTGCATTAGTTTGCTTTATGTTTTAGGCCCTTGACCCTATTTTGTTAGCTAAAAACAATCCAAAATAATCGATATAAAAAGAAAGAAAAATATATAACAAAATGACTTAAAAAATAAAAAATTAATAATTATATTAACAATTTATCATTTTACAAACCCTATATTAAGGTTGTAAGCATTAATGTGACAACTACTTATTGTAATAAGAAAAGAATTACATAATAATAATATCTCAAAAATAACAATCTTATACAATGTTAAAATCTAGGAGCTGAGGCTAACTTGCAACATCATATCTTGGAAGATCATTCTCATAAAATTATTAGCCTGTTAGACTCGATCATACTGGACATGTGCTAATTCTTATGTTGTAGTTTTTCCTTTGTCCTTGTTTCTTATTTTCTTTGTAACAAAAATAATAAAAACAAATTTTCATCTTTTAAATTTTCATCTCCTTCTTAAGGCTATACTAAGTTTGAATTTACAAATTGTTTTAACCAAAAACACAACAATAAAAAAAGGATAAAGCAAGACCCATGTGATAATATATATATTAAAGGCAGTAAAAATATTCATAGTCATTACATTCATTTTTCTTTTTGGTCAAAGATTTGCATCATTAACTAGTAATGAAAGTATACAATCGATCCCAAAATACAAAACATGGAAACCACATACAACCACAACAAACATTGGTGGAAAGGGAAATATATGATGATATGATTTAGGTGATGACCTTCTTAATCAACCTCCAACAAGCCAGGAGGAATAGCTATCTGCACCTTAAGTGCAATAAGTTAGAACTAATTCACATTCAGACTATTTGTTCTTTACTTACTCTATTATCCAGGTTCTTTTACAAGAATAGAACATGACCAAACACACATTCCTAGGCCACATTGATGATGTTGACTTAGGTAGGACCCTCCATTTCTCCCGCCTTCAACTGGATAGGTAGTGTCTCTGGCTTTTAAGATTAAGGGTGAAGATATTTTTGGTTGGATATAAATTTAACACATTAAATTTGTATATATTTATAAAAAAAATTAGAAAAAGAAGATAATTTTTTGTGATGACTAAATTTAGTGAGATTTGTCTATCTTTTTTTTTTAATTTTTTATAAATATATACAAATCTAAAATATATATATTGAACCCAACAGGTGTTACATGCCTTTTCTAGAATGATGGATGGGTCATCAGTGCTATTCTCAGTATCAGAATCAAAGAGGAATGTTTAGACATTAGTTAATTCCTCTTTCTCTCTCTACAAAGTAAAAACAATATAAATTTGGTTTTATCCCATCACGATTAATCCATATGCTATACACCGTAGTAGTCACGGTTAATCCAAACCTCGCCACTTAGATCACAACGAGGTCCTTCCATTGTTGGAAACCGAAGATTGGTGGTCAGAGATTCGATCTCCTCGTAGGGTTGTTTTAATATGAACCTTCTAGTCAAAGGTTCAGTGATGGACCTTTGACTTTACCTTTGATAATAAGTTTATGATATTTATAACAAAGGACAAATTATATATTATGTTTAAACCCTTTCACTCTATGTATTTTCATATTGCAGAAAAGAAAAAATTCTTCGTTACTTTTAGACCCTTTAACTATTGGTATTTCCACCTCAATAGTTTTCAATCTTTTAACTGAGTTGATGTATAAACTTCAAGTGACTCAATGTCTAGAGGATATTTTTAACTTTCATCTCTTTCATGGCATTAGAGAAATGATCTAATTTTAACTTTTCATCAATTGTTTTCTATATTCGATCACAACAAACAAATCACATAAACAAATCAGAACAATAAACACATCACTCAACCATAGATCTAACTATCTCTCCTATGTGAAGATCCAAAGCATAAGACAACAATTTTTTAATTTCTTTCACAGGTCAGAATGAATCAAAGGAACATAAATCATCAATTAACCAAGTTAGTTTGAAAACCCTGAGCATAAATCAACATCTAAAGCCAAAAAAATGAATCAAAATTGTTCCTTTTGAATAAATCTAGAACAACAATTATTCCATTTGTAGAGCTTGATTCCTTGCACGAGTGTTCTTAGTTGTCGTAGCAATTGCCACACTGGCATCATCATTGTCTTCTCTTGGTAGGAGTCAACCTCCGACTTCGAAGGAACCGCTTGGAGCATCCATTACACCGGCCACGCCCCCACTCGTCTCTGTCCCCAGATCTGTGAAACAGAACCACCGTAGCCGCAAGATCTGGGTAGAGGCGCAACGCTAATCTAGGAGGAGACAACCCACTAAGTCGCGTCTCAGACGTACCGCTTACACCTGCAGATCCGCAACCACCTCGTCACGCTACACCACGAGCTCGCCGTAGACCACCGCGAGCAGCATCACCTTCGTCATCCCTGCACGCGTATACCCAAGCCGTAGTAGCAGACCCAGATCCTCACCTAGCCGCGTGCGACACCTCTGCTCCACCACATCGTCCAAGCCAAGTTGCTCTAAGTCGCAAGCCAGAGCTCCACCTGATCTTGCCACGCCGTCAAGCTGAACCCTAAAGGAAGGGTACATGGTAGTGGTAACAGAGGAATATGTGTTCTTCTCCAGCAAAGGTTGATGGAAGAGTGGGTAATGACTCCAATGGGGAAAAAGATGAAAAGTGACTGGACTTCTTTGTAATTATTTGTTTTGCAAAATAACATTTTTGATTTATCAATTTATAATATTAAATTTCTTTTACTTACCTATTTATCATGTTGCAGGTAATTGATCACTATCATCCATTTATTGCACGCATGGGAGGAGGAATCGTAGCAGCCCAACAAAGGAGAGATGCCAAATGCAGCAATCAGAGTCGTCCACTAGGCAGCAGATTGATTACCACTACAAAGCGTTCAACCTAGGGATCTCCACAATATAGTACTACTACTACTAAGAGCAAAGGCAACGATGACAATCAACGGTGGCAATGGTGTTCAACCCAGAGGTCAGACTAGATGGCGGCAACAGTAGAGATACCACAACAAGCTTGGCAGTGATTGGGCAAGGAATCAGATATGGAGATTGCATAGGTGTTTGAAGGAGGTGATTGTCAAAGGGTGATAAAAATGGCGGAGGGTAGGTAGAAATAGAGCAGGGAGATGACAATGGTGGTGGTCAGATGAAAACAGTGGTGATTGGCCAAGTAAACGAGATGCAACGATGATACCATGAGACACTAGTGATAGAAGGGAAGTGATCGGCAAAGGGCTTGAGAATAGGGATGGCAAAAATCCCCGGGGCTCGGGGATCCTCGCGGGGACTGCCCCGAATGCGGGATTTTTTTGCCCCGTGGGGACGGGGGTAGGGGAAAAAATTCCCCCGCAGTATGTTCGGGGGTGGGGACAGGGATTATACGCCCCCCTGCAGGTTCCTCATCCCCTTTAAAATTACTATAATAACCTTCATTATATATATATATTATATTTTATATACATTTTTGTAATTTCATCTTTTATTAATTTTTATATTTATTTAAAATAAAAAAATTAAAATAATTTAAAATGATGTTATTTTACTAAATTAGCCATCTTTTACTCAATTACCCAATGGTTCTACACTTAAACCCCAAATCCAACCCCTGTCTCTGACTCCCTTGTCACTTCAGCACTTAGCTCAGCAAAGCACTAGACGGCCAGAACAGCAACCCCTCCCCCTTTCCCAAATATTTCTCCTTTGAATTCATATTCCCTCACTCATGGTTTCACATGGTCACACTCTCACTGACTCACTCAATCGCCCATTCCCCCTACCCTTACACGCAGGCGCAGCCACAGTCCAGTCCACCACAGCACCGAGCCACGCACGTCAACCGCAAGCCCGCAGCACCGCTTGTCTCCGTTGTGCAGCGCTGTTCCATCATGTCGTGCCATCGCTCCATCCTAGAACCTAGATCTGAGATCTCAGTGACGAGCACCGAACTCAGTCAAAATTATAACTGAAGTTATTACCTAAGCTTGTAGCACAGTGACAACACCGGATCATCTCCACGAGGATTGTAGATGCAATTTAATCAAATCAAGTGAAAGTTAGTAAAGGGGGGTTTGACAGTTTAAGATCGCACTTAACAAAATTAAAGGAAGAAATAACAATTAAATAGCAGTCAATTTAGAAACCTATCTAAGATTGGGTGGATTCAATCATAGACTCTTCATAAAACACTTGAAGCGCAATTGAATTGTTAATTTGGATCTAACCGAGATCTCTGCATCAAATCCAGAATTCATACTAGACGATCGTCTAGAATTTAATTAGCAAGTGATAATCACAAATCCGCAATCACACCATTCATGAAGATCTATGTTAATTTCAAGTACCGAATTCAATTAACTTAGGCACAAATCAGTAACCTAACCCTTTTAATTCTGTGATTAATTTAGATCAATCAGTTCTAAGTTTCATCACAAATCTCAATCTTAAACCAAGATCAAATCAAATCAACATAAATAGAATCACCATTCATGCATTCAAGATCAAGAAGAAGAAAAGAGGAATTCAATTACAAATCAAATACAATACATAACCAAGATCTCAAGAATCCAAACCACAATCTCTTCAAGAGTTCTAAATTGACCGAAAGTAGCTTAGCCCTCCATTACCATGAAGGAGAGCATCAAAATATACAAAAGCTATGAGAAACTATGAAGAAACAAGAAGAAACTATGAGAGAAATGAAGGAGAATACAACTTATTCATGATAACCAATGGTGCCTTTTATAGAAGTCTAGGGTAACAAAATGACAAAGGGGAGTGGGTGGATGAGTGGGTGAGTGAGTGGAGTGTTTGAGTGGAGTGGTTGAGTGGGTTGGTTTAGTGGATGAGTGAGTGGAATGGTTGAGTGGGTTGGTTGAGTGGAAAATGCCAAAGGACTTTTGGTGAGTGGGAAATTATGGAGATGAATGGGTGAGTGGATAGATGAGTGGGTAGATTAGTGGATGAGTGGGTGGAGTGGTTGGATTAGTGGATGAGTGGATGAGTGGGTGGATTAGTGGATGAGTGGATGAGTGGATTAGTGGATGGATGAGTGGATGGTTGAGGACGAAAATTTCGTATCTGACTTGGAAGCCAAAAACGACCAACTATACTTCAGATCCATGAAAAGTACTCTTCATGAAAGTTGTAGATCTTTGCCTTGGCTATAAAATGCATATCTGGTTCATCCAATTTGGCTTCCTTCAGCCTAAGATATGTCCCAAATACTGTAGGTTGCTCAAACCCAACTTCAGCACCTCTGTTCCGACTTGCAAGCTCAAACTGACCTATTAGACTTCATTTTTTCAAAAAGTTTTCTTCATGAAAGTTGTTTATTTGGATCTCAACTATCAACTATCCAAAGTTCAGCTCATCTCAATTATTACAACTTGAGATATGATTTTATGAGTGCACACCGTTCGGATTCTAGTGACAGAACCTGTATTCTGACTTCCATGTAAACTTAGGTCCTTTAGACATTTGTTTGGGACTTCGAGCTCTTCATCAAAGTTGTAGAGCTTCCTCTTAGATTTCCTACAAGGTAAAATTCATGTTTATCAAATATTAGGAACTCAAGTTATGGCCAAAATACAGAAACAGTGTCAAGTCTTAATAATGCTGAAAATATTCAATTAGGACCAATTTGAGCTTAAACTCGCAAAATCATACCAAACTCAATCAATTAAGAATATGGAGAGTGTAAATGACTAAACAAAAGGGTTTATTAATGAATAAAATATGTGATTATCAAATTCTCCCACACTTAGCTTTTTGCACTCCTGAGCAAAACTCAAGACCAAAATTTTACAATCAAGAAGAACAACCAAAGGTTCAAGGGATCAAAATATTCATGAGTTAACAATTCTCCACATCTCAAACCAACAAGCAAGGTATCTTCAACATGAATCGAGAATGATAGATCTTCACAAGATTCCCTCTCAATCTCTCAAGTGTTTAAAAGGTAGGTATTTCACTCAATTCAACCCATGAAAATTACACTACCATAAGCTTGCTTATCTTCTACTTCTCCACTACTCAAAACACATGCACACACAAATCATGAGGACTTTATTCAAGGTTGTAGTGAGGTCAAGGTAACAGAAGAGGATAAAATGGATATGAGAAGATAAATACCAAAGAGAATAGAAGCAAATGAGAGCTGAGTTCAAATAACAAGCATAAAAGTTCATCCCAACTCTAATGTATATCCCTTTACATATTCATTTCCCAATCCTTTTTTTTTTAATATGAACATAACTATATACATACATTTTTTTTAGGCACTCTTTCCTTTTTCAACAACTATTTTGTACACACACCCCCACACTTGTTCAAAAACTCATCCATTAACCAAGCTAATGTTCTTTTATTCCCTAAGGTAAAGTAAGAACACGATTTTTCATTTAAGGCACATAATGAGCTAGAAACAAGGAATGGTCAAATAAGCTCAAAGGGGTTAAGCAAAGGAAAATATACAAGGTTGGCAGGAATCAGAGAATTTTCAAGAAGTCAAAAGAGTGCTTGATATCATATTGTAAACAAGGTTGGCTATTTGGTTAAACTAGCTAATTAAGAAAGAGGGCCTCAATCATGTTCATGCATGCAAGTGAAATGTAGCCTCAAAAAGAATCAAAGCAAGTTCTAGAGTGGTCATTAACATGAGTGAAAATCACACAAGAAAGAAGAGAATGGCATAAATGTTGAATCCATCCATTAGGCTCAAAATCTCACAAGGTATGCATCCATCAAACTCAATTCATCAATTCAATCATCCATCACCAGGCATATCAGTTCAAGAAGGGAGAAAAGCTATTCAATCATGCAATGAACCCTTTTTTATTTTTTTTTTTATTTTTTTTTAAAAAAAATGTTAAAATCTCTCCCCCACACTTAATATAACATTGCCTTCAATGTGAAAGAGAGATGTAGAAAAGAGCAACACAACCTGATAAGAAGTGAATCAACGTCAAGCAAAAAAGAAGCACACTATCAGTGACGCATCAGACCCTGAAAAGAAATCAAACAATAAAACTTTAGTACTTCCACAATTTAATACTAATTAATTACTACCTAAAAAAATTCCTTACTCTGCCACTAATTAAGATGCGTCTCAAGAGTAAAATTACTCCTTACTCTGCCATCACTAATTGGTTTAATAAATCTATGACAATCATATCATACTTTCCAAACAAACAACAAAAAATATTTTTATTTTTTTATTTTTTTTATATATTTTTTTTGGGTTAACTATCCTTCCCCCCCAACTAGATCACAACATTGTCCTCAATGTTAAAATATAGATGAGTAAAGGATAGAAGATATTACCTGTTGGAGAAAGCTGACACAAATTTAAACAGAAACAAAGTACAATAAAATCAAACCCATTAAAGATAAAGTTTCGAGATCTGGCTTTTTTTCTTGTTACTTCCTTCGCCGCTTCTTCTCTGTTGACCAATCTATTCGAGCTAATACCTTATCGTGTACATACTCAAAAGCTTCTAATTTATCAATGAGCTCATCAATAGCGGAGGCAGAGATAAGAAGTTGTTTTGCGAAGGAGTGATAAATTTATGTTCCACAACTTTGTCAAGAAAAAATAACAAAAGATCAAAGAAATTATTAACATTCAACAAACCAATGGGTCTATGGTGGATGTTTAGTTCGGCCCAAGAGACGATTTGAAAAATTTCTTCCAAAGTACCAAAACCACCGGGTAAGACAATAAATGCATCAAAATTATCAACCATTGTTTTCATTCGTCCATGCATGGATGTTACCTGAATTTCTTCTCCAACTGTCCTTCCAGTGATGTTATTTTCAACTAAAGGTTTAGGAATAACACCTAAAACCTGACTGCCTCCTATAAAAGCTGCAAGTGATACAACCCCTATTAACCCACGACAACCTCCCCCATATACAAGATGAATATTCCTCGCAGCAAGTGATCGACCAAGAGTGCTAGCTGCGTTTACAAACTCTAATCCCTTCCCATAACTCGACCCATAAAAAACACAGACATTTTTTAGGTTACGAATAGAAGGCCCCATTCTATACTTTTCCTCCCTTTGAGTGTTTCTGAGTTGAAGGAAAATAGAGAAAATAGAGTGTTTAAATAAGAAAAAGAATGGAAAGGGAAATAATTGCACCTATAAGGGTAGGTTGGCTGTTGTCAGAAAAGGTTGAAATTAAGAAACACAGAATCTTTTTTTTTTCTTTTGACTTCAAGAAAACCATCAAGGTAAAGAAGTCTAGAAACCTCTGAAGGACCATGCTCAAAGGATCGTCTGTACAAAAATCAAAATACAACAAAATGATACAAAGATAAAAGAAATAGAAAATGATGACATACCTGTATGTACAATTTCCATGGCGTATCTTTATACTGCGCGTCATGAGTGCAGTAGACATCACGTCCGTTTTTTTTTCTTTTTTTATTTTTTTTTTGAAATTGTTAGAAAAACTTGATGAAAGATGAGTGTATACTTACTTAAGATTGGGATGGAGGTAGTCTGCTCTTTCGGCTTTGTGCCAAAGCATTGTTGACCAGTATTCGACCCATTCAAGACCAAATAAGCAACATAGGGCTCCCAAAAGGGACAAGTGGCCATAATACGATTGGCCCTCACATGTGGATACAATATACCTTCTTTGTTTTTCAATTAAGAAGGCTGGATCAGGATGCATACATTTCCCCATTCACGGTTTGTGTTACCAAAGCCAACCCTAAGATGTATACATAATTTTTTTTTTTTTTTTTTTTTTTTTTTTTTGTTTTTGTTTTTTTTTTTTGAAAGATGACATGAAGAAGAAGAAGATGATGATATGTACAGATTGTTTGTGGATATGGCTCACATCTGCCTCTGGTTTAACGTCAAGTAACGGCTTAAACGTCTTCTATGAGTCGAGGATAAGTTTCCCATCCAATTTTCTTATAAATTGGCAAACAGGGTCTTTTAGAGTCAGATTCCCAAGACTGTAGCGTTTTTCTTCATCCTTGAAGAGATTCCACAATTTAAGAATTTCACGATGTACCAATCCACAAGAATGCGTCTCAAGAGTCAATAAGATATCATCTAATGACTCCTTACTCAGTCTATTCTTAATGAAGAAAATTTTATCTTCTCTATTTGCGGAAACCATCCCCAAAGTACGACATCGCTTGTTACAGTTCCATCGTCCACATTTGTGACAGACTTGTAACCTTTTTGCTCTTCTCCTTTTAGAATATGAACTTCTTCCAAGACCGGGCATATATGAGTCAAATGAAATTGAGGACTCACCTGCTAATCGGACCTTTGCTTCAATTATCCAGCGTACATCTTCTGGCATACCTTTGTGCATTAACAGTCTCAATCTTTCACATCGAACTTTGTAGATCTTTCTCAGAGCATTTTGAGGAAGAGAAGGAAAATGTTTTCTCAGGTTTGAAAGAATGACATCCATTTTGAAGGAGAAGAAGGGTTCAGTTATTTTGGGAAACTGAAAAATAAACCGACTTGAGAGTCACGGAGTACCGTATCCGCCACTTAACCGACAACACAAAGAACTCAAGAACTTGGTTTTTCAGGAATGGTTGAGTCTCTGTCCATTAACTTTGAGCACATTACCATCCTAGGATCCTCAATATCTACGGCCCCAGAAGATACACGTGTTTGACAATAAAAGAACCGCGCCACCTAGATCTCAATTTCCTAAGAAGTAGGTACAGATGATAATCTCAAAGCAGAACTTTTTTTACCAATGTTCGCAGCTTTTGCAAAAGGTGTAACAAACCCTGAATAAAGTAGGCCAATAAAATCCATACTGCAAGATTTTCGCAGTTGTTGTCGCTGAAGAAAAAAAAATGACCTCCACATGCTTCCGAGTGACAAAATTTAATGGCACTACCTACCTCATTGTCGGGCACACAGCTGTTTTCTTTTCTTTTCTTTTCTTTTTTTTCTGTTTTTTCTTTTTTTTTATTCATAATGCGGATGGAGAAGGTTCATCACCTCCATTTCTGCATTCTCTGGAAGTTCATGATACTGTTTGAGGCGGTGTCCATTTACGACGAAAACTTTGGCAGTGACCTCACTTTTAATCTGAACAGCACCAGAAGGAAAAACCTTAGTAACAATAAATGGTCCATCCCATCTAGACCTTAATTTGCCAGGCATGAGTCGGGCGGGAGTTATAGAGGAGAACTTTTGACCAATCTCAAATGTTTTCCTCGAATCATCTTATCATGGAAGGCTTTGGTCTTCTCCTTATAAAGTTTGGAACTTTCATAAGCCTCCAAGCGGATCTCCTCCAATTCTTTGCAGTGCAGCTTCCTCTCCATACCTGCTTGATCTAGGTCCAAGTTGCACCTTTTCACCGCCCAGAATGCATGATGCTCAATTTCCACCGGCAGGTGGCAGGCTTTTCCAAAAACAATTCGATACGGAGACATCCCGATTGGTGTCTTATAAGCAGTCCGGTAAGCCCATAAAGCATCCTCAAGCCTCTTGCTCCAGTCTTTTCTGTTAGGTTGAACTGTCTTCTGAAGTATCTGTTTGATCTCCCTGTTGGAAATCTCGGCTTGCCCATTAGTTTGGGGATGGTAAGGTGTAGAAAATCTGTGCAAGACCCCATACTTTTTCATCAAAGCTTCCATGCTTCGATTACAAAAATGTGAACCCTGATCACTGATGATGGCCTTCGGAACTCCAAACCTGCAGAAAATTTGTGATCTAACAAAATCCACAACAACTTTGGAATCATCAGTCCGAGTAGCTTTCGCTTCCACCCACTTGGATACATAATCAACAGCTAGCAAAATGTAAACAAAACCAAAAGAAACAGGAAAGGGTCCTATAAAATCAATACCCCATACATCAAAAATCTCACAGAACAATAAGGATTTCTGGGGCATCTCATTCCTTCGAGAAGTGTTTCCTGTTCTTTGGCATTGATCACAAGATTTACAAAATAAATATGCATCATGAAATAGAGTGGGCCAATATAATCCAGATTCCAAAACTTTCCTAGCAGTCCTTTGGGGACCAAAATGACCGCCACATGCAAGTGTATGACAAAAGCTAAGAATAGAATGGAATTCATTATCAGGCACGCATCTCCTAATGACTTGGTCACTACAAAATTTTCATAGATAAGGGTCGTCCCACATATAATATTTTGACTCACTCTTCAATTTATCAATCTGAGCCCTAATAAAATGTACAGGGAAAACACCAACAACTAAGAAATTTATCAAATCAGCAAACCAAGGAGTGTTACCTTGCAGCTTGAAAAGCTGCTCATCAGGGAAGACATCATGGATAGGAAAAGTATCTGTCTCCCTTTTAATTCGACTTAGGTGATCAGCCACTAAATTCTCCGCTCCACTTTTATCACGGATTTCAATATCGAACTCTTGGAGGAGCAAAATCCACCTAATCAACCTAGGCTTTGCTTCAAGCTTCTTCAGGAGAAACTTCAGAGCTGTATGATCTGAAAACACAACCACTCTAGAACCAAGAAAATATGATCGAAATTTGTCTAAAGCAAAAACAATTGCTAAAAGTTCCCTTTCAGTGGTGGTGTAGTTGACTTGTGCAGGATCTAAAGTTCTTGAAGCATAGGAGATGACATGAGATATTTTGCCGACCCTTTGTGTAAGAACAGCTCCCAAAGCATAATTAGAGGCATCACACATGAGCTCAAATGGGAGTGTCCAATCTGGTGGCTGGATGATAGGTGTACTGATCAATGCTTGCTTCAAGTGATTGAAGGCATCCTTGCATTTCTGGTCAAAATGGAACTCCACTTCTTTTTGTAGCAAGTTGGATAGTGGAAGAGCAATTTTGCTGAAATCTTTTATGAATCGCCTATAGAAACCTGCATGACCAAGGAAAGAACAAACCTCCCGCACGCATGTGGGGTAAGATAGGCATGAAATAACATCTATTTTCGCAGGATCTACCTCAATACCCTTGCTAGATATTATATGCCCTAAAACTATGCCTTGTTCTACCATGAAATGACATTTCTCAAAATTCAGAACAAGGTTAGTTTCAATGCATCTATGTAAAACCTGAGCCAGACTATCCAGACATGCATCAAAGGAAGAGTCATAGACAGTAAAATCATCCATAAACACATCCATGCAATTCTCTAAAAAGTCAGAAAAGATACTTACCATACACCTTTGAAAGGTGCCCGGAGCATTGCACAGACCAAAGGGCATCCTCCTGTATGCAAATGTGCCAAATGGACAAGTGAAAGTAGTCTTCTCTTGGTCTTCTGGGGCTATATGAATCTGAAAATAGCCCGAATATCCATCCAGGAAATAATAATACGACTTGCCAGCTAGCCTCTCCAATATCTGATCAATGTAAGGTAGCGAAAAATGATCTTTTCTGGTAGCCTGGTTAAGCCGCCTATAATCAATGCAAACCCGTCAACTGTTCTGAACTCTTGTGGGTAAAAGTTCATTATTCTTATTCTCAACTACTGTGACCCCAGATTTCTTGGGAACAACTTGCACGGGGCTCACCCATTTACTGTCTGATATGGGATAAATAATGCCAGCTTGAAGTAGCTTGGTCACTTCCTTCTTCACCACATCTAGAATCAAGGGGTTCAGTCTTCTTTGGGGTTGCCTTATTGGTTTCGTGTCCTTCTCCAATAAAATCCTATGCATGCATGTGGAGGGACTAATACCAGGAAGATCTGCAAGTGTCCATCCGATGGCTTGCTTATTCTGCCTCAAAACCTGCAGCAATTTTTCTTCTTGTTCAGGTTGCAGATTCTTAGCAACAATCACTGGCAGCTTCTCACCATCTCCTAAATATGCATATTTAAGATGGTCTGGCAAAGTCTTCAACTCTAAGGATGGGGGCTGTACAATGGAAGGCAGCAAGCTATTTGAAACAACTAATTCAGCAACATTAAATTCAGCACACAGCTTCGACTTCTATTTTTACATGCGGTATCATTCAAGTCAGCAGTTGCATCATCACTCATACCAGCATAAATCTCAGCACATGCAGCACATGGCTCAATATCACAAGCAGTACATGTATCACAAGAAACAGAATCCAGAAAGTCAACAATATCAGGGAATTCAAAGATATAAATCAAGATAAACATCATCAACCAAAGATCTCAATCACATCAATATGGAAAACAGAATGCTCCTCTAGGGGATGTCTCATGGCATCAAAAATGTTAAACTGTACCAAATCATTGCCAAACTCCATAGAAAGGGTGCCAGCATGCACATCTATCTTAGTCTTGGCGGTCTTGAGGAATGGTCTGCCTAGAATCAATGGAGCATGGTTTGCTGAAGACTCATCTTCATGTCCAAGACGTAGAAGTCCACTAGAAAAATTAACTCATTCACCCGAACTAACACATCTTCCAGCACTCCTGCTAGATGAGCAGTGGTCCTATTCGCCAACTGAATCACGATACCAGTGGGTTGCAAAGTGCCAATGTTCAATGACTTATAAACTAACATAGGCATGACATTGATTGAAGCACCCAAATCTAGCATTGCATGTTCAAATCTGGAGTTGCCTATCGTGCAAGGAATTGTGAAAGTTCCAAGATCTTTGCATTTCTGTGGTATGCTTGGCAGAATCATTGCAGAAACATTTCTGCCCATGCTAATCTTCTCATTTCCCTTCAACCTTCTCTTATGAGTGCACAGCTCCTTGAGAAATTTGGCATACTTAGGAATTTGCTTGATTACATCCAAGAGAGGAATATTGATTTCCACCTTCCTGAATGTGTCCATGACTTCTCTTTCTATTTCTGTTTGCGCAGTATGCTTGGACTGTGTGACTCTATTTAGAAAAGGTAGTGGAATGGCCAGATTTGAATTCTCTGCACATTTCTTCTGTGTCACAGATTTTTGGACTGAGCTATCCATTTTCTTCTGTTTCTGGTCACCTTCTGGTTGCTGCACTTGTAGTTCAGGTTGTGGTGGAGTAGGACCATCAACTTCTCTGCCACTTCTCAAGCTAATGACACTTACATTGCCTCTTGGGTTGTTGACTGTTTGTGAAGGCAATTGGTTCGACCCTTAACTTTTCAGCTCACTCAGAGTGGTTGCCATCTGCCTAATTTGAGTTTGTAAATTCTGGATGGTGGCATTGACATTCTGCTAAAACAGTTTCATCAAGTCTTCGAAAGGCGGCTCAGCTGGAGTGGCTGTTGGAACAGGTAGCTGGAGGGGCTGCAGCATGGGTGGCGGCGCAGGTTGTGCTTGCCTAAATGCAGGTGGTTGGTACTTGTTGCTAGGGCCTGTAGCTTGGTATCTAAACTGTGGTTGCTGCTGTTGGTAGTGCTGTTGTTGTTGTTGACCAGAATTTTCATATCTCAGGTTGGGATAGTCCCTCCAGCCAGGGTTATAGGTATTAGAAAATGGATCATATCTGGGTTCTTCTTTGCCGTGATTGCGATATTGGGGTCTACCAGGAAAGATACCACCGTACGCAACAGATTGCTCGGAAAAATAGAACCACCATCCCGAAGTGTGGGGCATGCATCGAGGGATGAGATGAACAAGAGCAAATGCCACACACAACAGCACTATCTCGCATTGGTGCTTGTTGTCCCACCGTTAACCGCCTCACCAAAGAAGTCAATTCATCAAGTCTGTGTTCCATTCTCTCGTTAGTCTACATGAGATGATTGAATCTCATTGACTCCTCCGTTGAGGTAATAATTCGTGTGCCAAATTGTTGGGTATTGGCTGCCATGTTTGCTATCAAATCTCTCACTTTGCTGCAGGGGTCTTGTCTACTAAGGCTCCTCCAGGAGGCAAAGATCCATCATGCTTTTGTCATTTGGCAAAGCAAGCCTTCATAGAAATATTGAATTAAGAGTTGATCGGTGATTTGGTGGTGGGGACAACTCGAGCACGCTTCTTGAATCTTTCCCAATATTCATGCAAGGTCTCTCCCGTCATTTGTCTTATGCCACATATATCTTTTCTAATGGCAAAGCTCTAGAGGCGGGGAAAAATTTCTCTAAGAACAACCGCTTCATGTCACCCAACTTGTTACCGAACCTGGTGAAAGATAAAATAACCAATCCTTGGTCAGTATCAGCAAGTGAGAAAGGAAATGCCCTCAGCTTGATGTGCTCTTCGAGATCCTATGTGGCTTCATGGTTGAACAAACCACATAGAACTCCTTTAGATGCTTATGGGGATCCTCACCGCAAAACCGTGAAACTTGGGCAACAAATGTATCAATCCAGATTTTAACTCAAAATCGGCATCAAGATCCGGGTATTGAATACACAAAGACCGTTAGTTATATCGGGAGCAAGCAAGTTCCGTAAGAGTTCTATTCTCGCATGTTATCGCCATGGTTTCGAATTATTCAAGATCTCAAGTTCACTCCCAATATTAAGATCAAATTCAGAAGCAATTCTTGCACTTAGCCTATGAGCTCTAATCAACCTATGCAAGGTTCTATCAATCTCAGGATCAAAGTCAACTAAGTTATCAGGCTCGGACCTAGTCATGCATGTCACAAAAACAAATAAATAAGCAAATACAGTAGACAATGGATAAAAATGTTAGAAAAGTTAATAAAAAGCAAAGGTTAGTAAAAACACTTAAAATGAAAAGATTACACTTACTAATCCCCTACATCATACGCCAAAATTTTGACGAGCACCGAACTCAGTCAAAATTATAACCGAAGTTATTACCTAAGCTTGTAGCATAGTGACAACACCGGATCATCTCCATGAGGATTGTAGATGCAATTTAATCAAATCAAGTGAAAATTAGCAAAGGGGGGTTTGACAGTTTAAGATCGCACTTAACAAAATTAAAGGAAGAAATAACAATTAAAGAGCAGTCAATTTAGAAACCTATCCAAGATTGGGTGGATTCAATCATAGACCCTTCAAAGAACACTTGAAGCGCAATTGAATTGTTAATTTGGATCTAACCGAGATCTCTGCATCAAATCCAGAATTCATACTAGATGATCGTCTAGAATTTAATTAACAAGTGATAATCACAAATCCGCAATCACATCATTCATGAAGATCTATGTTAATTTCAAGTACCGAATTCAATTAACTTAGGCACAAATCAGTAACCTAACCCTTTCAATTCTGTGATTAATTTAGATCAATCAGTTCTAAGTTTCATCACAAATCTCAATCTTAAACTAAGATCAAATCAGATCAACATAAATAGAATCACCATTCATGCATTCAAGATCAAGAAGAAGAAAAGAGGAATTCAATTACAAATCAAATACAATACATAACCAAGATCTCAAGAATCCAAATCACAATCTCTTCAAGAGTTCTAAATTGACCGAAAGTAGCTTAGCCCTCCATTACCATGAAGGGGAGCATCAAAATATACAAAAGCTATGAGAAACTATGAAGAAACAAGAAGAAACTATGAGAGAAATGAAGGAGAATACAACTTATTCATAATAACCAATGGTACCTTTTATAGAAGTCTAGGGTAACAAAATGACAAAGGGGAGTGGGTGGATGAGTGGGTGAGTGAGTGGAGTGGTTGAGTGGAGTGGTTGAGTAGGTTGGTTTAGTGGATGAGTGAGTGGAATGGTTGAGTGGGTTGGTTGAGTGGAAAATGCCAAAGGACTTTTGGTGAGTGAGAAATTATGAAGATGAATGAGTGAGTGGATGAATGAGTGGGTGGATTAGTGGATGAGTGGGTGGAGTGGTTGGATTAGTGGATGAGTGGATTAGTGGGTGGATTAGTGGATGAGTGGATGAGTGGATTAGTGGATGGATGAGTGGGTGGTTGAGGACGAAAATTTCGTGTCTGAATTGGAAGCCAAAAACGACTAACTATACTTCAGATCCATGAAAAGTACTCTTCATGAAAGTTGTAGATCTTTGTCTTGGCTATAAAATACATATCTGGTTCGTCCAATTTGGCTTCCTTCAGCCCAAGATATGTCCCAAATACCGTAGGTTGCTCAAACCCAACTTTAGCACCTCTGTTCCGACTTGCAAGCTCAAACTGACCTATTAGACTTCATTTTTTCAAAAAGTTTTCTTCATGAAAGTTGTTTATTTGGATCTTGACTATCAACTATCCAAATTTTAGCCCATCTCCATTATTACAACTTGAGATATGATTTTATGAGTGCACACCGTTCGGATTCTAGTGACAGAACCCGTATTCTGACTTCCATGTAAACTTAGGTCCTTTAGACATTTGTTTGGGACTTCGAGCTCTACATAAAAGTTGTAGAGCTTCCTCTTAGCTTTCCTACAAGGTAAAATTCATGTTTATCAAATATTAGGAACTCAAGTTATGGCCAAAATACAAAAACAGTGTCAAGTCTCAATAATGCTGAAAATATTCAATTAGGACCAATTTGAGCTTAAACTCACAAAATCATACCAAACTCAATCAATTAAGAATATGGAGAGTGTAAATGACTAAACATAAGGGTTTTTTAATGAATAAAATATGTGATTATCACTCAGCCATCATCGTAGCATCGATTCGTCACTGTACAGCCGCTGCTCGCGTGTAGGACTGCTCCGATTGCAGTCTGTCGCCGTTCGCACCACCACCGGTGTCAACCGTAGCAGCGTCCCCCGTAGCAGTGTCCACCTAATCCCAAATGTGAGTTAGGGTTTATTCTTCATCTTCTTCTCTCTGGATCTGCTACCATTGCGAAATTTGTTCTCATTCTTTATTTATCTTTCTTGGAGTTTCGGTTTATGATCCTGGTGTGATGTCCATTTCCATTTTTGTACTTTTTTGTGTGTAAAGAATTGATTTTCGGGCAAATGAGTGTTTTTTTGTGATTTGGGGGTTTCTCCTTTTTGATAAATCTGTGATTATGAATATGTGAAGATGATATTTTTCTCTGTTCATGTTCTTGTGCTTGATTTCCACTAACATTTTAGCTGATGCTTAGAATATCTATTTTATTTCATGTCCATTAGTTGGCTGTTTGAGCTGGCATTGTGATTCAGGAACATGAAAACTGAAGCAAAACAGAAAATCTGACTTAAATTTAGTGTTATTTTAATTTAAATCGTAGTTGGTCAACACAGGGCAAATTTCCTACTTGAAGTCACTTTAATGCAAAGTATAATGAAGCTTTACCATAACATCATGACTATTGTTTTAATTTAAATTTCTTACTCATTATTTTTCTTATTGCATTATGTGCACATAGCCCACATTTTCCCCTTATTGAATTGTTTTTCAGTTCTGCGTTGGATTTACAATATTGAGTTCTTACTCATGCTTGAATTTGTTCAATGTGTTAGGTTATGTGAAAAAATCTATTGCATTTTATAGTGTTTGTGAGCAATTTTAACATTATCTTCAACCTTTTTGGTTATGTTTTTTGCAATCTGTTGTTTTTTTTTTCTTCATAGATGTTGAAGAGTAGACTTCTTTCCAGTAGTTCATTGATGAATAATGTAACATTTTGTTTTTTACATGTTAACTAATTGATGTGTTTTGCTGCCATCCTAAACTACAGTCCATGTAATTGGTGCAATCCATGTTAACCTTTTGTTTACTTTTACATGTTAATCTTTTGTTTATTTTTATGACATGTACTTATTTTATATGCAGAATGACCGGGGGTGATCAATTATCTAACACCCCTGTTGGGAGCAATCAAGTTCATAATGAGACACAAAGAAATCCAGTGGAAGAGAATGAACAAAATCAACAGGCTGAGGCTCCTCCTCCTAATGAAACATATGAAACAAATTTGGAAACACAAGATGTCAACGAGCGATCAAGTCCTAATAAAAGAGGACTAACTTCAGGAGCTTGGGCACACTTTAGAAAGGAGAAAATAGATGACAAGTGGAAGGCAATATGCAAATATTGTGAGAAGAAGCTTGGTGGTGACACTAGACAAGGTACTAAACACTTACATGACCACATTAGGACTTGTAAGCTTTGGATTGTGAGGGGCCCAAGGCAAGTAATACTTAAAACTTTGGCACAATCATCAAGTTCAATAGGAGATAAAGGTGAATCACTTATAGTTGGTAACTACTCATTTAGTCAAGATGTTTCAAGGACGGAACTTGCAAGAATGATTGTATTGCATGAGTATCCTCTCACTATGGTTGATCATATCGATTTTAGAAGGTTTTGTGGTGCTCTTCAAGCTTTGTTCAAAGTAGTTTCTTGCAATACAACAAAGAATGATATACTGAAGATGTATGAGAGTGAGAAGGCTAAGACTATGAAGCTACTTGAAAGAAATTCAAGTCGCATTGCAATAACTACTGATATGTGGACTGCAACTAATCAAAACAAAGGGTATATGTCTATTATAGCTCATTTCATTGATAACAATTGGACTATGCAAAGTCGAATTATGAGGTAATGACTTAATTGCTTTGTTTTAAATATGTCTTTTTGTCTTTTTCTTTTAGGTTTTATGCTTGCTACTTGATAGTTGTATGTGATATTTATAATTACTTGTTTTAGGTTCATTTATGTGCCTGCACCACATACTGCTGAGGTTCTTTGTGATGTTTTGGTTGACTGTTTGTTTGATTGGAATTTGGATAGAAAGTTGTCAACCTTAACTGTTGACAATTGTAGACTAATGATGCAATGGTTGAGCGTATTTTTGATAAGATTTCAACTTCTTCTTTTGTTTTGGAAGGGAACTTGTTCCATATGCATTGTTGTGCCCATGTGCTGAATTTAATTGTGAAGGAGGGGATGATAACAATCTATAGTTCTATTGAACAGATTAGGGATAGTGTTGCTTATTGGGTTGCAACACCAAAGAGGGAGGAGAAATTTGTTGACACTTGCCGACAATTGAACATTGCTTATTTAAAGAAACTTGCACTTGATTGTAGAACTAGATGGAACTCCACATTTTTAATGCTTGCTTCTGCATTACCATACCAAGAAGTTTTTAAACGTTTAAAACAGCGTGAGTCTCAATTTAAGTGTTTGCCAAGTGATGATGATTGGGAAATGACATCTGAAATTTGTGAAAAGTTAAAAATATTTTATAGTGTGACTAGGTTGTTCTCCGGTACTCAATATCTAACTTCAAATGTCTATTTTCCAAAAGTGTATGAAATTAGATTATCTTTGAATGAGTGGCTGCATTCTTCTAGTGACATTATCCAAATGATAACTTCATGTATGTATGACAAATTTGAGAAGTATTGGGGCATGATTAATGGGGTGATGACAATAGGGGCTGTTTTGGACCCTAGATATAAAATGAAGTTGTTGTATTATTTCTTCCCTCTTATGTATGGAAATGAAAGCACTAATGAATTACACAAGGTGAAAAAATTACTTGAAGATTTAGTTGATGAATATCAAGCTAAGGTTAAGATGAGTGTTCCTACTAGTAGTGATTCTACTATGTCTTCAACTTTGACGGAAGTTGGTCCTCTTGCAAAGAAAGCAAAATGGAGAAGCAATTATTTTCAATATGTACAAGAAACTACTTCAAATAGCACTTTCAAGTCAGAATTAGATTGTTACTTAGAGGAGCCTGTCTTGCTTGATAAATCAAATGAAGATGCGTTTGACATATTGGGTTATTGGAAAAATATTGGAGTGAAATATCCAACTTTGCAAAGAATTGTAAGAGATTTTTTAGTCATTCCTATCTCGACAGTTGCATCAGAGTCTGTTTTTAGCACTGGTGGTCGCTTTCTTAGTCCTCATCGGAGTAGGCTAACTGTGGAAACAGTAGAGACATTAATGTGTTCTCAAGATTGGTTACGTAATGTAATGAAAGGTAATATAATTTTATAGTCATCTATTTTTTGTTTAATTTATCTTCTTTTCATAGTTAATTTAATTTTGTAATTGTTAGGTTCTACCAAAAAAATTAGTGAATGTTACACATTCAATGAAGATAAAGATATTGATGAATGATGATATTGATAGATGAAAAGAATGAAGACTTATTGATGGATGACACAAGAGTTGAAGAAGTTGTAAACTTGTGTTTTTTGAACTTGTATGATTTTGGAATTTGGGGTGTAGCTTGAAGTTGTAATGTAGCTTGGTTGTGCAAACTTATGTTTAAGACTTTATGTTCTTATGTTTTGACTTTGTATTATGTATTTATGTTTTTTTATTTTAAAATATTGAATCTGTTAAACACTTGAAGTTAATGTTATAGATGTAATATGGTGCTTTAACTTCTTTTTTTTATTTTTTTTATTTTTTTTGATTTTATTTTATTTTTTTACCTTGCGAGGAATTCCTGCAGATATTTGCAGGAATTCGAAGAACGAGAATAGAGAAAAAATTTCTCCCGTAACAAGGATCGGGATGGGGACAGGGGGTTAATTCGCGGGTGCCATCCATACTTGAGAGGAGGGAAGGCGGAGAGAAGCTGCTGCACTACGGCAAAAAGGTCTCGATTGAAACGAACAGAGCCACAAAGTGAAGATGGCAGCAGAGCCCCTTAAGCCACTACAGTCCCTATGATGATATAATACTTTTAATCTGTAAGTTCAAAGATTAAATAAATATTCTACAAATACTTAATTTAGATCCTTAAATAGATTTTATATTTCCTTATAATATTTTTAAGTTTTATGTAAAACAAAAATCATATCAATATCAATTTTCAGTGAATTGACGTGGTGACAGAGTTTATGGGCCATGATCACTTTTCTCCACTCTTTCAATTTATTAAGGTAATTATTTTTTTCCCTTATTTCTTATCAACAATTATCTCATCTTTTGGTTTAAATCTTGTAAGCCTAACTGCATTTGAAAGTTACGGAAAAAAAATGACTAAAAAATGCTACAATTAAAAAGCCTATCCTTAATTAAATAAATTTATATGTTTCAAACACAATACTTAATTTCTCTGTTTCAAACATCTGCAAGCATACACCAACCTCACCTTAGATGCTCTAGAATCATAGATTATTAGGAATCTTTTACAAACTAAAATAAAACTTTTAACAGATTTCGAAAGAGCTCAAGAACTTTTCAAATTAGTTGGAATTAAAATCTAAAACTTTAAGCAATTTGACCTAATGGTATGAATAAATTTTTTATTAAAGAGTTTTTTTTTTTAAAAAGAACAAATTATCCAAATTCAACATGTAAATCATATAGTAGTAAGCCAAGTGACATTGCCAATAATCACTATTACCACCTTCATCTTCTTCTTTAGTCTTAATCACTTAGAATTAGGAGTGGAAATAAATTACTTCGTCAAAGATCTTTTTCTTTAGTCTTAATCACTTAGAATTAGGAGTGGAAATAAATTACTTCGTCAAAGATATATGATTTGATCTGTCAAAAATTTGACTTAATTTCACCTATTTATTAAATAAATTAGATTATTTTTTTAAAAAATTTATTTAATTAAAAAGATTAAGCCAAAATTATTTAAAAAGTTTTATAAGCCTCACAAGTCGATTTACTTAAATATATATATATTATAATATAATAATAATAATATAACATAAGTATAATAAATATTTAATTTTTTAATTCAATTTTTATATTTTAATATTAATACAGTAACATTAAACTAAAAGAATATAAAAAATAATTATTTTATATCATTTTTTAATATCATTTTTTATACTTAATTGATAATATATAAATTTATAATTAATTAATGAATAAATCTATAATTTAAAGATAAAATTTAAATTTATTCATTAAGTAACTAATACTAAGAGTAAAAAGCGCGTTAAAAAGTGATATATTCCGAGGTTGATTTGCTTTCCCTTTAGCACTTAGCAGCAGTGCTCCATCCTCACCTCCATACCACCAACGCGACCACCACACTCACCAGCTCAGCGACCACTGCGACAACCACGAGTGCCATACATGAACTCCACTATGACCAGAAACCACCACCCATAACCAAAGGAATCTAACCCATAATAGGACCCAATCCCAACCTCCAAGACCCACCGTCGACCACCACGAATCTCAGCCTCGCACCTGCTCACCGTCGCTACCCGCTCCCATCCGCCATCACCTGCGACTGCTACACCGTGCTGGACCTCTATGCTCAGAAGCAACTTTGTGTAAAATCTTATTTCTTATTAATGGTGTAGTGACTGTGATTGGAATTGAAATCATGGCTTTGTGTTAGTTTGTAATAATCATTGTTATTCTTGAATTTGAGATTTGTGAAATGCAAACAAGTGTGTGTGCTTGTAATCTGTTTGAGAAAATGCTTATTTGAATGGAATGAATCATGCCTGCTATTTTTTAGACTCAGTGTTGATATGCTATGACAGTAGTGCATTTTGTTGAATGAAAAAGGGATATTAGGGTGTGCAAGTGTTTGGAGATTGATTGATATGTTGTGAAGTGTTTAGATAGAATAACCTCTGCTGCTAGATGATCTGAAAAGTCTACTGGTTTATAGTGCCTCATTATGTCTTGAAATGAATTTTTGTATGCCTTTGTTTGGGGGGGGGGGGGGGGGAATGGATTGATTATTGAAAATCAGATCTTCAAGGGCCTTAGAATACTGAAATACTGAAGGTTATAGGATATACCTTCTCTTTATTTCATGAGTCTCAAATCTGTGCAAAATAATAGTTTGTGCTCATTAATATGTGATATGCCATATTGTGGTCTATTTCTAGCTGCCTTAAGTGTACTGTGGTCTAATATGGATAAATGTCAGGTGATTAGAGTGATTGGCTGGTCAAAATTAGTCAAGGGAGTTTCTTTTACTATTTTGAAATGTGAATGAAGAGTTTAAGTCATGGTCTGATTTAGGTGATGATTTAGCCAAAGTTGTTGGGGGAAAGAGGGCATATATGGATTCTTGATGTGTAGTTAGTTGATTCTATTCTTAATGTGAAGCTTTGATTGTTTCTCTTGGTGAGTCTATGCAAATTCTTGATTTTCCTTGTGTTTATGTAGTCTCAAATATCCTGGATTTTCTACGATTGGTATGCATGCTTGGATTAATGTTCTACATGGAATCACATTGAAACCATAGAGTAGAATTTATATTTGATATTTTTTCTGGTCTGCATCCTTTCAATCTGCTGTGATGAGTTAATTTATCCTTATGTGTGCTCTTCTGGAAATAAAAAAAAAAATGATTAGAATTGATAATCCTTGATGAATGACAATATTTGAGTGGGTTTAGTTTCTTGCTTATCTACTACCAACATGTTGTTGGTTTGTTTGAACATGTAATGCTTAAGTGATTATGTGACATGGCAACCTCTAGTATATTAGTTTTACTGTTTCTAGTTTACTGGATTTGAGGGTACCAGACTAAGTATTGAAAGCAAATTTTCAAGTAGTTATGAGATGGGAAGATCTGTGAAAGCATGTTAATCAATTAGTTTGTTATTCTGTTAGTGGAGTGTGTCCCAAGCTCAAAAATTTTTCTTATGTTTTTGCTTGCTCCATATGTGCTGTAATTGTAAAGAGAAAAAGAAACTGAAGTTGAACAAACTTTTGAACAAAATGGCTTACTGGCTTAGTTTTATCCTAGGCAAGCTGAAAACTGTTAAGTTGTTCATTGTTCATATGTGATTATTGGTTATTTGGGGAAGGCAAAGGACATTTAACTATGGTGGTATGTTGCGAGGTAATGCTTCAGGGTAGTAATTAGTGTAGACTCAGATGTAAAACCTGTAAAATACTTTGGTAATAAAGTGAGTTGTTGAAATTGGGTGTTTGATTTACATGAAAGTGGTTGGCTTGATGTTCTATTCTGGTTATGGTTAGATTGAATGCCAAATTCAAAAGAATCCCAAACTTACTTGTTCTGGTTAGGTTGAATGACTATAGGGAAGGACTAAGACCCCTGTTTGCTTGCTGATTAATCTTGATTGTGTGTTGTTGATTCTATTAATTGTTAATTGCTGGTTCTTTTTTCCCATGTTATCTTATTTATAAATAAGGTCCTGTTCCACTATTGACCTGTGCTGAACTTCTGATTCAGAAACCCTCGCGACAGCACACCTCTGCCTCTCCACGATCTGAAGCCGCCGTCCATCAGCGCTGCCGCTGCTCCACGTCCGCTTCACCGCGACGCTGCTCCTCCGCAGGTATGTCTCTGTCTCTGCTTCGTGCACACAGCCACACACAGAACTTCATTTTTCATATTTGTGTCTGATTGACTATTTGATTGGTTTGTTTGATTGATTGGTTCTGAGTTATGAGTTTTGACTTTTGAGTAGTGAGTATTACTTCTGAATTTTGGTTGGGTTTTGGTCTCACTTCTTTATGGTTTTGGTTTATATGAGTTTTGAGTAGTGAGTCTTTGGTTTGTTAAATTAAAAGAAAAATTAAATAAATAAAAACACTATAGTTGCTAAGGGCATTCATAAAAACATCAATGGATGATTAACTGCTACTGATATATTCAATCTACTGTCAAATACATGTTCAGGATTCCAATCAAATGCAAAGCTTGCCGAGTAAGCTTCTGAATTTTGATCATTAACTATACTTGCCATAATGAACCCACTTAACTATCAAGTTTGAATTTTAGATACCAAAACCAAACTAATATTGGTCAGACACCAATGGTAATATTGGGAGAAAAGATAAACTATTGGTGTTTATAGACAAGCAAACGCTATAGGTGCTAAGAGCCTTTATAAAAACATCAATGGATGATTGACTGCCACTGATATGTGGCCAAACACCAGGGCAAAAAATGGTGGAAGTATTATCTGGTATAAGTGATATATGGTTTATTTGGTTGACTTAAACTATTGCAATAAATGCCTAGTGATAGATATATAATGTAATGCATGAAACTTCTCCACTTTTGCTCTTAATATATTAAGATTTTAATTTACTCTTAATTTACTCTCACTGTGATACTATCACTATAGTAACGTATTTTGCCCTTTTCTATGCATTACATGCTACTTATCACTACGTAGTTTAAAGACTTAAGCTCGTTGGCTTATTTCAAGGATCAGGCCCGTTGACCTATTTCAAGGCTTAGGCTCGTTGGCCTATTTCAAGGTTTAGGCCTGTCGGCCTGTTTAAAAGTAGGTCTATTAGCCTATTTAAAGGTCTTATTGTAAAGTAGGCCTTTAAAATAAGCTTTCAGGCCAGTCTAGGCTTTGAAAAAAGCCAGACAAAGCCTTAAAAATCAGCCTATTTCATGCTCATAGGTTAGGCTCAGCCTTATATTTGGGATATAGGCCAAGCCTGTTTAAGGTAAAGCTTGACCTGACCTGTTTCCACCCCTAGCAACAATAATCATCAAAATTTTAATTTAACCGAGAAACTATTTATCGGTGGTGTAAGAGAATTAATTTTTCTGTACTAAATACTAACATCCATGTTTGAGACAAATCATAAAAAAGATGGGTGTGCGTAGGGTTTAGTGTTTGCAATCTGCTGGGAGTGGAAGTGGAAGTGAGAAAGGATGAAGATAGCGGTGGAAGGGTGTATACATGGTGACCTCGACAATGTCAACAAAACCCTTGAACATCTCGAAAAATCCCACAACACCAAAATCGACCTCCTCCTATGCTGTGGCGATTTTCAGGTACAATCACAATTACAAACACTCACTCTTTTCTCTGTTTTCACCTTCTCAATTCATGGCCATTCATTGGTGTGTGGTTAAATGGTGGATGCTGCAATTAGGCTGTTAGGAATGAGGAGGACTAGAAGAGCTTGAATGTGCCGCCGCGCTATCGCTCCATGAATTCCTTCTGGAAGTATTATTCTGGCTTGGAGGTTGCCCCTTATCCCACCATCTTCATCGGTGGCAACCACGAAGCTTCCAATTATTTGTGGAAACTGTGAGTAGTGACCCTTCTTTAACCTCTCATACTCTATGTTTTTCTTTGTTTTTGTGCTTTGTGGCTTTATATACTTAGTGGTAACTTGTTAGTGATACTGATTTAGGCCATTGATAATTGTTGGATATGTATTATAGGTACTATGGAGGATGGGCTGCACCTAACATATATTTCTTGGGAGTTGCTGGGGTGGTCAGGTTTGGGAATATCTGAATTGCTGGACTCTCTGGAATTTATAATGATCGTCACTATAAATTAGATTGTTTATTTGTTCTGTATCACTGCTCATGAATTATGGGTTAGTGTTGGTGCCTTCTCAACTCTGTTGATTTCCTGAGTTAAAAGCTAATGTGTTCTTGTCAATAAGTGAAATGTTTCGTAAGCTATATAGTATTGAATGCGGAATTTGTCATACAATTACAATATAATATAGGTCTTTTTTTTTGTGTAGGACACTTTGAGAGGCCTCCCTATGATCAGAGTACCATCAGGTCTGTGTATCATGTTCGTGAATATGATGTTCGCAAACTCAGTCAAGTTGAGGAACCCATTGATATTTTTATTTCACATGATTGGCCGCTGGAATCACTGATTACGGGGATTGGAAGGAGCTTGTTCGGCACAAGCATTTTTTTAAGCAAGAAGTAAGATTTATACTAATTTTTAAGTTGATTGGTAAATAAAGTGAGAAGCTTTTAGTAATTGTTATTATTTCATGTCTTATGCATACCGGGCATCAAAGTTATTGGTTTTACCGATTTTTTTTGGGAGGTGGTCAAGAATTCAGCAACATTTTAACTCAGAAGGCTAAAATGTCAGGATACTAGTCTCAGAATTTTTCTTTTAATAGAAACATAGATTTATAAGAGGGAAAAGTGAAGCCATCATATGCATAATCATTTGCAGAGCAGTCATATAGTCCTTGACAACATGCTTTGTCTTTGTAAATGATGCATGTTGTTTCATAAGAATTGCATAACTAGTTCCATATTCAGTTTTGTTTGGAACCGCCTCCCCTCCTTTCCTCTATCTCATTTTGTAGCTGATAATTTTTCCAGATAGAAGAAAAAAGACTTGGGAGTAAAGCTGCTGCTCAACTTCTAGAAAAATTGAAACCACATTATTGGTTTTCTGCTCACTTACACTGCAAGTTTGCTGCTCTTGTTCAACATGGGGAAGGAGGTCCACTGACAAAATTCCTTGCACTTGATAAATGTATTGCCGGGCATGATTTCTTACAGGTATGGATGTACAATCATAATGTGCAGGGTAATCTGTAATAACCATTTCAGTTAGTGACTACGATCATGGCATGTTCTGTGTCTGTAGATTGTGGAAATTGAATCAGAGACTGTTAGAGCTCACAATTCACAGTAAGTAAAGAACGGAAGGAAATTCAATATAACAGTGTTATTTAGTATGGAAAGAACTGGAAAGCTAATACAGAGAGCCAAAATAGTGACCAGAGCCTATGGCTCCTTTCCAGTGAAATATTCTCCTAAACAATCAGCACCAAAAGCATGGGCCCCTCTCCCTCTCTCCCCCTCATTACATACTCCATTCCCTAACAGAATTCATTAGAATCTCCTATGCCACGTCATGTAACTCTCACCTCCTGATCCTATTTTCTTTCTCCTAGTATAAACTTTCCATATAGTGGGCCTATGTGGCTCCCCACCACCAATATCAGTATCATGAGAATCAGTATTATGTACAGGTGTCCTATCAGAGACAGGGCCTTATGAGATTCAGTATGATGAAGAATGGTTAGCGATAACATGGAGGTTCAACTCTATCTTCCCTCTGACAACCGCAGGTGCAAATTTCGGGTGTGTGTGCATGTGAAAACACCTTAATTGACATTTAGGATGAGTCCTCATATAAAATCTTCTGTTTTTGTCCTGCCTTTTTCTCTCCCCAACCAACAAAAAAAAAAGGAAGAAAAAAATAATGCTGTTTGCACTTGCTAATAGAGGTGTAAATCTTGGGATGGAAGATTGTCGTCAATGGGTTAGAAGGAAGCTACAAGAGAGAGGGTGCAAACCTTTTGAATTTGTTAGAACAGCACCATGTTATGATCCTTCTCAATCCAACTTTATTGGTTCTTTTGCAGGTATTTCTTTGTTTCCCTGAACAAATCTTACATTGTAAACCACAAATTAACTCTTCTCTTCTATCCTTTTGACCTCTTTGTATTCACACCTTTTACTAATTAATTTTTCTGACTTCTTTAAATGTCGTTTTAGCTTGTGTAGAAGGAAAAGAGGGACTCAGTTCTCTTCCAATGATTTTGCCATGGTTTCATTGTGCCATGTTTTATATGGTTTAAGATATAACTGAAGAAGAGTTAATTTTATTTGTTATCTCTTTTATTCCTTGCCGGAATCCTCAGACAGAATCTCTTTTGCAGCTTCTAGAACTTCCATATCTTCTTGATAGCAATCCTGAATCAAAGGACTTGTCACCTTATCTTTCTCCCTCAATTCAAAGAGGCAATGAATAGCCTTTTTTGACTTTTTCCTTGCTACTGATGATGTATGGCAAGTTGTTGTTCAGTATTCCAAAGTGAAGACATTTAAAGGTAATGGCGCGTAAATTTTTATGAGTTTAGTTACGTTTTACATTGTTAATAATATACATATTTAATTATTTTTTTCGTTATCTTTAATTTATTTATATGTTTACACTACATTGGCAACATAGTTCTTAATGTCATGTATGCAACCAGGTTACTATTCAATCCTGATATCCCCGAAGTGGTAGAATTAATTATAACTTTATAAGTTTATAACAAAAAAGAGATAAAAGATACATGTAGAATTAAAATCTAAAGTTATGGACAGAACCCCCTAGGTTAACAATTCGCCTTTCAGCTTAGCGCTGTCTTAACTGCTATGTCATCCTTGGTAGTGCTTTTGTTTAAGAGTGGGCTGATGCCAAGGGGAAACCTTGTGATGTTGGTTGACAAACATTGTAGTGACATTTCCTTCACCTGCCCAACGTAAAGACGACTTCTTAACACGTCTTTCTCTTGTCTTGATTGGCTTTTGCAACATAAATTGGATAAGTTATCTTGCTAATTTGCCTAAACTAGGCCCTTCGATAGATTTATTAAATTTGCAATGCTAATTTTAAGTAGAATAAGTGAATAACAGTACTTACACAACACTGCATTTTCAACTGTATACATGGCTACATCTGCGTTTAATATGCAAAAGTTTAAGCGGTGCCACTTAAAACTTAATTGAATTGGTGTGCAGTTGTAATTACAAAAGTTACGTTAATAGCATTACTTTCTTATTGCAAGAATTATTTTTATCTTCTTCCTTTTTTTTTAGTTAATCTCTTACAAGTATTTTGATATATTTCTAGGCGCCGTTGGTTATGACAGTGAGGACATTTCCATTGATGATGTGGAGAATGATGATGATGATGAGCTCCCAAAAGTTGATGACGTGGAAACTGAGACTTTCAATTTGTGAATCGTCATTGCAATTAACATGCTGAATTGCTAATGATCTGCAGCTAGCATTTTATGCCTGGTGCTTACACACAATATTCTCTCTCATGATGCGTATTCACGAGAGATTGTGGATTTTCCACCCACCAATATGTAGTTCAATTGCATGTATAATAACTAACGAAAATTTAAAAAAAGTAAAGAAAAGAAAAAGCTTTTAGGCCTTTCCAATAGTTACAGTTGTGGCTCTCCATCAAATATCGTCTCTCGAATCAAAGGTCAGGCCACCAAAAAATAAAATTAAGTGATGAGCCATGCATGATTTTGCTACTTGCATTGTTCCATCCAAGTCCAGCTGGATCTATAATTGCTGACGACTGCCGCTGTTCTCAACAACCTCATGAGTTGAGAATTTTTTTTTTCCATGTCAAGGGATTTATTGCATTAGTTCTGTACTGCTGTTGTCCTTCCTTCGTCTCTTTGGTATTCAAAGACCAGAAGCCAGACTGTGTTTTGGATTTTAAAGCTTCATACAGGTAAAGGACTGAAAATTGGCATTGAAAAAAATGTAAAAATATGTAGGAAGAGTTAGAGTTCCTTTATGAATGCCTGTGTGCTTAAGAAACAGAATGGAGAAAAAAATTTATAAGGTTATTTTTTTAGAAAAGAAATAAAATGTTATAGAATAAATAAGATGGGAAGGTGGAGAGAGAGAGAATGTGATAAATGCAGAAATATCATTTTGAGTTATTTGTTGTTTCAATAAAAGTAATTAATAGTTGTACCCAAAAAGAAAAATAGTAATAATTAATTGTAAAATTATGTATATGTGTTTAAACTTAAGAACATGAGCACGAGAATAACATTCTGGGCAAACTAGGAACATGAGTAAAGACTACAAAGAGTCTGGGATGTTACATGGCTCTGTAATTTGTACCATGGCTAATCTGATGCTTTTCTTACGAGTACTGATATTTACACGGCAAAATTCTTATATCAATTTATACTCTGCTTTTTTGGGTTAAAAAAGGTTGGGAGAAACTATATTAGAGTATATGTTTTTTATTTTATTATCTGAAAAGAAGTAATGTAAGAATCATGTAGATTTATTATGTGTAAATATCATTATTGTTCTCTTTTTTCCTAACCAAGTAGTTGGTTAAATTTCCTTAGGGTATGTTTGGAAGAAGTTTGGAGTAAAAGGAAATAGAATCTTAATTTTTTGTTTCTAAATTAAGAGATTTATAAAATGCTTATAAAAATGAATAAAGTAAAATTGAAAGATTATATGATAATCTCTCATTTTATTCCTTTCATTTTAAAAAATTAAAGAAAATGTTTACTCAAAATAAAGAATAAATCTTCTCTTTTATTGTCATCAAAAACTCCTCCATCCAAAGATATTTAGGATTCATTGATCTATTATGAATCTTTTTATTCATTAAGAATGCGTCTGGTACACATAATAATATAAGATATAATAATATAATAAAGTAGGATAAAAGCTTATAGTATAAAGAGGAGTTTGACAAGTGTTTAACCAGATATGGAGGCCTTTATACTTCACGCGTGGCTGAAGTAATTGTTTATATTACTGACGTATAGTATTAAGAGTTACCAGGAAGTATCTTAAATGCTTGATGAGAGAAGTCATCCAGTATTGGACTCAAGGGAAAATGCATAACCAAACCCTCCATCTACCTACTGATTTCACCCAACTACATAAATGTAGTTTTAAATATGGACAATATCATGGCCACCTCTGCTGTATCTCTTTTATGATATGTTTCATTATCAAGTGAAAGACTCTACATACTGCAAACACAATGCTTGAACCCCAAAACGACTAAAAACTTGGTTTTATGGAGACAAGAGCAGTAATTCTTTCCAAAGTAATCTCTTCTCTTTTTATCTTTTCTTTTGCTGCCTCTGTTTCAGCTACCCTCTATTTCAACTTCTATGCAGCTTCATGCCCATCAGCAGAGTTTATCATAAGAAACACAATCAGCTCATCCTCTTCTACTGATCCTTCCATTCCTGGAAAGCTCCTTCGCTTGGTTTTCCATGATTGCTTCGTGGAGGTTAGTGTTAGACTGTTACTCCTTGACCATACAGCCAACATACTGTGTTAGACCTTACTTCTTCTTCTTCTTCTTTCTTGCATTTTCTTTTTAATTAGTTTTATAACCTTTGTTGAGGGACTCAACTAATTGTTCCTGGCTAAAGGCTCCTAATTAAACATTCAATAGATACAAAAAATGATTATGTGATGGAAAATTCAAATGGGCTTGAAGTTGAGATGACCTCAGAGGTTGCATGCAATTCAATTATGACTTACAGTGGTCATCCACATCTTCCTTGATGTAATCCATCATTTAATGATATGTATATATGCAGGGATGTGATGCATCTTTGATGCTACAAGGGAATAATACAGAGAAAAATGATCCAGGGAATAGGTCTGTTGGAGGATTCTCAGTTATAGAATCAGCAAAGTCTGTTGGAGGATTCTCAGTTATAGAATCAGCAAAAAGAGTCCTTGAGATCTTCTACCATGAATTGTTTCTTGTGCAGACATAATTGCTCTGAGTGCTAGAGATGCAATTGAAATTGTAAGTTCTCCCTCATTGCATTGCTGATATTCTTCAGTACTACATTGACATCTCTCTTGGTACAGTAATTAACTGAAGGGCACTTGAGAACAGGCTGGTGGACCAATGATTTCGATTCCTACAGGTAGGAGAGATAGGATGGTTTCAGTTGCTTCTAATGTCAGACCCAACATTGTTGACACCAGTTTTACAATGGATGAGATGGTTAAGCTCTTCTCCACTAAAGGATTGTCCTTACTTGATCTTCTTGTCCTTTCAGGTGCATGTTCTATGTTCAAAGCGCAAATAGTTGCAACTTTACAAAGGAATGATCTTAATTATTAGTTTTCATCTCTTTAACAATCATCTTTCCTTTGATTTTCAGCCTCTTAATACCTTGAGTTGAGATCTATATTACTTATATTCTACAATTTACTAGGACTTTGACGTGAGTTTTTTAGTCTTTTGTCTTCAATTAAAATCCCATAAAGCAGGACATTCTGTTAGGTAGCAAGAATTGAGTTATAGATGCATTTTAGATGAGAACCTTCTCATCAAATTGTTCTGTCTATATTTTGGATATTCAAACCGATGCTGTTTGGCATAAATATCTCACAATGTTATTAATTGTCAACCATTACATGGGTTAAGCTTTCTCAATGTTTGCTTAAATATCATACTACATATTTAGTGATAGTTAAGCTTTGCAGGAGCTCACACCATAGGAACGGCTCATTGCAATTCATTCAGACATCGCTTCCAAGAAGATTCCAAGGGAAAGCTTAGGCTCATTGACAAAAGCCTTGACAGTAGCTATGCTAATGAGCTAATGAAACAGTGTCCAGCAGCTGCAATGCCATCTGTAACAGTGAACAATGATCCTGAAACATCTATGGTCTTTGACAACCAGTACTACCGAAATCTTCTGGCCCACAAAGGGCTATTCCAGTCGGATTCTGTTTTGTTAAACGATGACAGCACAAGGAAATTAGTGGAGGATTTTGCAAATGATCAAGAACTTTTCTTTGAAAGTTGGGGTCAGTCGTTCTTGAAGCTCACCAGTGTTGGAGTCAAGACAGGCGATGAGGGTGAAATCCGACGTTCTTGTGCAGTAACTAATGTATAAGAAAAAATATGGTACGGCAACCAGGGATCTATAAGCATAATAGAAAATATGTGTTGTTCTACTTCTTTCTCAATTCTTTGTTGTCGTCTGATCTGTTTTTCTTTGGAAGTGGTCTCTAATATATTGATATTTTATGACATAATAATGGGAACTAGAATTGTATAGTGTATACTATCTATAGTTTATTAACTTTCTTTTTAAAGAGGATTTCGGACAATTTGAAGCCCGATGGAAGTTTAGTCCTTATAATTGGCATTTCTTTGAGTTAGTGGGAATTTAAAAAAGATATTATGATTTATAATGGTAGACAAGGTCACAAGGTGCTACCTATCACTGCCGCATGGTGCAGAGGTGGAAGCATGCCCTCTTATAGTTGGTTTTCTCTGAACTCACCATATCGATGTCTATCGTTCTTGCATGAACAAAGACATTGGTAAATCGGGCGAGTTTATCTATTATTACCTATTACTATTATAATGGAATTCCCTCATTTGGTATCCAAGTTTTAGTTACTTCAAAATGCCATTAGTTAACTATTTAAATACAAATGATAAAAAGGATAAAAACAAATAAAAAGGGGGTAAAAATGGGCTTAGCATATTCTTGCAATTACTTTTGCAGTTATAATTGACTTCGTGTTAACTGACTACAACTACTTCGTAGTGAGTTATTTCATTTTTTTTTATATTTTTTAAGTAGTTATTCTCATTTTTTATGGAGGCTCACAAGGGAGAAAAATTTACATAAATAAATAAAACAACATAAAAAGTGAATTGACAAGCACTGAAGAGGGGAGATATAGATAGTGGATTCATTAACATAAATAACATTGGTATTTTGAAAGAAACCATGTATCCATAAAATCCATTTCTTTTATTCTTTTTCATTTTTTTTTAGTAAGACTTATGACTCACTCTATACACTTGGCAGAAGGACCCTTTAGTGAGACCCCTATATAACTTCCTAATGAGGCTCGGGAGAAGGGGTGGAGGATAAGGAAAGAGTAGTTAGGATGGAAAACATTTATGAAGATTAAATCCCGCTACTCTCGTTGTATGTCTTTATCTCTTACCAATTAAGTTATCAACACAGTACTTTTTCATTTTTTTTTAAATTTTCGGATGAACTAGATAAAGAACCAAGAGATTAAGATTGTGTTTGTACAGAGGATTTTAATTGAGGAAATTTATTATTTTTAAGAGGATTTAAAATCCTTTAATTTGATTATAATTTAAATCATAAATATACTTTAGCACAAAAAAATACTTTATTTTATTTATTTATTTATTTTTGCATGTGTTTTGAACTAGATTCAGAGCGTTACTTGAAAATGTAGTTAAAGATGGATTCCTTCGTAGCACGGCTGCTCTAACGATGATGCGAGGAGGTGAGTACCTATAAAAGACACTCTGACTCTCAAATTAGACCGTACATAAAAAAGACAGTCTGTATATAAGATTAGATGCATACCTTTGAGATATGAAAAGACATTTATAAGAGCGTTTTAGAGAGTTATGCAATGCAGTTATTTAAGATTAGAATCTGTTAGAGATTGTGATCTTTTTTAACTAATTTCTCTTTTTATGTGAGATGTAATTAACTTTCATATTCATCTAGGATACTTTGAAATATTTATGCCTAATAATTAGACAAATATACTTATTAAGATAACGCGTAATAAAATCTTAGTATTATTCTGACAGGTCGAGTTACTCCTGAACTGCTAACTCAAAATTTAATCCAGAATAGCATGCATACATAAGTTAACGAATGGAAAAAACATAAGCTATTTATACAAATTTTCTCAAAAAATATCAGCTGTTTGTAACTTGCAATTGTGTTCACATGAATTTAATTTTGATAGAATTAATTAAATTCATACACTACCATTTGGCAATTTGTGAGAAACAAGTTTGTATACGTAATAATTATTCATGAGAAAGCATGGGTTGATTTTCGAGTCATTCTTAGAAAAATATTTATCTAATTTATTTATGGGTTTATGCTTACGAAATTTAATCACATAGCATGAGAGTTCCTAGTTGTACAAAATCTCATCGTTGAAAATCGAAGGAACAGAGAGAAACGATTGAAGAGCTAGTAAACATTTGGGTCAAGCATATTTTTAATCCAACACAAGAAACCGAGTGACACAAAAATAAATAAATAAAAAATAGAATACTGTACTCTGTACTGTTCTGTAACTTGTGTAAGTGTTATGTTGTATTCTGTTGTGTATCTTTTTGTATTATCGTTTCGCTTACACGGTCAGGACTCAGAACCAAAGAGGCATGTGTATTTCTCATCAAAACACTGTCATTTTCGAAACCATATTCTTCGATTAAAAAATTTCCCAATACACAGAGCTGAAGTACCTTTAGGAGCCCAAGCAACTGATCCCCCTTTTGCCACTGCCTTTGTCGATAATAGCCAAACCCACTATCGATTTCCGTCCTCCGCTGAAGTGAAGAGAGAAAGCAAAGATGGAGAAGGAAGTTCCATGAGAAAGCAAAGATGGAGAAGGAAGAAAGATTTAAAGTTTGAATAAAAAAAAATAAAGAAGAAGAAGGAGGAAGGTGTGGGAAGAAGAGGAGAGAAAGAGAGCCAAAAATGGAAGAAGAAAGAGGAGTTTATGAAGAGACAATGGAGTCTCTAATATAACAAACATTAATACTCCAATAGAAAAAAGTGAAGGATAGAATAATAAATTAAAAAAATTAATGGAAAGACAAATTTATTCTTAACCTAACAAATCATGCTTTATCAAAATAAAAAACTTTAGACAGTATTGTAATTTTGTAACAAGAAATAGAAGGAAAAAAAAAAAAAACACTTGAGGTGGGAAAATTTTCTCTCTAGGGCCAACATGTGGCATGTGCTGTGGCTATAGAATGCACTTAAAATGAAAAGTGAAATTGTCTGCTAAAAGTTGACGCACCATTACGCATGGTGAACTTCTGCAGTATTTTTTAAGGAAGAAAATTCTTCTTTCATGAAGCTTCTCAATCATTTATTATTATTATTATTTTTATTCTCATTCTTTTTTTTTCAAAATTAATAGCTAAAAAACTCTTCAAAGAAGAAAAATCTCTGTCCAAAAATATACAAAAAAATTTAGTCATACATAATTGACAAATCACGAATTCTTATGTAATAGAAGGTTAAGAGTATGTTTGGAATGTAAAAAAATAAAAAATAATTTGATTTGTAAATCAAATTTAATTCAATTTTGTGTTTAGAATGTTTAAAAATGAAAAATGATTTAATTTCTAAAATTTCATGGATTTTATTTCTTTTGTTTTAGAAATTCTATCAATTTTGATAGTGTTTGTTAGGATTTGATTTGATTTGAAATAAATAGATTATTTTACTCTTAATAACTACCTCTAACAACCTTTCGTAAAGGTTAAAATATAAAATAATAAAATCATATCAAATCAATTCTCATTTTAATGAATTCCAAATACAAAATTTGATTTCTAAATTAATTCAAATCTTTTTTTTTAAATTCTAAACATAAAATTTAATTTTTAAATCAAATCAAATCAATTCAATTCAATTCAAATCAAATTATTTCTTTTTTTTTATTCATTCCAAACACAACCTATGTATGTATTTAGATTAGAATTGATAAACTTAAGTTTGGTTAAAAATATATTTATAAATATAAATTTAATTAAAAGTGAATTTGTAATAACATAATTCATGTTTAAAAAATTTTACCTCAAAAGTAAGTTGAGATAATAATTTTAACACAAAAATAAAAATTTCTTACTTCCTGAAGAACATACGTTTCGCTCTAAATTATGTTGAAACCAACTGAAATTAAAAATTTCCAAACATAATATCACACCCTTCAAAAACTACAAACTTTAATTTACTAAACGTAATTGATATCCAAACACTCAGTAAATAACTCACTCAAATTGAAAGTTACCGAGTTCTGTACGAAGTGTCAATAAACACTCCAAAAATAAGGCTTTTTGACCAAACTTCCATTTTTGGCAAAAAATATTATCAAAATGCCACTTTTTTCAAACTAATTATCGAAATGCCACCGTTTTGGCCACGGTGGCATTTTTTATTTTTGTTGGTACGTGGATCTGTTAGCGCTTGGCGTATCCTGCGTGGATACGCCAGCGCTTCTGGCATATCCGTGGATCGGATACGCTGTCGCTTCTGGCAGATCCAATGACGTGCGATGGCTGCCAAGTCGGATGGATTGAGACCCTATAATGAATCCGACCGGCCAAGAATGTCTTGGACTAGGCTAGGTTAAGGTGACCCGAATATGTTGGGACTTACCCGAATGGATTGGCTGGGGCCCTGGCTCGAATGGGCTGGGACCCGATCCGAATAAATTTGAGATGGTAATGAATGTCTTGAATTGGTTCGTAATAATTGACTTGGGCCGTGGCCTTATGACGCTAATACATGTTTGAGACGACCCAATATGCCCCTTTTGGCATATTTTTTAAATTTTTAAAATAATATAAATAACAAAATTAGCATTGAGACAAAATAAAAATAAATTTTAAAATTAATTATTAGTATTTTATTATTTTAAATTTTTTATATTTATTATACATTTTTTTATAACCATGTTATATTTTATTATACTTTAATTATATTATACTTTAAATCTCCTTATCATATCATGTTGAGTTCTAACCCAAATTTCTTCCTCGGATAGAATTTGAACTAAATAGAGAGGATAAGATAGGTGATAGGATTGATTTATCCTATCCTGCTTGTTCACCAAACAACAATTTTAGACATGATATAAAAATTGATTTGTCCTATCTCTACAAAATTAATTTACGTTAATAGTTTAACCGATTCTATAAAAAAATTGATGAGAGTTTCCCTAAAAATCGACGTTCCCAAAAATATTTCATCCTCGTATAATGAAACACATTTATATATATTCAATTCATATCAAGAAAACACATATAAGATGCATAAACATAACAAAAAATCTCAGTACATATAAATACAAGAATCCTTAATTAAGTAAATGTAATAAAATGTAGTACATATACATCAATGAGAAGGGCCGGGGGTCGAAATGTGGGGATCTGTGATGGGGATCGAAGAAGGTCCTTTGTGAGTGATGAGGATATGGTGGGTAACCCGTATACGGTGGATATGGAAATGACGGTGTCGGGGTAAAAGTATAAGGATATGGTGGGTAAGGGTAAGTAGGTGGTGGGTATGATGTAGATGGTGGATAACCCGGATATGGCGGGTACGAGGAGGTGGTGGTGAGACGGACGGTAAGTAGCGGTAGAGAAGTGGGCGGTGGTGAGTACTAGGCACGCGACGAAAGAACCGTAGTCATCTGGAAGACGTAGTCGTGATCGAGTACTGGTTAACCCTCTCCGTCTACGGCGCGGTCGCTGCTCATCGGACTGCTCGGATGGTCCGGGAATCTCATCTGCAGGAGGAGCTGGACGTAGGTGATCTAATGTGATGCGATCATGCTCCCTCACTGCAGATAAGATGTCCTCCATGGACTGTTGAAGGCTAGCCATACTAAATCCCGAACTAGGGTTCCTAGCCGACGCATAGACGTTCTCTGCAATGTCAGCCTAAGATACAAATATAACACATCATTATCAATATAAAATACAAAATGTTCAAAACAAATAGCAGAACATATTGGTAAAAAGCTTACCACAACCCCAATGGATGCACCAGTTCGGAAATCCAACGCCCAGTAATCCGTCTCCGTACCAGCGCGCATGTACTCGGAGCGTGCGCAAGGGAGCTTCCAAAGGCCAACCATCAACCACCGTTCCCGCCGCGTATCCCAGATGGCTATGTGTGCAAGGTGTGTGGCTCGTCAATCCACGTCGTGACGTCCGGCCAATGTAATCGAGTGTAACTCGTCAGGTTGGTGTGGTCTCCGTGGTATTAGTTGGTCCAGACTAAACTGACGCATCACCCTGTCTGGCTGGTGCCACTCAACAATGTGGAAAAAGATAAGTGGAACCACTGCTAGATATATGTCTCTACCCGCGACACAGAACGCTGGCAGTGAAGCCACAATCTCATCCGTATATGGCCGCCATGTTATCTGCAATCACAATTATGTAAAGAATTATAATGCAAGACAATTAACTTATTTAAATCACTATAAACAGATACTGACCTCATCACTCTTCATCTGATCAAAAAACCGACGGTAATATGGAAGCACCCTCATCGGTGTCTCAATCAACACCTTATGTTTATGCCACCTATATATATGTCAAGGTCATACGATGTCAACACAAATAATATATATAATAAACTAATGTAAAGATATGTTGAGAAACTCACCGAAATCCCAGTGGACGTAGGGGACCACGGGCAGCAACGTAGGCAGCCACAAGAACAGGATCAGCATCATCCACGAGTGTAGGGACAAGGGGCGGAAATCTGTGCCATGCCCAGTAGTAACAGTATGCAAGCACCTCCAATCTCGTGCACACTGTAACTGTGGCCTTGCACAACTCTCTATACAAATAGGCCAAAATCGCCGATCCCCAGCGTATCTCCCGGAACGGTAAAGTCCTCCAACGAGGAGGAAGGAACATCATGTGCACGTATCTACCAGAATGGTCAGGAAATAGCAATCCCCCGATCAATCGAAGTATGTACGCCCGTGCACACCGCATCACATAATCGTCTCCGTCAGCCGGGGTAAGTCGTGTACGGAATGCGCTCCAGAGCCATGACATATCAACACGTCCACCTAATACGTGTGACTCAGGCGGCTGCGATCCCAACAAGGTCTCACATAGCTGCATCCAATCTGGATGGGATGTACGACCAGTAACTACATCGCCATCAATGGGAAGTCCCGAGATAATAGCAATGTCCTCCAATGTGATGGTGCACTCTCCGGTAGGCATATGAAATGTGTGTGTCTCGGGGCGCCATCTCTCAACTAATGCTGTAATGAGGGAGTGATCGATGGTGCAATACCCCATATGGGCAACCCCCACGAAACCAGCCAGCTCTAGGTATGGCAGTATCCACTGATCTGGGTCCATATGTCTGAATTTATGGGCACGTCTGACACGCAGATGACGATCTGGTCTTCCTTGCCATACATGTTGTGATACATGAAAGTCCTGCATCTCTAATACTGATAGGTCCTCTGGGCCTGGGCGCAGGTGGAATGCCATGCCTCACGCTGTAATCAAGCAACTGGCAATGACATTAGGTAAGTCTTCAAATAATAGAACATACTATAGAATCGAATATACATATTAAATATGAGTGTATCAAGCATAAATTAATAGACACCAGTAAAAGCACAATAACGTAGATTATCAAATTACATACTGAAAATATTCAATTACACATAAATAGTCATTCATTACAATACAATGCGAATTAACTTATGTCCTAATCAAGTGGATGGCCCTGCTTAGTCATTCCTCAAAGAAGTCGATCCACCACGACGACAACTACGAGAGTTATGTCCAGATTCACCACATTTTCTACATCTTTGTCCCGGTCCTGGTTCGCGCCAATCCATCTCATTTCTAAGTCGAGTTGATTTGGGTCGACCTTTAGATCAAAGCAATTGACGATCGGGTACCAATGTAATCGTCGGAGCTGGTGGCCACCATGGTTCATCCTTAATGATACCCCAGTCCATCTCATACACCTTGTACAAAGAATGCATTTTGTAAACACTTGTGCACATATTGAAAAGCGTCAAGTCTCCTGGAAGAACATGCTTTGCAATTGCATGAGAGAGCAAGGGAAATGCAACGCTTGAAATAGGCCACAAATCACACGTGCCCCGTTGAAGGTTTAGGGAATATTTAACTCCACCTGTTTGTGTTATAGGGTTGAATGCCTCTTCGACCAAAAATGCAGTTGTTTGTATATCAAATCGACGGACTTGGTGAGAGCTTGCCTTGAGCACGTTTACGTTCCAACTTTTCAAAAATCATCGACCAATCTACCCCATCAACAAGTTTTTCGTTTGCATCATCCTTACGATTAACAAAGTACTCTACCAATTTGTAATATGTCATCTGAACAAGTCTTTGTTATTGGTAGGTTTCTGCCACCTTTCAATACCCCATTCATACACTCAGATAAGTTCGTCGTCATATGACCAAATCTGTGGCCACCATCATATGCTAAACTCCATTGTTCTTTTGGAATCGAATTAATCCAATTTGCCATTTCGGGAGTAGCAGTCAACTTTTCCAACCTAGCCTCAAATTTGAATGCCATTGGTTCATACCCTGATATTAAAATATGGAATGAATTGATGTTAGTAACTAAATTGTAGTTTGATAATTAGTATAGTAAACTCATAAACAATGTCAAATATTTAATTACCCGTGTTAATCAGATATTTCTTTAGTGCCAGGTTGCGAAAGGCGCTATTAAAATTACTACCAATATACCGGATGCAGAAAACATGATGCGCACGCGGTGCTTGCCATCCCAAATGTGGATTCGCCACTGACTGTATGATGCCTTGATGTTGATCAGATATCAAGCACAGACCCTGTTGTTGTGTGACATGTGTTCGAATCAATGCTAAGAACCACCTCCAAGCATCCTTTGTTTCCCCTTCAACAATGGCAAATGCAATGGGCAGAGGTTTTCTATCGCCATCCTGTGTTGTTGCAATCAATAGTTTATGACGATATTTGCCATACAAATGAGTGCCGTCAATCTGAATAATGGGCTTACAATATTGGAATCCAACAATACATGGTTTGAATGTCCAAAACAACCGATGGAATACAAGTTTTGAACGGTCAACTCTATTGGCCTCGACATAATCAACGGTTTGCAGCTCCACCACAGTGCCTGGCATGTCTCTTTGCATGACAAGTAACCATCTAGGCAATACCGCATAAGAATTATCCCAGTCTCCAAATACTTTCACAATGGCAATTTGTTTTGCCTTCCAAGCTTTCCGATAGGACACGTCATATCCGAATTGACATCGAACCCTTTCAATAATTAAGCATACAGGTACATCAGGTTTTTGCTTAACCATCTCCAGAATGCAAGAACAGATCATACGAGAGTCTAACTTCTGATGATCTTGTGAAATGGCTGGGTTGACACAGTTGTGAGGCCCATTATATTTTTGAATTTCCCACAAGTTTGATTTCTTGCTTAGAATGGCCCTAACCCTCCAATTACAACCATCAGCAGCTCTAGGACACTTAACAATTAGACGCTGTGTATCAGAATCCTCAACCTTGTAATTCTGGTGTCTAATAATGGAATAATGTTTTAGGGCCAAATTGACAGCTTCTTTAGAGGGAAATTGTAATCCGACATATAATTCTTCATCTGGACTCCAAATACCACGAGAATCTAATTCACAAAGATTATCAGATGTATTCAGCGCATCCCAATTGATTTCAGAAAACTGAGGGCATGGAGGCACATACGTAGATTCAGGAGCAACTACCAATGGAGGGACTAGTTGTTGTATATTTACTTCAGGGTCGGATTCATCTTCTTCTAAGTCGGTGTCTGTATCTTCACCCTCAGGCATCTCCCCTTCATCATCGCTTGTGTCGATAATGCATCTGCCATGCGGGTTATCGGTTTCAGTCCAACCTAAATGAACTCCCTTCGGGCATTGCGGAGCGTACCAACTTCTTGAGATTGTACTAGGACGGGAGCATGTGTCATGGAGAATTGAGTGTTGATAGGGTGCGATGATTCAAAGAAGATTAGAAGGACCAACTTGTAACCCTGTTTCAAAAGGAGCTTCAAAGATGCTCATTGTCCTCACTTGTTTCCGTCTCGACATACAACTCCATAGAAGTTAAGTTAGGATGTTGATCAAAGCAATCAATCATGCAAGCAACATCTTCATCATCTTCTAATGGAAGAGCTATCCATCTTAGAACATTACTTCATTGTGGAAATCTGTACACAACACTAGACACAACTTGATTTTCTTGGAGCCTTAATTTTAAATGAATTCTCCTTTTTAAAAGCTCGATAGTCGTGTCACGTTGAATCATGATAGACTTGGGGCGAGGACCTTTGTACATTAGACCTCTTCACCTTCATACGTTCTCCCATTGTAGTAAATGAGAACAACAAGGTGTTTGCTCATCTTACACTTCAATAACAACAACAACACAAATAATTTAATTTTGTACAAACAAATACTAAAAACCTACTAAATAACAATAAAACATATATCATACATACACAATTGATTAATAATAAAAAAGAAACAAACAAATACTAAAAACCTACTAAATAACAATAAAACATATATCATACATACACAATTAAAATAATAATAAAAGAAATAATAGTAATAATAATAATAATAACAATAATAATAACAATAATTATAATCAATAATAATAGTAATCAATAATAATAATAATAATCAATTATTCTAATAATTAAACAAATATACATAATACATAAATAATATAGAAATTAAAAAAAATAAACAATAATTCTAACACTAAAAACAAAGATACAATACACAATTAATATAAAAACTCAAAAACATAAATAATAATTCTAAAAATCAAACAAATATACAAAATATAATTAATAAAATAACACAAGATCATAAATTATAATTCTAATAATTAAAATATTTAATAATATATATAACAATAACAATAATAATCTAACGATAGAAATACTTACGAATATGATTCTCGACAACTTATAACCACGGGAGAGTTTTAGAGAGAGTTTAGAGAGAATGAAATCTGAGAGATGGTGAAAATTTGATAAATGAATGAAGATCGCCGTGAGAGGGTGAGGGGGCGGGTTATAGGTATTCACGTGGGGCGTGATATCGTGCCGCTGGCTTCAGCGTATCCCACGTGGATACGCCAAGCGCTCTGACGTATCTCACGTGGCCCAACAAAAAATAAAAAATGCCACCGTGGCCAAAACGGTGGCATTTCAATAATTAGTTTAGAAAAAGTGATATTTTGATAATATTTTTTGCCAAAAATGACAGTTTGGTCAAAAAACCCCAAAAATAAATGTTGTATTGTTCCATCCAAAACCCCACAAAAGTAGCAACTACTACCCACCTCAACACCCATATGACGTACTCATAATTTAACATGTCATTATAATAAAATTAAAAAAAAATTCAAGTTACAAAATATTAACAACAAATATATATTAATATGCATGAGTTCTTACAATGCGCTAGCTATATACCAAGTAAAATTTAGATCATTTAAAATGAAAAGTATCTTTTATTCAAAGATAAAACTTATTTGTAATGTGATGGTTCCTGTTGTGGCCTATTTGAGTTAAGACTCTTTATGTATAATAATAAATGTTCAATAATTAATGAAAGTAATAATAAAAGAATATTAGTAATGGAGCAAATAATAAGTTCCTTTTTCTATATTTAAACGGACAATCTTTCATTGTTGATATGAAAACAATAATAATTATCAAGTACAAATACAGACATGAAATATAATATAAATATAAATATAAGGACACATCAAATTTAAAAATTATAGGATATGAATATGATATATATAAAAAGTGTATCAGGTGAGAGAAGTATTTATTGTGAGAGGAGTGAATATTGACCATTAGATCTTATATGAATGGTCAAGATTAGAACATAAATACATGTGATTTTTTTAAGTGGTCACATGACCTTTAAATAACTTTTAATCTTGACCATTTATGTATAGTTGTATGGTCAAAATTTACTCCTCTCACAATAATCACCCTCTCACTAGATATGTATCATATATATATATATATATATATATATATATATATATATATATATATATATATATATATATATATATATAATTACAAAATTTAAGAAAAAAAATTCATAATTTATTAGTATCATTTATATAAGTTTAAAGATTTATAATATTTTAATATATGTTATATGTGTCAATATTTTACTACTTAGTAAGCCCCTCATAAAAAATATAGAGCATAATTTCTATTGACATATTTTAAAAAATCTTATAAATTAATTTATCTTAATAGAACTAATTATCTACAAGTACATGTGCATAAAAAAATATCTAGAGGGAATATTGGTGTGAGGCAAGCTTCACTGATGATGAAGTGGAATACTTAGTACAAGCAGAAGTAGAAAGAGTAGATAAAAATAGTAGTGTGTGAAAAAATAAAACTTAAAAGTCTAATAGTAACGTGTGAAAAGATAAAACTTAAAATACTAGTACGTGAAAATAGTGACTTGAGACGTCAGTTATGTGATTAAGGGTGAGTTACAAGCTTATTAATTGAACGTTAATCTTAGAAATTATTTTTTTTATAATATTAATGAATCGTGTCCAAGTTGTATCCAAGTGTATTCAAGAAGTGTCCGAGCGTGTCTGAGACATGTCTAAATTAAAAAATATAATCTTTTTAATCTGACACATTCGGACACGCAAGACACGTATGTCGTACGAGTATCTCTATGTGTCCAACACGGACACATATCTGACACGCGAATACACTTTATAATCGACATGTCCGTACTTCATAGAATAATAGAATCAAGAAACAAGCAATGATACATACGCATTTCTTATATATGTTAATTGAGTAATGTTGCATCCTCTTACCCAATCATCCTAATAATTATCTTAATACTAAATGAAAAAAGTATTAAATGAAAAAATAAATGCATCTAATGTTTTAAGAATATAAAAAATATTTAATATTTTATGCATTTAGTAATTAAAAAGATTAATAAAAAAATTAAGTAAGAAGATAAATCATTTCTCAGGTTAATTTGCCCAAAATCTTATCATGCGACTTTATCCAATTTTAGTTCTTCGTTTTTTTTAAATAAAAAGAAAAAATTTATGCAAGTTTTGGTAGTCGTCCGAACTCCTAATCCTATCTCTTTGAAAAGATTACTCTAAATCTAAACTCACTTTAGATGAGTTTATTCTTAATTTTTAATTTATTTTTTAAAGAAAAAAAAAATTTAAATATCTTGCCGAAACTTATAAATACAAAATTTAGCATTTTTTTTAATAAATTATCAAGAAATAATTTTCTTGACTAAGAAAGTTTAAGGCAAGGCACTGAATGTTAGGCAAGGCACCTTAGCGGCAGCGCATGTGTGGAGAGTGATCCATGGCCACTCTTCTTCTACCTGTCAGCTCCCATCATTCTCCTCTTCCCACCCTAATTCCCCTTCGAAACCCTAATCTCACTTCTCTCAAATTCAACTCCAATCAACGCCACACTTCAACACTTCGCTTCCCCCCCAAAACCCTACCATATTGGACCCCAATCGTTCGTGCATTGGAGGAAGATTCAAACCCCGAAACAGTGCAAGGTGCTCTCTCTCTCTAGGGGTGTGTAATGTGTATGCTAAGCTAATTAACTTGTCACGGAACTTGCTTTTAACTGTTCATCTTTCATCAGATGGCGAGGTGAACAATTTAGGAGTTAAAGCTGCGCTGGCCATGTTGAGATTCTACAAAAGTAACCATTTTTCCTCCTTCCTTTTCATAGATTCTGTTAAAATCTTTTCTGGGTTATTTTATTATTTTTTTTGGGGAATTCCTAGGAATTTCACGTGCCTTATCATTTTTGTTGATGTTTGTTCATTATATGCAGGGGAGATTTCACCAATCTTGCCAAGGAGCTGTCGTTACATCCCAACTTGCAGTGAGTATTCCATGGAGGCTTATAAGAGATATGGAGTTGTGAAGGGTACTGTCTTGACTGCATGGCGTCTCTGTCGTTGCAATCCCCTTGGTATTACTATTGACCATTAACTTTGATATGTGTTATGCTTACTCTCATAGTTTTAGTTCTGGATTTTTAGATGTTACAGTTAAATTCCTTGTACATATTTAGGTGGGTATGGATATGATCCTCCTAGATGGTTTGATGAGATTAGTCCATGTGAAGAAGTTGATGATTAATTACTCTCGGGTGGCCGATTTTAAGGTGATTATTGTTTTTTTGGGGGTTATTTCTTCGAATTAATTATTGCTACAAACTGAGCGTTTTGAAGTTCTTTGGTGTCCTAATGTGATTATGTGGTGATTTTCTGTTTGCTATTTGGTGTGACTTTGTAATAATGCAAAAGGAGTTCTATTCTTACGGCATATGAGAAATTGGATTTAGAAAAATGATATCGGTAATGGAAATATTGCTGATTATAATAAGATTGAACATCTTTGTACAGCCCCCCCCCCCCCCCCCCCAAAAAAAAAAAATAGAGCGCTGAAACAAATATAGAGCTTCAGAGTGATTGAATATCCTACATTTGTACTTTAACAGCTATCCTTTTGTAGTCTTCAGTCCAACATGGGGATAGTCATCTGCATATGGTTAAGGACATTGTCCTTGATGGGTTTTACAAATCATACGGAGACAAATAGTTGTCTTAGATTTTTCTGTTTTATATTATTCTTTTGTTTCTGTTATTTTCATGGAAATACAAAATTATTATATCAGATTTTAGACTGCTTCATGACCATTTCCTTGGAACTTTATTTTAAATGAAATGTTGATGTGTCAGTATCTGTACTTCTCCAGTACATGTACTCTTACCTGCACCAGGAAGTTATCTTATAGTTAATAGCTAATTACATGGTGCTAACAAATCAAAATATATAAATATGTGTCACATTAATTGAAAGAAATTATCCTTAAGTATTTCACTTTTGAATTAACTCTTCAAGAATGTCTTGATGCCTGGATGTTTTGGGTTGTGAATTAAATCTTCTTAGTATATTATTCTGAGCAAACACTAAAAGGAGCCAATTTTAAGTTAGAAATTTAGTAGGTTTAGTTATCAATCATTATCATATTGCAATCTTCAATAATATGTTTACCTAACATGAGCCTTCTATGCGGGGGGAAAAAACAAAATTAAATCAGCCGTTGCTAATTTATGGGGGTTGTTGAAAACTATGTAAATAATATTTAAATTCATTGTATAGGCTAACTAAATCATGTAATTATGGTAATCAGGGATTTGTAATCTTTGTTTTTATTGAAATAGGTCTATATAATTTAGTCTCCGTTGTGTAATTTAAATACACGGTTTTATCATATGTCTCTCTTTTCTCTCTTCACTCTTAACATGGTATCAGAGACTAAAGAGAGGCAACCCTAGAACTGTGCACGCCCAGTGAGCCCACTGCTCTCCAATGAAATTTTTTTCCAGCCAACCGTGTTTCCATTCCGGTTTGCTGACAAACACCATCTCCTTCGCTGTTGTTTGCTGCGACCTCTCTTTTATGAGTTTTTTCCCATCGCTGCCACCACCTTCCGCCTCTGTCCGCTGTGGCCTTTTCTAGACGGTGACCCCACTGGCTGCACTGCTAGCCTCCGATCATCCACCCACCGAAGTCATGCCTCCAACCTCCGTCTCACGTGCTCCCACAAGCCACCACCACTGTTAGCGCGCAAATCCACGCACCTCCCTTTCTCCAGTGCGTGACGGCGCGTCCGACTAAATTTCCGGTAGTTGCCGGTCTCGTCTAACTCGTCTTGGCCTCCTCTACCTGGATCTGCTCTCACCTCCTTCGTTAGTGACCTCCATTAACGACTACATTTGCTCGAAACGTTTAGATCTGGTACATGTTGTCTTTTGTTCTTCTTTATGGCACCCACTGCTCCGATGAACATCGTCGACTCCTCCACCCAGCCAAGACCATCTTGGGCTGACCAGTGTTGTTAATAGCGGATGGCGGTCCATGGCGGAAAGCCAAAAATCCGCCATACAAAATGGCGGATGGCGGTTGCGGAAAATGGCGGAAGCATGGCGGTTGATTAAAAAATAAAAAATATAAAAAAAAATACAAAAAAATCTGCTAAATATAATAAATAATAACAACTAATAACATACACCAAGAACAATAAAATTAGAAATATATTCTATCAAATAAAATTCATCAAAAGTATCACAATTCAAAAGCATAAGATTATCATAACTCATATCTCAGTCAGTCATAAACATGATCAAAGTCTCATAAGTCATACCATAAGCAATTAAGCATAAGCAAAAAAAATGACACTATCAACAAGTTCAAGACAAGATACAATCACACAAGAATAAGTTAAAAATCTATGTGTCCCCCTCCTCCTCCTCCGGCTCCTCCACATCAATATAATCATCATTGTCAGTGTCAGATAGTGAGGCATATCCCTCAGGTTCTTCTCCTTCTGAATCCTCAAAATCAATTTCTTGTAATTCTTCTTCCAACTCCTCAATGTGGTCTTCAAATTCCAATTCTTCGTCATCTTCAACTTCAACCACTTTCTCTTTTCCTCTTTTGGTTGAAGATGCACTTGTTGAACCTTTCTTGGTCTTAGAAACTCTTGCAGCTGCTGTGCTTGAACCACTTGCTGGTTCCTTTCTTTTTTTAGTTTGACGCCTAGTATATGTTCTAGGCTCTCCAACCCCCGAAGCCCTATAAACAGTTTCCCAATTAAGACCATCATCATCCTCAAAAACCCTCTCATTTGCAGCATCATCATCATCACCATCCATCTCTTCAAGTAGCCATTCATTACACTCATCAATATCATCGAGTGAGATTGGGTCAATTTCATCCCTAAGATTGTATCTTCGGTTGAGTGCTTGATTATATTTGACATACACTAAGTTGTGCAATCTTTTATGCTCAAGCCTATTTCTTTTCTTAGAATGAATCTGCAACATTAAGATAAGCAATTAAAAAGTGTTAATAATTATAAGAAAGTATTGATTATTATTGAGGATTTGAGGTAGACCAAAATGAAAACAATTTGATAATTACTTGCTCAAACACACTCCAATTACGTTCACATCCCGATGCACTGCATGTCAAGGTCAAGATCTTAATAGCTAGTTTCTGCAAATTTGGGTATTTGTCCATACATTCGCCACCATTGAGCTACAAAGCCAAAGATATTTTGTTAAGCAAATGACTTAAATTTTAAAAGTTAGAAGAACTTAGAACTCAACTTACTTAGAAGACTAGAAGTTCTATTCTTAGTTTCTCACCTGGTGCAATGGCTTTCCTCTGTAATATTGCAAAGTTATTTCCAAACATACCACTAGCGACTTTATAAATTGGTAACTCCAAGAGTATCTTCTGTTTCACCTCTTGAGTTGGCACCAACTTCTCAATGCATGCATACAATCCATTTGTAACCTCAAAATCATATTCCATGTCAGGATTGTCATAGAAGAATTCAGGTTTAAAAAGTGACCAGCCGCATGTAATGGACGATGAAGTAGCAAGTCCACCTCTTATCAATGATTTCAAAAACCTCTTTGTATTTGCTTTCATTATTTTTGAAAGACTTGATAATGGCTTCTTTTGCCTTGTCCATTGCTTCATAAACATAACCCATGGTGGCTTTTTCTCACTATCAACAAGCCGAAGCACTCGAACAAGAGGAGCCATCACTTTGAGTATAAACACCACATTATTCCAAAAAGCCGCATAAGTACACTTCTTGTTGCTTCCCTCCCCTTAGCCTCCATAGACAACTTGTTTCTTACCCAATCATCCGAGGTAAACATCCTTCTAAGATTTGCTTTCTCTTTATGAATCCTTTCCAATGATAGAAAGGATGTTGCAAATCGGTCACTGCATGCCTCACCAATTCCCTCTTGTTTGTAAAGTACCTCAACAAATTCAAGGTACTTGAATGGCTATAGATGAAGCCAACAAGAGAGATTCCCCTTTGAATTGTCTTCTTTATCAAAGGAAGCTTACCAATGTCTTCCAAAATCAAGTCTATGCAATGGGCTGCACAAGGGGTCCAATAAAGATGTGGTCTTTTTTCTTCCAACAACTTACCGGCTAGAACATAGTTGCTTCCATTGTCCGTTATAACTTGGACAACCTTTTCCTCTCCAATCTCCTCCACAATAGAGTCAAGCAACTCAAATAATTTCTCACCGGTCTTCACAAAGTTAGACCCATCAATAGACTTCACGAACATTGTCCCGGCGGGAGAGTTGACCAAAAAATTGATCAAGCATCTTTGCTTCCTATCAGTCCAAGCATCCGACATAATAGAGCAGCCAAAACTTGCCCATTGCTGCTTTTGACCCTTCAACAATTTTTCGGTGTACACCAACTCCTTGTTGAGGAGTGGAACTCTTATGTCATGATAACTTGGAACTCGCAAATGTGGTCCGAAGCTTCCAATGGCTGCAACCATGTCATGAAAGCTTTGCAATTTGATCATGTTAAACGACAACCCAGCTTGGTACCAAAACCGAGCTATATATTGATGGACTCTTGCTGTAGCTTCTTTATCACATGCCTCTCTAATGCTTGCTTGCCTCAACCTCTCTTTCTTATTTTTTTCAATCGCAGTTTCTGGTTTTCTAAAAAACAGATCAATAGGGCCCTTCAAAGTACCCTTACCCGTACCCCTCCTACTTGCAGATGCAGGTGCAGGTGCAGGTGTTGTATCTCCAAACTCATATGCTTCATCCATTGCACGTTCTTCATCACTATCACCATCAAGATCAAGAATATCCTGTATTTGTAATTTGTGATTTTGAATTGCAGCAATGCTTCACTCTCTTGCTTCTTTTTATCTTTCAAATATCCCCATAACTCTTCTCTAACTTCCTTTGGACATTTAGAGCAAGCTGCAACATTGCCTTTCTTCCCCATTAGATGCTCTTTTGCTCTAGTGATTCCTCCCCTTGTGACTTTACCACAAAAATTGCACACACAATTGTTGGTATCATTTTCTGCAAGCTGGTGGCAATATTTCCACCCAGGGTCTATCCTATTATTATTAGCAACAGACCTTGAAGTGTTAGAGGAGGTTTCACTTTGTCCACGAGATGCCATTGATCTAGGTTAGGTCTTAGAAATGAAAATAAAACAGAGACTTAGATAGGAATACGATCATAGGAAAGAAAAATAAAGTGCAGCAATTAAGAAGTGTAAAACAGAGAGTTGATACCGTAAAACCCAAAATGGAGAGAAGTGAAAAACCCAAAACGAAAAAAAAAACTGAATGTCATTCACGAGAATGACAGAAACAGAACAATGAACATACGAAAAAAAGCTGAATGTCATTCACAAGAATGACAGAACAATGAACATAGTTTGAGAATAGAGAACAAAAAAAAATAAAGAAAGAAGTGAAGATTGAAGAAAGAAGAAGAAGTGAGACTGAGAAGTGAGAAGTGAGAACAAAATAGAGAGAGACACGGAGCTGAGATTTTGAGAAGGATGTTCTCACATTACCTTGCCGGAGAAGGTCGTCGGTCGCCAGAGGTCCCGCCGCTCAGTCGCCGGAGTTGATGGAGGAGGACGATGGGTGGGAGTGGGAGGAAGTCGAGAGGTAGAGAGGCAGAAGAAGTGGTCTTCGTAGAGAGGTAGAAGTGCCTTGGTATGGAATGGGTTAGGGATTTAGTAAATCCCTCTATGAAAAGCCCAAAATGCCCCTAAAAAAAGTGCTGAAACCGCTATTTCAGCAATGGGGCGCCATAACCGCCATGGCGCCATGACCGTGGCGGCCGCAATTCGGAACGAGGCGGAATCCGCAACTCAGCAACTAGCGAATGGTGGATTCCGAGAATCCCGCCACCGCAATCCGCCATGGCCGCAATTTAACAACACTGATAAATACATTACTCAGAATATTACTTATAATAAATAATATTACTTACACAAATTTACACTCACACACTCCTCACATACTCCTATGCATTGAATCACACCCTTGTTTTAATGTAACTTTTTATGAATGATTCATATTGTAAACTTACCTCACATATCGTCTGCACAAGTATTTTTTCTTTAAAATACAAGTGCTAGAAAGAGCTAGAAACTAATTCAGTTACAAGTGCTTGCTAGAAAATTTGGAGCTCATTTGCAAATGGGGGATATGTATAGAATTTTATTTTTGTTACAAGCAATGACATGGCTGATTAGAGTCTGCAATTTGGGAAAAAATGTGTTAAACTTGAGAACATTAAGGGTGGCCTATAACTAGATTAAACCAACAAACAAACAAGTGGGGAATAAAATTCCCTGCAGATACTTCTTAGAAAAGAACAGTAGAAAAGACAAGATGTAGTTACTACATTTGAAAATATATGAAAGCTTCAACTCTTTGAAACTTATTGCTTGCTACATTTGTCAGTTTTAGCATATATCCCTAGGCCCCATGAATGCCACCAAGGAAAATAAGGATCATGTCTTTCTTTATGAGCGAGCTCCGTTTTCCACTCTTCCTCGTAACATGTCAGCTTGTTTAAATCACTTCTGTGAGAAACTAATAGATATTCCTGGCCTATGTACTTCCAAAGGTTGAGATTCACTTGAGATATGTAAGTAGATGTGTATCTGATATATTCTAATGTAATCTTCCATCCCTGACAGTGCTTACTATAGATATCAAGTAAAAGACTTAAATAGGAGAATTTTATGTCTAACCAGGTAAAAGAGTTGGGATCAGCCATCGTTTTGAGTTCAGACTCTAGGAGCTAGTTGAATACCTTTACCAATGCTTGAAAAAACAAAAAGAGAAATTATGGAATTGGGTGAAATTTTGGCTAATATGATACTTTAAACATGGTTGTCGAGGGTGAAAAATCAATTAATAGGATTATTACAAGGATCACATCATCTGCAATTTGCACAACCCAGAGGGTGTAATCTTCAATCATTGAGCAGACAGCAAGATAAATAAGCTAGGAGATTTGAATAAATCTGAAATATAAAAATATCTTAAAATAAATTTGAAACAAGACATGAGATTTTTGCATCTGTAAATAAAAAATTACTGCATAATATGGTTATATTTTTTTTTTTAAAAAAACTCAAATTAAATGGTCTAGATAAGTTTTGCTTAATAAAACCCCTTCTTCAGAACTGCCATGATAGAAATTGTGATTACATATTTACATCCACTAACATATTTGGGTAAGTGAATAATAGAAATTAGTAATTGATTTGACATTTTGAAATTAAATGCTACCAAATAGATTGTGTAAACGAACTATATGTGAAGTAAATATACATCACAACTATACAAATATCTAAGAAAAGTTACTTTTAAACAACTACACATGTTGGATTTATCAAAAAGAATATTCAATAACTAAGCATTTTCCTCTGAAGTCCAAACCAATAAGCTGAAAACTAAGCAGAGAGTGATTTGGATGCATTAAAACCAAAAGGCAAATTATACCAACTCATCTAAAGCAAAACTTCCTATGATGCCCAAGTCATCTCATAACAGACAGAGACAAAGCAATATTAATAATACAAATGAACAATAGACTCACTCTACCATTACCAACAAGACTAGTAATGCCAAAATAGAACATGTTGCCGCCAGCAACACTAAATCTACTACCCAAAAAGCAAAACAACAATTCTTTAATGAGGCTTTGAATCACAAAGGAAGCCTAGAACTAGAGGTGTTGGAACCAGAACGTTATGCACCATGGTAAAAGCACTTCGAGGCAACATCTCAAGCAACCTTCTCATTTGTACTAACTAGAAGCCATGAACAAAATAAAATTAAAAGCAAGCCAAAAAGAGGTTTAGTTGTCATCCTTGTTAAAGTCTTCTTCATATTGTTCCTCTTCATCATCTCCATTCTCCAGCACAGACATAGCACTAATTAAAGTCAGAATACAGGAAAAAGAACAATTACAAAAGACATGACGATTACCCTCAATAAATGACAAAATGACTTGATATTCTTCAATGAATTGAAAAGAACAAAGCAGCATAAAGGCACTAACCAAACTTGATATACAGTATTCTCATAAATGGCAAATAATCAATTAAATTGCACCTCCAAAAATAACTTGAAAATATGTATTATGTACAGATGATCTAAAAAGTAACTTATCCTAAGAAGCTAATACAAAGTCAGGTAGTAAAACTCATAAGCCTACCTCGTCATCAACATCTCGCCATCTGAATCCTCATCATCGGCCTCCTGCAACAGTAGTTTTATTATATCCTCCATGAATACGAAACTACTTTTAAACTTTTATTGAAATATTTCATTTTGCACAGAATAACAAAACATGACTAAAATGATCAAGAAAATTACATTGTTAAAGTACTCCTTGGTTCTTGTTGCCCTTCACTTTTTTCAGTTTTTGGTTTCCCTCTATTCCTTGATTCTGGTTTCCAATTAGCTTTGATAAGAGATTGACCCAGTAAGGCAGCAATGTCTGAAGCCATTTCCTCAGCTCTCTTCACATATGGAAACGTTTCCTCGTTGAAGTAGTTTGACAACCACAAATACATAGATAAAACCTGATGCCTAGTCTCAAGATCTAGGAGTTCTGCATCATTCCGAGCAGAACTTTTTGGCATGCCCATAGCTATATTGACAGGGAGCTTCTGACTGAACGTTGTAGCAAATCTAAGTAAGTGGTACATAGCTTTTGGGTCTCTAACATTAACAGGGGCAAAGCAGAAGTTAAAACGATCTTCTAGAGATAATTCCTGGATCCTCTCCAACATATTAGCAATTTTATTTATGTGATCATGTCGACAAAAGAAGTATGACCCATCCAAACGGCAATTTTCGTGAAATTTTTCTAATTGCTGGCTGAATGTCATACTAGGAAGTTGCCCAGCAAACAACTCAACCTGCTCATAAAAAGGAAAAAGGCCCACCTTCTTAACATGATCAAAAGGTTGTTTTAGACACTCAGTCAAGTAATCCAAATCATCTAAATGCAAGGTAGTGGTGAGTCCATCAGGATAAAGGCATCCTGTCCGACCCGCTCTTCCTGCAATTTGCTTAACCTGTGACGCTGGAACAGGAACAATTTTGTCACCATTGTACTTTGAAAGGCTATTAAAAATCACCCTTCTAATGTTAAGGTTCAGGCCCATTCCCACTGCATCACTAGCTACTAGAACGTCATATTCATTACTTTGATCATTGAACAAAGTAGCTTGCTGCCTACGAGTTTCTGGTGGCAAGGCACCATATATCACACAACAACGATGTTTAGTCTGTTTCTCAATGGCCAATTTAACCTCAAATATCTCCCTCCTTGAGAATGCAACTACACAATCCCCAGACCGAATATGTTGAAGATTTCCAAGCAAGGTCTTTGCTTCAACGACCAATGGTTTGAACCTCTCGTAATGTTGCTCATACAACTCATCTTCTGTGTCTTGACAGATCTTTCGAATAATATCCAAAACACTAGGATCACCACACAAATGTATCTCATCAGCCTTCAACCCAAGAAGTGCCCTCGTCCATGCATACCCCCTGTACGGATCTGCCATCATTTGAATCTCATCAATAATGGCCACATCATACAGTTCCTGCATCGACACCATTTCCACAGTACACGCAACATGATTCGAAAACGGGACATGCTTCTTTTCCTGCCCGGTTAATAGACTCCAATAAACACCATTCGCATTAACCTTGTCAAAAACTTCCATAGCCAACAACCTTAGCGGACTACAATAAATTCCACTCTTCGCCTCCATAAACCGTTGCAAAGCATTATAAGTTTTACCACTATTGGTCGGCCCACAATGATAAATTATCTTCCGTTTCATAGCCCGCGCGAACGGGAACCAAGTGTGAGGCTTTGTGAGGTCTGCTGACTCAACCATACCGCGAAACCTCTTGATCTCATCACAAAAATTCTCACAAAACTCAACAAATATAGGAAACAAAAACTTCACAGCAGCATCACATGGCCCAAGTGACACCAAGTATTTGGCAACATCAGCAGGGCATTTCTTCCTGAAAAAGCTCTGGAACTTGTGAGCTGCAGTGGGGAAAAATGACAAACCAATGTAAATGGCAAGGGCCTGGTTGGATGCCCAACCTGATTTGGCAAAGAAATTGCACACTTCCATCAACACTTCCACCTCTGATCTCTGCAGCTTTGCACCCTTTTTGGCACTACAAAGCTCACGGTACAATTCAACAGGATCACGTGATGCCACGTGCACACATTGCTCATTCTTCTTCTCTAGTTCATCCCAACTACTACTTTCTACAGAATCAACAACCTTCAAATTGATTTCATTATTAACCTCATTTTCAACAACCCCATTTTCAGATAAAGCATAAACACCATCAGTAACCTCATTTCCAAGCTCAAAACCAACATTCTTACCGAGTCATGCTCATGCCTCTATCTCGCCTAAACCGCAACGACTCGCCACCGCGCTCCACCATATCTGAGCAACCCGTGAATGGATTTGGTGGGTGTAAAACAAGGTTGGATGAGTGTAAAATGTCAGTGTGAGCTTACTTGGTTCATTAGTGTTTGGCTTAATCAGCAACACTCAATCCTATTACTTCCTATTTTATATTTGATGGGCTTCGCAATACAACTTTTGTCTTTCTTTTCTTCGTCTAAATTGTCAAGGATTAAAATAGCAAAGCTGCTTCCTTTCTTTTTTAGTTTCTTGATACTGTAGATTGTGCTGATTATTTTACATCTATCATATAAGACAAATGCCTCGTTCTTTGAATTTTCATTTGGTTGATTGGCTTTTCATCTTCACGGTAAATTAGGAGGACAAATCTAATTCTTTTACATTTAAAATGCCATTTTTTATTTGGGTTTGGTTTCATGATGTACAGGTTAGAGAAAATGACAAATATTCTGATGGAACTGGTAAGAATACTGAATATTATTGCAAGAATTGGGAAAGAATTCCCTAGAACTGTATACAAGTATCTAAATCTCTCCTACACAGATTTGAGGACTGTGTAAACTCCCTATAAGCCAATGTGGCTTCCTTTCCTTTACCCGAAATACAAAGATACCTACCCTCATGCCATTTCCCTTATTTATACTAACTAACTAACAACTAACTAACTAACCAGAAGATAGTTAGTTAGGTATCATTGGGTTTGGGCTTATGTCTTCTGACATAAACCTTATTTACAGCAGGCCCAATGCCATCAATACTCCCCCCCAAAGCTTTCACCTTGTCCTCAAGGTGAAAAGAGGGAAAATGAAGTTGCAGAGAAGACACAGACTCCCAGGAATTATCACATGGAGGAGCTCCCTGCCATTGGATGAGGAGCTCTGCTGCTCCTGCTGCATTATATCGCAAATCAAGAGCTTCTGCTGGTTGTGTTTCCAATATCCAGTCCTCAGACATTTCTGGAGGAAGAGGATGAGATTGCTGGTCCTTAGGAATGGCTGTCTTCAACCTGCTCACATGAAAAACTGGATGGATTTTGCTATAAGGAGGAAGTTGTAATTTGTAAGCCACTGCCCCTATCCTGTCCAGTACTTGAAATGGCCCATAATAACGAGGACTCAGTTTTTCGTTTCTTCTCTTAGCCAAAGACTTCAATCTATATGGTTGAGCTTTTAAATAAACCCAATCCCCTATATTAAACATCAAATCTCTGCGTTTCTTGTCAGCCAACACTTTCATCTGTTGTTGAGCTTTATCTAAATTGCTCCGTAGTTCCTCCAATAGCATATCTCTATCCATATGTAACTGGGATACCGCTGCCACCTTGGAAGGGAAAGCTGCCCCTTTAAACAACACAGGTGGGTCACGGCCATAAAGTGCTCGGAAGGGTGTCATCCGAATGGATCGGTTATAATTGGTGTTAAACCAATATTCAGCCCAACTCAACCATTGAGGCCAAGATTTCGGTTTTTCTCCAGCAAAGCATCTCAAATAGGTCTCTAGGCATCTATTAGCAACCTCCGTTTGGCCATCCGTTTGAGGATGATATGCCGTACTGAATTTGAGCCTTGTACCCGCTGATTTGAAAAGGGCAGACCAGAATTTACTCAAAAAAAGTTGGTCTCTGTCAGAAATAATGGATGTTGGAAATCCATGCAGCCTTACCACTTCATCAATGAATATTTGAGCTACCTCTTGTGCTGTGAAAGGATGAGAAAGAGCCATGAAGTGGGCGAATTTGGTAAAACGATCCACAACCACCATGATAGTGTCTTTGCCTTTTGATCTAGGCAAACCAGTAATAAAGTCCATCGTGATTTCACTCCAAACCTGAGTAGGGGTAGGTAAGGGCTGTAATAACCCTGCTGGTGATAGAGTTTGAGCTTTATTCCTCTGACACACATCACAACTAGCAATAAGATCCACAATATCTTTTTTCATGCCTTCCCAGAAAAAAATTCCAGCCAACCTTTTATATGTTCTCAAGAATCCGGAGTGACCCCCAAAAGAAGATGCATGGAAGTCATGAAGTAAATCTGGAATTCTAGGTGAAGATCGAGGGAGGACCAGTCTCCCTTTATAAAATAGTTGTCCATTCTTTAAAGAATAAGCAGGCCAAGCTTGAGGGTGACTGACCAACTCTTGCACAATCTTCTTCAGCTTGGAATCTTGCTGAATTTCTTCACATAATTCTCCCCAATCCTCTTGAACAGCTATAGAAACCGCTGCATACATCATTTGACGAGATAAAGCATCAGCAGCTGCATTATCCTTCCCTGGTCTGTATTGTATATCAAAATCAAACCCCATGAGTTTGGAGGTCCATCTAAACTGCTCTTCTCCCAGAATCCTCTGATCAGTTAAAAATTTCAGAGATCTCTGGTCAGTTCTGATGATAAAATGTCTCCCCAAGAGATAATGACGCCATTTTTGCACAGCAAACACAATTGCCATCAATTCCCTCTCATACACAGACCTCTTTTGCTCCCTGTCATTTAGTGCTTGACTAAGATAAGCCACTGGTCTGTTTTGTTGCAGAAGAACAACCCCTATTCCCTTGCTAGAAGCATCAGTTTCTACCACAAACTCCTTGCTGAAATCTGGGACAGCCAGGACTGGTAGTGTTGTCATGGCTTTTCTCAATTTTTCAAAAGCTTCCTGAGCTTCTAATGACCACTGAAAACCGTCTTTCTTCAGCAACTCAGTCAAAGGTTTGGCTATCTTACCATAATTTTGGACAAACCTACGGTAATAGCCAGTTAGTCCCAAAAAACCCCTCAAACCTTTTACATCTTTAGGCAAGGGCCATTGCACCATGGCTGCAATCTTCTTGGGATCGGCTGCAACTCCTTCAGCAGATACTATATGCCCCAAATATTCCACATTTTGACCCCCAAAACAACATTTCTTCTTGTTCACCACCAGCTTATTAAGTAACAAAAGCTGAAAAACTTCTCTTAAATGACTCAAATGAGTGGCTGCATCTCTACTATAGATCAAAATATCATCAAAGAAAACTAAAACAAACTTCCGCAAGTAAGGTCTCAACACTTCATTCATCAACCCTTGGAAAGTAGAAGGAGCATTAGTGAGACCAAATGGCATTACCACATACTCATAATGCCCTTCATGAGTCTTGAATGCAGTTTTCTCAATATCCTCTTCCTTCATGCGAATTTGATGATATCCTGATTTCAAGTCCAATTTTGAAAATATGGTAGCCTCTGCCAATTCATCTAACAATTCATCTATAATTGGAATAGGAAATTTATCTGGAATAGTCACCTTATTTAAAGCTCGGTAGTCTACGCAAAACCTCCAACTTCCATCTTTCTTCTTCACTAATATCATAGGACTAGCATAAGGACTAGTGCTTGGCCTAATCATACCGGTCTCTAACATTTCTTTAACAAATTTCTCTATCTCAGATTTTTGGTAGTGGGGATACCTGTAAGGACGGATATTGGGTATATTGGCACCTGTTTTCAGAAGTATGGAATGGTCACATCGTCTTGAAGGTGGCAGCCCTGTGGGTTGTTGGAAAAGTTCCCCAAACTCCTGAATTAAAACTTGAATCTGTTCAGAAATTTCACTGCCTTGATCCTGCTGCTCATTTGTTTGCTCCTCTGAAATTCTTCTAACATCCACCAAGAATCCCTCATCTTCTTCTTTGAAAGATTTCACTAATGACTTTAGTGAAGCTGCAGCCTTGCATAATGAAGGGTCTCCTTTTAGAATATGTAATCTTCCTTCCTTCTTAATCTTCAATGACAATTCTCTGAAATTGGCAGTGATATTGCCCAAACTAGCCAACCAATCCAACCCCAACACTAATTCAGGCCCTTTTAACCCAAATACATAAAAATCATGTTGCACTTCCAGATTAGGCAACTGAACCTTCACCTTTTTACAGCACCCTTCACTTTTCACCTTATATCCATCTCCCACTTCCACCATAAAAGAGGGAGTGTTTGTGATCTTCAAACCCACCTTCCCTACTAAACTTTGTGCAATGAAACTGTGAGAAGCTCCACAATCAATTAGCACTAATACTTCAACCCCATGTAATCTCCCTTTTAATTTGAAAGACCTCCCTCCTGTCAACCCCATCAAGCTATTGTATCCCAATACAATTCCTCTATCCTCCTCTTCTACTGTAATTTCAGCCTCAGACCTTTCCTCCTCAATTTCATCTTCCACCAATAATAATCGCAGCTGTTTATTTTTACATACATGGCCAATTGAATATTTCTCATCACATCTAAAACACAAGCCTTTCTTCATCCTGTCATAATATTCTGCATCAGGTAATTCTCTGAAATTCCTCCCTCTCTGGCTGACATTTGCTGATTCTTGTGCTTTGGGCAAGGTTTTATCGTTTGCCCCTGTTGAAGAAGACCCCACCATGCTCCCTGAACTGGCCCCCTTCCAACCAGAATTGTTGACTGTGTTTGACCCTTTCCAACTTCCATTGTTATATGATACAACCGTACTTTGAGTCCCTGCTCTGTTGTTGATCATTGTTCTTGTATTAGGAATGCCCTTCCACCCTCTTTCCATCAGCTCCTTGATAATTTCTTCATTTTTTTCATCAATAAGCTGAGCCAACTCCATCATATCCCTCAAAGAATTCACCTTGTGTACTCGCAATTCCCTCCTTATTCCTTCCCTCAACCCGTTCAAGAAAATGCTTCTCAAGAATTGGTGGTCTGAAATTCTCAAAGACCCAGCATAAATTTCGAATTGTTTCTGTACTCTCTCACCGACCCCTCTCCTTGTTTCAATGCCAGTAACAATTCATAAGGATTTTGTGCAGCTGAAGGTTGAAACCTTCGGACAATGGCTTCTCTGAAACAGGGCCAAGAAACCTCCCCATCCCCTCCTTCCCACCAATGGAACCATGACAGCGCCTGCCCTTCCAATGCCATAGAAGCCACCTTAAGTTTTTCTCCTTCAGGAACCCCTCTGATTTCAAAGAATCTTTCCAGTTTATGCACCCAATTACATGCATCTTCCTCTGTTTCTTCCCCTTCGAACAGGGGAAGCTCTATTTTGCGCCACCGTTCCTCACCCACATGTGTTTGTGCATTTCCGAGATTGTTCTCACCTTCGGAATCGCAGTGGGTTTCCGCCCTAGGTCCTCCGTTCCCTTGAATGGCTGAATCTAACTTGCGCAAGATTTCTTGGATGTTATTCTCCATTGAACTCATACGAACGTCACTCATTAGCCTCCATTCCGCAAAATCCTCACACCTGCGCTCCAAAGCTTCGGTTCTTGACTCCATTCTCGTGCTCACCATGTGCGGTTTGCTCCCCCAGAACGAACGAGCTTTGATACCAGTTGATGGAACTGGTAAGAATACTGAATATTATTGCAAGAATTGGGAAAGAATTCCCTAGAACTGTATACAAGTATCTAAATCTCTCCTACACAGATTTGAGGACTGTGTAAACTCCCTATAAGCCAATGTGGCTTCCTTTCCTTTACCCGAAATACAAAGATACCTACCCTCATGCCATTTCCCTTATTTATACTAACTAACTAACAACTAACTAACTAACCAGAAGATAGTTAGTTAGGTATCATTGGGTTTGGGCTTATGTCTTCTGACATAAACCTTATTTACAGCAGGCCCAATGCCATCATATTCAAACTTTATTGTTTACAATCTCTCTAATTATATATAAAGCCTTTCCCACTCAGCTGAATGGTACAACAATGCTTAAAGAGTAGGTATGTCTATTGAGATGAAGCTTGCCTTTCTTCTATGTGCCTGAATTATTTTCACTTGGTTTGAGATCTCAAAATATGATTTTCTGTTATGGCTACATTTGTTTTAAGAATGATGTGACAAACTGATTCCCTGCAATTAGCCTTTTATGGGGTTTAAGTTGTGAATTCAGTTCCATGAGGAACATGACAAACTTGAATTTACTGTGTGCTCTTGGTGAATCCCACTAATGACATGTGATTTTGTTATACTTCTAGATATAATACTATTTGTTGATATATTGTGCTTAGAAAGTGAGCATTCTGTTATAATGTTGCACAATGCATAAGTTTTTATGGAAGAATGATCTATGTTTGCTTTTTTTATTTTTCAATATTGGCCAAATTATAGTTGCTAACCAAAAAGTTACTATGTTAATTTAAGCTCTTTTCCCAATATTACTAATGAGTAATGACACGCCTTTAGTATTACTAGCATTTTCTTAGTTATTATGTTTTAGTTGCCACAGTGTTGCCTATATTTTTGGAGTGAAGATCTTCATTGTTATTTCTATCTCAAGCAAACTTTATTTCAAGCACTTCTTCACAGTAGCACTTCATTCAGATATCATTGCATTGAAGTTTATAAGAAAGCTGTGTTGGAGGTAAATCCTTTGATCATAATGCACGTGGTGTCTAATCATGCGCAAACAACCCATTATATCAAACATTGAACAATGCTCTTTTTAGTTTTAGTGCCTAAAGATTAAGAACTTTTAAACTTTGAGGGAAAGTAATTTCTAATTTGTTCAACAGTTAATGAGACCTAACTAATTTATTTAACAGTTAATGGGCTTAGTTCAAGCTACATTTTTAAGTTGTAAAATGATCTTTGAGTGGATTTGGTGATATAATAATTAAGTCTTATTGCATGGTGATGGTGGTTACATACTTTGTACCTATTTTCACACTTAATTATCACAATAGTTGAAGTAGGACAGTTTTTATCTGTTAATGTAAATTGTCAACACTTCTATACTTGCCTGTTTCATTTATTACTTTATTTAAATTTTTGGCCTTATAGGATGAGAACAAATTACCTTCAAGAACTTCAACAGACGCAAATGACATTAGGGTTGATCCAACGTGTTGAGTTACTAAATAAGGGATCAATATATGGCTAACCATTATTTCTGGCACAAGGAAAAGCATCCTTAAAACAAATTGTGAAATAGGCTGCATATTTTAGAACAAATTTAACATGCTTCACAAGCACCAAAACAGAAATCTCATTTGGCCAATATTTGTTAACAAAAATGCATTTTACTTCATTATGTGAAGCTGTTGGCATACATTCCTAAATGAACTATTTCTCATCATTATATGCCTGTTTTTGATAAAATGTATCATATTTGTCAAGGAGGTTGGAGGGATTCTATTTGTGTTTGACAACACACTTGGATCTTTTTTACTAGTAAGGGATTGGTCTTTTAGCTTTAGAATGTGATGTTACTGTTCATAATTTTAAATTTACTTTTTAAGCTCCAATCATTGTTGTGGTTATAAGACATAATCCCTACTGAAAATTTATTCTTTTTGTAGCTTCCACATTTGGCGCTTACAACTCCATTTTTGTATGATTTTTATAACTATGGATACAGCAAGACTGAATATACTCTATTGCTGAATGATTTCATGCAGGTTTGTCCAAACTTCTTTTATTTACTTTGTTTCTAGATGATGATTTCATCTCTGTGAGCACATGATATATTGTGGTTACTTTTGATGGGAGAGCATAGCACTTTTTGGTGCATTGCTATTCTTTATAGGGATGAACTCAATTCCCAAGAGACAGGTCAAGACCAAAAGCAAAGACAGTTTAGAAAATATAACAAAAGATGTATGTGTTTCCAATGATCAAGTTGCCATATTGCTGAGTTACAACATTTGATCTGACATGCTGAATTTGGAATAATTACTTAGACTTGTTATGATTTATGTTGTTTATTTGTCTGATGTATTGTTTAACCTTCATTCATTGGTTATTCTTCCTTTTTAAATAAATATTTTTTTATATTGTATAATTCTTATCTTATCACAAAAATAGTAGTTAAATTAATGTTTACATTATTTATAAAAGTTTGTTAAATAATAAATTGTTAATGATATATAATGTATGGAACTTATAATGTATACAATATTTTCTATAAATATATAATGTTCAAATTAATGTAGAATATGTGAATGTAATTGAGCCTCTCTATATCATGTCAATCTATACAACAACAACAACCAAGCCTTTTCCTACTAGGTGGAGTCGGCTACATGGATCAAACGACGTCATTGTGTCCTATCATAAACCAAGTCTTCAGAAAAGTCATTCAAATCTAAATCTTTTTTAATAATTTCACCTATAGTTTTTTTTGGTCTCCCTCTACATCTAGCTATTGGACTGTCCTCCACCTGATCCACTTTTCTTACCGAGACTTCTAAGGGTCTTCTCCTTACATGTCCAAACCACCTAAGGCGAGATTCTACAATCTTTTTTCACAATAAGTGCTACCATGCTTTCTCTCTAATGTATTCATTCATAATCCTAACTTGTCTCGTATGGCTATACATCTAGCGCAACATCCTCATCTCCGCGACACTGATCTTATGTTTTTGCTGGCTTTTTACCGTTTAACATTTAGTACCATACAACATCGCAGGCCTTATAGCTGTGCGGTAAAATTTACCTTTAATCTTGAGAGGTACTTTTTTTTTTATCACAAATCACTCCTGAAGCACTCCTCCATTTCATCAATCCAGCTTGAATCCTATGATTTACATCTCCCTCTATCTCTTCATCATTTTGTATGATAGATCCAAGATACCTAAACCGTATGACTTGTGGTATAGTGTGGTCCCCAATTTTCACCACTAAACTAGTATGAAATAGCATGACATATAGGAAAAGGTTACCTTGCACAACGTCTCCACCCTCAACAACATGACACTACAATCATATTTGCAAAAATAATTTCAATCAAAATAAATAGAAATGCAATTGTAAATCTTTCAAAAATTAATAATAACGAAATGTGTTGTAATTTTAGATGACAATGTCAAGAATCCTATTACCATTAACAAGTAATTTGATAGCAGCAGCATAAGTCTAATAACACAAGTTTAATTAAAGAATTGTGTAATGAGTTTATTTTGTATTTATTCGCATGCCTTACTCTAATACTTTATTATATCAGTTGTAATATATTGGTCTAATTGTAATTGATATGAGATGTTATCTCTACCGTTACAAATCTTCATTGCTAGATATTTGCCATATTCATCCTTCTTTAATAGAGTGCCAAAGGAACATGACTCATAAATATGTAGGTTGGGCTTTTGCGACACTTGGCAGGGTTTTGCAACTCCTTATATCACAAAGGTGACAGAAATGAATGAGGAGGCATATGAAGATGTGTATAAAGATTTTTTACTATAATTGTATCATATGAAGATATCAGATTAGCGTAGGTTTTTATCCCATGCATTGCGCGGCTCAAAAACATTAGTAATAGTAATAATATATAAAAAGAATGTATATGTCTTCAAATCATACCATGTGTCACTCTAATATGACAGTGTATATCTAAAATGTCATCATGTGACAAAATATTCTCCCAAATATTGCAATAGCATATGATATTAGAATTTAAATAAAAAAATATACACATGTCACTGCAGTGACGGACCTAGAAATTTTAAGCAATTGGGGCAAAAGTAATACTACCAATACAAAAATATAAACAAAAAGTTTCAATAATTATATTTATATATCAAAAAATATATTAATGAAAGATCAATTTACAATTGTTTCATTCGCGTTTTCCTATTTTGAAAATGTTGAAGGATCTTTTCATTATCAATACTATCAAACATTTCCTTCTCTGTGTATGTAACCAAGCAATCATTCAACCATTCATCTCCCATACGATTGCATAATCGATTCTTTATGATATTCATAACAGAGAAAGTTCTCTCAACTGATGCAGTTACTATTGGCAAGATCAAAACTAACTTCAAAAGAAGAAATACCAATGGATAAACAATATGCTTTCTAGTCTCAACCAACTTCTGAGAGAGACCACTAATCTCATTCACATTTGAGAATTGATCATCAAAACGCACATCCAATATAAAATTCTCAAGTTGACTATCAAGTCTAAAAAAATCAGCAAAAGAAAATTCAGATGGATAAAATTGAGCAAAACGAATTTGCTTCTCCTTGTCAAAAGCAGAAAATGAATCTCTTGGGTTTAAGCAAGCTACAAAAAGAAGTAGCTCGGTACTTACCTCTGTAAAACGATTGTTATGTTCTTGAAGTTGTCTATCAATCACTTGATAGAATAGTTCAACTTGAAAATGGTGTTGATTTGAGATCTTTTCAACTTTACGCCTTGATCTTCCTTGTGTCACAAATGTATCATTCATATTTGGAATGATAATATTGTGCTTGTTACAAAACAATGAAACTTCATTAAGCAAAGGATGCTAACCATTATCTCTTATACTCTGCAATCGTTGCTTGCACACTTTAACTAATGTCATGGCATTTACAATGTCTTGATCACTTCTTTGTAGTGCTTGGGATAACTCAACAGTGACTCCCAATATATTTTTCATCAAGTGTAAGTTGAAAATAAACTCAAAAGATTTAATAACATTCAACAAATGACATGCTTCAGCTCTTTGTTCTAAATTTATCCAATCTTCCTCAACAATTTCAAGAACATCAATCACCAAAGAGAACATAGAAACCAAGCTAAGTATTGTACCATAATGTGAGCCCCATCTTGTATCTCCTACCCTTTTTAATGTTGTTTCCTGATTCAAGCCACGCCCACTAGAAATTTCTCCGTTTTGTAATGCTTCAATTGTCTTAAGCATTTGACTTTCACGGAGCATGTCTCTACGCTTACAAGAAGCTCCAACAACATTACACAAATTAGTAACTAAATTAAAAAGTAAAGTAATTTCAACTTGTTTCTTTGCAACTGTCATAAGTGCTAACTGAAGTTGGTGGGCAAAGCAATGAACATAGAATGCACAATAATTTTCTTTCAAGATCAAACTTTTTAGGCCATTGAATTCTCCTTGCATGTTACTAGCTCCATCATATCCTTGTCCACGTATTCTTGCCAAGCTTAAATTATATGTTTCCAATAATGACTCCAAAGCTGATTTTAGTGATAAAGCACTTGAGTTAGAAAACATGAACAAGGCCAAGAAAACGCTCCACAACATGTCCTTCTCTATTCACATAACGTAAACAAACAACCATTTGCTCCTTAACAGAAATATCTCTAGCTTCATCAATCAAAATAGCAAACATATCTTCTCCAAGATCTTCAATAACAACTTTAGTAGTTTCACTAGCAGCTGCTCTTACAATATCTTTTTGAATCTTAAGTGCTACTAACTTTAGATTTCCACGAGCATTTTTTAAAACATGATCAATCTCTTCATTATATCGGGCAAGAAACTTTAGAAGCTCCAAGAAATTACCTTGATTAGTTGAATGCTCTGATTCATCATTACCACGGAAAGTCAGTCCTTGTCGTAATAGAAATCTAATGCAATCAACTATAGCCATCAAGTGAATTCGATAATCCTTTTTAAGTTGCTTAGATTGCTTGCAAATAGCAACTTCAATATGTAACTTTTGGTTCATAAGTGCCTCACATTTTCTCCAAGCTTGATTATGAGCACTATCATGATTTCTAACATGAATTTGTAGTCTCTCCTTCTTTCTCCAATTTGAAAAGCCCTCTATTATAAATGCATTATTACCTCCAACCTTAGGTTTCATGAGATAGCAACAAAGACAAAAGACAGCATCTTTTGATATATTATACTCTAACTAATTGCCAAAGTCATCAAACCACTTATGATTAAATCTACGAAAAGAAGACCCACAATTAGTTTTTAGGAAATCATGGTCTCTTGGTTGACAAGGACCTTTTTGCAAATAGGCCCTTCGAGCTTCATCTCTGTCATTTGGATGATAATATGAAATTTTATGTCGCCATCCAGGATCTGCAGGAAGGCTTTCCACATTGAATTCAATAAACCTCTTCTTACTAGATGAGGTCAATAGGATACTTTAAGCAAGTGTTTGAGACTCTAATGGTGATTTTCTTTTGAGAAATTTGTCCATTGCTAATAAAACATAAAATTTATGAGCCTAAGTAATAATTGGTTAACAACAATACTAATATTGCATTACTAAATTCATAATTTTTCAAAAAACTCAACAAATCACACACTTGATAAAAAACACTAAACTTTACAATGTACATAATAGTAATAACAGTATCATACTATAAGTAACAATAGTAGACATAAAGGCAAGTTTCTCATAAAATTTAATGAATGAAATGAAACTCTAAACTTACTTCATTGATATTTGGTAGAATAACATTCAACACTCTGCCACTAAAAATGGAAAGAGAACCTACATAGTTGAGTTCAACTAGCAATTGTAATAAAATATTTTACAAAGCTTATTAGTCAAAGTTAGAAACAAAAAATTGGGAAATTTAGGGAAACCAAAGAATTTATCAATACACACAGTTAACAAATTTTTTTTAAAAAAGTACACCGAAAAGAAAAAAATTAAGAAGAAAATACTTACAGACTACAAACAATGAGTTCAATCACAAGTTTTGATATTTGAGGCTCAACAATCACTCTCACCTCACTATATCTCTCACGCAGGGTAGGAGAGGAGATAGGAAAACGTAACTTATTTCACTGAATATTCGGGAATGGGTAGAATGTGAGTTGATTAAATATATATGAGTGAAGAATAAATGGTTAAGTAAAAGAAAAAAAAGATTGAGAGAGCTGAAGAACCAGCGTAACAGGTGGAGAAGAGAAAGGTGCGTAACAGGGGAGAAAAGAAAGAGATGCCTAACAGCAGGGGGAGAAAGATGTGGGAGTCTGAGTGATGAAAAAAATAGTATTTTGGTTAGAAAAATTCAAAGAGAAATAATGAAAGTATGAAAGAGTTGAGTGTTTAATACTCTAAAGTTCAAATCACATGGGGAGTTGGGGGAGTATGGTGGGATTTGAGAAACAATTAAAAAGTAAGATTTACTTTTTATGTTAATAAATATATTAACATATTTACATCTACATGAGAGTAAAAGTTACACATATAAAAAGAAATTAATTTATCTATATGGGGGCAAAAAATATATATACAAAAAAATTAAAAGAGTAAAAATAATAAATATCTATATAAGATCAAAGAAAAATGCTCAAGTTGAGTGGGGGCGTGTGTCCCCACCTCATTATACGTGTGTCCGTCCCTGGCAGTGACGCGCGGTGTTGCACGGGTCATGACTTTCTTCGCCTAAATATTCATTTGCATTAGGAGAAATCTAAAACAAACAAAAGTTTAATGTGCAAAAGGATTTTTGTTTAAGGTATTTGCACAAATATTGATGTGAGATAAACCTTCGAGTTAAAGCTAGTAGTTAAATAAAGTCTTTCCCAAAGACTGACTTTAACATTGACATTGTAGGGAAAGTTGGTCTAAAGTCATAGTCCGCTCCTAATATATGACCCACCACTGTTGGATAGCTTGGGGAATGATTTGATCTAAGAATTAAATGGTTTTCAAATTAAAGATTTTGTGTGATTTGAAGTCTATACTATTAAAGAATAAAAGGACCAATATTCTACTCTTTAAAAAATAAGAAAAAGAAAAGGAAAAAAATAAGAAATTTTACACGTTATATGACCATAATATTGTATTAGTGTTGTAGTGGATCTAGTGGTTAGGTTTTCTAAATTTTCCGTTTTAGAATTAGATAGAAGAGTTATTAAGAATGGAATAAATTAAACTTCTAGATATAAACAACTCATTAATTATTGGGAAATGAATTTTATACACCTAAAATATGACACTTGGATAGACACTGTATTTCGATGTATGTGTGATTGAATACTATTGTATACCAGTAGGAATGGATGTATGTACCGTATACAAATATAAATAGAGTATTGTCTGAGTGTCGTATTCTAGATGTTCAAAATAACAAAAGTCTTAATTATTATCCATAATGAAATAAATGTAAAGATTGAACAGTGTATTTGAGAAATAGCAATATAAACTCATTCTAGTAAAATTTTGCTTAAAATTGTGGTTTTGTTATTCATACACTTGAAAACACATAACTATGTTAAACTCCATTATCAATGAGTTAATTATTGGTTATCAACGTTTATCGTATGATTAAAGCTTATTGTTTATTGTTAAAAAAAATAAGATATTAGTATGTTAATCATTTGATAAATGTTGTTCAACGACATTCCTGTCCACCACTCCTATTTATTAAATTATAGTACACTCTTTTGAGAGTAACTTAATATTTTATTCTACTTTTCCTCAAAGAATGACACATGTCATTCTTAATATTTTCTTTTTTAATTTTAAATTCAAATTCTCTTTTAAATTAATTATGCATATCTCTTTTTATAATTTTAAATATTTTTTAATCTATTTTTTTAATTCTACATAAATTTAGAAATATTTGTACAATAAAGATATACATTGATGGTAAGCTCCATCGAAGATATTGTGCCAAGTAAGCTTGATTGGAAGATCGAGATTTGAATTGCATCAGTAACAATGAGATGATTTTCCAAGATGAGAAAGTAATCTCACTATTCTAATATATGATATATGATATGATATATTGACTATAAGAAATAATTCATTCAAATTTATATCTATATTGTAATAATGTGGCACATGATCCTGTGTATACTTATTTCATAAAGGTTTTGGTGATAATAAAGCAATAACAAAGACCAAGTCCAAGGGAAGCTTTAAAGATATATATTTATAGGACTTAGGATCTTATTGTGAGAAGTGGTCAAAGATATCTCAATAAGCTTAAAATTGTTACCAAGTGGCCTCAATACTCAAGAGGGGGGGTGAATTGAGTATGTAAAATATTTTCATAAATCTTTCGCAAAATGTTTGATTATCAATTTTCGTTGAAGCTATTGGATGATTGAAGTGAATAGATAAATGAGATTGAATACTTCACTCACAAATTAAATAAGCCTAGATGAATAACATTCAAGCAAGCATATAAAAATAAATGCACAAATGTAAAGAGATGAGTTTAGAAGATCAAACACAAGATTTATCCTGGTTCAGCCACCAATCCACCTGTGGCCTACGTCCAGTCCTCAAGCAACCACTAGAGATTTTTCATTATATCTTCAAGCTTCAACAAGTGCTTGACAACCTTTACAAACTAGAGCACTCATCACACTATGGGATACCTCACCCTTTGTGCTTGACCCTCAAAATAGGGATACCTCACCCTTTTCATTAGAGGGATACCTCACCCCCTTTATAACCTTTGAAGGATACCTCACCTTCTTTTCAACAAGGGATACCTCACCCTTTTTCACTAGAGGGATACCTTACCCTCTTTACAGAATAAACAAAGTGTTTGAATGATAGAAACTCTCTCAAAGAGTGGATAATACAAATTGAAGTTCTATGGGTATCAATGAGTCATACTTTGAAGCTCAAAACAGAGTTTTGGAGAAAAAGATGATGAAATACGAATTTAATGCTCAAGAATAATTTTTAGATTGTTCTCCTAGTTTCTCTAACCCTTCATTAATGCCCAACAACTTAGATTTATAGATGAAAGCAATTAAGAGCCGTTGGGGAGAGGTTGGAATCATTAAATGCCAAAATAGAGTCGTTGTACATGTTTTTTGATTTCCCGGCTAACTGGTTAGGAAGTATTCCTAATCAATTAGGTCTTCATTTCAATTCCTAAGATTGCTTCTGTTTTAACCACTAACTGGTTAGACAACAAGCCTAATCAGTTAGGCCTTCACCAGAGGCCTTCATACGAGACATTCTAACCGGTTGGCATAATGCCCTAACCGGTTAGGTTATATAATTTTTATCTGCTGGAAATACATATAACTGGTTAATTAAATGTTCTAATCGGTTAGGCTCTAAAACAGCAGTTTCACATTTTCACTTAAAACTCTGCTAACCGATTACTTATTTCATCTAATCAGTTAGGGGCTTTTCTAAATGGCTCATGACTTTTCCAAAAACCTGTTAATGATTTTGTCAAAAAAGCAAGATTTTCAAAGGATTTTTATTCTTTCTAAAAACCATTTTGCTCAAACTTTAAATACATTTTCACAAGTACAAATCATGATTTTGCAAAGCCATTTAAAAAAGAGTTTTGAACCAAGAAATGAGCTTTTGTGTGAATCCATTTTATCTTTACATATGGTCTAGGACCTAAAAGCTAATCTTGAAAAGCCTTGGGACTTGATCATTATACCTCATTACTTTCTTGTTTGTTGATCATCAAAACTAATACCATTTACATTCAAAAAGGCTGAGTGTTCACGTTAGAACAATAAGAAAGTAGTATCGCAAACTTGTCCTATGTCTTTTTCAATTTTTTCTCTTGGTATTAGAGCTCTTGTGAACACACGACACAAACCAAACCCAAAAGCTCAGTAGCCTCCTGCAACAATGACCTCACTATCCCTTAATGTTGGGAATCTCATTACCCTCAAACTCAGTCCCATAAATTATCCATTGTGGCGTGAACAAGCCTTAGCCCTTGTAGAAAGCCAAGAACTGGTTAGTCACCTTACTAATGAAGATCCTGATCCTACTAAATACACCACACCAGATCCCAATGATACCACAAATGCTGAAACCCTTGCAACAAAATTAACTGAAGCATACATTGCATATGTGACTTACCTAGAACATGAATTCACTCTCAGACAACAGGTAACTTACCTTAGGAAAGAAGATGACAAAACAATTGGATAACATATTAGAACCTTCAAAGGCTTATGTGATTGTCTTGCAACAATTAGGAAACTAGTCCCAGACAAAGAAAAGGTCTTCTATCTTCTTACTAGTCTTGGCCCTCAATATGAAACTTTCACCACTACCATGCTAAAACCACCAAGACCGTCATACGCTGAGCTTGTCTCACAACTTCAAAGCCTTGATCAATGACACAATTGTTTCTCAAACCATACAAATGCCATCAACTCACTAACTCCTCAAATGGAATTTTATGGACAACAACAACAGTGATTTCAGCAATCCTCCCCAGGAAATCGTGGCAACAAACAACAATTTATTTCAACAGGGGGAGGATTTTAGGTACAACAACCAAAGGAGCAAAACTGTGACTACTCTGCTAGCCCCACGTCTAGTACTACACAAAGACGCCCTCCGCCACTTGGTGAACGACGTATGACACCTGCCGAAAGAGACCTTTATCGTGAAGAAATATGTCAGTATTGTGACAAGGAGGGACATATTGCAAAAATATGTTGATAGGTGCCCAAAAGGCCAACTCAAGGTGAAGACATACCACAAGCATTGACAACACTCACCTTAGATAACACCATCACTGAAACGAAATAGACCTCAGGCATAGGAGCCTCTAACCACATGACAAGCAAGTCAGGTATGTTAACTAATATTCGCTATTACTTTGGTGTAGATTCAATTCTTATTGGTGATGGATCTTCTCTACCAATTCTTAGTATTGGAGTTCTAACATTAAGGAAAAAAATAAAATCTTACCTTTTCACGATGTCTTGCTAGTTCCTCACTTGAAAAAAAAAAACTTGCTCTCTGTAAGTCAACTAACAACTCAATTTCCAGTTGATTGTGAATTTATTAATGTTGGTTTTTGTGTTAAGGAATGACAAACAGGACAACTAGTGTTCAGAGGGAAATGCAAGGGTGATCTATATGTTCTTCCTAATTGGTCAGCACTCTATTTTTCTCGTCGATTCAAATCCGGCTCCATAGACATTTGGCATCAACGATTAGGATATCCTCAGTCTTCTGCTTTATAACTCTTAAAGAATAAAGGGTTAATTGATGTTATCTCTGTCAAACTCAAATATATTTGTGATAGTTGCCAATTAGGAAAGCTTAGTAGATTACCTTTTTCTTACTCTAAACATTCAAGTTCTAGTATTTTTGAAAAAAATCATTGTGATTTGTGGGGACCTGCTTTTATTTTATCAATTGGAAAATTCAGATATTATGCGAGTTTAGTAGATGATTTTTCTAAGTATACTTGGATTATTCCCTTACAACATAAATTTGATTTTACAAATGCTTATTTAGCCTTTGAACAGTATGTTAACAAACAATTCAACAAACAAATCAAGGTTTTTCACTCAGATGGAGGAGGAGAATTCCTAATCTCCAAGTTATCTTCTCACTTCTTTTCCAGTAGGATCATCCATCAGGTATCTTGCCCATATACTCCAGAGCAAATAAGTATGGTTGAAAGGCGACATAGGATAATACGAGAATTAAGAATGACTATGTTATTTCATAGTGGTGCTCCTCTATTTTTTTATGGGTAGAAGCCTTTACCACTAGTGTCTACCTTCTTAATCGGTTGCCTTCATCTGCTCTTGACTTTGAAACTCCATATTTTACACTGCATGGCACTCATCCTGATTACTCTTCACTTAGTGTCTTTGGTTCCAAATGTTTTCCTTACACATGGGATACAAGGCGGCACAAGTTTGATCCAAAAATTGTTCTTTACATCTTTATAGGATATAATGATAAACATAAAGGATACAAATGCTTTCATCCCTCTAGCAAAAAGTTTTTTATCTTCTGCCATGTGGTTTTTGATGAACCATTTTTTCTTTATAAAAGCACTTTGAATCACAACCTCCTACATCACATGTCATAAGCATATTTGACTCATGGTTGCCTCATTCTAATTTTACTTTTACTACAGAAACTGAGTTGCCAACAATGACTCCACCATGTTTGAGTCCTCTACCTACAGTGCCATTACCCACTTTAGATTCACAACATTCTATAGTTTCTTCTTTTGAGATACATGGAAGCCAGCAACTCAAGTTTGAACCTGAGTTTGAAGTACAGCTGCAACCTTCTACACGTGAATTATCACAACTTGATCTTGAGGTGCAGCTGCAACCACACTCTGTACATGAATTACCTCAATTGCAGTCGGAGATGCATGAACAACCTATAAACACTCCTCAGCGCTCAGCCTGAGTCTGAATTCTATCAAATAAACTTATAATCCCAAACTCAACAAGCTCAAACTCCACCAGCATAACCCTCACGTTCTATAGTTACTGGCTCATAAAGAGGAATTATTAAACCCCATCCAAAATACGCCTTGAATTCCTTCACTTTTTCAGCCAATATCCCTCGTGAACCTCACAACATATGATTGGCATTAGCTTATCCTGGGTGAAAAACAACAATGGGTGTTATTAGCTCTAAATAGGTGTTCAAGCCAAAATTCAAACCCGATGGTTCATTAGATCGCCTCAAAGCTTGAGTTGTGGCAAAGGGGTATCATCAAGTTAATGGATTGGACTACACCGAGACTTTTTCTCCAGTCATCAAAACTGGAACTATCTGAATGGTCATCACTATAGCTCTTGTTCAAAAATGGCCCATACGTCAACTTGATATAAAAAATGCCTTCCTCCATGGTTTAATTTTAGAAGACATATACATAGAACAACCTCCAAGAATAGCTGACACTCAATATCTAGCATATGTTTGCAAACTTCAAAAGGCTCTTTATGGTCTTAAACAAGCATGTTATGCTTGGTTTGATTAGTTTAGTGCTTTCCTTCTTAAATATGGATTCTTTTGTAGCCTACCAGACCCCTCTTTGTTTATTTGTCATTCTAATCTTGGTACACTAATCCTTCTTTATATAGATGACATACTTCTCACAGGTTTCCTCTACAACTCTCGTTTCAACCTTCATTCAACTTTTGAGCTCTGAGTTTGCGATGAATGACTTAGGACTAGTTCATCACTTCTTTGGCATCAAGATCTATCAAACACCTAATGGCCTTCACTTGTCCCAAACACACTATGCACTTACCATCCTTGAACGAGCCAACATGGTTGATTTCCAGCCTATGAGCACACCTCTTGAAGCAAAAACCAAGAGCTCGTCCAATAATACCTTGCTAGAAGATCCAAGCCACTTTAGAAGTCTTGTTGGTGCTTTATAGTACCTAACTCTCATGTGACCAGACCTTTCATATAGTGTAAATTATGTATCACAATTTATGCCTACTCCTATTATTGTACATTTGAAAATAGTTAGTCGAATCTTAAGATATGACAAAGGCACAATTGACATAGGTTTACAATTTACTTCCAATACAACACTTGATCTTTGTGCTTTCTCAGATGCATATTAGGTAGGATGTCCCGCCATAAGGCGTTCTACCACTGGATACTGCACATTTCTTGGAGGAAATCTCATCTCCTGGTGTGTAAAAAAAAAAAAAACAGCATACCATCTCTTAGTCCAGCACTGAAGCAGAGTATTGGGCCATGGCAAACACAACAACTAAACTCACATGGATGACATTTATCCTAAAAGACCTTCATATTCTGTTAGCTTCTACCCTAATTCTCTGCTGCGATAACATAAGTGCTCTTCATGTGACAATAAATTCGATGTTTCATACTCGTAGTAAACACATCGAGTTAGATTATCATTTTGTGCATGAACGAGTTGCACTAGGACTTCTCATCACTCAACACATCTCGACTGCAGAACAAGTAGCAGATCTCTTCACTAAACTAATGTCGAAGGCTACACTCAATCACTTTTGCACCAAACTCTACATCTAACCCTGGCATAGTTTGAAGGAGGGTATTAGCACAACCTAGTAGCTCAACAAGATTTATGGAAATCAACAGAGTGATAAGGAGTCCCAAAAATTTTAAGGCTGGTAACTCCCACAAATCATGTTATATTGGTGAAGTGACGTTGATGGAGTGACTCCCACAAATCATGTTATATTGGTGGAGTGACATTAGAGGATGATGGAGCAGAGCATATCATATCTCAGATTTTATGCAATTTGTTATGCAAATTTTATGTAATATGTTACCTTGTTTTTTATTTAAATAGAGGCCATAGCTCTCTTGTATTTTAAATAGTCAAAAAGGTTGAGTGTTCATGTTAGAACAACAAGAAAGTAATTTCTCAAACTTGTCCTCTGTCTTTTTTAATTTTTTTCTCTTCTCTAATGACTCTATTTCATTAATAAGCTATAAATACAAGCCTTGAGACACTTAATGCTAACTCTTGAACATCCAACAACATATTCCCAAGCTTTAAATTTGAGTTTTAATTCTTTCAACAATCTTGCTATGTTTTTAAAGCCTTTGAGATATCTGGGAGAGCTTCATAGTGCTTCAACTCGTATAAGCTACTCTTTGAAAGAGTTTATTTCTTTCAATCTTTATTGTAAACACTTGTAATGGTAGAGGATCCCTTTAGGAAACAAAAAGGCTTCTACACATAAAGGTAGATGATCCTTGAAGTGTAAGAATGTTGCAAAGCTTTGTAAGAGTTTCTTAAGCACCTATTGAAGCTTGAAGAATAGTGGAAACTCCTGGGTGGATGATTCTAGGGACTGGATGTAGATCACAAAAGTGATTGAACCAGTATAAATCTTGTTTGCACTCTTTTCTACCCTTATCTTTTTACTTTCATGCTTGTTTAATGAATTTGCATACTTGTTACTTCATGCTGTACTCATTCATTGTCTTTAAACTTGTGTGAAATCTTTTTGTTTTCATAAATTTATTCATCACATAAAAAAATAGTTTCAACATAAATAAAAAAGGGGCTTGTTTGCAAAATGTTTTGAAAAACTCAATTCATCCATTTTCTTGAGTTTTGAAGCCACTTGGTAACAAGTGGTATAAGAGCTTAACTCTTGTTAAAGAGTTTAACAGCTTCAAGAGGAGTGATGACTTCTTTTCAAAGTGTTTTACCTTAAGGTGCCTCAATCAATAGGCCCTCTACTTTTAATGGCATTGGATATACTTATTAGAACGAAAGATTTAAAATTTTTTATTGAAACTATTGATCTTGATGTTTGAGATGCTATTGAAAATGGTCCCTTTATTCCAACCAAGATGGTTAAAGGTAAATAAGTTACAAATCCAAAGGCTGAATGGACTGATAAGGACAAAAAGAGAGTTCAATTCAATAATAGAGCTAAGAACATCATTACTAGTACTCTAGGGTATGATGAATATTTTCACATTTCTAATTGTAAAACAACATAAGAAATGTGGGATGCTTTTCAAGTTACTCATGAGGGAACTAGTGAGGTGAAGAGAGCTAGAATCTACACACTCACACCTGAATATGAGCTGCTTGAAATAAATCAAGGAGAAAGCATACAAGATACGCAAAAGAGATATATTTATATTGTTAATCATCTTGTCTCATTAGGAATATCATTTCCTAATGAAGATTTGATTAATAAAGTGTTGAGATGTTTGAGTAGGGAATGGTAGCCCAAGGTGACAACCATAGCTGAATCAAGAAATCTTGCCACCATGACTCTTCCAACACTTTTTGGGAAGCTTCAAGAACATGAGATGGAATTATCAAGGCTTCACCAAAATGAAGATGTTGATAAGAAGAAGAAAGAGCTAGCTCTCAAGGCCTCCTCATCCCACAATGATGAAGACGATGATAAAGATGAGCTTGAGGAGTTGGATGAATGAAGAAACATTCAACCTTATTGTTAGAAAGTTTAGAAAATTTCTAAAGAAGAAGGGAAATGGAAAAAGGCCACTCTTTCCTTGAAAGAAAAATTATGTGAAGGGTCAAAACTTAACTCTAACTCCTCTCACTTGCTTTGGATGTGAAAAACTTAGGCACATGAAGATAGATTGCCCTCTAAATCAAAAGAAGGGAGATAAATTTGAGAGAAGATCAAACAAAGAGAAGAAAGGAAGAAAAATATATATTACATAGGAAGACAATGACATGGACTTTTTGGATAAATCAGATGATAAAGTAACCAACCTTTGTCTTATGGCCAAAGATGACCTAGAGATAAAATCTCAAACTCATGAATCTTGACTTTCTTATGAGGAATTGCAAGATACCTTCGAGGAATTTCTTTAAGAATCCATGAGACTTGCAAAAATGGTTTCATCTTCAAAGAAAACAATTTCCTCTCTTGAAAATCAAATTTCTTCTTTAAACAAATAAATTGAGGAGTTGAAGTTAGAAAAAGAGACTCTTGGATTAATTGATGCTAATTCCTCATGCTTTACTTGCTCTTCTTAAAAATATGCTCTTTCTTCATCTTTTTCATGTCATTCATGTTTATCTTTGGAAAAAGAAGTTGGAGATTTAAAAAATACCCTTGCTAAGTTTACCTTAGGAATGGATAACATGAACATCTTACTTGGAAAACAAAGATGTGTGTTTGACAAGGCTGAATTGGGTTATAATCCTAAGAAACAACAAAAGTTTTATAAGAACTTTTTTGTTTTCTTAAGTGTGTCAAGTAGTCCTTTTGTTATATGTTTTTATTGTGGAAGAAAAGTCATAGTGCATCCACATGTAACATTAGTATAGAAAGAAATTACTAAATTCTAAGTAGAAAAAAAATTATGTATTATTATATCATCATAATGTTTACAATGGAGGTAATATATATAGGGAATTGTACATTAAACTAGTCCTTAGAAAATAAGGTGATCAAGCCTAGAAAATAAGCAACAATAAAACACTAAAAATAATGTCTACACTAAAACATGAAAACGTGGGAACAAGACCAAGAGACCACCGTCCACAGAGGCCACCATCCAACATGAATAAATCTTGACATATTTCAACAAGGCCACCATCCACAGAGGCCATTGTCCAATAGGAATAAATCTGGACATATTTCAACACTCCCCCTTAAGCTGGATCATAAATTTTTAACAATCTCAGCTTACCAATAAGGAAGTTAAACTACTGACTTTGAAGACTTTTGGTGAGTATGTCTACCACTTGTTGTTTGGTAGGAATAAAAGGAATACACAAAGTTCTTTCATCTAGTTTTTCCTTAATAAAAGTCGATCAATCTCGACATGTTTAGTCTTATCATGTTGCACTGGATTATGCGAGATGTTGATTGCTGCCTTGCTGTCAGAGTATAACTTCATGGGTTGATTGCATCTAATTTTTAATTCACCGAGGAGTCGCTTTATCGATAGGAGTTCACATATTCCTTGTGCAATAGCCCTAAATTCAGTTTTAGCATTGCTTCTAGCTACCACATTCTGTTTTTTGATTCTCCAAGTCACCAAATTTCTTCCAACAAATGTGTAGTATCTAGATGTTGACTTTCTATCATCTATACATCTTACCCAATCAGTGTCAGTAAAAGCTTCAACATCTAACCTGTCACCTCTTTTAAACAAAAGTCTTTTTATTGGAGTCCGTTTGAAATACCTTAGGATTCTAAAGACTGCATTCAAGTGTTCCTCACATGGGGAATGCATGAATTGACTCATAACACTTACTGCAAAGGCAATGTATGGCCGAGTGTGGGATTGGTAGATCAGTTTTCCCACCAATTGCTGATACTGTCCTTTATCAGTTTCAGCACCAACATTAGTGCTCAGTTTAAGGTTTGCCTCCATAAGTGTTTTAGTTGGCTTGCATCCTAGTATACCACTTTCCTCAAGAAGATCAAGTATGTATTTTCTTTGGGTCACCATGATGCCAACCTTGCTTCGAGGAACTTCCATTCCCAAGAAGTACCTTAAGTCACCGAGATTTTTAATTTCAAATTCCTTGGCCAATAGTATCTTTAATTTTTCCTGTTCAACCAAATCATCACCTGTCTGAATAATACCATCCACATATACAATAAGAATAACTATTTTTCCACAAACAGTATGTTTGCAAAACAGAATATGATCTGCTTGACTTTGAAGGTATCCATAGCCTTTTAGTGATTTAGTGAACCTTTCGAACCATGCTCTTGAAAATTGTTTTAGGCTATAGAGTAACCTTGTTAATCTACAAACATTCTTGGGACCAAGGGAGTCTTCAAATCCTAGAAGTAGACGCATGTATACTTCCTCTTCTAGCTTACCATTAAGGAAGACATTTTTAACATCAAGTTGTTCAAGTGGCCAGTCTTTAATTGTTGCCACAGATAATAAATGTAACACCCTCCATAGGGCATCACATTTTCGACTACAAGCTCATAATCTGAAAATCAGTTCATAAAAGGTTTGAGTTATAAACATGGGTTTTAAAATTTCTTTTCGCGGAAACATAAACTTACTGAAATTTATAAGTAATACTGAAAAATAGATTTAAACTAATTAAAACTCATACAACAGACACCACTTAATATTTAACAATTATTCAAGAAATATAAAACTTATAGACTCAATTTTAAACAGTAGCAAACCCTATGACGGGTCCTATTTAATAGTACGGTAAAACACTAACGAGAAAACTCAACATACTTATTTTGTCTTATATCCATCTTGATGTGCCATGTATCTGTTCCTCCTCAAATTTGTACACTAATCAGTCCGGGATGGTCACTCCTCGATGTTGTCATCGAACTCATAATATCTACCTCCCGTCACGTCTAAGAAACTCGTTCCATCTACTATATAATTTGTAACAATACAAGCACAACAAAACAATATAACAAAGATGTGAGATCACCTACGCCAATACCAACATGGTAGCATAGAGATAACACAAACAACACACCATACAGGTATATCATATCATAATTACAATCATGCCCTCAACATTATTGTCATCACATAGATACAATAATTACAATCATGCCCTCAATCATTATTTATCACAACAAATATAATAAATAATAATTACCATCATGTCATTAACATTATTCAAATCACATGATAATTACAATAATGCCACCAATATTATTTATCATCATCATCATCATCTAATATTCCTCATTTAATATATCACACAAATATAAATATTCAGATTATGCATGTGCATATAGACTCAATTTCTCACTCCATGGAGGTTTTCACAATTTCGAGAAGAATGCTCTGGTTAATTGTCAGCCTTAGCCCAAAGGCAATCTCCAGTCTTCGAAAAGAATCGTGTTCTTGTCGGGTATCATCAATGCGTTGCAATGGACTGCATCGCCAGGTGGCACTTGGTCTTTTGCCAATCAATGTCCACTGGTCGACTGCCGCGCCTTGACGCCCCCAAGATCCATCATAAGCCTCACTTTTCAATTCTCATTCTCTCTTCAACCACAAGGGTCACAATAACTATCAGCTATTAATTTTTTGTTCAATGCACGAATATCTCAATGCAATTTTGTTCAATTTCATCATATGCCTCATTACATATCTTTCCAATGCATGTATAGTGCACTAAATGCCAATCACAGACAAAATTCATCATTTTCTCATACAGTGTTCATACACTAGTCCAATAGTAATCCTACTATTAAATTCATTCTTTTCTCATACAGTATCCATACACTAGTCCAATAGTAATCCTACTGTATATTCATTTGCGAAATCATATTGTCGCGTTTTCATAGTCGCGAAACACTTTTGTTGCGTTTTTCACAATCGCGTAACATTTCTATTACGTTTTCACAAATTCGCAACATTTCCGTTGCGTTTTCAAATCGCGTAGCGATTTTCCATCATTTTCTCAATCACGTAAAAATATTCCATCATTTTTCAATGACATAGTGATTTTTCAACGTTTTCTCAAACGCGTAAAAATATTTAAACGCTTTCCAAATTGCGTAGAAATATTTCAACATTTTTCAAATCGCGTGGAAATATTTAAACATTTTTCAAATCGCGTAGCTTAAAAATCACGTTTTTAAGTTACGTAAAACAGTTTTCACTATTTTACAATCACGTAAAATATTCTTCAATATTCTAAACATTATTTTGGACTTTCAAACAAATCAATGTTATTTCCAACATCATTTTTCACATTTTTTCCTTTAAGAAATCCTTTCCTCAAAATAATATAACTTCTCACATTATTTTCCACTTTTTCTTACTCAACAAAATCCTTTTCACAATAAATTCCATAATTCACCATTTCATTGAATTAAATCAATGTTTTTCACTTAAAATTCTCTAACGCGCTCCAAAACCCAAAGGATAAGTTTTACGTTAGTAAATTTTAAATCATCAATGTTTTCTTTATAATTCAAAATAAATTCTCAAATTCAATCCTCTTCCAAAATAATTTTAAGGTTCAAACCCTTACAACCTCTATTTTCCTTTCATAACCGAAATTTATATTTCTCAAGTGATAAAATACTCTGATTCCATTTCCAAAATCCTTGTACTAAATCAAATTATATTTTTACTTTGAAAATCACTTTGTTTCATAAAACCAAAGTATTACAAGCCTTCCAAAACTGTGGTACATGGCCATTGGAAACCATCAAATATTTTTCTTCTAAATCAATTAAGTTCTATTCATGGTTTTACACAAACAAAACCATTAAAATTTCCTTCAAAAATCGTGAACACTTGGTCTTTGAAACCAATTCACTTGTTCATTTTCATGTCCACTTTCTTTGCAAATCCTTAAAATCATCAACGTATTACTCATAATTAGTAAAATACTTAGAATCTCTTGCTCCTAAAATTAGTTTAAGGCCGTGATGCCTCATGGTTCTTTGGAACTAAAAATTGTTTTCCTTTCCATCATTAAATCATGGCATACATATACATATTCATCATATATATATCACAAACATGTCATAAATAAAAATAATAAATCATGCAAATCATATCAAGCATAAGCAAATAATCAAAACATATATCACCCATAAATAATTACATGACCATGGATATGAATCCTCACGTGGATTCACCATCCATCAAATACAAAATCAACTCTCACCACCATACTTGGTTGATGAGATGGATCTCCCTCTTACCTCTTGAAGAATCTCAAAAGCTCTTTGGTTTGCTTCTTTTTCCAAATCCTTCACCACTAAAAGCTTCTCAAATACAAAACAAAACACAAATTTATTAGCATATTAAGCTTGAACAAGGTGAACCATGGATCAAACATGACTTAGAACATGAAAAGAGATAAGAAGTGAAGTTTCCTTACACTTCACCACAAAAACCCTATAACTTTGCTCTTGAAGAAAGTCCTTGAAGATGATGGATTTAGAACTTGCTCCAAACTACAAAGTGTCTTAGAATGAGGTATAAATTCAAGAAATAAGGTTGTATGAAATTAAAGAGTGATGGAAGGTGGTCCTTGGTGTTTGGCCGTGAGCTTGGCTTGAAGAGAAAGGAGAGAAAATTTTTGATGAGTTAGCTTCTTGGAAATGATCAAGAATGATCAATAATGACCAAGACAACTAATAATGGTCTTCAAACTTTACTTTAGCTCCTAAATCAACACCAAAACCATCCCTCCTTCTTGCTTCTTCAAAATGTGACCAATCTCACTAGCCATCATTTTAGGCATTCTTAGCCATTGATTAGATCAATGGTTAGGATTAAGGTAGATTCTAGGTTTAGCCTTAAATTAAAAGACTTAATCTAGACCATTGGATGTTTCTCCTTAAAATCCTAGCCATTAGATGTATCTCCAAAATGAAGGGTCAAGATCACCTCTTCATACTTTTCATCTAATGGTTATAAATGGTCCTAGCCACTTTATAAGACCAAATCTCCACCCTTGATTAAATCAACGGTTAATATCCAAAGGCTTAGCTTGCTTCCTATTAGTCCATCATAAAGTCATCATAACCACTATTGTTGACTACGCAGTACAATATTTATTTTTATCAACTATAACTCTTCAAATAATATTTTTACTGTATTTTTATCACCCAATAATTAAATACAGTACAAAACACAGTAAAAGAAAATTTTAAAAACTATTTCTGGATTCAGGTTTAGTAAGATCCACCGTCTCCGTCTCAATAATACGAATTTTTCTGGCTGCAGAAACATTTTCACTTTTTCGGACCCACCTGGGCCCACGTATAACCCCCATAAGCCCACAGACATCCCATGGATAATATTAAAATAATCAGAAAAATATAAAAATTTCATAATCATCCATAAAATCATAAAAATTATAAAACTTACGAAAATCAAATCAGATTACGTAAAATAATTAAGACTTAACAGTAATAATTAAAATACGTAAGATTTTCCCTGGCCCGAAAATAATTATTTTCCTGACATGGAGTAAATCACACAAAATGATCAAATGTATTCGTGGAATACTCAAAATAATTTTACAGTACACAAAAATCACTAAACAGTATAATTCTGTTAACTGTCAAAATTATTGTCAAATAGTTAAGAAATTTGAGGTGTTACAATAAAATCTAGATACTATTCATTTTAGCAACTGGTGCAAATATCTCCTGATAATCTATCCTATGAGTTTGGGTATATCCTTTTGCAACCATCCTGACTTTGTACCTTTCGATTGAGCTATCATCTTTATATTTCACTGTCAATACCTATTTACAGCCAATTGGACTCTTTCTTTTGGGTAGAGGTACTAGTTCCCAGGTTTGATTTTTTACTAAGGCCTTCGTTTCTTCAAGTGCAACTTTCCTCCACCTAAGAACAACAAGAGCTTATTGTATAGAGTTAGGAATTTTTGTTTTTAACAGGTTAGAAATAAAGGCTTTAAAGTTAGGAGACAGTTTGTGATAAGAGACAAAGTTGGATATAGGATGAAGAGTGCATGACCTAGTACCTTTCCTAAGAGCAATGAGCATATCTAGATCAAGAGATTCACAAGGTTCAAGATGTAAGGAACATTCAAAATTACTTGATACACTCAGAGTTGAATCTTGACAGTTTGGTGGTGGTTGGTGCTCCAAAACCTTGTTTGTTTTGCCTCCTCGTATAGACACATAGCTTTTTTTTCTTTTCAGGTTGTATATCTCCTTCTGCATTGGAGTCCATTATTTCTGTCACTATAGGTTTAGTATTTGAAGGAAGATCAAAATTGTTTTTAGGTATTGAGTCAGATTCTAGGGGTTCAGAATTTTGATGTAAGGAGACAAATTTCGGACAGTAGGAAGGTATATTAGATTTAGACACATAATTACTGAGTTCCAAAAAATTTTCTTCATTTGTAAGAGTCTTCCCCTGAAGTAAAGTTTTAGGGGAAATGGACTGATTTTCAAAGAAGGAGACATTCATACTGACATACATTTTGTTATTAATGGGGTCAAAGCATTTGTAACCCTTTTATGTAGGTGAATACCCCAGAAAGACACATTTACGAGCTCTAGGATCAAGTTTGCCTATTTGAGAGCTATTAATATGGGTAAAGACCACACGACCAAACACTTTAGGAGGTAGGTCACTGAAAAATTAAACACGAGGATAAATTTTCATAAGAGTTTTTAAGGGTGTTTGAAATTGGCAGACTCTTGATGGCAATTTATTAATTAGGTAGGATGCGGTAAGAATAGCTTCTCCCAAAAAATGTTTAGGTACCCTAGTAGTGAACATAATAACACGAGCGACCTCTCAAAGATATTTGTTTTTTTTTTTTGCTATGACACCTTTCTGTTAAGGTGTTTTAACACAAGACGTTTGATGCACAAAACCCTTTTCCATGAAAAAGTGGCTAAGAGTGGTGTGAAAATATTCTTTGCCATTGTCAGTTTTAAGAATCAGAATTTTGGTATGAAATTAGGTTTTAATCATATGGTAGAATCTTTGAAATACCATAGAGGTTTCAAATTTGTCCTTTAAGATGTACACCCAACAGACACGTGTATAATCATCAATGAAGGTAAGAAACTACCATGCTCCATTAATATTTCTTACTCTAGATGGCCCCCAAATATCACTATGGATGAGGAAAAAAAGGTGATTGTTTGTGGGGCTGAGGAAAAAATTAGTATGATGATGTTTAGCAAATTGACAAACATCACAATGAAAAGATGAGATATCTTTATTCTTAAAAGGAGTAGGTAGCAATTTGCTCAAGTACATGAAATTTGGATGACCTAGTCTATAATGCCATAACATAACTTCATCTTTTTTAGAAAAGGAAATAATACTGCCTGATATTGGAGCTTGTCTAACTAAGGGTGCATTGCCTTTAAGGTAATAAAGTTCATCCATCTCCCTAACACTGCTAATCATCTTCCCCGAGTGCATATCCTGAAATTTACACAAGGATGGACCAAAAATAATAGTACAATTAGAATCCGCAGCGAGTTTTCAAATGGAGAAGAGATTAAAAGATAGGTTAGGAACATGTAAAATAGAATGTAGGGTTAGATGTTTAGAAATGACAATAGAAACTTTCCCTGCAATAGGAGACAAAGATCCATCTGTAATACGAACTTTAAGGTTACTCGGACAAGGCGTATATGAAAGAAATAAATTTGACTGGCTAGTCATGTGATCACTAGCCCCATAATCAACTATCCAAAGATCATGTGAGGACTTAGACGTAAGAGCTATGGGATTGCCTTTTTGTGTAAGGGAACAGGTAGGGGAAGAGAAAGGATTAAGTTTGGATTGACTTAAGAGACCATATAGTTACTCTAGTTGTTCCTTGCTTAATGGTGGTAATCCAGATTCTCTTGGATTCTATGTTGCCACCTACATACCACCAGATTTAATATTTTTCAGACTTTCAGACTTCTGGGTCTAATTAGTCAGAGGCAGGATGGAACACCTTTCTGGTTATTGAGGTTAAAAGAGCTCAAAATCCAGCAATGAAGGCCAGTTTGTTTCAGAGTGAGTTCGGCAATTAAGGCTAACACACAACAGAAGAAGGAAAAAGAGAGCCCAAGCACTCTGATACTATATAGAAATTACTCAATTCTAAGTAGAAAAAACTGTGTATTATTGCATCATCAAAATTTTTACAATGGAGGTAATATATATAAGGAGTTGTACATTAAACTAGTCCCTAGAAAACAATCTAATCAAGCCTAGAAAATAAGCAACAATAAAATACTAAATACAATGTCTACACTAAAATATGAAAACGTGGGAACAAGACCAAGAGGCCACCATCCACAGAGATCACCATCCAACATGAATGGATCTGGACATATTTCAACAAGGCCACCATCCACAAATGCCACTGTCCAACAGGAATGAATCTGGACATATTTCAACAATTATGAAAAATCATATGTTAGTCAAAAGAAGATATGGATTCCAAAGGGCTCTTTGCCCTAAACTAACATACAAGGACCCAAAAAAGTTTGGATACATAAAACCAAAACTTGAACATGCTTTATAGATGTGCTACTCCAAGCACATGACTGGTGATAGATCTAAGTTTTCCTCTCTTGCTCCCTAGAAACATGGATATGTCATATATAAGGGCAACAATAGAGGAAGAATCCTTGGAGTTGGAAAAGTTCGTAAAAACCTTTCTGATAATATTTTGTATGTAGAAGGACTCAAACATAACTTGCTTAGCATAAATCAATTATGTGTCAAGGGAAATAAAGTTATCTTTGACTCTAATTACTACATAATTAAAGGTAAAGATGACAAGCAAGTTAAGTTTGTTGGTCATAGGGTGGATAATGATAGTACCTACATGATTAACCTAGATGATATAACCTCTTAAGATGCTAAATGTCTTATGAGTAAGGAAAGTGATTCATGACTTTGGCATATAAGAATTGCCCATATTCACATGAATTATCTAAACAAATTAGTTTCAAAAGAACTAGTAATTAAACTACCTAAGCTCAATTTTGTAAAAGATAAACTGTGTAAGCATGTCAAAAGGGAAAAGATGTAAAGACCTTTTTCAAAGCTAAGAATGTTGTTTCTACCTCTAAACTTTTACAACTTTTGCACATGGATCGTTTTAGACTTTCAAGAACTATGAGCTTTGGTAGGAATTACTATATCCTTGTGATTGTAGATGATTACTCCAGATTCACATGAACACTATTTCTTGCTCACAAGAGTGATGCTTTTAATGCATTTGGAAAATTTTCCAAAGTTATTCAAAATGAGAAAAATTGTAGAATTACATCTAGAAGTGGTCACAGTGGGGAATTTGAAAATCAAGAGTTTGAAATGTTTTGTAATGAAAATGAGATTGAACACAACTTCTCAGTCCCTAGAACTCAACAACAAAATGGAGTAGTTGAAAGGAAAAATAGATCTTTAGAAGAATTGGCTAGAACTATGCTCAATGAAACAAATCTTCCTAAGTATTTTTGGGTGGATATGATAAGTACCTCTTGTTATGTAATAAATAGAGCTCTAATAAGGCCAATTTTAAAGAAAACTCCCTATGAATTATACAAAGGAAAGAAACTAAACATTTCTCATCTTCATGTCTTTGGATGCAAATGCTTTGTTTTGAACAATGAAAAAGATAACTTGGGCAAATTTGATGCAAAATTTGATGAGGGTATATTTCTTAGTTATTCTCTTAGTAGTAAAGCCATTATAGTTTATAATAAGAGAACTATGACCATAGAAGAATCTATACATGTTGCATTTGATAAGACTAACCATATTGAATTGAAAAAGAATGATGTTGATGATGTTGCAGATATTTTAACTAATACTCACTTGAAGGGAAAAGATAAAGAACAAAGGAAAGAAAGACAAAGTGAGTAAACACCACCACAATAAGAGGAGTAACAATCCAATGATCTTTCAAAATAATAGAGAACTTCAAGATACCACCCTCATGAAAAGGTTATTGGTGATGTATCACAAGGGGTAACAACTTAAAATTCACTTAAAGATGTAGGTAATTATATGTCTTTTGTTTCTCAAGTTGAACTTAAAGACATAGATGAGCCATTAATGATGAACATTGGATTTTTGGCTATACAAGAAGAGCTAAATTAGTTTCAAAGGAATCAAGTTTGGGAACTTGTTCCAAGACCCAATGATCATCCTACTATTGGTACCAAATGAGTCTTTAAGAGCAAACTTGATGAAACGATAGTAATAATAAGAAATAAAGCTAGTTTGGTTGCTAAAGGATATAATCAAGAAGGATGAATTGGTTATGAAGAAACTTATGCTCTTGTTGCTAGATTAGAGGCTATTAGAATGTTACTTATCTTTGCATGCATCGTGAATTTCAAAATTTATCAAATGAATGTGAAAAGTGCCTTTTTAAATAGTTTTATATAAGAAAAAATGTATGTTGATCAACCTCCTGGTTTTAAAAGCTTTGAACTGTCCAACCATGTTTTCAAACTAAAAAAAACTTTATATGGCTAAAAACAAGCTCCTAAAGCTTGGTATAAAAAGTTCAGTAAGTTTTTTTTGGAAAAATGTTTTTCTAGAGGAAAGGTTAATACTACACTCTTCATTAAAAGAAAAATGCATGACATTCTCCTTGTGCACGTGTATGTTGATGATGTAACACCCCAAAAATTGCTTGTTTTCTATTATATATGCTTTTTATAATATTTGTGAATTTTGTGAATTTTTGTGAATTATTTGGGTGATTTTGATTATTTTATCATATGTTTTTATTTGTGTGCGCGTTAAGCGGGACCAAAAAATAAAATATTTTTCCGAGGCCAGAAAGCTTTGGACTATAGAAGCAGTACCGGGAGATTTACTAAACCCGAGGCTGGACACAGTTTACGAAGTTTTTATTTTTTGAGATTTTATCTGACAAAATAAAATCACGGTACTTTTTCTTATCCATTGGGCGATGGATACTGGTTTTGTTAACTATAACCTTTGTCTGTTAGATAATAGCTTTTAGTAAGTACTAGTCATCTTTTCTAGAGTGTTCTCCTTATGTGACATCACCTATGTTACATCACACAAGTGACATCATCTTTGACTTTCCCAAAAGGTGAAACTAAGCTTCCTCAACAAGCTTTGCATGAGACTTGTTGGAGAAGCCTATTTTCTCTCTCTTTGGGAAGGCCCCACGGTTTTGGGGGAAGGAAAAGATGACCAGGTTGTCATCTTTTCACTTAAGTCTTCACTTCACCTTTTCAATTCAAAAGTTTCACTTTTCTCTCTCACTTTTTCTCTTCTCTTTTTCTCTCCATACTCCATGGCCAAGCACCCCATTGCCACCCTCCATGTTTGTTTGTTTAAATTAATCCTTGTTCTTGAATCTACTCATAATTTGAGAGCTTTTCTTTGTTGTGATCACCATCTAGCTCTCTCATCTTCATCATTTTCTTTTAAGCCCTAACTTGAAGCTCTTAAGGTAAGATTCTTGATCTTCATTTGTTTTCCTCTTTTTCGTGTTCAAGGCTATCATCTTGATCATTGGTATTCTTTTTCAAGCTTTAGGTGTTGATCTTGTGAGTTTGAAACTTCTAGGGTTTGGTTGGAGGTGTTGGACGAAAATTCCAAGAGGCATCAATGAGCTTTCTTTTCTTGCCATCTCTTTAGGTAAGAGGGAGATTAACCTCATCAACCTATCATGGTGGTGAGGAACAATTTTGTATGTTGTGAGTGAGAAATTCATGTGTGAATCTACCCACTTGATTGTATGATTTTTGGTGATTTGTGTTTATTTGCCTTGTATAATTTTATTGCTTGATATTGTGCATGAGTTTGCTATTATATGAAATTGATTAATGAATATGCTTGGAATCATGTATGAAAGGCAAGGGCTTTTTGCCCCTTTTGATTGTGGCTCACGACCAAGTGACCTAATTTAAGGTGTCCAAGACAAAATCTTTGTATTAATTTGGGGCTTAAGCAATTAAGTGATAAGTGATTGACAAAGTAATGAAAATTATGAGTTTTCTAGACCCTTAGGGTTCACGGCCATGTAGGGCACCTAAGGCAAGATTTTTGTGCAAGTTGGAACTTAGATAATTAGGTGATTAGATATTTAATTAGGGACTCATAAAATGGAAAAAGAAAAGAAACAAAGTTTTTATCCTAAAATCAAGATTGATTTTCAGCCATTGAAGGAAAATAAGTGTGAGTGAGAGTTTGAGAAACCTAAAATATTTATTTTAAGTGACTTTTTATTAAGGACAAAGAGAAAGACTTTTTAAATTAAAGTAACAAGGATTATGTGAAAAATATTAGAAAATATTCCCTAGAGAAGCTCAATAAGAAAAGACTTGAAGTTGAGGTGTAATTTTTATATTAAACTTTGAAAGTTTCAAAATTTAGTTTAAAATGACAATAGAAGTTTTACCCGATTGAAAAATAGTAATAAAACCTTATGAGATAATGGTATGTCTGCGATTGAAAATAAACGACAATTTTGCTATCAGGCCTACAAGGGAAACCCAGAGTTGTTGATGACTGTTTTGGCCAATGGTGGCTTATAGTTATGAAATGCATGACATTGAACTATATATATGTGTGTGTGTGTGTGTATTGAGTCATTCATCATACTTTGTGAAAGTCCGGTGAACTTTTTGTTGAGGCTGTATGCCTAGGAGATGAATTACACCTTTGTGCGGGTGCGAATTGAGTAGTGTGGTTCACTTGTTGAACTTGGAGGCGTCTGGGCGCGGGTATCCCACAAGTGGCCAGTTGGTAGCTCTTCTGGGTCGTGGTGACCGAGCAACACTTCGACAATCTCGACCAAGCACTATGCTATTCACGATCTGGTGATGAATGTCTTGTATGAGCCATGATGCGTACGCAGACTTTGTGAAAGCACTTTATTGAGACCGATGATATACAGACATGTCTCCCCGATTATTCTCTCCGATGTTGTATTTAGCTCTATGAAGTAGGGTTTGGTACATTGTGTATATGCATAGTCGGTCGATATAATTATCTGACATAAATATATGCATATATGTGCTTATTGAATTTCTCTTTCATTAACATTATGACTACCTTAATTATTGAACTGTTTACTATCTGACTTTAATGTTGCTTATTGTTTTCGGTACTTAATAGGCGTTATGCGCCATTCCTGTTTCTTTACTGCTATAACTGGTATTGATGTAGGGGATCTCACCTCTTTATTATGTTATTCTGTTTATGTCTGTGTTTCTTTAAAGATCGTGATGGAAACGAGCCAGAGTTTCCTGATTTTCGTTGGGGTTAGTTTTCTATTTTTGCTATAGCGTCCAGACAAGGTCTTCTTGGTTATGCTAGGCTAAGGTTTCATGGAGGCATCGATTCGTAGCACGTCAACCTGAATATTGAGCAGTTTGTTTATGTGGGTGAGGTGACCCTTTCTTTTGTGAGGAGTCGTTATGAAGCTTCTACCTTCTCTTTTGATGTCGCTGTGTGGCTGGAGTTTTACATGCTGAACCGAGAGCTATGAGGTGACCGCTCTTATACACCATAAGAGGACTCAATTATGTCTTCTGCACGAGCCTCTGCCCATGAGTCTGTGGCTCCTGTTAGGATCTCTTTTTTTGAGGAGGATCCCAAGGAGGATCCGTCCGAGGGTCCTTCTCACCCCCAAACTTAGACTTTTGCTTGTCCTCGAGCAAAATAAAGTATGACTAAGTAAACTTACTTTAACAATTTACACTTCACATGCATTCAATAATTTTCAATTTCAATTTTCTCTTTAATATATAACCAGTGTAGAATGATTGTATCAGTCCTCAATGAATGCAAGAATCTCACAATCAACTCCACACATACACAATTCTAAACATGCTAACAACCCAATTTTCTTTCATGAAGATCACATTTTTCCACACACATGCAAGATAAACGTCTCCTAGTCAAATCATACACATCAGGATAAGTTTATGAGCATACATGCATATGAATCATATAGTCCACAAAATTGATCATAAACTCTCTCTCTCCACTAATGTAAACCACACATAACTGAGAATCAAAAGGGTCTTTAACAGCTTATAATGTCAGGTCATGGTGATTGGCATATGAAAAGAAGGGAAATGATATACAACAAACATTGAGAAACATAAACATGTTATTTCAAGACTTGAGACCATGTGATACTATCAGGGTAATCAATAGTAAAAGAAGAAAACTCACCAGAACCATTCAATACTTTTTATATTTTTCATTTCTTAGGCTTTACTTGTTTTTCTCTTTCTTTTTCTCCTTTTTTTTCCGTTTCTTTTCACAAAGTAATGCTTTTTCTTCAATTTTGCATCTGACTCCTTCAGACTCATTTTGTAATTGAATATATTAATACCCCTAATCATTGGACTCACTTCAACAAATAACATATCATGTACTCAACAAACATTGATGGTAGGAAGAAAATGCAATGCTTTCACATGCATTAGAATGGTTATCAGGTTAACGAACACAAGGGGTAAATGAAAAACACATAAGGCCAAACAATTATAAGGCTTCAAAATGGGACCTAGAGATATCATCATATCAGGGTAAGCTTGAAAAGGCTCAATCGGTCCAAACAATGCCCTAATCATTTCCTTAGTCATGCACAATCTAAGATTTCGCCTCAAGAGAGTTCAAAAATAACTTCAAGGATAATCGAAATTCAACATGTACATCTATAAACTTTCTCTAGACATGCACTCTTATCATACTCAAAGTTACACTTGCATCTAAGTGAGATGTAAATCATACATAAAAAGTGACTAAATTATTTTACATGCTTCTGATCACATATGATTTCGCTAAAAGTAATCAAATTGCAATCATTTATGTCATTGGACAACCAATTCCACACTAGCATTAGTCCAATCATGCATTAAAAAATTAAAAAATTTTCTCAGAAACCCGTCAATAATAGTCAACCTCAGCATATGATCATATAAAAATGATGACTATCATTATTGCATAATGTAAATATTAATACATGTTACACAAATTTAACATTATAATAACAAAACATGCAATGATACTCCCTGAAACCGAATTGAAATAGTGTCCTTACTCTTCATGATTTCCAGGGTACCTGAGCCTATAAACATACTGAAATGTGAGAGCTAAGTATACTACAACATTTAAAAACACTTAAAATAAACTAACTATATACATTATATACATTACAAATGACATGCCACGACACATAGCATCCATGCCGCGACATTTGGTCAGAATGGGTGCTTTCAGCAGCACCCAACTCAAATCTCTTTTTTTTTTTTACTCAAGTTTAAAGGGCACGTCGCGGCATTGAACTTGTCACGCCGCGGCACTGAGCTCTCTGGATTTTGGCTTGATGCTCACAAAATAACTGTCATGTCGTGACGTGCAACAGACTTATGCCGCGGCATGAGAGATCAACCTGTAAAATTCTGCAGCAAACTTAATTTTGCTGTATAATTTAGTCTATAGCGGTCTTTAACACCTTTAAAACTTGTCCAAAATATAAAGTTGCATAATATACAACAAAAACATAGTAAAACATAAAATCAAGGTATTAAGTATATATATGACATAAAACATAACTAAAACATAAAACTAACTAAAACTACAAAATCAAACATACTACAAAATTACAAAAATCCTACATACTAACATATATATAACTTAAAACTCACTACGACCATAAAAACTAACACAACTACAAAAATCAAGCATACTAACCTATATATAACTCAAAACTTAACAAACACATACTAATTAACAAAAACATAAAAACCTGGGTTCCCTCCCAAGAAGGGCCTGAGTTATAGTCTCGGTAGGACTTTCACAAGGCAAATCGCCAAACTGCACTTCAGTATGCATCTCCTTGGAGTATGACTGGTTTGATCCCAAAATGGATGAATCAAATGACAGACCTTCTTTTGCCTAAATAAGGTTCTCCATTGGGGGTTCTCAAACTCCCTCAAAGGCCTTGAATGATTAAGCTCATCCTCTATTTATTGTATCTAAAATTACAAAGAATGAAGACATAAGTTAAACTGTACAAAAGAAAACTTGAACTATATAACTTGAATTAGAACTAAATAAGCTCATTATTGATATTGACAATATAGGAATAAACCGTCATCCCAGGCAAATGCCAAGGAATAAGTCTAAACTATACAGAAATAAACCAACATCCCCGACAACGGTACCAAAAACTTGTTAGACCATTTGTATACGACAAGTGCATGAGTCGTTCAAGTAATACAGATACAGAGTAAATGTTCGTTCCCACGAGGATGATTAGCTTCCAATACTAAGTATCAACCAATAGCCTATCTAGTTCTATTCAAGAACATAAAAATAGGAGAAAGTGCAATAAAACTAATCTAAAAACAGAAAAACGATAAATGAAAATAAACATAATGGTTTAGAGATTTAGGAAATCCTTCTTCATCTCATACTTCAATTAATGTTATGTAATCCTTATAAGCAACATTAATGAATAGTTAAGTTAGCTTGAGAATCTACTTTAGTTAAAAGCCTATGTCTAGGTCAGTTAACCCTAGCTTCCTTCACCTAGCTCATTATGCTTCCATGAGAACTAGAGTGAAATCCACTAATGAATGATCTATTCTCAAACACCCGCTATGCATGGCTAAGAGGTATATGTCTATCCCATTAGCGAACTAACTTATTCAAGCCAATTGAACTCATTGAACATGCATCAACCATACATATGATCTCAAATCCAAATTCCTATGTCTAGGTTCATCAGATTTCAACAAATCACTTAAAAGTTGGCCAAACTCTTAAGAGCATTAAGATCTATATAATTGAACATAACCAAACATCAATATATACTCAAAGTAATACATAAACATTAATATTCATACAAAGATTCAAAGTAATCCCTGAATACAACTCAGCTACATCATGAAACATGAAAATCTCTCACAAAAGTCATGTGCATGGAAGATGGAAGAGAGAAAAGAGAAGGAAGAAGAAAGGAAACTCATAGATATGATCTTTGATGCTTGAATCTCCTTCCATGAAGAAGATGACCTCCAACCTTGGCTCCCTTGGCCTCCTTTGCCTCCAAAACGTGAATTACAGTGGTAGCTTCTCTAAAACCTAAAAAGCTCTCTGTGTAAAACCTGTTAAAAACGTATTTATAGGCCCAGAAAATAGAGTCACATCGCTGCATTAACATGCCTACGCTGCAGCGTGTGTGTAAATTAGTTCACCACATCGCGACGCTCATTCCTCAAGTCGTGGCGTTCAAATTTCGTAGCTCTCTGTCTGATGTAGGGGATACTCCACGTCGTGACATTGATATGCCTGTGTCGCGGCGTTATCTGCCAGAATGCTCCTTTAGCTTTCTCTTCCAATTTTAGCTTAAATGCTCCATATATCTGCTTTTTTAGAGCCCTTCCTGTAATAAAGAAATCATCAACTCATTAACAATTATAAATCCACTTAATCAATAACAAAGTAAGCACAATTTGCTCAATATCATATAGGAAAGGTATCAAAATTGAATATAACAAATATAAGCACAAAACCTTTCAAATATGCATACAATGAGGACTTAAGCAATCAATGAAAGCATAGATACGAGGCACAAATAATTACATGTCATGCAGTTATCAGTGAGGTGACCTTGTCTTTTGCGAGGAGTCGTTATGAAGCTCCTACCTTCTCTTTTGATGTCGTTGTGTGGCTGGAGTTTTATATGCTGATTCGAGAGTTGTGGGGTGACTGCTCTTATACCCCACAAGAGGACTCACTTATGTCTTCTACACAGGCCCCTGCCCATGAGTCTGTGGCTCCTGTTAGGATCTCTTCTTTAGAGGAGGATCCCGAGGAGGATCTGTCTGAGGGTCTTTCTCAGTAGCTTGTGGGGCTTGATATGTTTTGTAGCTTTTGGGGCCTGATGTCTTTTTGTTGTTTTTAGTGTTAGATGTGTATAATCTTTTTGGGCATGTAAAACTATTGCTTATGTTTTACTAAGATCCTTTGATGTATGTAAGTACTTATGATATGCATCTTTTACTTTGATGTATGAGACATTCTTTATATTATCCTCCGCTAAGTTTATGTTTTCCGCATATTAAGAAAAAAATTGGTAAATTCATATACTTATTTGATAAACAGGTAATTTTTATAAATCGTGTTTTAGTTTCTTTTGAATTTTGTCCTTTTGGTGTGATGCCCTTGGCGGAAAGGGGCGTTACAGATGATATATTTGGTGCTACTAATGAATATTAATGTAAGGAGTTTGTTGATCTTTTGCAAAGTGAAATTGAGATGTCAATGATGGGTGAACTCAACTTCTTCCTTGGTTTTCAAATCAAACAAATGAAGAATGAAACTTTTGTCTATCAAGAAAAGTATTGTAAGGAGTTGCTCAAGAAATTTGGAATGAAAAATGCTAAAGAAATTACCACACCTATGAGCACCTCTTGCTATTTTGACAAGGATGAAGGAGGTAAGCCTGTAGAAATAATTAAATATTGAGGTATGATTGACTCTCTCCTTTATCCTATGGCTAGTAGGCCTGATATAATGTTTAGTGTTGTATGTGTGCAAGATATCAAACATGTCCTAAAGAATCTCACCTAAGTATTGTTAAAAGAATAGTGAAATATTTTGTTGGCACAACACAAATGGGCTTATAGTACCCCTAGGGTGCCTCATATTGTTTTGTTAGTTATTCTGATTTTGATTTTGCTGGTTGCAAAGTGGATAAGAAAAGTACTAATGAGATATGCCATTTGCTTGGAAGCTCTTTAGTTTCTTGGCATAGCAAAAACAAAATAGTGTGACATTATATACGACTGAAGTTGAGTATGTTGCAGTCGAAAGTTATTATGCTCATATCCTTTGGATGAAATAACAACTTCTGGATTATGAACTCTAGCTTGATCACATCCCTATAAAGTGTGATAATACTAGAGCAATCAACCTAACTAAGAACTCAATCTTGCACTTAAGAAGTAAACACATAGAAATAAGGCATCACTTCATAATAGATTATGTTCAAAAAGGAGATTGTGTATTTGAGTTTGTGGAAACATCTAAGCAATTGGATGATATATTAATCAAACCTTTACCTAAAGAAAGTTTTTTTTACATAAGAGGTGAACTTAGAATAATTGACCTTTCATGCATTGAATGATTTTTTGTGTTTGTTTCATAATTTTTCTTGTTGATTCTATTTCATGAATCCTATACTGACTTGAGCATCGAAGGTTCTCCTAAATTTGTTTTATAGGTGCTCTATCATGATTAAGTCCTCTGATTTGCTCAACAATTGTTTTGATGAAGTTAGCTGAAGTTTGGTTGCAAAAATCTCAAGTTTACTAATGTGGTAATGGATTAAGGGAGTTGGTAATGAATTACAAAGTCTCTGGCAAGTAAAACATTCAATTTTTAGACATGGTAATCGATTACATGGGGTATGTAATCGATTACAAAGCCTTTGGAATGTGTTTAAAGAGTAGGCAGCAATGTGGTAATTGTAATATTCTTTGAAATCTATTAGCCATAAGAATTGATATAGAAGTTTATTAATATTAGTGTTAATTATTTGTTAATTTTAGGATTATTCTGGGCTTGTTTAGGAATGATGCTATAACCTAGGATATGAAAAATAACTCATAATAGCTCAGAATTTAGCACAAGTTGCTTAAATGATAAAAATAAATAGGGAACATTTATTTCTTGATCACAGATAATTAGTATGAGCTATGGTAAAATTTAGATAATTCACTGAGCTCGTTTGATATTTTTAATAACATAGAAAAAGTGTTTAAAGGACAAATTAAATAGGCAAGTAGCTCATAAAATTATGGAATTTTATAGAAATGTGAATTAGAGGATGAAGAATATTTTGGAAGAGAATACAGGTTAAGACAGATGCTTGTGAGCTTATTAACTTAATTCCTTAGGTTTAATTTAACATGAGGAAAAGTAATAGAGCTTAAGTGATAGTTGATAGTGTATAACAAATTATGGAATGATGAGTATAAGGACTAAATCTCAGGCCCAAGTTTCAACATTGTTTTTGGCCTTTACGACATTTTCCCTTATCCTAAAAGCTTGCTTTTCACTCCGCTCGGCGGCAACAGCCCTTTCCGCCATCTCCCGCTCATGCTTTTCAATTATTTACTCTAGATAACGAGTCTCCACTGCAAGATGGAGTCCAAAAGTCTCAAACCAGGAGAAGGTAGCCTTCTTGCTACGTTGGTCCAGATTAGTGGCAACTTCATCATCCAGAAGGTTGAAGTCGATGAACTCATGAGGGTCCGACTCCTCGCGATACAAATTGATCGGCCTAGTGATATCTTTGACCGCGACCCTCTTATTCTGGTTATCTGACTGACCCTTGTCCACCGCTTTTCTCTTGCGTCTTTCAAGTGAGGAAGGAGTCCTCCACCTGGATAGATTCCCTCTCCATCATTGGAAACTCATCTGGACAAGGCGGGGTGACCGGAACAACATCGGCGGGGGTGTCTGATGGCCCTGACGCATTTCTGGCCCTCAAGGCTTCAAGGATTGCCAGAGAGTTTCCATTTTGAGTCATCTAATCCATGCTTGCTGCAAAATCAACAAAGACAATTAGAAACAGTCGTAATACGACATAGGAAAAGAAGACATGTAAATAAGCATGGACAACATCCTATACTACCTAACATGGCCCAAAGGATCTCGTCATCCGAGGTATCCAATATTTCTTTAGGCCGGATCTTTCTGACCTCATCAACCCACATCTCGAAGAAATCAACATATTCAATTTCTTCGTCATTCAGCTAACCAATTTCCCTCTCAAATGATTGAGTGGGAATACTCTAGGCCGCCGGGTTCTAGTATAGACTAAATGTCAGCTCCCCATCACTCCCCAACCAGAAAGGATGGGTACCACCAACCACCATCAACTTAAAAAACTTCTCCTTAAAATCCTTGTAACTTTCCAAGTACGGAAAAAAGACTATTCTTCCTTGTCGAGATCATACTGAAAGCCAGGATTACTAAAAAGCGCGGATGCCATGAACAGAATACCGTGCATGGAAGTAGAAAAATGTCCCGTCTGAGCACCGCAACCCCACCAGCCGGCATATTCTTTTAAAAGCAATAATATTTGCCCAACTGTTATGGTGAATCTAGGTAGGGGCGGCATGAAGAGTCCGAAGGATGGCAATATAGAAATCGTTGAAGGGAAGTTGAAGTCCAAACCTTGTAAAGAAGTCCTCGTATAGATACATGAAGTGTTCCCTCGCTTGTCGGGTTGAACACACTCGTTCATTCCCCGGGGACAAAATCAGGAACTTGTGATCCCTTTCACCCCTCTCGGTAAGCTCCAAGTAATCTTTCAGCTAGTCCAACTCTGCCCCAGACTGATAATGGGATATCCAGTCAAAAGCATCATCTGCAACATATGGATATGATAATCCCGGACCTCGGCGAATAAGAATTGCCTCCTTCAGGGCCTCTCGATTCTCCGGTTCCCGAGCTTCTGGGATTGGGGCGGGCGCTTTTACTCTTACCGCTCTCCTTCTGGCCATTTGATTTCTTAGAAGACACACAGAGGTCGAGGGTCATTACCAATTAAGTTAGAATATCCAAACATAGCAATAGGCGAACAGAGAAGACTGATCGCACCCATGCATTGGCCTCTGCACCCACCAAGGCTAAAGCCTCAGAAGGACACCTCTGCTGCACGCAGTGCGATGGAGGAAGTGCTCCATAGGGCAACACCGCTAAATGAAAGGGGAAGCAGTGTTCCCACCCTTATTCATGGTGAAAAAGGATAGGTGTACTCCATTAAAAGAGTATGTAACTACTCACAAAACAAGAATAAACACAAATCCGTAAATGGAAGAAATCAAGCCTTCAAAACTCCAAGAGTATTAGAACCACCTTTCGTCGTCGTAAAGCTCATCGAAAATCTCCTCAGGCCACCAGTTTTTAGTGAGAAATAGCGAAACGAAACAGAAAAAGGTTAAAACCCTATTTATAAAGACTACAGTTAAGGGACAATTCCTTCTGAGCAATCCAGATTTGAAAAGATATTCATTATGGCGCGCGAAGTACTATACACGTCCACTCAACTCGATCACGCCATGTGGCACACATAGCTGTCATGGTAGTTGAGAGGACGGTTACCCAGCAGACCAAGAGACATGCAACCTCAGTGTATAAGAGTCCAGAAAGTTTTCTCCGGACCCTGAGAAAAGCTGAGGTGTTCCCTTAATGAAAGGAAGTCCGTCTAAGAGTTGAACACCCTGGAGAGTCCCCTGCAAGGTACAAAGACCCCGGAGCCAAGTACTTAAGCTTGCCACTTTGCCGGTCTCGACTAAGTACCATGCTGAGGGCAACTTAACATATTACATCAAGGTGAGCATTGGACTCACCCCAAAAAAAGATAAATAACATGGAAAGTAAAAGAGAAAAGAGAAGAGTTCAAAATAAAAGAATATTTCATTGAATATTCTCATTCCAAACATCATCATACATCAAAGAATAGAGGGAAAAGAAAACATTGAGACATGAAATTTATAAGAAAAAAGCAACCACCAAAGAGCCCGGAAGAAAGAGAAAACATCATCACCAGCATCTTAGATTATGTCATATTTCCCCCAGAACCAACACCGATCTCTTCCATATGAAGCAGCTTCTTGAAAAAGTGGATTAACTTTAAAAAATCTTGGCAAATCAGAACAGTACACTGCTGCCAGATCTCAGAACTTCTGTCAAATTATTCTTCCCTGCCTCCTTCACCATGATAATAAAGACCGGGGTGCACTCTCCTTTGTTGGACAGGGCATAGTTTTTCATGAAGAGATCATTCCACTGAAACCCTAACTAGTTTTGTGATCACCACAAGCTGCTTCAAATCACAGAGCAATCCCAATAGTCTCCCCTGCTATCCAAATGTTCTTAGAAGATTTGTTGGAGAGGAGGAGGATTAGGGGCTCTATTTCTCCAATTGCCTCCGTCTAACACGATAGGTATCACAGATCTCCCCCACGATAGAGCGTAGATTAAACACACTCTCATATGCTAGGAGAGATAGATATTTGCCGTTAATACGCTGAGAAAGAAAGATATCTAGTAGAAGAATCGTTTACGAAGGTAACAAAAAACTTTCAGAAACTTGGGGAAGAACAAGAAGAAAGTCTCCTCAAGAGGCAAAGTTCTCCAAGAATGCACAGAGGAGGAAGAAGAAGTCATTCTCTTAGAAAAGGTCATTTCTAGATAGAAATACAGAAGGGAATGCTAATGCCAAACGCAAACATTCCTTATCTATAAAGGGAATCAAGCATTCTGATTGGCTCCTAGGATGGAGAACCTGTCAAACTATAAAATTCTTATTTAATGCTCTCCCTTTCCTACTGGTTACGAGAGCAGCGGGTGGTTGGGAAACAACATGAAGTTGACGCCCCCTATTAAAGGGTCCTTAATTCCCAATAAAGTCAATACAATAGTTTCCAAAAAGTCTAAGTTACAAAGGACGTTATTGAAGAAGAGAAGACCTCGTGAATCATCCACGGGGGCAACTAGAGTTAAACCTCGGATTAAAGAACGGTAATGTTGATAAGGACTTGTCGCGGTTTTCGACCACATTCCAACCTCTGAGATATTTTACGTTTGACTATGGACCTCGACACAAGTGCGAGACATCGTGAAACCTGGCACCAAAAGCTAGGATTCAATCCACCACATGCCTAGTGATCCCAATGAAACTTACCTTGACACTCAGACTGTCTAAGCGCCAAGTTAGGAGCAACTGTTTTGGACTGTGATTCGGGATCCCGTCTAATAGGATCTACCTAGCACTCGTGTCACCAGACTCCGCAATGCATACCCCGGTCGGAGCCTTAAGACTACGAAACTCAGTATGGGACCACAAAGATAACTGGATCTACACAGATACTCATAATTGCCAATCATGATCTTGCAAGATTATAGGATCTGTAACTGCCTCTAATAGTAGATACTCATCATGTCTACGTTCTTATATAGGATCTTATTACGATTCCAGTCACGCTCTATATATACCAGGCTAAATAAACCTTAACAAGTATCTGTTATCTCATTGCATAAACCCTACTTGTGCACTGACTGACTTGAGCGCTGGAGTCCCTTTGCAGGTACCCACCCCCTGGTTCAATACGCTTGGCAGCGGTTGCATGAGGAGGAAACCACCATATACGTGTCTATCTCAAGTGTCATCTGAATTCACTTCAAAACATCAGCCCTAATGACAATTAAGAAATTAAGATGATAAGAAAATATAATAATTTATTAAAATTAGTTTAAAATATTTTGTTGCATTGTCTTCCTAATTATATTGAGATGTATAAGTAAGTAAAATCATTTTTTAAAAAATGAGCTTTGACAGTTCTTTTTAATGAAAAACAAAAAATATTGAAGAAAAAACATAATATAACAAAATTAATTTAGGATATATTGGAATTAAAGTCCCATTAATCTTATCACAATTTTTTTTTTATTAATTTGACATTGAGTTAATTTTAGGCAAAATAATAGTTATTACTTAGAAATTTTGAATGAGGAATGCAACATACTTTAATATGAAAACTTAAGTATAAAAAAGAAATATATTTTTGATTAAAAAATCAATTAATAAAATAATATAATAGTATAGTATCATAATATGATATGATAAAATCAATGAATAATATATTAAAAAATGAAAAAAATAAAATTGTAATATAATAATATAATATAATAACGCAATAAAAATAAATAAAAAATATGAAAAATCTTGGGCTCCATCCCTTCTTTGTACCTTAGAAAATTGTTAATAACAAAAAACATAATATAATAAAATCAATTTATGATATATTTTTATTTTATTTTCTAATTATATGAGGTTATATAAAAATGTTTTCCAATTATATGTGATATTCTTATATTGTTCCCTAATTATACGAAATATTGGCCAAAATTTAAATTTAAATGTAGTTTATCAAAAGTAAATTAATTATGGCCATAATGTCTACTAAGATAGTCATGTGCAGAGGAAGGAAACATGGATCAAAGCAAGTAGGGGTAGTAATAATTTATTATAACTGAGATGTGAAAAAAAAAGGGACATCTTACGTCCATATTTCAAGTATTTATTATTTCATCTAAATTATGTTATTATATTATATCCCACATTTATAATTTTAATTTATACCATTTTAATTATTTCTTATCACAAGTGAGATGAAATCAATAATTAATTAAATAAATTAACACAAATAAAATATTATTAAAAATGTTTTACATATGTTTTCCTAATTTTACAATTGTAATTAAATGTAATAAAATACTTATTTTTCGTATTAAAATAATTTATCAATTATTCTTTTAATATAAAATTTTTGAAATATTTTAAAATTAATTTAATTTAAGACTTAATACTCTTATAAACCACTTAATAATTTTCATATAATATAATTTTTATTAATCTAGCAGTTGAATTATAAATATTTATCATCTTAATCATTTGTTTTAAATTTTGAAAATTTTGAATATTAATAAGAAATTAGTCAAATAGCTCTTCTTATTTTTACATATTTTAAAAGTATATATTATGTTAATATTGGTGTATATTAATAAATTACTAAACAAATTTGAATTAATGAGAAATTATATATATATAATCTATATAATAAGAGTTTTTAGTTTAATAGTCAATTTTGTAAAAAACTTATCTAATAAAAAATTATTCAATAGTATAAGAATATATATATATGTATATAGAAATAATAAATTTTAAAAAATATTATAAAAAATCGTTTTATTTATTTGTTGTTAAGAAATCGTGTGCCTTTTAAGTAGAGGTATAAGTGGATGATTTGGTTCGGGTTTTTGAGAAGAATAAATTCAAACCAATCAAAATTAATTGGTTTGGTTTTCTTATTTTTTGATAGTCAAATCCGAACCAAACCGAACCAAACATCTATGGTTTAGTTTGGTTCAGGTGATCGGGTTGCCTATTATTTTTTTAACACAAAAATTAACTAAACAACCATGCATTCAATACAGAAAAGTACACATAATGTATCCAAAATTCCAAATAATATTAGAGCATAAACTAACTTTTGCTCTTCTATCAGGCAATAAACATTCAATTTCAAGTTGAGTCACACGATCATTGGTCTTTGAGATTTCCTATTTATATCAAACCCAAAATGCCAAAATAATGAGAAAAGAAAACTTCCTAAGTATCAAAATTGTACATAATATCCCTTGTACTGCTATATATCTTTAAAAAAAAATTGAGTTGACTCAACATTAGTTTGAACTTGATCTAGTTTATATTTAAAATCTGTAAGTGAACCTACCTGTAGCTGCAGCACATCCACAACACCATGGTCCAATGTTGTCCCACATTTGCAGGTAAATATACCCTGACTAAAGAAAAATAGAATACATAATAAGCACTTGTTTATATAATCACACAACTTTTTATTTATTGACATCTATAAACATTTTCAAAATTAATATAACACCCAAAGTAAAATATCTAATAAAATTAATGTAATTCAATTTCTATAAATGTATCATACTAACATGATAACAGTTAATAGAAAATCTTGATCATGAAAATAGAAACCATGGCAAACTATATATAATCATATAACTTAATAGATTCCATTATATCATAGGATATGCATAAGCAACAAGGCATTTACAAAGAGAAAAGAATCATATCAGAGCATATCACTACAAAAAATAAACTAAATTGTAAAGTTTTTTTACAGGGATTATCAAACTCCACCAATTAACATAAATTATAGAGATTTTTTTTGCCTTTTAATGGAGGTTATTAACCCCCACAAATTAAAAAGATCGATTTTTTTTTCTTTTTTTTTTTTGCCTCCCTCTCGCTCTCTCTCTCACTTTCGCATTCTCCCTCTCGCTCTCCCTCTCACTCTCCATCTGCTCCATTGTCTTTGTTTGTCTTTCTTTTACGAATCAGACTCCCAACCCAATGTCTTCCTTCATCGCACCACCATTGTCGTTCCTTCCTCTTCCACCACCGCCCTTGCCACCTGCTTCCTAGCCATCGTCGGTGCTGCTCCTCCCCTGCCACCACCGCTCAAAACGAGCTTCTCTTCTAAATCTGCCCCCACGCGAGCTTCTCTCTCCCACGCAAGCTTCTCTCTCCCGTGCGAGCTTCTCTTCCCCACACGAGCTTCTCTTCCAGATCTGCCACCGCAAGCCATGCTGTCACTGCCAGATCTGTCGTCATTCCACTAGCAGCCCTCCCACCTTTTCTCTTCCATCCCTTATTGGGTTCTTGGTAATATTAGGAATTTCCTGCAACTGCTCTATTATGTTTTATAGATTTTGGAACTTATATTCATTCTCATGTTTCGAAATGGTATTGCACTATCTCAGCATATTCTCACTGAAATTTTGATTCTTCCTTTCGTGTAAGAATGTTCTCTTTTGCTCTTCCTCTTACTTTGTTTTTGGTTAAGGGAATTAGAGAACTCAAGTATTTGATTCAATCTGTTATCAATTAGAAAGAAAAACTCTTTTTTTTTTTTTAACATTTGGGTTTTCTAATTGCAGAGAGAATTTTCGATTCTCAAGTGCATACGGGAAGGAGTCTTCTTCAGGCTAAAAAAGGTTGATAATAAGTTGAACATTTTATGTCTTTTTTTTTTTTTAATTTCTGCTTATTCTTTTGGATCTACCAACATATTAGTTTTTTTTCTCCAATATATAATAGTATGTTCCAGTTATTTTTCATTTATTTTCCCTGCCAATTGAATGAACCTATATGCTTGTATGTTATGTGGGTAATTAAAGTATATCAAATCTATCTTCTATTTATTTTGTATTTGTTATTATTATTTGTAGTTATGGACTTTCTGGTCATATCATGTTTCTTTCTTTTTGTGATTGAAGAAAGTAAAGTTCATTAGCAGTAAGTAAAGAAGATGCAATAATAAGAGGAAGAAGCAATAATAAGGTTATATCATGGTTATATCTGACTAGGCAACGTTTTATACTATTCCTTCCTTTAATTAGGTTCTTAATTGGTCATGAAAACAATAATAAGAGGAAGAAACTGGGTTTGCCATGAGAGCATCCTTTTCAGAAGGAAATAAGCTATCTTCTTATACTCACATAGTCATATACATACATTAGCATTAGAAATGGGCTGGTGGAGAAGTATGGTTCCAAAATTAGTAGTAGTAATGAAGGATTTCCGGCAAAATTTTCCCTTTTTTTTAAAAATAATAATTATGATTGAACTATTTCCTTTGTGCAGCTCTGTATTCTGTAGCTTTATGCAACAAAAATGATTATTTAGTTGGGCATTGTTTATTAAGAACTAGCACTATAACTTTAAATTTGACTTGATCTTTGTTTTCTTGGTACCGTACTCTAGCTATTGTGAAAGCTCTTGTATACTTACAACACAAATACTATATGAAGAAATAGGCACATTCTTTTTGGATAAGTGACAGTTGAAGAACTATGGCTATTAGATTAATTCAATCTAATTTACTACTTATATTGGTCATCTATGTTTAATAGGATGCTTTTTTATAAATTCATTACTTAACTCATGTAAATCTATTGCATTACTTATATCACTAATTGATCAATAGTGGATTCTTTGTTATGCGGCATGTGGTTTTGTTGTATAATATTTGAACTGGTATTATGTATACGTATACCAAAAGAGAAGAATTTGCTAATGTCAGCTTGATCAAATGCACAAAGCAAGTGACTGATGTGTTGACTGACCACATGTATCTTATTTGTATTGTTTCTGTTATGTTTCATCTAGTCTCACCTCATGAATCATGAATTCATGATGTTATGTATATTTATTATATATGTAAATGTTATTTTGAAAATTTATTTAAGGTACTATAAAAGAGCATTTCATGTATTGACTATAAGTAGTTCCCAAATAAATATAATGAGTACTTTGAAAATCCTAATAGTGCTATTATAAGTCAGTTTGTATCAATATTATCTATGTGAAGATATTTTGGTTTGCACTTTGATTGGGTAATTCTATCTTTCTTTCTTTTGCTTGGTTGTTTTAGATTCACAAGTGGAGGTGCAATATCAACAAAATGATCTATCTTCCATTAGTTACAATTTTCACTTTTAAGTTCTCTCTATACTTGTTTGCTTTGTGAATGTAATTTTAGATAAAGTTAGGAATATATTTTATGAATGTAATGTTATGGCATTGGAATGATTATCCCTTGAGTTTATTTTGTCTATAATTATTATTTTTTTTAAAGTTTCCCTATATTTGAACTTCTTTCTTTTTGGAAACTTATTTGTGTTGATATTTATCTTGTTCAATCATCGTTTTTGTGATTTTCTGAAGTTGTGCGTGAAGTTAATATTTGCCAATGGATAAATCTTGGATTGCAAAGGCAAGGAACACAATTGAATACTCATTTGGTTTAAGCAACTTCCTCAATTTTGCATTTGAGAATGGGGCCGTTGGGGATACAATACGATGTCTGTGTCCAAAGTGTGGGTTTAGGAAATGGCAAACTAGAGATGTAGTCCAAGATCACTTGCTTTGGAAACCATTCCTTGAAAATTATGTTATATGGAATCTTCATGGTGAGAAACAAGTATTAGAGTCTTCTAGCAATGTAGATGTTATGCAAAAGACATCGCACTCTGAAAATCCAATAAAGACAATGATTAATGATGCATTTGGGCACTGCAGGCATGATGCGGGATTAAAGGATGTAAACCCAAGTGCATGTTGTCTCAAGTAATAAATTCTCGGGAGTCCGAGGTCGATCTACAGGGAATTGATGAAGAAAAATTAATTGAGGTAAGAAAATGATTTTTCACAACACCAAAAGTAATAAAAGTTGTTCACAAATGATAAATGATTTGCTTAGGTTAGGAGATCCACTGTTAGTAATAAATTAGAGACAAGATTATTTCTCTTTATAACTCAATTGAAATCTACACATAAAGGAAGTTCTAATCGGAAAATATAACATTCAAAGTTTAATTATATATGCAATCATATTATGATTCTTTCAATTATCTATCAACAATTATAAGTGAGCTCAAGCATTTACTGTACCAATCCTCTTGTCTACAATAAATCAAGATCTCCACTATACAAGGAAGGTTTCTAAATTGATTAGAAACAAAATATAATACATATAATGTCCATTTTATAATATATTATTTAAGCACAAGAAATAGAATAATCTTATCTTATTTCATTACTAAGAGCTTCATTCTTTTACCTAAACAAAATGAAAATTAAGTACTCATAATCAAGAAGAAAGAAAGAGAGTAGAAGAGAAAGATGAACATAACTTCAAATTAGAACAAAAGAAAATTACAACAAAAGAAGACAATATACAAGTATGAACATAATTTCTCCTAACTAAGCCTAAAACTAAAGTCTCCTAAATGATCAGTTAATGGAGCCTTTTATAAAGGATTGGAGATACAAAATGACAAGATGGATGATTAATGAGTGGGTGAGGAGTAGGTGGATGAGTGGAAAATTCTAAATGGTGAGTTGGTGAGTGAAAAATTATTGAGATTCTTTGTCTCCGAAATCATTTAGTGCTGATCTCATAGATGCCATCAGAATAAAGCAATGTGGTCTTCATGAAAGTTGTAGCATTTTGTCTTAGCTTTCCAATGCCACCAAAATCATCCAAAAATTCGTCCTACAAATTTCAAGATATGACCCAATTCATCAGACTATTCATTTCGGTTCAAAGACTCTGTTTTGATTTTCATACCTAAGATCACCTCTAAGCTGTCCGAATGAGCTCTTATGTTCTTCATGAAAGTTGTAGATATGGGTCTTAACTTTCAAATATCCAAATTTCAGCCCAAGGAAGTTCCTACAGCCCGAGTAATGTTCTGATTACTGCACATTGTTCAGGTTCCAGTCACAAAACTCGTGTTCTGACTTCTAAGCCCATTTCGCTCCACTAGATGTCCATATTTTACCTAGAGCTCTTCATGAAAGTTGTAGAGCTCTCTCTTATCTTTCCTACAAGATAAGATATATAATTATAAGATATCTTGAACTCAAGAGATGACCGAAATACAGAAACAGTGTAAGACTAAAATAGTACTGAAAAAATTAATTAAGTCCAATTTGAGTCCAAACTTATAAAACATAACCATACTTAATCAATTAAGTACATGGAGAGTGTAAATAACTAAAAATGAGGGTTTATTAATGTATAAAATATGTGATTATCAAATTCTCCCACACTTAGCTTTTTGCATTCCTAGGCAAAACACATAAGACCAAAGTTAAGAAACAAAGAAAAATGACATAGACTCAAAAGCTAAAAACTCTAAAAGACTTGATGAATTAAGAAGAGCAATCAGAAATTCAAGGGATCAAAGCATTAATGAGGTAACATTTCTTCACATCTCAAACCAACAAGCAAGGAAACTTCAATTGAAAAGAATGAATCAAGAATGATAGATCCTCACAAAATTCACTGTTAATCTCTTAAGTGTTTAAAAGGTAAGCATTTCACTCTATTCAACTCATGAACAATTGCACTGCTATAAGCTTACTTATCTTATACTTCTTCGCTACTCAAAACACAAGCATACAAAAATCAAGAGGACATTATTCAAGGTTGTAATGAGGCCATGATAAATGAGAGGGAATAATATGGATATGAGAAGATAAATATCAAAGAGAATAAAAGAACATTATGGTACAGTTAGAATGGAGAAGATGTTTGAGAACATTCATCATAAAGGACAATGACCAATACTTGACTAATGTTTTGTTGAAGATCAATCCCAAATTGATGAATTGAATTCATTGTTAAGTCTGAACCTTCTCCTTCTCTTCTTGTTGTTTCCAAGTATCCATCTTATGGATATGTCACATGGTGTATCAGGGGACTTTGATAATCCTTTGATTACAGCGGTAGTTTGCTCTTTCTTTCTTTCTTTCTTTCTTTCTTTCTTTCTTTCTTTTTTTTTATCATTTTGCACACACACTCCCACACTTGTTCAAGAACAAGGTCAATGTTCTCTTATTCCCTAAGGTTGGGTAAAAACATGTTTTTTTTTCTTTTTTCTTTTTTTTTGAAGGTACGTAATGAGCTAAAAATAAGGAATGATCAAATAAGTTCAAAGGGGTTACACAAGGAAAAATATACAAGGATGACTATTTGGTCAAAGTAGCTATTTCAAAATGCCTCAATCATATTTATGTATACATGTGAAAATGTAGCCTAAAAAAGAATCAAAGCAAGTTCTAGAGTAACAATTCCATGAGTGAAAATCACACAAGAAAGAAGAGAATGATATAAATGTTCAATTCATTCATCAATAGGTTCAAAATCTCACGGGGCATATTTCTATCATTCTCAATCCACCATATCAACATTTATATCCAAGCTTGTGATTTTTAAGAAAGAAGACAATTTATGCTAAGATCCAAGAATCCATTTGCTACTTCTACACAAAATAATTATTTCTTTAACTAAGATGCGTTTCAAGAGTAAACTTACCTCCGAGACAAAATTTACTCCTTACTCTACCATCCTTAATTGGTTTTACTACGAATAGGTTTCTGATAGTCATATCACTAAACATACTTCCCAATTTAGATGCGTCTTAGGAGTAAAATTACTCCTTACTCTGTCATCATCCATTGGTTTAGTAAGTCCATGACAATTATATCATACTTTCCAAAAAAGAAGTTTTTTTTTTGGTCAACTATCCTTCTCCCCAACCAGATCACAACATTGTCCTTAATGTTAAAATATAGACGAATAAAGCATAGAAGATATTACTTATTGGAGAAATCTGACACAAATTTAAACAGAAACAAAGTACGATAAATAAAATCAAAAGTAAAGAAAAGCTATAAACGAAGTGTCAAATCTGACTTTCTTTTCATCCTACTTCCTGCTGACCAATCTATTTGAGCTATTGCTGGGTTAGGTTTATGAACAAAAGTTTCTAATTTATCAATCAACTTATAAATAGTGGAAGCAGAGATAAGAAGTTGTCTTGCCAAAGGTGTGATAAATTTCTGTTCCACAGCATGGTTAAGAAAAAGTAACAAAATATCAAAAAAATTATTTACATTCAACAAACCTATGAGTTTATGGTGGATGTTCAGTTGGGCCCAAGAGATAATTTGAAAAACTTCTTCCAAGGTACCAAATTCACCTGGTAAGGCAATAAGTGCATCAGAGTTGTCAAGCATTATCTTCATTTGTTCATGCATTGATGATACCTTAAGTTTCTCCCCAATTATTTTTCCAGTGATGTTCTGTTGAGCTAAAGGTTCAGGAATGACACCCAAAACCTGACTGCCTCCTATATATGTAGCAAGTGATACAAGATGAATATTTCTCGCAACAAGTGATCGACCAAGAGTGGTAGCTGCGTTTACAAACTATAAATCCTTCCCATACTTAGACCCATAAAATACACAGATATTTTTAAGTTGACGAACAGAAACACCTTCCATTTCTATGCTCACTTTCCCTTTGAATGATTCTAAGTTTGGAAGAAAGTAGAGGAAATGGAGCGTTTAAATAGGAAAAAGAATGGAAAAGGTAATAATAGCACCTATAAGAGTAGGTTGGTTGTTGTCAGAAATATTTGAAATTAAGAAACACATAATCTTTTTTTTTTAATTTTTAATTTTTAATTTTTTTGTTTTTGTTTTTATTTTTTTATTTTTTAAGAAAACATGAAGAAGAAGATAATATGTATAAATTGTTGTGGATATGGCTCACATCTGCCTCTGGTTTCACGTCCAGTAATGGATTAAACGGCTTCTATGAGTCGATGATAAACTTCCCATCTAATTTTCTTATAAATTAGCAAGCATGGTCTTTTAGAGTCAGATTCTCAAGACTGTAGCAGTTTTCTTCATCCTTGAAGAGATTCCACAAATTAAGAAGTTCACGATGCACAAATTCACAAGAATACGTCTCAAGAGTCAATAAGATATCATCTAATGACTCCTTACTCAGTCCATTCTTAATGAAGAAAATTTTATCTTCTTTGTTTGCGGAAACCATCCCTAAAGAACGAAATCGCTTGTTATAGTTCCATTGTGCACATTTGTGACAGACTTGTAACCTTTTTGTTCTTTTCCTTTTAGAATACGAACTTCTTCCAAAACCTGGCATGTATGAGTCAAATGAAATTGAAGACTCACTTGCTAGTCAGACCTTTGCTTCAATTATCCAGCGTACATCTTCTGGCATATCCTTGTGCATTAACAATCTCAATCTTTCACATCTAGCTTTGTAGATTTTTGTCAGAGCATTTTGAGGGAGAGAAGCAAAATGTTTTTTCAGGTTTGAAAGAATGACATCTATTTTAAAGGAGAATGATTCAGTTATTTTGGGAAACTGAAAAACAAACCGACTTGAAAGTCACGGAGTACTGTTATCCGCCATTTAACTGGGAACACAAAGAACTGCAAAAACAAGGCAACAAAGTTAGAATAAATTCTATTCATAACAAGGATCAGAAAGAGAGATGAATTCTACCTCATCAACTTAGTTTTCCAGAAATGGTTTGAGTCTTTGTCCATTAACTTTAAACACATTCCCATTCATAGGATTCTCAATGTCTATGGCCCCATGAGGATACACATGTTTGACAACAAAAAGACCACTCCATCTAGATCTCAATTTTTTAGGGAATAGGTGTAGATGAGAATTATAAAGTAGAACTTTTTGACCAATTTCAAAAGATTTTCTCAAAATTGTCTTGTCATGAAAAGTTTTTGTTCTAGCTTTATAAATCTTTGAATTTTCATATGCATCATTTCTCAATTCTTCAAGTTCATTTAATTGCAATTTGCGTATCTTGCAAGCATCATCAAGATTTAAATTGAAAGCTTTAATGACACAAAATGCTTTATGTTCCAATTCTACAGGCAAGTGACAAGGTTTTTCATAGACTAACCGATAGGGTGACATGCCCAATGATGTTTTGAAAGTAGTACGGTAAGCTCAAAGTGTATCGTTTAGTCTTAAAGACTAATCTTTAAGATTTAGGTTAACCGTTTTTTCCAAAATTTGTTTAATCTCCTTATTTACCAATTCAACTCGTCCACTTGTCTAAGGGTGATATGGGGTGGCAATTTTGTGTGTAATACCATATTTCTTCATTAAAGATTCAAATGGTTTATTGCAAAAATGTGTTCCCCCATCACTGATGATAGCTCGAGGGATTCCAAATCGACACAAGATATTTTCTTTTAAAAATTTGAGAACAATTTTATGATCATTGTGTCGGCATGGAATTGCCTCAATCCATTTTGAGACATAATCAACTGCAACCAAAATATACACAAATCTAAATGAGGATGGAAATTGGCCCATGAAATCAATTCCCTAACAATAAAAAATTTCAATGACAAGGATGGGGTTCAGAGGCATCATGTTTCTTTTAGAAATTGAGTCTAATTTTTGACAATTTTCACAATTTTTACAAAAAAGAATAGCAGTCCTTAAATAAAGTGGGCCAATAAAATCTACACTGTAAGATTTTCGCAATTGTTTTCTTTGAAGAAAAGTGACTTTCACATGCTTCTGAGTGATAAAATTTAATGACACTACCTACCTCACTGTCGGGCACACATCTCTGAAAGATTTGGTCAGGACAATATTTGAACAAGTATGGGTCATCCCAATAAAAAAATTTTACCTCTGTCAAAAATTTCTTTCTATCCTGGTGCGTCCATTGAGGCGGTATCTTTCTTGTTACAAGAAAGTTGACTATGTTAGCAAACCAATGCATGGAATTGACAGAAAATAAAAATTCATCGGGAAAAGAATCATTGATGGGTGTGCTATCAAAATGTGAGTCTATTGTAAGTCTGGACAAATGATCAGCGACGAGATTTTCGACTCCTTTCTTATCTTTTATTGTGATGTTGAATTCTTGAAGCAACAAGATCCATCGTATCAATCTTGATTTGGCATCCTGCTTAGACATCAAATATCTAATAGTAGCATGATCAGTGAAAATCACAATAGAAGAACCAATTAAGTAAGATCGAAATTTATCCAGTATAAAAATTACAGCAAGTAGTTCTTTTTCAGTAGTGGTGTAATTCATTTGTGCACTATTTAAAGTTATACTTGTGTAACAAATTACATGGGGCTTTCCTTCCTTTCTTTGGCCTAAAACAGCGCCAACAGCAAAATCACTAGCATCACACATCAACTCAAAAGGCAAAGACCAGTCAGGAGATTGTATGATAGGAGCAGATATTAGAAGAACAATTAATTTTTCAAAAGATTTTTGACATTCTTGAGTCCAATCAAATGGTGCATCTTTTAACAGAAGATTACATAATGGTCTAGATATGGTACTAAAGCCCTTTATGAATCTTCTGTAAAATTTTGCATGTCCTAAAAAGGAATGAACTTTTCTGACTGTTTTTGGGGAAGACAAATGGGCAATTAATTCAACTTTGTCCTTATCAACTTCAATTCCTTTAGAAGATATCACATGACCTAACACTATTCCTGAGGTAACCATGTAATGACATTTTTCCCAATTTAGCACAAATCATTTTTCTTCGCATCTTTTAAGAACATTTTCCAAATTATCAAGAATATTTTCAAAAGAATTTTCAAAAATTGTCATATCATCCATGAAAACCTCTAAATAATGCTCAATCATGTCACTGAAAATGCTTAACATGTATCTTTGGAATGTTGTCGGAGCATATCAAAGGCCAAAAAGCATTCTTCTATATGCAAAAGTACCAAAGGAACATGTAAAAGTGGTCTTTTCTTGATCTTCCAATGCAATTGGTATTTGATTATAACCCGAATAACCATCAAGAAAACAGTAGTATGGATGTCCTGTTATCCTTTCCAGAATTTGATCAAGAAATGACAAGGAGAAATGATCTTTTCTAGTAGCAGCATTTAATTTTCTAAAATCAATACACATACGCCAACTAGGTGAGACTCGCGTAGGTATTAATTCACCTTTATCATTTTCAACCACTGTTATTCCAGATTTCTTAGGCATAACTTGTGTAGGGCTTACCCATTGGCTATCAGAGATAGGATAGATAATTTCAACATTAAGCAATTTAAGGACTTCAGCTCTAACTACCTCTTTCATGTGTGGATTTAATCTTCTTTGAGGTTGTTGAGAAGTTTTAGCATTATCCTCTAAATGTATTCTATATGTACAAATTAATGGATTAATGTCTTTTATGTCCTTTAATGTCTATCCAACTGCACTTTTATGCCTTTTAAGTACTTCTGTTAACATACCTTCTTATTCTTCAGTAAGAGACAAGGAAATTACCACTGGAAAGCTTTGTTCTTCTCCCAAAAATGTGTACTTCAACCCAGTAGGTAATGACTTTAGTTCCGGTGTGGGTACTTCTTCATGGGTATTATCATTCATGGGTTTTAGCTCTTCAAATCTTGGCTTGCATCCCTTGTACTCCATTACCTGTGTACAATTAAGTAAGAGCATATTTCAGAGATATCATCTTCTAATTGCATGTCTGAATCAAATGAATTGACTAAACAAATTTCTAATGGGTCAGAAGAACTCTTTATTTGAAGATGATCATCTATAATGGCTTCAATTCCTTCAACTTCCTCTTTTTCATCAAGGACTTCCTGTGATTGCTTGCACATGTTAAAACATTGAGCTCCAGTGTCATGTTTCCAAATGTTAGCTTCACCACTCCATTTCTGCAATTTATTAAAGCATTAGATGTTGCTAAAAATAGACGGCCTAAAATAACAGGAATTGACTTGCAACTATCAATCATAGGTTCAGTATCCAAGATAATAAAATCCACAAGATATATGAATTTATCAACTTGAACTAACACATTTTTCACTATTCCTCTTGGAATTTTAATTGATCTATCAACAAGTAGAAGAGTTTCAGAAGTTAGTTTTAACTCACCTAAGTTGAGTTGCTGATAAACTGAATATGGAAGCAAATTGACACTAGCACCAAGATCAAGTAAAGCTTTTTCAATTTTATGTTTTCTAATAATGCATAAAACTGTAAGATAACCAGGGTCTTTATATTTCAACGCATTATTATTCTGAAGAATGGAGCTTACCTGTTCAGCCAAAAATGCTTTCTTTTTCACATTTAGTTTCCTTTTAACAGTGCACAAGTCCTTCAAATATTTGGCATAAGAAGGAATCTGTTTGATAGCATCTAACAAAGGAATATTGACCTTCACTTGTTTCAAAATTTTAAAAAATTTAGTGTTATGGTTCAATTTCCTTGAATTGTTTAATGCTTGAGGAAATGGGGGTGCAAGTGAGAGTTTAGTCTCTTTTTGGTCAATTTCTTTATTTTCTTTGAGAATTGGTTCATCTTCTTTCTCACAAGATTCAGAAATTTGTTTTTCAACAACCTTTCCACTCCTAAGAGTTATAACTGACTTAACTTGATCTATTTGTTAGTTTTCAGAACTACCCTCATTTAGACTGTACTGACCATTGGGATTTGGTTGAGGTTGAGAAGGAAATTTTCCTTTCTCATGAATGATGAGTGCAGTTTAGCAAGAGTTTCTTTTATATTACTCATGGTTTGATTGTTTTGTTTATTAACAACCTCTTGCTTTTCTATGAATACATGCAGTGTTTCTTCAAAATTTTTCATATATGGTGGGACATAAGGTACATATCCTTAAGAATTTTGAGAGTTCTGTTGTGCCTGAGGAGGTGGTGGTTACACGAATTGTGACTGATTATTATTCCTCTAGCTAAAGTTCGGGTGATTTCTCCATCTCGGATTGTATGTATCTGAAAAAGAAGAAGTAAATGACTTTCTAAAATTATTCATTGCATTTACTTGCTTATGTACAACTTCTTTAAAAACAGAAATCTTAGGATATTTATGTGTTGAGTGTCCTAAGTCATCACCAATGCCACAAATTTTTTCATTTTACACAGATTTGATTTCTTTTACTTTTCTTAATTCCATGGCTTCAACCTTTCTAGCCAAACTGGCAAACCTAGCATTTAGATCTTCCTCTTGACTAAGGTGATATTTTTCTTTATTAACACTTACAAGGTTAGATCTAATTGAATTTTCAGAAGGGTTAATACTATGTCAAGATTGAGAATTTTCAGCCAGCTGGTTTAAATAGTCTAAAGCTTCATCAGGTTCCTTATCAATAAATTCACCATTGCACATTGTTTCCACAAATTATTTAGTTTCAAGTGTTAAAACTTCATAAAAGAAGCTTATAGTGCACCATTTTTCAAAACCATGATGTGGGCAAGAATTTAACAAATCTTTAAACCGTTCCCAACATTGAAAATATGTTTCATTTGAATTTTGGGAAAAATTTTGGATTTGTCTTTTCATAACATTAGTTTTATGTATTGGAAAAAAAATTTTTAAGAACTCGCCTTGCATTTCTTGCTATGTGCCAATTGATCTTAGTTTCAAAGTGTTAAGCTAAGTTTTTGCTTTATCTTTTAAAGAAAAAGGAAACAGTTTAAACTTAACAATCTCTTCAGTGCAATTTTGATCATTGAAGGCAATACATACTTCCTCCAATTCCTTTAGGTGTAAATATGAGCTTTTAGATTCTAAACCATGAAAATTAGAAAGTAAAGAAATCATACTTGCTTAAATCTAAAATTATTGACATTGAGTGGAAAGATAAAACATGATGGATTAGAATTTCGAGGTGGTTGCAAATATTCACGCATGGTTCGCAACGGTTGATTTTCATGTTCATCATGTACACTTTTATTTTCAGTCATTGTATCAATTATGTGTGATTGTGATTCAAACAAATCAATATATAAAGTACCGGGATTAATTTTAACTAAACGACTAAAATTTAAATCACGATACCAATTAAGCATAAATAAATGACTTAAAATAGAAAAAATAATTTACAAGTCGATAGTTTACACTAGTCATTAAATATTAACAAGGATGTGGTATAAACCAACCACCCAATAAATATTAACAAGTAAAAACTTAGATAACTGATAAATTAAAAAGTTAGATAATTAGAGAGTTAATAATTAGTAAGTTAGAAAGTGCAGAAAGTAAAATATAAAAAATAAAGTACGAGAAAGTAAAGTGTAGAAAATAAAGTGCGAAAAGTAAATTGTAGAAAATAAATTACAAAAAGTAAATTGCAGAAAATAAATTTAAAAAATGAAAATCGGAAAGAAAAAGAGGCAGAGCCCCACCAGAGCTTCTAAGAAAGAGGAGAGAGAGAAGAAAGATTATTTCATTACGTTAGAAAAGCAATAATAAATAATGAGAAATTAAAAAGGTTGAGAGCAAAAAAAATAAATGACGTAAACTAAAAGTTAGAGAGCAAAAAATAAAAGTTAGCAAAAGCGAAAAATAAATGACATAAATATAAAAGTTAGAAAGTTAGTATGTTAGCAAGTTAATAGGTTAGCAAGTTAGTAAGTTTTAGCAAGTTAGTAGGTTAGCAAGTTAGTAAGTTAGAAAGTTAGAGAGTTAGAGAGTTAGTAAAGAAACCGAAGGATCAGTAAACCGATCTTTTGTTCCAGTGGGGGAGAAGAGATAATAGATTTTATTAAAGAAAAAGAACCTCAATAAATTAAAATTTCAAATCAAGTCCCCGGCAACAGCACCAAAAACTTGATGTGGGATTAAAAGATACAAACCTAAGTACAGGTTATCTTAAGTAATAAATTCTCGGGAGTCCGAGGTCGATCCACAGGGAATTGATGAAGAAAAATTAATTAAGGTAAGAAAAGGATTTGTCACAACACCAAAAGTAATAAAAGTTGTTCACAAATGATAAATGATTTGCTTGGTTTAGGAGATCCACTGTTGGTAATAAATTAGAGGCAAGATTATTTCTCTTTATAACTCAATTGAAATCTACACATAAAGGAAGTTCCAATCGGAAAATATAACATTCAAAGTTCAATTATATATGTAATCATATTATGATTCCTTCAATTATCTACCAACAATTGTAAGTGAGCTCAAGCATTTCCTGTGTCAATCCTCTTGTCTACAATAAATCAAGATCTCCACTATACAAGGAAGGTTTCTAAATTGATTGGAAACAAAATACAACACATATAATGTCCACTTTATAATATATCATTTAAGCACAAGAAATAAAATAATCTTACCTTATTTCATTACCAAGAGCTTTACTCTTTCACCCAAGCAAAATGAAAATTAAATACTTATAATTAAGAAGAAAGAAAGAGAGTAGAAGAGAAAGATGAACATAACTTCAAATTAGAACAAAAGAAAATTATAATAAAAGAAGACAATATACAAGCATGAACATAATTTCTTCTAACTAAGCCTAAAACCAAAGTCTCCTAAATGATCAGCCAATAGAGCCTTGTATAGAGGATATGAGATACAAAATGACAAGAGGGATGATTAATGAGTGGGTGAGGAGTAGGTGGATGAGTAGAAAATGCCAAATGGTGAGTTGGTGAGTGAAAAATTATTGAGATTATTTGTCTCCGGAATCATTCAGTGTTGATCTCATAGATGCCATCAGAATAAAGCAATGTGGTCTTCATAAAAGTTGTAGCATTTTGTCTTAGCTTTCCAATGCCACCAAAATCATCCAAAAATTCATCCTACAGCCCAAGATATAACCCAATTACTGTAGACTGTTCAAGCCCAATTTCACCACCTTTGTTTTGATTTCCAGACCCAATATCACCTCCAAGCTGTCCGAATAAGCTCTTATGTTCTTTATGAAAGTTGTAGATATGAGTCTTAACTTTCAAATGTCCAAATTTCAGCCCAAGAAAGTTTTTACAGCCCGAGTTATGCTCTAATTACTATACACTATTCAGGTTCAAGTCACAAAACCCGTGTTCTAACTTCCAAGCCTATTTAGCTCCACTAGATGTCTATATTTTACCTAGAGCTCTTCATAAAAGTTGTAGAGCTCTCTCTTATCTTTCCTACAAGGTAAGATATATAATTATAAGACATCTAGAACTCAAGATATGACTGAAATACAGAAACAATGTAAGACTAAAATAGTACTGAAAAAATCAATTAAGTCCAATTTGAGTCCAAACTTACAAAACATAACCAGGCTTAATCAATTAAATATATGGAGAGTGTAAATAACTAAAAATAAGCATTTATTAATGTATAAAATATATGATTATCTAGGCACCAAGCCATAAATGCAGGCATGTCACAACCACTGGATGCAGATGAAATATTAAATGTGGGGCCTAGGGAGGATAGTGATTTTTATGAATTTATCAAAGATGGAAATCAAGCATTGTATGAAGGGAGCAAGTACACAAAACTATAATTTGTAATAAAATTGTATCATATAAAGGTCTTATGTGGATTAAGTGACAAAGCAATGCCTATGATACTGGATTTGTTGAGAGATGCATTTGAAGCAGCAAAGTTCCCTCCTTCTTTTTATGAGGCCAAGAAAACCATTAGCAAACTTAGTCTTGACTACATCAAGATAGATACTTGTCCAAATGATTGTATGTTATACTTGGATGATGATCCAAAAAATAAGCAACAAACATGCACGCATTGTGGTACATCTAGATGGAACCCTAAGAAGAAAAAGAAGTAAGCTGCAAAGGTTTTGCGTTACTTTCCATTGAAACCAAGGTTGTAAAGATTGTTTATGTGTCGTAAGACTGTTGAGCATATGAAATGGTATGTTTTGGATCAGAGTAACAAAGATGGGTTGATAAGGCATCCAAGGGATGGTGAGGCATGGAAGACATTTGATCTAACACACTCTGAATTTGCTTTAGATCCTCGAAATGTTCGCTTGGGCCTTGCTAGTGATGGTTTCAATCCTTTTGGAACCATGAGTTCTACCTATAGCATTTGGCTAGTGTTTTTGATTCCATATAATCTTCCTTCTTGGATGTGTATGAAGCACACTTCCTTCATCCTATCAATGATCATTTCAGGCAAGCAGATGCCTGGAAATAATATAGATGTATACTTACAACCCCTTATGAATGAGTTACGTGATCTATGGAATGATGGTGTGGAAACCTTTGATTCGTCATCGAATGAAACATTTCGAATGCGTACAGCTCTTATGTGGACAATTAGTGACTTTCCTGGGCTAGGTATCCTATCTAGCTGGAACACACATACTGGTTTGGCTTGCCCAACTTACAACTTTGACACGGAACCTTGTCGTCTTCCTCATAGTAAAAAGTGGTGCTTTATGGGTCATCGGTGTTTTTTGGGAAGAAATCATAGATTTAGATTGAATCGAATTCGCTTTGATGGAAACACAGAGGAACGAAATCCACCATTAAAATAATCAGGATCTGACATATTGAGGCAAGTGGAAAATCTTAATGTTACATTTGGGAGAAGAGCAGAGTTGGATGGTAGAAGGAAAAGATCTAGACAAGCAACTAAGCAATGGAACAAGCGAAGTATATTCTTTGACCTTCCATATTAGGAATCTAACTTGTTGCATTATAATCTAGATTTTATGCACATTGAAAAAAATGTATGTGACAATATCATATATACTTTACTCCATGAGACACCTAAATCAAAAAAGAATCTTAATGCCTGAAAAGATCTAAGAGAAATGGGCATAAGGTGTGATCTTTGGCCGAATGATAATGGAACATATCACCTTGCTTTGTTTTCACTAACACGTGATACTGAAAAGTTGTTTCTCACAACTTTGAAGAATGTTATAGTACCAGATGGCTACTCAAGTAACATTTCTAGATATGTTGATGAGGTACAAAAAAAGATTTTTGGGTTGAAAAGTCATGATTGCCATATTATTATGGGGCAATTGTTACCATTGGCAATTCGTAATGTGTTGCCAAACCATGTCTTGGTGGACTTCTGCTCATTTTTTAGAGTCCTTTATGGTAAAAGCTTGAATCCTTCAGACCTTGATAAGCTCCAAGATCGCATTGTGGTTACATTTTGCCACCTGGAGATGTTATTCCCTCTATCATTCTTCACAGTCATGATTAATTTAACTGTGCATCTAATAGAGGAAGCAAAGCTCGGAGGTCTAGTGCATTATCGGTATATGTATCCTATGGAGAGGTAAAAGATTGCTACTTTTAATTTAAGGTCATTTTTATTTAAGTCACTTAAAATAGTTGTTTACACTAATTATCTATCATTTTTGTAGGGAATTAGGTCATTTAAAGTCACATGTACGGAATAAGGCATAACCTGAAGCTTCCATAGCTGAAAGTTACTTAGCTGAAGAGTCTCTTACTTTTTGTTCTCGGTACATAGAGGATATAGAAACAAGGTTCAACAGACCTACATGTGTTCGTGATGACCCAAATGACAATGAGCCTTCTAAAATGTCCTCTATCTTCCCCCAAATAAGTAAACCAGTAGGAGCTTCCTCAATGTTTACTTTAACTCAGATGCAGAAACTATAAGCTCACCGATATATGATTCTGAATTGTGCAATAGTCACGCCATTTGTGGAGGGAGTAAACGAGATAAACTTTATATGGTTTGTAGTTATACAATTGAAATAGACTAGTCATATGCATTGATTGCAATGTAATTATTTCATGTAGTGAATTTAGGCAAACCATAAAGAGGACTTCAAGGGGAAGAAGATCTTCAGCTACAGAGATAGAGAAGAGAGTTAATAGAGAGTTTGTTGATTGGTCTCCAAGATGGGTAAGAAATCAATCATTAGCTATGTTTCCTTTTGCCGTATTTGATTTGAGACATGTAAAATTTGGATGCTGTGTTACTTAGTTTCCTCTCTTCAGCTCATTATTATGGTGTTCAGTAGTTGTGAGTATTTTGATTGCTGAAAGATGTGCTTAATTCCCTACCCAACTTCATGATCCTGTTATGAACTTGTTTGTGCTGACTTGTGGTGGATTAGTGTTTCTTTGAATTTCAGACATGTAAAATTTGACTTCATGTGTGCTTAACAACATTTTCCTTGTCAAATTCAGATGTAGCCACCTCTGACTTGGTTCCAACTATTATGTGAATAGTATTATTATTATAGTTATTAGTCGTTTAAGTGAACACATATTATTTGAGTAGGTGAAGGTTCATGTTCAGTTTTTTAATTGTGATTGATAAATAGTTGGGCTCTACTTAGTTTAGGTAATTAAGGCTATTAGGCTAGTGTTTGTTTTTAATATTAAATTTTAGGTCTTTAATTGGTAACTAAAATAAAGTTTACATTCTTAATTTATGAACCGTTAATGGTAGACTTGTGAAGTTTACATTTTTAATTTCTGAACCGCTAATACTCAGTTAATCTCTCACTTCTCTCTACTTTTCTTTGCTTCTAAACTTACACCATGCCATTAATCACCAGAAGGTTTTCTTAATTATTTGGATTTGGATCTAGGTGCTTAATTGTATGTCTGAACTGCTAATGGTAGACTTATGAAGCTTACATTTTCTGTTAATGTGCTTATGCTTTGGTGTTAGTTTATTTTCTGCATGGAAACGATTGTTTATGATTGGGTGTAGGCTTGTTATTTCTAGGTACTGTTGGTTGTTAGGTATCTAGGATTTTAAGCCTGTTATTATAGAGATCTTAGAATTAAGCAAACCGTGGGGCTCATTGCTTTTCACTTTTTTGTGCACATTGATTAATTATTTCATGATTCTATTTATCTATTTGTAGTTTCTTACCAAATGTCTTTTACTATTTCAGCCAGGTGATGCTTCAAGTGAACCTACTACGCCATTGGATGCAAGAAGATCATCTGGTGGTAGCAACACAAACTATCAACAACATATTTAGTGATTTTTTATGTTCATTTATTGTGGCACTACTTTAGGTTATTAAGGATTTTAAGTTTTAAGTTTAGGTTACGATGGATGAATTTATTTAGCGTATTATGGATTTGAATTTATGTGATTTATGTTATTATGAATATTTTTAATACAATTTGATTCACATTTATATCAGTAATTTTATACCATTAATTATTTTGATTGTGCATCTTAAACGTTATTAGAATTAAAAATTAAATATGTCGTAAATCCATTTTTTTAAAAAATATGTTCATGTAATTGCATGTAATGATTTATGGTAAACAAAATCAGGAAAATAGATAGTGGAGGTTAAAAACCGCAGCAAATTGCAAATAAAACCGTTGCAAATTGTTTGCTAAATAGATTCAGGTCAACATATGGTGGAGGTTAAAAATTGCCACCAATATTTAAAAAAACTGCCGCAATGTGTGGGGGTTTTAAACTGCCGCAAATTAATAACTATTGCAGCGATTGCTAAAAAACTGTCACAATATATTGCGGCGAACATAAATGCAACGTTTAAAAAAAAAACACTACAATTTAATTTGCGGGGGTTAAAAACCGTCTCAAATTGATAAAAAGAACCGCCGCAATTTAGCACGTTTTTTGTAGTGTATGCATAAGCATAAGCAAACCATATATAATCATATAACTAATAATTGGAAGAGAAAAGAACCAACAGAAAATAATCGTTCAGTATAAAACAAGACATTTACAAAGACCAAAGGCTACTTCAACAAAAACAACAACCTTGTGGATGAAACTAAGGGTCAGTTTGTCATAAAGGGGAATAAGAAATTCACTCAGCAAAATGTCTCAAGCTCAAAGCTTTCCAGAAAATCACCTTTCTCTCAAACAATAGCATACAATTTCACCTTTTTCCAGAATTTTTACGTATTGAGAGTCACATATTAGCATTTCATAAGCCAAGGAAACTGGACCTGAATAAAGACAAAAATAAAATACTAACATGCTAATAGGCCAAAAGCACAGACACTGAAAATAGGAGTAGTGCATGTTTCTTGAGTACCTGGACAAAGGATATTTGGTATCAATAACTTAATTATGTTAAAATAATTCTTAAATTTAACTACTGATCTTTGTGCAAAAAAATTTCCAAGAAAGCTAAAAAAAATTTCTAAGACCTTGCAGCAGAGACTGGGTGTGAATGATCAACAATGAAAAAGAGAAACACCACAAAATGGACGAAAATATAATCAATCAAGCCTCTATTGTATCCACTGAACTAATCATAAAAGATATAGTAGGGCAAAGCAAAGCATGAATAATCCCATTGTACCAATACGATATATTTTAAAAAAACTACTAAAAAAAGGTAACTAATTAACTGATTGATTCCTACATTGATAAGCCAGAATGCTGAGCATCAAATGAGTCATTTTATTATTTAGATAGTGCTAAGAGAGACAAGTTAGAGAAGGAGAAAATGATTCTTGCAAGAAACAAAACATCAAGGTGTAAAACATTGTTAGCAAGTTGAAAGACAAGGAGATGATCAAGAAACCTTCACCACCAAAGGCCAAGATAAGTAATCAATGTCACGAAATATGCTGCCACACCAAGTGCAAAAGCTAAAAATGGTTGAGATGAAATGAAAGCAGGGCAGGGATACTAGGATTAAAGCACCGAGCAGGGATAGTGAGCTGTGCGGTCCTGGCAGAGCAGATCTGGCGCGGCCTGAGCTGTGGCGGAGCTGATTTGGGGCGACCCGAGCTGTGACGGTGATGGGTGAGCTGTGGCGGAACAGATTTGACCCTGAGCTATGGCGGAGTCGACAGCGAGCTTCAGTGAGCAAGCAGAAACGAACATTTGAGCAAGCAGAATGAGCTTCAGTGAGCTATGGGGTTTTCGTTTTTGGCTTCTCTAGTTGTTTTCGTTTCTGGCTTCTCTGGTTGTGCATTGAAGTATATCAAATCCAAAAAAGTTGAAGTCAAGTTACCATAAATTAAAAAAAAAAATACTGGTTCAGTTCGAGTTTGAGTTGAGAATTTGAAATCCGAGAACTGAACCAATCAAGCCTTCATTAATTCGAATTTTATCCAAACCAATCAAAATACTTAAATTAAACAAAACCAATTTACACCCATACTTTTAAGTACATAAAATTTTTTTATTAAGAAAATAGAATTTTTAAATTTTCCCTTTAATACTTGAAATATCGAACGGGGGTTTCAAGAGTGAAGCAACTGCTAATTCCGACAACGCAGCTGACGGTGATATAACCTTAAAACGATGAAGACGTTGAACACAAGTACAAGGTATGCCGCGCTCAATTCTAGCATCCTCCTTTATTTGTCTCATGCTGTCCCTTTCAGGCTTTATAGTGATTTTCAACCACCAAATGCTAACAATGTTTCTGGGTTTCATAACATTGATGATGCTGTGACCTCGTTTTTGCGCATTATCAATAAGCGTCATCCACCATCCGAAGTAGAAATCAGCAAGGTTTTAGGGTCTATTGTCAAGATGGAACACTATCCCACCGCTATTTCACTTTTTGCTAAGATGGAATTTAGGGGAATCACTCCTTCCATGGTTACTTTGAACATCTTGATCAACAGTTACTGCCACTTGGGTCAGATCGGTTTTGCTTTTTCTGTTTTGGGGAAGATTATCAAGATGGGTTATGAATTCGATGTCATAACTTTGAACACGATAATAAAAGGGCTATGCATTAGTGGTCAGGTTAGGAAAGCACTGGAATTTCATGACAGTGTAATAGCACAAGGATTTAAGCTTAATGAGGTTAGTTATGGGACCTTAATCAATGGGCTATGTAAAATAGGACAAACAAGTGCTACCATTGAACTGTTGCAAAAGCTGGAGAGACGAGAAGTTAAGACTAATGTGGTAATGTACAGCACAGTCATTGACAGGTTATCTAAAGATGGGCTCGTAACTGAGGCAACCAACTTGTTTTCTAAGATGATTGGCCTGGGAATTTCGCCTAATGTTGTTTCTTATAATTCTCTAATTCATGGTTTCTGCTGTGTGGGTCAATTAAAAGAAGCAGATCGATTGCTGAATGAAATGTTTCGTAACAACATCAAACCAAATGTATATACCTTTAGCATATTGATCGATGCATTATGTAAAGAAGGACAAATCAAAGAAGCGCAAAATGTGTTTGATAGGATGTTGGAAAGTGATTATAAACCTAATGTTGTCACTCATAATGCTTTGATAGATGGATACTTTCTAAGGAATGAAGTGAATGAGGCAACAAGGTTATTTGATGATATGATGAAAAGAGGTTTGACTCCTAATGTTAGGAGTTATAACATTATGATTAATGGATATTGCAAGAATAAAAGAGTGGACGAAGCCTTAACACTCTTTAAAAGAATGCGTCATAGAAACTTAGTTCCTAATATTGTAACATACAGTTCTCTTATTGATGGCTTGTGCAAATCAGGGAGAATCTCACATGTGCAAGATCTTATTGATGAGATGCATGTTAGTGGTCAATGCCCAGATATAGTTACTTACAATATCTTGTTAGATGCTTTGTGCAAAACCCAAAATCTTGACGAGGCGATTGAATTATTTCAGCAAATTGTTGTCAAAGGAATTTATCCTACTGCATGCACATACACCATACTTATAGATGGTTTGTGCAAACGTGGGAGGCTCAAAGCTGCGCAAGAGTTTTTCGAGCATCTTCTTATTCACGGCTGTCAATTAAATGTCATAACGTATAATGCTATGATCAGTGGGCTATGTAAAGAGGGCTTATTCGATGAAGCCATGACTTTGATTTCAAAAATGGATAACAATCGTTGCTTCCCTGATGCTGTAACTTATGAAATATTTATAATGGCTCTTTTTGAAAAGAATGAAAATGATAAGGCAGAGAAGCTTCTTCATGAAATGATTTCTAGAGGACTATTGAAGCGATAAAACAAGGGAAGGCACTTTATCCAACAAGAGCTTTCTGCACTCGTTGCTGTTGGTTGATTCACATGACTATAATTCTTCTTCCTCATGTACTCTCAATCAGCTTTATTAACTGCTTGGATGTTCTTTGCCATTGATGATGCGTTAGTGTTTCAAATGTTTGGGTAGTAGCCAAAATACAATTCTTAATTGTGGCACTTTATAAAGATACTGCTTTCATCAAATGAGTTACCATGCGGAAACTAATGTCATTGTTTCATGCGCTCTTATCTCTTAACCTGAACTGTATTTATCCTGAATTGTAGAAGTGAAAGGCAACACTTTTCTTTTACTTTTCCCAGTGATACTTTTGCATTCCTTTTGTGGCCAGGAAAAAATCATTAAAACACGTGTATTTGGGTGGCACCATCAAAGCTTCGATAGATGTTCTAATTGGTTTAATTGTTTCTTAGTATGGGTTCCTACACACTGGATTGAAGCTTTTTGAAAGCTGTTGTTGAATTTGGTGCTAGTTTTGGGAATATGTTTCCAAGTGATCATTATCTGACTTTTACTATTAGAAAAGATTTAAAAGAAATTATAGTAGAACTGAGGGTTTTTGGAAAAATGATTCTTTTACAATAAATGCACAGCCGTTAATAGATTCATGAATGCCTTTTCAAGAAGTGGTTCTGCACACATTGGGTTATTTTGGTGGTTTTTATGGTTTTGTGATCTGTTTCCAAGTTATCATTATCTTACTTTTTCTTTTAGAAAACTTATAATAAAAGAAAAATTAGGATAGATGGTTATTTTGATGCCTTGGATTTTATTTATTCATTCATTTATTTATTTTTTGATAGAATATTTTTTTTTATAATATGTTTATTAGTACAGGCTTGTTAATTAGTACTTGTCAAGCTGTAATTAGATTTATGAATGCTTTTGTGATATGGTTCTGCAAAAATAGGTTCACATTTTTTCTTTTTTACTTTGCTTTACAAGATCTTGAGTTGCATTGTGGGTAGTAGTGTAGTACTGCTTCTGAACAGGATATTTTTGTCCTCTTCTGGTTAGGATTTCAAGTCTGACTTGCCTGGAATGTGGAACAAATTGGAATGCAAACTCTTCTCATTTTGAAGATCAGAGTAGATTAAATGATGCTTAAATTCTGTGTTTCCACATACTCCGGTGTCTGAGGCAAACAACTTTTTGGCATGCCATTGTTAATTGATGAGTTGTTAGAGACTGGTGATGTGTAGTAAGTAGTCTTTGGATGTGAAGCATTCTAAGTTGTCTGCTCTGCTTCAGGACTCTCAAGCTCACCATGCCAAGTTGTAAGTTTAATGGCTATTAATCCCAGAAACATTGAGGTCCTTAAGTTTGAAGATGTTAAACCAGTCCTTTTTTATTATCTGATGATTTCTAACGGCCACAGATTATACGTTAATATCTAACCTATTACCTCATCAGAATCTGTGTCAGATGTGGAATTTACATATTTTCCTGTCTGCTTATCTTCCGTCGATTGAATTTGAACTTCTTTCTTAATGAGCTATTATCTGCTTTTCTTCAAGTTGGATACGTAATCCTGCTCTTTACTGGTGGGCTTTACCCTGTGACATCTTCAAAATAGCAGCACTATCATGCACTTTGTATTCATGAACCAACCCAACTGATGGGAAATGCCAAGAACATGATGGGTAATGCCATGATGTCTAGTTTTGTTGCTTTCATGCTGTAGAGAGGAGATGTTCTGCAGATTGTTCATAAATGCTCCTATCTCTAAAGAATCTCTTTATATATGTCAACTGTTGAATGCAGTCTGTGTCTATTGTATGTAGTGCTTGCCAAAGAATTTTTCTCATTCATAAGCTAATTGTATCCTGATTGAATTTCTTGTTGGGCCATAAGAAGAGCTCAAAAGCAGGAGAGATCTCCATTAATAGGCTAAGTGAGAAACTACAATAATGAGTCTGATGTCATATCTTGATCCAAAATTTTAATGCAATGAGTCTATAAGTCTTTTCACTTATATACTCTTCACTTAATCCATTCTTTACTAATATAAAATTTCAACACTCACACTTAATTTTCAATATTCTCCTCCTAAGTGTGAGTCACAATATTAGTATGCAGCTATTATTAGAGTATGGACTAACCGCTATTGTTAGATTATTTTTAATGTGTGGACTAACATAGTCACCAATTTTTTAAAACTCAGATTAATTGAATGTCAAATGTTGTGAGACATCTATTGGTTTAGCTCACTTGTGATCAATTTTGTTATTGGGTTCTTATAAGCACTTAAACTCATGTGGACAATGTTGTTTTGAGTTTGTGAGTCTTGTGTATAAATTTTCTATAATGAGTAGATTATTCCGTATTGTAAATACAATGAGAGGCTCATGTTCTCATCTTATATGTATTGTGGTTGCTCTATTGATACCACAAGGGTTTTATACGCATATAGGGAATGTGAATAGTTTCTCTCTTCTACACACACACACCGTTCGTGATTTCCCTTTAAAGATCGGATATAGTCACGCTCATATTTGTCTTTTTCAGGTGATTCTATAACTCAATCTCTAGTATATTATATTTTATAAATGTCATAATTTGAGGTTAAATAGATCTAAAAAATTTTGATATGTTGTTATCTAATTATTTTGAATTAAAATTTTTTATCAATTAGTATCAGAGTCATTTTAATCGGCTGTAAATTGCATATTATTGAGATTGAAGATTTTGATTAAATGAGGATGGTGTATAGTTAATTTTTGAATTCAATAACACAAACTTTGGACTAATAGATCAAGATGTATAAACCCGAATTTGTTTCTCTCAATTTCGAATCTCACCTTCGAATGGGTCGTCATGATTTGTGATATCAAAATACAGGTTGGGACCTTTTTTTTTTGGTTCGTTATAATTCTCAGTATTGGATTACTCCAATCTTAATAATATTTATTTTAGTTTCTATATGTAATTGTTAGCTCCGTTCAATAAACAATAATGACACCAATAATTATCAAGAACACCAATTTATGCCATTTGGTTATTAAATGGAGTTTGATGAATTTTAATTCATCCACACGTATAATGGAAGGGAATTGACATATTCTGATTAATGGTTTTGAGGTCTTTAAAATTTTATCATGATATTTTTTTTAGTGAATGATATCCCACATCTTACTTGTGCTTTTGTTTGGAAGTAAAATCAAGTTTATGTAATTTTGTGAAAATTACAGAGTTTCATAAACTAATTTGGTCATAATAGAGAGTGCACATTATAGACGCTTAATGCTATTGTTGTTTGATGGCCAAATAATATTTTAATTAGTTCTATCAATTATTATTTTGAACACTTTGAGTAATTATTGTGGGTTCTTAGAGTATGCACTAACCGCTAAATAAATACATTTGGTAAGTTTTAACTAATTTTTTTTTTCAATGCCTAAAGTTATTGGTTTGATTTTTTTTTAGATTTAAAAATATTGAAAATTATACTCTCTAAATTTTGAGTTGAAAATTTTGGAACATAATTGTGATATTATTGTGCTTATAATATGTTGTATACTTTCGTATGTGACTAAGTTTAGATATCTAAATAATTTTTTGGAATTGTTTTGTGCATATAATATTGTGTAATGTGTTACAAATTATTGTGCTTTTGTGAAATATTGTGCAATTTGATCCAAAAAATTATTTTGGAATACGCATAGTTGTTTTGGACAATTTTGCTCCATTTGTTATTTGGATAAGTTGTGTGACAAAGATTTTGTTTTGATGCCAAGAGATTCGTGTTGATTGTATCCTTCATTGTTGTTGATTTTTTTTATATGAATGCTTATTTAAATAAGCTTGCACATATTAAAATTTATTTACTTATACATATTTTGCTCTTCTTAAATTGTTAAAATCAATTTATTAGTTGAGCTTGTTGAACTCCATAACTTGTGCAATTTGATTCTGAGAATTATTCTTGAAATAATTTTGTCGTTATAAGAGTATGGTATTGTATCATGTGTTGCATATAATTATTTTGGTATTGGATGTTTATGTATTTGCAATATTAAAGTTTTTTATATATATATTATCAAGAATTAAAGTATAGTTGTATGTGATTAATTTTATTGTATATTGTATTATTACAAATTTATATAAATTTCTTTCAATATGACTATTGTGAGAATATTATTTAAAATATTTTGATTATTGAGAAACATTTAAGACAATGACAAATTTATTATTGTAGTTAAGTTTTCTATATCTCATAAAATTGAGAAATAAATCTTATTTCAATAAAATTTTGTTGTTACTCTCTAATATTTATTTTGTGAGTCATTTGTGGGAGTTGTATAAAGTTTTGGTGATCTGAATCTCACTAAGTTAACATCCATTTTTGTTGGCTCTACACACAAGGATGGTCAACACACTATCTGAGATTAGTTATAAAACTTGTATGGTTATTGACATATTGTATAATTGCATAAATGGAGAAATTTGTTCTTAAGGTTTTCTTCTCTCTCTTCATGCCTATTTTAGAATATGCAATGATGTATGAGAATATATAAATTATCTGATTGATGTGGCATAAAGATTTTGGAACTCTATAAGCAATTTTGTCATTGATTAATGTAATTTCTTATGATCACATGCTCACCTATTATAAGGCTAGTATTGTGTTTTGTAAACCTTGTGAGATTTTATCTCTAAGAGTTCCATTCGGAATATTTATAATTATTTTGGATATTTTGTATAGTTGTGAGCTCACCTTTGCGGGATCAATTACGGCAAAGTGTTGTATTGTTAATAATGTTGTTGTGTTTTTATTAGAAATTATGTTAATAATGCACTTACCCTATTAGTTGTCTTTATTAATATGATTTCTGATATTTTGTTGAATGCATTAAATGATTGTACCCTTAGAGTTTTCAGTATCCTCTCGATACTAGCTTTAAGGACATGATATTTAATGATTTGTGAGAGTTTGTTTGTTCACTGTAATTCGGGACCTTTAGGCGGGATTATAATGATGTAACAATTCAAATTATTGTGATATATATATATATATATATATATATATATATATATATATATATATATATATATATATATATATATAATGTTACTCATTGTCAAGTGTTTTATCGAATTAATTTAAGCAACCTTGAATGTTTGCATTGTTTTGTGAAACTTGATGAATGAGATAATTGGACATTTTGTAGCAATCTAATTTTGTTATTTGGACAAGTAATTTTGTTAAATAAAAAAAATTATTTTCTTAATAACGTTGAATGGATTGCAGTTAATGTTAGGTTGTGTAAGTAATGAACATACCTTTCGGTGTGACATTATTTGACATAATCAGTTGTGTGATAGAGAAAATAGTTTAAATATTTATTTTGAAAATCTTGAAAATATTACTTGTGCATAAATTATGAAAATATTGGTTCAACTATTTTACTCTATCAAGTAGGAGAGACTTCTATATTGTAATCTGGGACCCTTAGGCTGGATTGCAATGATGCAAGAGCTCTAGTTCATTTAATTGCCTAGTTAATTGAACAAGGGAAAACCAATATAATTATGGTTGCTTAAGTATAATAAATATTTTAATGCATGGTTTTCTATAACTTTTGTATTTGTCATCACTTTGTTATTGCTTGTTGGGACCTATTGATGACATTGTCAAGTCTCCTAAAGTATGTTGTAATATAGTGAACTCCTAATAGTTGTCATATTGTGTTGATATACTTTAGTCTTAATAAGATATGTTGAAAGCATAATTAGCTTGTAAAGGTCTAAAAACAATTTTTCTATTTTGTACCATTGTTTGTATTGTATTAAACCACTAGCTTGTTGAGCTTATTTTGTAATATAAGTGTTGTCGTAACAATTTGGGAAATATTATTTTTTTCGATAAGATAGTGATAATTATTTTGGCTTAGTATTTTGAAATGCTAACTTTGAAGATTTCCTTTTATATTATTCAAATGTCAAAATCCTCAAAAGAATTTTAGTTTCATATGACATTCACTTTGAGAAATTTCATTTCTTTTGGACTGAAGTAAAAGAATATGTATAATTAATTATTATGTATCTATATGTTGATTTTATAAATTATCTGACAATTAATATGAATTAAAGCTCTTCGTTTCTAATAAGAAGAAAGCGATTTTGTAATTGTTGTTGTTTTTTTAAATACTTCTTGTAAATTTTATAGTCTGCTATGTGTGAAACCTAATATTAGAGGCAATTAAATGCCTAAGTGCAAGTTAAGTTGACTTGATACGGGCTGTCATGTATTATTGTTTAGTATTGATTTTGGTGTTGTTTACATCAATGAGTGTTGCCATAAGTAAGTGAGAGCAAATTTGTTACTAATGCACTTTTTGCTAGTTATATATTGATGGCCAATATTGCTATTATTGTTAAATGAGAGACAATATTTTATGTTAAATTATTTCTATCATGTGAAAAATCTTAGTGAAGTCATTTTATGTCTAAGGCATAAAGACCTTTTAAATCATAATATATTGACAGATTGTCTCACAAGGCACATATTGCTATATTTTTTTGAAATGTGTTTGTGTTCTTGTTGCACATTAATGTTTACTATGGTGGGAGTTGGAGACTATCTTTTGGTTATGTCTTCAGTAGTGGTTAAGTGTAGGTCCCATGTGCTTCCATTACTGGTAATCTAATTTTGTGCTCAAGTGTGCATGTGTTTATTTTATGTTTTAAATTTTTGCTATTGTGACACATGGATTTTGAGTGAGTTGTTGAAAACTTACAATTGGTCCCATATATGTGTAAGACATTAGGGATTTTCATCTCACTTATATGTTGTCAAGTTTTTTAAGTGGTCATTATAGTTTTGTGAAGTATAGATTATCTTATTTGTGAAATGAAAATTCTTTTGTGATTTTATGTTTGTGATAACAAAGAGGAGTTGACTTGTTGTAAAGTGTCATATGGATACTTGTAATCTCCTCAATTGTGAATGCAGAGTTTGTAGTTGATAATGAAGTAATTTTATGAGACTTTGTGGTTGATAAATTTTGTATACATTTGCTTAATATTGTTTCTACTGTTATGACTATATTTTGGATAACTCTGCAATATTGTGTTTCTCTCTATTTTGGTATTTGTGTTGTTGAAGAGAGATGGTGAGTTTCAGACTCACATTGAGTACTCTACCACAGAGCTGATAGTCCCACTAATAATGATGTTACCATTAGAGTATTTTGGAACTTTTGGACTCTAATGAGACTGTTATTGTTGTTTTGTTTTGATATGTTGGATTAGTGGGAGAATGTACACTATAATTATAATTATTTATTTTTGTCTCAAAACTCATTGAAATATTGTTGTTGCCATATGTTGTTATTGTGCACGCATTTGTGATGATATGGCATATGGTTAGAGACTTTAGTACTCGATCTCATTTTTTATACTGAGATATTTTCTTTGAATTATTTTGTTGATTCTCACTAGGCATCCTTGTTAGATGTCTAGGCCATTTTGTAGGGAATTACACATTGATCATATTTTTGGCATACAATTTTATTGTGCTTTCCCTTTGACTCACATTCCACATTTTGTTAGGTCACCGGGTTATAAGTATCTTGCATGTATGGTATCAGTATTCCTATTGAGTATAATTTTCTGCATTGTTGAGATACTTGTAATTCCATTTTGGATCGATGGTTGAAAGTGCTTGCTCATAGTTGACATTCTTGTGGTCACATTAATCTGGAGAGTTATTTTGTTTAAAATTAAGTGTCTATGCTGTCCAAGTGGGAGATTGTTAGATTATTTTTAATGTGTGGACTAGCATAGTCACCAATTTTCTAAAACTCCGATTAATTGAATGTCAAATGTTGTGGGGCATCTATTGGTTTAGCCCATTTGTGATCAATTTTGTTATTGGCCTCTTATAAACACTTAAACCCATGTGGACAATGTTGTTTTGAGTTTATAGGCCTTGTGTATGGATTTTCTATGATGGGTAGGTTAACCCATATTGTAAACATAAGGAGAGGCCTCTATTCTCATCCTATATGTATTGTGGTTGCCCCATTGAGATCACAAGGGTTTTGTGCGCATATAAGGAATGACAGTAGTTTCTTTCCTCTACACACACGCACCGTTCACGATTTTCTTTTAAAGATCGGGCATAGTCGCACTCATATTTGTCCTTTCCAGGTGATTCTATAACTCAATCTCTAGTATATTATATTTTATATATGCCATAATTTGGGGTTAAATGGATCTACAAAATTTTGATATGTTGTTATCTAATTATTTTGAGTTAAATTTTTTTATCATTTCTTAGATTCTTTACTATAACTTTTTGTTGCTATCTCATGTATTTCTAACAATAAAATTATGATTTGTAAGTATTGAAAAATCATTTCTTGAATTTGACTTATATCTCCCTGCTATCCTAAGTAATATATCACTTTGTTAGTGTTATTCAGTTTTAAGTGTGAACATCCAATTTTGTCCGGGGCATTTTGTAAAAAAAAAAGAAAGAAAAGAAAAGAAAAAGAAAAAGAAAATTAAGAGGAAAATGACCCAACTTTCACTCATTATCCTATTATCCAACCCAGTTGACCTATAACCCATTGACCCATTATCCAACTCACAACACATGTGCCATTAAACTTATCCTAAACAAACCCACCCAACAGTCATCTTATATATCTCAAAGTCATCCTAAACAAATTCATCCTAAACCAATCCTACCACTCATCCTAAACAAACCATAACTACTCATCCTAAACAAACCATAGCTCATCATCTTAAACAAACCCTAACTCATCCTAAACCAACATCAACACTCATCCTAAACCAACCACAACTTATCATTCTAAATAAATTCTAATCACACTTCAACTTAAACACTTCAGTCTAATCCCCTCCTATAAACACCTATAGTCCACACACAAAAAAAGGGGACTTTCAACTTACGTTTTTTATTACACACACTTTCAATTTAATACTTTAGCTTAACCTTCCTTGCCGCAACCTCTGCTAAAATACTCTCACTTCACCACCATTATCATCTTCTTCAAGCTTCCATAATAGTGAACACCATTCTCCAAGCTTCATAATCTCCACCATAACCCACCTTCATCATTTTCACCCTCCAAACAATATTCACCAACCAATCACATAACCATCACTTCATCTTCATCTTCAACCTCCCATCACCCACATAACCACCACTTCATCTTCACCATCCATAACCACGAGCAACACCCACCGTCAACCTCTTTTCCAAAACACAACCCACCACCATCTCCAAACAATCTTCACTAACCAATCATGTTAGCCACCATTTCATCACCTTCACTCACTTCATCTTCAACTGAGTCAACTCACTACCCAACCGAAAACCATCTCAGCCAGCCATGTTGTGTGCCACCTCGCTCCGACCAGATCGTCATGTGTGAACCCATCAAATTCGCTACCGACAACCTGCGTGCCACCCAGATCCAGATTCGGAACAAATGCCCCATCGCTCCTCCGTGCCGCACAACCTGCTCCAGCAACATCCTAAAACCGATAACCCATCAACCAGATTTCGCAGGCTCACCGAAGCTATCGCTCAAGCGCGACCCACAACCGATGCAAGCAGAAACCAGGATGCGTCGCACCACCAGATCCGGTCAGTCGCACCTGCGAACTCACATCCTATCGCTCACTGTTCTGCCGACCAACCACAACTTGTCAAAACCACCATTCCATGCATCCTCCACTCCGTGCGCCACCCTCGTCACTCGAACCATGACAGCCTAAGCTCGATATCGTCGGACCAACTCGACCCGCCACCCAATAACCCAGATCTGTAGCTGACAATCTCGTCCCAATCTAGATCGGCGCTGCTACGCCTCTGTTCCGACTAACCACCCACCGCCGGTAGGGGTGTCAAAATGGGTTAAGCCCGATGAGCTAACCCGAACAGCTTGACAAAATGGACGGGCTAGGCTAGCAAAATGCTAGTCTGAAACTTACATGACCCGAATGGGTTATACCCGAATGGGCCGGGTTAACCCGCTCTTTTAATACTACATAAGGCTAAATGGGCTGGGCTGGGCTAACAAAATACTAGCCCGAAACTTACATGACCCGAATGGACCGGTCCGAAATGGCCCGACCCCGAATGGGCCAGGCTGGCCCATTTTAACACCCCTAACCACTGGCCTTCATTTGTTACCCCTGTTTGGTTCTGCAAAATATCAAAAGAAACAGACCCCTCCTTTGTTTTTTTTTTTGTAAGCCTCTATTTGGTTTTTGTTTATTTTTTTGGTTTGGTTTTAAATTCTGTTAGTTTCTTTTTTTTTTAAAGAGCTTAGATTAATAAATTAGGATAAAAAGTTAAAAATAAAAAAGAAAAATTTAAAACGATGAAAAAAATAAAATAAAATAAAGTATTTTTGTTAAAAATTATGAGATTAACTGAATTGTGACGACTTGTTAATCCTGTAATTTTTATAATCATTTAAGTTGTGACAGCTTGATGATTCAAATTTTTTTAAAAGTTAAAAAATAATCAACTCACTATCATTAAGTTTTTCTTTTAGAAGAGTAAAATGAGATTAATTGAGTTGTGACAACTTGTTAATTATATAATTTTTATAATCCTTTGAGTAGCGATAGCTTGATGATTTATTTTTTTAATTAAAAATATCCAACCCACAAGTATTTTATAGAGAACTACGTGACTTTGAATTCTTCATTGCACCAGGAGATACGTAGGAGCAAAATCTCTATTCTGTCAAGCCAAAGTTTAAATTTTCATAAATTATTTTTTTTTTTATTTTTTTAATAAAAGGGATGAAACAAATATATCTTGAGATTATCAATCTTGCATAACTGATTTAAGGTATCATCTCACGATAGGTGTATTAGGGGTACTGTGGAATTAAGTTTTCACCTTTCCTTATGCATAACCAACTCTCGAATCCAATGTGGTTCTAAAGACCATTTTCTAATAAAAGTTTTCCAAATTTTCCTATTTCAAATAAAATTGGTGACTATATCCTAACAATTTATTTGTTCGCCGCTCGCACCGCGATCTCGAGTGACAGATGGCGACTTCATTGGGGATACTTAAGAGTCAAGCCCATATAAATTTGTTGTGCAAAATTTTGTAATTTTTATATATTTGTTTTACCTTTTTTTTTCTCTTTTTTGCTTCTCATTTTTTAAAATTATTTTTTAATTATTTTTGTTAATTTTGTTGTTATTTAAACCTTAGGATAAAGAATTTCTTTGGAAATTTTTGTTTTGTTTTTGTTTTTGTTATTTTGTTTGTATGCTCCTTATACCCACCACACTTATACGTTTGTCACACACATTCGAGTGAAGCCCTATACCCCGGTTTGAGTGAAGTTTAAGTTAGATAGAGATTGCGTAGTAGTAACCATTTTGGATGTACATCTTGTTTGGTTATTGTCAAAACTTAATCTAGAGTATGTCTTTTTCATCAATGTCTTACACCTAGTGGTTTACCCACTATTTGTGGTCAACATTCGGAAATGTGACTTAGCTCTAAAGACCTTTAGAATAGTAGAGTCACCAAATGAGAGTTCTCACGAATCAGAAAAGACCCATAGATCCTTATGATAGAATTCCTCAGTTTAAGACAATCCTTTAGGACACGAATGAAGCATAATTTTTCTTTATCTAGCTATCTCTCATTCTTTTTCAAAAAAAAAAATTAGCATATTGCATTTTCATGACATTCCTAGCATTCTTAAAAAAAAATTAAAAAAAATCATGCATTTTCATAGCTTTTCTAACATTCTTAAAAAAGTAAAAAATAAAAAATAAAAAAAATCATTCATTTTCATAGCATTCCTAGCATTTAAAAAAGAAAAGAAAAAAATGTTTTCATTCCATTCTTTTCATCTTATGCATCTCATTAATTTCATTCATTTCATCTCATTCTTTGTGTGATATTATCGTATTCAGCAACCATTGCGCAACTAAGGAAAGAATACACTAATCAAACTCAAGTTCATAACACAAGGGCTTGAACAAAGCTTACAGTGATGATAGCTGAAAACGAATGAAGGAATCTGAGTATGGAAATAGATGAGATGAAAGGGAGGGTGAATGAAATGAAAGAGTCTCAAAGAAGAATGAAGGAATTGTTGTTGGCCTTGAGAGAGAACCTCACCTTGATGGGGGCAGCTGGAGGTACAAGAATAACTAGGGCACATTTGCACCCACCAAATATCGCTTCCATGAGGAGAAACCCTATGGTCACTATTGAGATGTCTGTTGTGGGAGGAACCTCAAACATTGCGTCACTAATGATTCCTATTGGAGAATGATATCATTCCTTGGAAGGAACTCGAAATGAGGTTCATGGTAACGCTAAATTCACATGAGAACCACCATATATGTCTATCCCGATGTCAATGGGATTTCCTATTGGGACTGGTCATGCGGTCATTCAAAATGATGAGATGAGGGAAGAATGGATGGAAAAGATAGAAGAAGAAATCAAAGCAATTAAGTGTCCCAGCACCTATGGTTCCCTTGGGGTGGAAGAGTTGTGTTCTACTACTAACATTATCATTCTAAAGGACTTTAAGGTTCCAAAATTTGATAAATATGATGGGAGTACTAACCCCTTTTTCCACCTAAAAACATACATCACTAAAATATCAATTTGGTCAAAGGACTGGAAGTTCCTTCTCAGCTTCTTTCATGAAAGCTTGACTAAGCTTGCTTTGGAATAGTGTATCCAATAAGACCTCTCCAAAATCTCTTCTTGAGATGACTGGGCAAACCTGTTTATGAGACAATATTGGTTTAACTTAGAAACAGTCCCAACTATAATTGGCATTGGCTAAAGCAATGGTTTTGATGATAACAAACAAGGACAAGAAATGAAAGTGCAATGATCAAGTCCCAATGATCTTCAAGAATAGCTTATAGGACTTAGATCTTGTGTAAAGGTATTTAGGATTCACACTAAGCTCATTTATAGGCTTTCTTAAAATGGTTTGCAAAATCATGGTTTATACTTATGAAAATGTATTTAAAGTTTGAGCAAAATGGTTTTTAGAAAGAATAAAAAAATCCTTTGAAAATCTTACTTTTTTGACAAAATCATTAACGGGTTTTTGGAAAAGTCATGAGTCTTTTAGAAAAGCCCCTAACCGATTAGAGACTCTCTCTAACCGGTTATTGGACAAGTCAGGAGCCATTTTGAAAAGCTCCTAACTGGTTAGTGAAATCCTCTCACCAGTTATTGAGAAAGTCAGAGACCAAATTTTAAATCTCCTAACCGGTTAGCAAAATCTCCTAACCGGTTAGCCAAATTCCCTAACCTGTTAGCAAGTGAATTAGAAGTCTTTTTAAATCTCCTAATCGATTAGCTAAATTCCATAACCGGTTAGCAAATGAATTAGAGTCAAATTTTAAGACTCCTAACCAGTTAGCAAAATCTCCTAACTGGTTAGTGAAATCTTCTAACTGGCTATCTGGAAAACCAGTAAACACGTACAACGGCTCTATTTTGGCATTTAATGATTCCAACCTCTCCCCAATGATTCCAATTATTCTTGAGCATTAAATTCGTATTTTATTATCTCTTTCTCCAAAACTCTGTTTTGAGCTTCAAAGTGTGATTCCTTGATACCCATAGTTCTTTAATTTGTATTATCCACTCTTTGAGAGAGTTTCTAGCATTCAAACACTTTGATTATTCTGTAAAGAGGGTGAGGTATCCCTCTAGTGAAAAAGGGTGAGATATCCCTTGTTGAAAAGAACGTGAGGTATCCTTCAAAGGTTGTAAAGAGGGTGAGGTATCCCTGTTTTGAGGCTCAAGCACAAAGGGTGAGATATGCTAAGGTGTGGTGAGTACTCTATTGTGTAAAGGTTTTCAAGCATCCATTCAAGCTTGAAGTTTAGTGAAAAATCTCAAGTGGTTTGCTTGAGGACTGGACGTAGGTCACAAGGGATGGCTGAACCAGGATAAATCCTTGTGTTTATTCTTCTCAACTCTATCTTTTTACTTTATGCTTTAATTATATATGCTTGAGTTAAGTTTGATATTTAGCTTTGCTTGAATACTTTCTATCTTGGCTTGTTTATTTGTGAGTAAAGTATTCAATCTCTAATAGTTATACCTTTGTTATGCATGTTTTGCTGTATTTAATAATTGAGTACTTCAAAATGTTTAATTTCTCAAAGGTGTTTTAAAAACTTGTAATCACCCAATTTACCCCCTCTTGGGTAATGGTTGCCATGGCTAACAAGTGGTATCAGAGCTTCGTGCTCTGGTAAAAGCTTAACCGCTTGGAGTTAAAGATCCTTATTTGTTGGCAACCATGAAAAGCTTTTGAAAATGAATGATTTTGAAATTGATAAACCACCATTCTTGATGGTGTGAATTTTGTTTATTGGAAAGCTATAATGGAAATTTGTATGCAATCTATTAATCTTGATTTATGGGATATTGTATTTGATGGATTTATTTGCAAATCAAAACAAACTTGGAATGATTATGACAAGAAATGCTTTTCCTTGAACATTAGAGCAATGCAAATCTTGAGAAGTAGTTTGAATGATGATACTTATTCTAAAATTAAGAGTTGCTATAGTGCTAAAGATATATGGGATGCTCTTGATGCTGTTTATCTTGCTAACAATGATTTTATGCATAAAGTTGTTTATAGAATGCAAGAAGAGTAAAAGTCATTGAAGGAAGCTTGTCATGAAAATATCCTCAAGAAGATGCTCTTGAATCAATGATGGATAATAATGAGGAAGATGGTGATTCTCTTAAAGAGCCAAGTATGCTAAAAATTGAGATTGCTTCCTATATGACTAAAAAGGACTTTGAGGTAAATAATGCTAAATTAGATTATAGTCCTTCCTATGATGAATTGTATGATGATTTGTTGAATTTAGAAAATAAAAACTTATTTTGTTTGGAAAACATTTCCTCCATTGAAAATGAAATTGGAACTTTGAAAAATGAATATGCTTTTCTTGATGAGGAAATGCCTTTGAAATATGAAACCTCAACTTCTTGTGAAAAGTGCATTGATTTAGAAAATCAAGTTGGGGACCTATATTCTGAATTTGCCAAAGCTAAAGATTCTAATTGCTTACATTATATGCTTGTTAATGAGAATAAAATTAATGTTATTCCACATGAAAACTCAAGCAATGCTTATGGCAAAAATAGTTTAGAATGTAAAAATAACAAAAGGCTTAAGTTTTTCAAAGATGATTTTCAAAGGACCAAGCCATCATTTAATTCGATTGTTTGTAATTTTTGTGGTCATTTAGGACATATTTCTCATTTGTGCAATTATAGAAGAAATCCTTATATGAGAAATAACATGATGTGGGTTCCTAAAAGTCTTAAAGGTTCTAGTACTAACATTCAAGGACCCAAGATGAAGTGAGTACCAAAATGTCCTTCTAGTGTTTCAATTATGCAGAAAATTTCTCAAAAGGATGGACAAATTGGTCAAAGAAATTTGGAATCATCAAAGAAAATGCTTCCAAAGCCCATTGGAAGAAGTTTTGATCAAAGAAGGAAGATGACTTCAACCAAAGCTTCTCAAGTACAAAATGTGGAACTTGCAAAGTTAAAAATACCAAAAAAGAAGCAATGGGTAAGGAAAAGAGTTTCCTTGATTACCAAGGCCAAGGTATCAAAAGTCTTTATCTCTTATGCACATTCACTTGTAACGTCAATGAATTTGAGGTATATTCCTTATAGCCCTTAGGTAAAGGATAGAATCATGTGCACTTAGTAAAATCTGAATATTTTGTTTAGCACATAATTATGTTCATTCTTATTGTACCATAACTCACTAATTTGTTATATTTCTTGGTACATAAAGTTCTACAATGCCTAAGTTCACTTCCTGTTTGGAATAACACATTTGATGAAAATATCTTAGAACTTGGCATATTGGATCAATTATGCATCTAACTCTTGCTAAAAATCATCTTTGCTACATAATTTGTCATGATAGTGCATAATGTGATGTTGAGTTGCATTTATGGTGGTTTGAGAGAATGAAAAATAAGGCAAAATTAAGATGATCTTCAAGAAGTCATGAGGTTGTATTATAAAGGTTGAGTTCTGAAGAATTTCTGGTTTTGGTGGTGAAATAACTAGTCACAAGGAGCAAATAATCAGTTACTTATTCATTGTAGCTATTTAGTGCTCTTTGTCAAGTCAAATAATCGGTTATCATCTCCCTATAATCAGTTATGAGCTCACGTAGTGCTCTCTGGGAAACAGAATAACCAGTTAAGAATTGTCCCTTAACCGATTACACTAACATACAACAATTAGGAAGTCTCTGTCCTCACCAAATAATCAATTACCCATCCATCCCTAACCTGTTATTAAAGAAGACAATGACTATGGCTCTTTAAATCACAACAGGGTAACCGGTTACATATAATCTCTAATCTATTATTTTTTATTTTATGCCTTAACATGCCTTAAATTGTGCTTTTCTAGCATTATGTTTTAAAAGTGTCTTTACATATGCTAACATGCTAGATATGCACACATCTTGCTTGGAATGACATATTATGGTAATATCTTTATTCTTGAGTTTGTGACCAATTCTCTTTGTTTAAATATGAAAATTCACATGCTCGTGAGCAGTTTTAATCCTTTCTCTTTGATGCTTAATTGTCTTATATATTTTTTTGGAGATTGGAAAGTTAGAAGTTATATGTCTTCTTGTTTAAAATTATTTGATATGTTCATATCTTGAAAACAAGATGTAAATGATTCTTTTTTGTGTCTTAAAATGTTTGTTGGTTCTTCTGAAGAAGGAAAATTCTGAATTTGAGATGTTCTTGAAGTGGTTAGTATTAATGAAAAGGAAACCAAGCTAAGATGAAACAAACTGATGCTTTAAAGACTAATTTCTCGAAGATTTTCTAATCTTGGAAGTGCAATAATCAATTAGAAGAAGAAAACAATCTGTTATGTGGTTTTTGGAACTATTTTGTCAAGGAAAAGAGCCCTCTGTCAAGCAAAATAATCGGTTAGAAGGTTACACTAATCGATTATGGGTGCTTTGGATTTCCTGGAACTGTTTGAAACTAAGTGCTAACAGATTAGAGACATTCTCTAACCGGTTAGAGGGTACTTGGTAACCGGTTACATAAAGCTTTATAATTAGTTATTGGACATCAAAAACCACTCCTAGTCGTGACCTCCTTCACATAACAAGCACCCACTCACACCCACTCACTCAACACCTTGAAATGAATCATAAATGGTTTTAAAATTTACAATTCCATGGTTTTTCAATTCTTTCATTACAATAAGGGAATTCTTTTTGTTCTTGATTGGCATGTGTGCATATTAGAATTCTCTACTTGATATTATATGTCTTACATGATCATTGTTTGCCTCAAATTGTTTACTTATGTTTTGATGATGATCAAGGTTTTCTTGATAAACTTGAATCTTGCCTTGAAAAATGCTTAAATTGTGCTTTTGGATTCAAGTGCATATGTTCTTCCTTTATTCTTGTAAGAGCTAACATTGCATGGTTGATAATGTGGTATATGTTTTACATTGTATATCAACCTAAATTATGCTTGTAAATAAGTTTAAATGATATTTGATGCTAACCTATGTTTTAAGAGAACTTTTGAAATATAATCATCAAATATTGAAATGTCAAGCAAATGTGGATAAATGAGAAACGTTGAATGAAGAAGGACATGAGGAGACTTTCTTCAAGTGCCATAGAATGGAATACGCAATGGAAGAAAGTTCAAACTCAAAGGTCCAATAGATGAAGAACATTCTAAAGAAGCATCACTCTCTCAATAAGTATCTCTATCCCTTAGCTATTATGGTATTTTATATGCTATGGATTATATGATACTTGTTGATAATTTGATCTTAAATGATTAGATGCTTTCCTTACATGAGAAGTATGCTTAGCATTGACAAAGTGCCAAATCGAATATTAACTTGCTAATTTTTGTCATTGCATATATGTTGGATGATATTAGTTCTATACATACTTTGATCCATATATCATATCTCATCAATGTGAATGTTTGATATCTATGATTCTCTTGATCCATGGCTAACAAGAGAATTTTGCTGCATAACTTGTCATAAAGTGAAGTTTTGCTGCATAATTCATCATTTTGGTGCAAAATTTGTCATGTTACTGCATAATATTTCATCTTACTGCATAATGTTAAAATTTGCTGCATAAGTTGAATTGTTACTGCATAATTATCATGGTTTTGTGTTACTTCTCTTTGTCAAAATCTATATATTGCATATCTTTTTTTATCATGACAAAAGGGGGAGAAGTTGTGTCATTGAGAAAAGTAAAGGTAAAATAAAAAAATGTATAATTTCAATGATGTTGGAATTCCAAAATTAAGGGGGAGCTGTGCATCTTTGATCTAATCACCTCTTGAAAAATAGAGGGGGAGCAAATCTCTAACACCTTTTGTGAATTCCAATTTATTTGAACTAACCTTTTCTCAATGGTTGTTTGTCATCATAAAAAAAGAGGAGAATGTAATTGGCATTGGCTAAAGCAATGGTTTTGATGATAACAAATAAGGATAAGAAATGAAAGTGCAATGATCAAGTCCCAAGGATCTTTAAGAATAGCTTATAAGACTTAGATCTTGTGTAAAGGTATTTAGGATTCACACTAAGCTCATTTATAGGCTTTCTTAAAATGGCTTGCAAAATCATGGTTTATACTTATGAAAATGTATTTAAAGTTTGAGCAAAATGGTTTTTAGAAAGAATAAAAAAATCCTTTGAAAATCTTACTTTTTTGACAAAATCATTAACGAGTTTTTGGAAAAGTCATGAGCCTTTTAGAAAAGCCCCTAACCAATTAGAGACTCTCTCTAACTGGTTATTGGACAAGTCAGGAGCCATTTTGAAAAGCTCCTAACCGGTTAGTGAAATCCTCTAACTAGTTATTGAGAAAGTCAGAGACCAAATTTTAAATCTCCTAACCGGTTAGCAAAATCTCCTAATCGGTTATCCAAATTCCCTAACCGGTTAGCAAGTGAATTAGAAGTCTTTTTAAATCTCCTAACCGATTAGCTAAATTCCCTAACCGGTTAGCAAATGAATTAGAGTCAAATTTAAGACTCCTAACCAGTTAGTAAAATCTCCTAACCGGTTAGTGAAATCTTGTAACTGGTTATCTGAAAAACCAGTAAACACGTACAACGGCTCTATTTTGGCATTTAATGATTCCAACCTCTCCCCAACGGCTCTTACTTTGTTTTGGGTATAAATCTAAGTTGTTGGGCATCAAAGAAATGTTGGAGAACAATATGAAAATCATTCTTGAGCATTAAATTCGTATTTTATCATCTCTTTCTCCAAAACTCTGTTTTGAGCTTCAAAGTGTGATTCCTTGATACCCATAGTTCTTCAATTTGTATTATCCACTCTTTGAGAGAGTTTCTATTATTCAAACACTTTGATTATTCTATAAAGAGGGTGAGGTATCCCTTTAGTGAAAAATGGTGAGGTATCCCTTATTGAAAAGAAGGTAAGGTATCCTTCAAAGGTTGTAAAGGGGGTGTGTAACACCCTCCCTAGGGTATCACATGTCTGACTCCCGACTCAAAATCTGAAAAGAAGTTCATAAAAGGTTTGAGTTATAAAAGGTGGGTTTCAAAATTTTTTCTTTACTGATTAATATACAATACTGACACCAATCAATATTTAATAATTTAAAGAGAAATATAAAACTAGCAGACTCTTTTTTTTTTAACAGTAGCAAACCCTATGACGGGTCCTACTTAATAGCACAGTACAACACTAATGAGAAAACTTAACATACTTATTTCTTTTTGTATTCCTCTTAATGTATCATACATTTGTTCCTTGTCAACACTGCACGCTATCGACTCTAGAATAGTTATTCTCTAATGTTGTCTCTGAACTCAGAATATCTATCTCCCGGTATGTCTAACACAATTTATTCCTTCTACTGTTTAATTTTAACAATACAGACACAACAAGACAACATAACAAAGAGGTGAGATCACCTACACCAATACCAACATGGCAGCACAGAGATAACACAAACAGCAATATCATACAAATAGATCATGCCATCAACATTAATCAACTATCATCATCCAATCATTTATCAATTCAATTATCATAAACAACAATTATGATAATGCCCTCCGCATTATCATCATCATCATCATCCAAGTATTCAAAACAATTGCCATAGCCAATATTCCTCAATTAATATATCATACAGATATAAATGCTCAAATTCATGCATGCGCACATAGACTCAGTTTTTTTTCAAAAACAACTCCATGGAGGTTTTCACAATTTCGAGGAGAATGCTCTGGTTAATTGCTCAGCCTAAGCCCACAGACAATCTCCCAGTCGTTGAAAAGAATCGTGTTCTTGTCGGGTATCGTCAATGCGTTGCAACGGACTGCATCGCCAAGTGGCATATGGTCCAGCCTTAGCCCACAGACAGATATCCACTGGTCGACCGCCGCGCTTTGACGCCCCCAAAATCCATCATAGACCTCACTATCAATTCTCATTCCCTCTTCAACCACAAGGGCCAAAATAGCTTATTAGCTATACTTTATACAATGCACGAATATATCAGTGCAAGTCCAACCACAAAGGCCAAATTCTTTTCAATTTCATTTGTTCAATGTAATCATATGCCTCAACACATATTTTCCAATGCATGTATAATGCACCAATGCCAATCACAGGCATATCTTTCCAATGCATGTAAAATGCACCAAATACCAATCATAGGTAAAACTCGTCATTTTTTCATACAGTGTATGGACATTGGTTCAACAGTAATCATGCTGTACTTTCAATAGCGAAAATCATGTTATCACATTTTAATAGTTATAAAACACTTTCGTCGTGTTTTCACAAAATTACGCAACATTTCCGTTACGTTTTCACAATCCCACAACACTTCTGTTGCATTTTCAAAATACCGTAACACTTTTATTACGTTTTTAAAATTCCAAAACGTGTTTATTACGTTTTCACAATACCGTAACACTACTGTTACGTTTACAAAATTTCGTAACATTTTTGTTACGTTTTCAAAATGCTGCAACTCTTCTGTTACACTTTTAAATCACGTACTAATTTTTTAACGTTTTTCTCAATCGCGTAAAAATATACGTTTCTCAAATCGCATAGTATTTTTCCACTGTTTCAAAATCGCGTAACTTAAAAATCATTCTTTTAAGTCGCGTAAATTATTTTCCATCATTCTCAAAATATTTAAAACACTTTTCAAATCACATAACGATTTTCCGTCATTTTCACAATCACGTAAAAATATTCTATCACTTTTAAATCACATATTGATTTTTCAATAGTAGTTCAAATTACGTAAAATATTTAAACATAATTCAAATCGCGTAGAAATATTTTACTGTATTTCAAATTATTTTTAAGATACGTAAAATATTTTTCATTATTTTATAATCACGTAAAATATTCCACAATATTCCAAACATTATTTTGGACTTAAATAAATTAATATCATTTTCAACACATTTTTCAAATTGCGTAGCTTAAAAATCACGTTTTTAAGATATGTAAAACATTTTTCATCACCATTTCATTACAGAAAATATTTCCTATCCTTCAAAAATTCCTTTTCAACCTTTCTCAAAATAATATGACTTTGTATTTCATTTTTCACATTTTCTTACTCAAGAAAATCTTTTTCGACATTTCTTTACTCAAGAAATCCTTTTCCAAATTATAATCCACAAAAATCACTTTTCCATTGATATAAATCAACGTTTCAAAACTTAACATTTTCTAACGTATTTCAAAATTCGAAAATAAATTATATGTTAGTAAATTTTCAAAACACCATTATATTCTCCATTTTTCCCAAATCATTTCCAAAATCAGTCTTCTTCAAAATAAATTGAAATTCAAACGTTTTCAACCTCTCTTTGTTTTCCGTTACGAAAATTTCTATTCTCTCAAGTGATAAAATGCTCTAATTCCCTTTCCAAAATTCTTTATACCAAATCAATTATATTTCCACTTTGTTTTCATAAAAATCAAGGAAATACAAGTCCTCAAAAACGTGGACATGACTATTGAAATCATCAAAACATTTTTCCTTCTAAGTCAATATGGTTTTACACAAACAAAACAATTAAAAATCCTTTACAAAAATCGTGAACGTGTTCATTGAAAACTGTCAAATCTTTCGAGTAACAAAACATTTCGTTTTATAAAATATCATTTTGTTCCATAAAAATCAAGGCATTACAAGCCCTCAAAAACCGTGGTACTTAGCCATTGAAATCATCAAATATCTTTTCTTCTAAATTGATATGGTTTTACACAAACAAAACCATTAAATCTTTGTTTTCAAAACCGAAATACTGATGGTCATAAAAACCAAACTCATTTGTTCAAATTCATTTTTTTACTTTCTTTATAAATCTTTTTTCACTTTCTTTGCAAATCCTTTTTCACTTTCTTTGCAAATCCTTAAAATCCACGCCGCTTGCTTTTTTTTCAAATCAAGTTTAATAAACACTTAGAAACTTTTTACACAAAATAAATCAATAAAATCCCTTTAAAAAAATATGTTCTTGTTCTCTTGAAAAACATATCCTTTGTTCATTTTCCATGCTTTTCAAATCAATCCAATTTTATTCTTCCATGAAAATATTAAGTTATAAACACCTATATTGAGGTGTCTTGGCCGAAAATTCCATAGCCTTTAGAACCAAGGAAATTCATTTTCTCCACTTCATAATTTTCATTTAAACAAATCAATTTTCTTGTTCTTGAAAAATTTCAACATGAAACTCTAATTATGGGCATCAAAACCGTAGCCCTTCCTTGGCTATTGGAGCCAAAAATTGATTTCCTTTCCATCAACACATCATGGCATACACATACATATTTCATCATAAATACTATAAGCATGCCATATACTCATCATGCATAATATAAGCATACCATCAAAGCCAAAAAATCATGCATATCATATCAAGCATAGGCAAATAATTAAAACATATTAACACCCACAAATAAATGACAAGACCATGTATATGAATCCTCACATGGATTTACTATCCATCAAATATAAGATCATCTCTCACCATCATACTTGGTTGGTGAGATGGATCTCCCTCTTACCTCTTGAAGATCCTCAAAAGCTCCTTGTTTTGCTTCTCTTTCCAAGTCCTTCACCACCAAGGGCTTCTCAAATACAAAACAAAATACATAGAAATTAGTATACTAAGCTTGATTAAGAGGAACCATGGATCAAACATGGTTTAGATCATGAAAAAGAAGAGAAGAAATGAAGTCTTCTTACACTTCACCACAAATACCCTATAACTTTGATCTTGAAGAAAGTCCATGAAGATGAATGATTTAGAGAAAGTCTCCAACATGAAAGTTGCTTAGAATATCATATAGATTTAAGATCTATGGTTGGATGAAATTAAAAGAGGTTGGAGAGTGATTTTGGGTGTCTTGGCCGAATGGTGTGTTTAGCGAGAGAAATAGAGTTTTCTTTCGTTGGCTTCTTGAAACTTGAAGGAAAAGATGAAGATGTAATAATATAAAGTATGGAAATGAATTATTTGGTCTCCTTTAGGATGCATGACCGTAGCCTTGTTTGGAGAGAAAGAAGAGAATATATTTTGCTAAGTCTTGCTTTGGGAAAATCAATGAATGATGAAGATTGATCAAGATAGGTAATAATGATCTTCAAACTTTTTGCTATACTTATAATCATCACAAAACCGTCCCCCCTCCAAACACTCTCCTAAGGATGCAAACAAATCAATAATGATGCATGTTGACCAAGACAAGTAATAATGGTCATCAAAATCACCTTTAGCTCCAAATGAAACTCAAAAATCGTCCCCCCTTGCATTATGTATGCAATAATGTTGTCATCATTATTAGCCACCATCTAGAGCATTTTAGACCATTGATTTATTCAATGGTTAGGATTTAGGTAGACTTTTGATTAGAAGACTAATCTAGGCCATTGGATTTTTCTCCTTGAAATCTTAGCCATTAGATGCATCTCCAAAAATGAAGGGTTAAGATTACTCCTTCTTACTTTTAATTCAAGGGTCATAATTAGTCTTTGTCACTTTTTAAGACTAAATCTCTACCATAGATTAAATTAACATCTAATGGTTATAAATGGTCCTTGTTACTTTACAAGACCAAATCTTCACCCTTGATTAATTATTCATCCAATGGTCATAAATGGTCTTTGTCACTTTTTGAGACCAAATCTCTACCATTGATCAAATTTATATCCAATGGTTACAAATGGTCATAGCCACTTTATATGACCAATTCTACACCATTGATTAAATTGACGGTTGATATCAAAGCTTTCCTTATTAAGCTTATCTAGATTAAATCTCCACCATTGATTAAATCAATGGTAGATATCCAAACCACCAATGTTGACTTAAATCTCTACCATTGATTAATAATATTTTTACTGTATTTTTATCACCCGATAATTAAATACAGTACAAAACACAGTACAAGAAATTTTCTAAAACTGTTTCCGGATTTAGGTTTAGTAAGATCTCCTGTCTCCGTCTAAACAGTACAAATTTTTCTATGCGTAGAAAAATTTTCACTTTGCGAGACCCACTTGGGCCCACGTATGGCCACCTGGGCCCACATACACCCCTTGGGCCCACAAATAGTAAAAAAATTTATAATCATCCACAAAAATTACAAATATTAAAAAACGCACAAATATCAAATCAGATTACGTAAAATAATTAAAACCTAACGGTAAAAATTAAATTACGTAAAGTTTTCCCCGGCCCGAAAATTTTTATTTTCCTGACATAGAGTAAATCACTCAAAATGATCAAATGCACTGATGGAATAATCAAAATAATTTTGCAGTGCTTAGAAATTACTAAACAGTAAAATTTTGTAAACTATCAAAATTACTGGTTAAGAGATACGGAATTTTTGGGGTGTTACAAGGTGAGGTATCCCTCTAGTGAAAAGGGTGAGGTATCCCTGTTTTGAGGCTCAAGCACAAAGGGTGAGGTATCCCAAGGTGTGGTGAGTGCTCTATTGTGTAAAGGTTTTCAAGCACCCGTTCAAGCTAGAAGTTTAGTGGAAAATCTCAAGTGGTTTGCTTGAGGAATAGACATAGGTCATAAGGGGTGGCTGAACCAGGATAAATCCTTGTGTTTGTTTTTCTCAACTCTATCTCTTTACTTTATGCTTTAATTATATATGCTTGAGTTAAGTTTGATATTTAGCTTTGCTTAAATACTTTCTATCTTGGCTTGTTTATTTGTGAGTAAAGTATTCAATCTCTAATAGTTATACCTTTGTTATGCATCTTCCGCTGTATTTAATAATTGAGTGCTTCAAAATGTTTAATTTCTCAAAGGTGTTTTAAAAACTTGTAATCACCCAATTCACCCCCCTCTTGAGTAATGGTTGCCATGGTTAACACCAACTTGGGAACAATTGAGCTCAATGCACAAAGAAAATGAGGAATCTTTTAAACAATATGCACAAAGGTGGAGAGCCTTGGCGGCTTAAGTTCAACCCTCATTGACACTGTCTGAGATGTGCTCATATTTCTTAGGAACCCTAGGAAATCCTTTTATCGGGACAATGGTTGGAGCAGTCTATAAAGATTTTGCTGACTTAATCGCTATTGGAGAAAGGATCGAGATTTTATCCAAAGCTGGGAAGTTGCCAGTGAGCAATATAGAGGATATCACTGTTAAGAAAGGATTCCAGCCGAAAAAGAAAGATCCTGAAGTGAATTATGTCAAACATTAACAGACTTTCATATCTCGGTATTCACCACAATTTTCAAGTCATCAACCACCAAATAATCCTAACCTTCACTTTCCATATCAAACACCTAAACCTCCTTATTACCCATCCCACCAAATTATGCCAACCATAAACATCACTCTAACTCTGCAATTCCAAATCAACAATGTTCCCACACCACAATTATACGTACCAACTCGCCCATCTTATACCCAATATTTATTTACACCTTTGCAAAATTACCCAAGCCACCCAAAACCTTGACCAAAGTTCCAAAATCAAGGTCGCTTCCGTTCTCAAAACCTACCCCCTTTCTCAAAGTTATCCATTTCAAACGCAGACCTATTTCAAAGGTTGTTTGATACTCACCTCATTTCTTGAATTCTTGTACGTCCCTTATAACAACCATTCCCAACATGGTATAACCCTAGTTTAACTTGCAAATACCATATGGACATCCAAGGTCATTCAATTGAAGATTGTGAATCCTTCAAGACTACAGTAAAGAAGCTAATTGCTTATGGGAAGTTTGACATTGAAGAAGTAGTTGGACCCAGTATTGTCAACAACCTAATTTCTAATCATGGTGGGAGGAATGTGGTAAATGCCTTAGAGATCAAGAGACCACCAATAAGGAAGGTCATGAGCTTCTGTACGCCAATGGCGAAAATATTTGAGAAGTTGAGTAAAACAGGTTATGATATCGCTACACCAGCTACAACAATGAAAGAAGAGGAGAAGTACGATGAAGAGTCAAGTTATGCTTACCAATGTAGGGGAATGAGACGTGATATTGAGAACTGCTGGGACTTTAAGGCTCGAGTCCAGGGATTACTCACTTTGGGAGTAATACAAGCCAGACAAGGGTTAAATTCCTCTAAAGAAGCCATCCGCCCTCTAACAACTCGAAACCTCTAAACAATTGGAGATCTGAGGCTATTAATTGAAATGATTGTCATAAAATAATTTGTGATGTTGGACTCATGTTAACTTTATTGAAGCATTAATAAAATAAATTTGCATGAGTACCTTGTTTCCTTTTATTTTTATCACGTTGTCTTTCTTAACATTTATTCTCTTCTTCAAAGTGTCTTCCTTGTATTTGGACACATTGGACTCTAATTCTTGGCAATTCTCAATTTGATAGATGTTAATAAAATCTGCGTGTGCAAGTGCATTTTGCAAAAAAAACAAAAACAAAAAAAAAAAAGAAAAAGGAAAAAAATCAAAAATAAAAAAGAAGCAAATAAGTAATTACTTGGTTTGCACTATCTTTTTGTCTCAAAATTAAAGTTTTAAAAATAAACAATCATGATTTAAAAATGAAGACTGACCATTTTTATCTATCTTTTACAAAATTTCATCATCTTTATCCCTTGTTACCCTTTTTGAACTTGAAAATTTCTTCAATAAACCCTAGACTAGAGGATAGCACAAAACAAAAGTTGATTGCCATGTTGACTATTTTGAAGCATAATAGAAAAAGAAGAAAAGATGAAAAAGGGCAAGAAGTAAAAATAAAAAAAAATGATGAAAAACTAAAAAGAAACAAAAAAAAGGAGAAGAAGGAATGAAAGGAAATGAAATGAAATGGGGAAAAAATGGAGAACAATAAGATAAAAGTGTGCTTGAAAGTGTAAAAGCAGTTAACAAAGTTTAATTTTGAACAAGGATCCTTGGTCTCATTCAACCCTTAAACACTTGTTTGAGCCTTATATCTTTCCTTTCATAACCCTTAGTCTTGGCGATGTTACAAGCCTCAAAAAGTCCATTCTGATCAATGAAGTATTGTTGTCATTTTCGTTAACTTTAATTTTGAGACAAAGGTTATGCTCATCCAAGTACCTAGTTCATTGCTCCATTAAAAAAGAAAAAAGAAAAAAAAAAGAGACTTACACTAGGGCAAGTTTATATCATGTTCGAGCTGGCCCTATACTGGGGCATTCTTTCCCTTAGTTCAATTTAACCTACATTGCGGCAAATCTTTTGGTTATTAGGGCAAGTTCTTACCCAATTCAATTCTATCCTAGAATTGTGTAAATTTATCTTTGATTCAATTTGGCCTTACACTAAGGCGAGTTTCTACCCTATTCAATTTAGTCTTAAATTAGGGCAATTTTTCTTTTTTCTAGTTCAATTTGACCTATACTAGGGCAAATCTTTTGGTTAATAGGGCAAGTTGTGCCCTATTCAATTCAGTCCTAGACTGAGGCAAATTTCTCTTTGATTCAATTTAGCTTGATCATGTCTAGTGGGCAACTAAAGATCATTTTCATGAGGATCAAACCAATCCATATTAGGGCAACACCTCTTTGAATCTCATACTATCGTTTGTGTTTTTTTTCGTTTGTGTAGTCAAACTTCCACCACTAATCTGGAAGTTGTTCATTTCTTTTCTATTGTACTTTTAAATCTATGTTTGTCTGTTACATAATGCTTCAATTAAGGTGAACATGAATACAACATTATGATTTGACCATCTAATAGCAATCCCTTGATGAACAATTCAAATCAAAAAGAGCTTAGAAGCTTCAATTAAAGGAAAAAATGATATCCCAATGGATAATCCAGAAATAAGATGTACCCGAGCAAAAAAAGGAAAGAGCACGTTAGGCTGAAATCCCGAAAGGGCAGTTTAAGCAAAAGTTAGGGCAAATTGTTGAAAGAGAGAAAAGAAAGAGGCATATGAAGAAACCGTGTGTTTCAACTACACAACGGAGGCTGAATATATACTCAATAAGTAATAACTAATTACACAATTTACGTGATGTGGGACTAACAGTTGTACTACTAATTACACCTAATTACATATGTTTCCAACACTCCCCCTCAAGCTGGAGCATATAAATCATATGCACCAAGCTTGTTACACAAATAACTTATTCGTGGATCTCTCAGGGATTTGGTGAAGACATCTGTTAGCTGATCATTTGAGTTGACAAAGTTTGTGGTGATGTCTCCTGATAGAATCTTTTCCCTGATGAAATGACAGTCAACCTCAATATGTTTGGTCCTTTCTTGAAACACTGGATTGGAAGCTATATGCAAAGCAGCTTGATTATCACATATGAGTGTCATTTTCATAACCTCATCAAATTGAAGTTCTTTGAGGAGTTATTTCAACCAAATGAGTTCACAAGTGACTGAGGCCATAGCTCGGTATTCTGCTTTGGCACTAGATCTTGCAACTACATTTTGCTTCTTACTTTTCCAGGAAACTAGGTTGCCTCCAATGAGTACACAATACCCAGAAGTGGATCGTCTGTCAATAGGAGAACCTGCCCAATCAGCATCTGAGTATCTAGCGACCTGAGTATGTCCCTTATCTTCATAGATGAGGCCTTTTCCAGGAGTTGCTTTAATATACTTTAGGATGCGAATCACTGCATCCCAATGTGCATCACAAGGTGAATTTAGAAACTGACTTACCACACTAACTGCAAAGGAGATGTCAGGATGGGTAACAGTGAGGTAATTCAGTTTTTCAACTAACCTTCTGTATCTTCCTGGATCCGAGAATAGCTCCCCCTGATTTGGTAAAAGTTTAGCATTCGGATCCATAGGAGTGTCGACAGGCTTTGCATTCAACAGACCTGTTTCCTCAAGAATGTCCATGGCATACTTCTTCTGTGAAATTACTATACCACCATAGGATTGTGCCACCTCTATTTCCAAGAAGTATCGAAGTTTGCCAAGATCTTTGGTCTGAAAGTGATGACCAAGATATTGTTTTACCTGAATTATGCCATGGTGATCACTGCCAGTGATAACAATGTCGTCGACATATACAATCAAATAAATACACCCTTGAGCTGAATGGCGATAGAAGACAGAGTGATCAGTCTCACTGCGTGTCATACCAAACTGCTGAACTACAGTACTAAATCGGCCAAACCAAGCCCTAGGAGACTGTTTAAGGCTATACAAAGATTTGTGAAGACGACAAACTAGTCCAGAAGACTCCCCCTGAGCAACAAACCCTAGTGGTTGCTCCATGTAAACCTCTTCTTCTAGATCACCATGGAGAAAAGCATTTTTTATGTCCAACTGATGAAGGGGCCAGTGGCGAATAGTAGCCATTGACAGAAAAAGTCTAACCGAAGCCATCTTCGCCACAGGCGAGAAAGTATCCCCATAATCCAAGCCAAAAATCTGGGTATATCCTTTGGCCACCAGACGAGCCTTGAGGCGATCAATCTTGCCATCAGGGCCAACCTACCATAGACTTCCCGGGAGGAAGAGGAACAAGTTCCAAAGTACTACTACTCTGAAGGGCATACATCTCATCGATCATAGCTTGTCTCCACCCAGGATGAGATAAAGCGTCACCTGGAGAATTAGGAATAGACACAGAAGACAAGGAAGAAAGACAAGCATAATGCGAAGAAGATAGGCGATGATAACTCAAATTAACATAATGAGGAGAAGGGTTACGAGTAGACCGTATACCTTTTCAGAGAGCAATGGGAGGGTCAGGAGGCAGTGCTGGAGCTGGTAAAGGAAGTGGTACCGGAGGAGAGTCCACATTGACCTCTGCAACTTCTGGTGGAGTGTGTGGTGGCCGACGATGATAGACCTGTAAGGGACGAATAGTGGTGGTGTGCTCAACATAGGGGGTCGGAGGTGCAGCAGACTGAACAGAAATAAGAGGAAGAGGGACTGGTAAGACCTCAGAGATAGGCTCAAGAGTCGATGAAGGAGACTGGAAGAAGGGAACAAACTCAAAGAAGGTAACATCAGTCGAGATGAGGTAACGTCAGAGATCAGGGGAAAAACAACGATAACCTTTTTGGGGCCGATGGTAACCAAGAAAAACACATTTAATAGATCGGGCGGAAAGTTTATCAAGACCAGGAGTGAGATTATGAACAAAATAAGTAGACCCAAATATACGAGGTGGTAGGGAATGCAGAGGTTAATGGAGATATAAAATAGAGTAAGGAACCTGGTGATCAAGCACAGAGGAGGGCATACGGTTAATCAGATAATAGGCAGTAAGAACTGCATCGCCCCAGAAGCTAAAAGGAACATTATCATGAAGTAAAAGGGTCCGAGTTGTTTCTACAAGATGTCGATTTTTGCGTTCAGCAACCCCATTTTGTTGAGGGGTATGTGCACAAGAGGTTTGGTGAAGAATGCCATGAGAAGCCATAAAGGATTAAAATGGTTGAGACAAATACTCACAGGCATTATCACTACGCAAACTACGTATAGGAACACCAAATTGAGTTTTAATTTCATGATAAAAGTTTTGAAATATGGAAAACAACTCAGACCGATTTTGCATAAAAAATAACCAAGTGCAGCGAGAGTAATCATCAATGAAGGTGACAAAATATCTGGATCCTAGAGTAGAAACAGTACGACTAGGACCCCAAACATCAGAATGTACTAAAGCAAAAGGAGAAGATGCTCGACTGCTAATTTTACCAGGAAACGGACTACGGGTGTGTTTTCCTAGTTGACATGACTCACAAGGGAGACTAGACAACTTAGAGAGGCTGGGCACCAATTTTTGGAGTTTAGGAAGGCTAGGATGACCCAACTGCGCATGGATGGTGAGAGGGGAATCCTTGACAGCGCAAACACGAGAGGGGTTGGAGAGCTGGTAGAGGCCATGGGACTCACATCCGGTGCCAAGTATCCGTCCCGAACTCCGGTCCTGCAGAATGACAGAGTCTTTAGTAAAGGTAATCATACAATCAAGAGACCAGGTCAAACGACTAATGGAAAGCAAATTAAAAGGAGACCCAGGAACATAAAGGACAGAGTCTACTGAAAGGGAAGGGAGGGGATAGGTAGTGCCGATCCCTTGGGATTGAGACTTGGAACCATTTGCTAAAGTGATAGCAGGCAAATAACCATTGTGAGAAAGGTTGGAGAAAAGAGTTTTATTACCAGAAATGTGGTCAATTGCACCAGAATCAAGAACCCAAGTACCAATGGAAGGGGAACGAGAGAGACAAGCAAATGAAGTACCAATATGTGCAACAGAGGCAATGGAACTAGAGATCTGACATTGCTCAAACCACTTCAGAAAGTCGACATAGGCAGTTGTTGGAGTAGAGAAACCAGAGGACTTACATTGTGCAAACCACTGTAAAAAATCTGCATACTCAGCCTTCGGGGCGTCCTTAGAGCTAGCTAAGGAGGTAGAACTAGCCATGGATCAGTAAGGAACAACCAAACAGTACATGAATGCACCGAATCAAAAGGGGGGGTCGTGACAAACGGTCACGAACACAAAAGGCGAGGGCAGATCCAAACAGAAAAGAGAAAGGAAATCATGGCGATACAAATGGCGGCCGGTAGGGGTGGTTCACGCGCTGTCACGAGCCGGAAAACGGGTCGCGCGGTGGCTGTTTGGCAGCGGCGAAGGGTGGTGCGTGGGGGCGTGTCCCGACAACGTTGGGGCTGGGCTTCTGGGGTCCGGTCGGTCGGCGAGAGACGGTTCCGATGGTGTGGTCGGCGGCCAGAAAGGAGGCGGCGGACAGCGGCGGCAGCGGCGAACATGGAGAAAAAGAGGCCAGAAAGACGTCACGGCAAGGGAGAAAGGTCGGCAAACCGGAAGAGAAACACGGTTGGCCAGAAAAATTTTCACCGGAGAACAGTGGGCTCACCAGGCGTGCACGGTTATAGGATTGCCTCTCTTTAGGTTCTAGATACCATGTTGAAAGAGAGAAAAGAGAGAGACATATGAAGAAACCGTGTGTTTCAACTACACAATGGAGGCTGAATATATACTCAATAAGTAATAACTAATTACACAATTTACATGATGTGGGACTAACAATTGTACTACTAATTACACCTAATTACATATGTTTCCAACACAAAAAAATTGGCATCGCTTAAATTGGGACAATTTTATTTGCGTTCAATTGGCTACACAGGGACAACTTTGTTCATATTCAATTGGCCACACTAGGGCAAAATTTCTAAAGAATTAAAGAGAATATGTATTGAAGGAAGTAGCAATAGAGACATCGATTGAGTCATCTAGCCATTGCAGGAAATCAATTGGATGAGGATCAAAGAACAAATACTGAGGCAAAAATTTTCTCGCAAATACCTAGTAGCTCTAAGCAAGGGTTCAAAATAAGGGATGATCATCTCACTTCTCAAAAGGATAGATAAGAGAAAAAAAGAAATCAAGAGGATTCCAAGTCAATTGAAGAGTCTGATGAAGAAAAGCACATGAACAAGGGTTTGATTGGTTAAAGCTTTCTAGAGTCATCGTTGGTAAGAATAAAAAAAAGTGAAAAAAAAAGAGAGAGAAAAAAGAGAAAGAGAAGAAAAAGATATTATTTCATGACATTTTGAGCGCATCGACTCTATGCATTATCGAGCGCATCGACTCTATGCATTTTGAGCGCATCGGCTCCATACATTTTGAGCGCATCGACTCCATACATCATCGAGCATATCGACTTCATGCATCATTGAGTGCATCAACCCCATGTTTTTGAGTGCATCAACTCCATACATTTTGAGCGCATCGGTCTCATGCATCATTGAGCGTATTGGCTCCATGCATTTTGAGATCGGCTCCACCTATTTTGAGCACATCGGCTCCATGTATTTTGAGCGCATCAGCTCTATTCATTTTGAGCGCATCTGCTCCTTGCATCATTGAGTGCATCAACTCCATCTATTTTGAGCACATCAGCTCCATTCATTCTGAGCGCATCGGCTCCGTGCAGTTTTAAATTCTTTTGAGCGTATTAGCTCCATGCATCTTAAAGTCTTTTGAGTGCATAAGCTCCATGCATTTTAAATTCTTTTGAGCGAATCAACTCCATGCATTTTAAATTCTTTTGAGAGCATCAACTCCACACTTCTTTAAATTTTTATCACTTATTTTGAACTCATCGACTCTATACATTTTAAATTTCAGTCATTTCTTTTTAGTGCATTGACTCCATACATTTCTAAATTTTTGTCATTTATTTTGAGCGCATCGACTCCTTGCATTTTAATTTCTGAGTGCATCGGCTCTTTGCATTTTAATTTCTGTTATTTGCTTTGGAACTCCATCGACTCCTTGTGTTTTAATTTCTTTTGAGCGCGTTGATTTTTTGTATTTTTATTCTTGCATTGTTTTGTTTTTGTTTTTTCCAGACAAATTTTGAGTTCATGTGTTTACTCGTTCCTTACCATGATAAAATGAAAAGGTACTGTTATTCTTTTTATCTAGTAAGAAACAAGTAAAAAGGGACAACTGTCAACACTTAATTTTGTTCGGGGCATTTTGTAAAAAAAAAATAAAAAAAAAAAGAAAAAAAAAAGACCAAACTTTCACTCATTGTCCTATTATCTAACCCAATTGACCCATAACCCATTGATTCATTTACCCATGACTCATTGACCCATTATCCAACCCACAACTTATGTGCCATTAAACTTATCCACCAAACAGTCATCTTCTATAGCTCAAACTCATCCTAAACAAACTCATCCTAAATAAATCCTAACACTCATCCTAAACAAACCATAACCACTCATCCTAAACAAACCATAACTCATCATCTTAAACAAACCCCGACTCATCCTAAACCAACTCCAACACTCATCCTAGACCAACCACAACTTATCATTCTAAATAAATTCTAATCACACTTTAACTTAAACACTTTAACCTAGTCCTCTCCTACAAAAAAAAAAAACCCATAATCCACACACAAAAAGGGGACTTTCAGCTTACTTTTCTATTTACACACACTTTCAGTTTAATACTTCAGCCTAACTTTCCTTGCCGCAACCTTTGCCAAAATATTCTCACCATAACTTACCTTCATCATCATCACCCTCCATTATCATCTTCCTCAAGCTTCCATAACAGTGAACACCATTCTCCAAGCTTCATAATCTCCACCATAACCCACCTTCATCATCTTCATCCTCCAAACAATATTCGCTAACCAATTACATAACCATCACTTCATCTTCATCTTCAACCTCCCATCACCCACATAACCACCACTTCATCTTCACCATCCATAACCGCCAACAACACCTACCATCAACCTCTCTTCCAAAACACAACCCACCACCATCTCCAAACAATATTCACCAACCAATCACGTTAGCCACCACTCCATCACCTTCACTCACTTCCTCTTCAACTGAGTCAATTCACCACCCAACCGAAACTATCTAAGCCCGCCACGTTATGTGCCACCTTGCTCCGACCAGGCCGTCACGTGCGAACCCCTCAGATCCGCAACCAGCAACTCGTAAGCCACCCAGATCTAGATCCGGAATAGATGCCCCGTCTTTCCTCCGCGCTGCACAACCCGCTCCAGCCACATCTCGAAACCGGCAACCCACAAACCAGATTTCATCGCGTCACTGAAGATGTCACTCAAGCACGAACCCCACCCGACGCAAGCAGAAACCAGGACGCGTAGCACTACCAGATCCAGCCAGTCGCACCTGCGAACTCGCATCTGATCGCGCACCATTCCGTTGACCAACCACAACCCATCGAGACCACCGTTCCACGTGTCCTCCACTCTGTGCACTGCCCTGGTCACTTGAACCGCGACAGCCCAAGCTCGATATTGTCGGACCAACTCGATCTGCCACCCAACAACCTAGATCTGTAGCCGACAACCCTATCCTAATCCAGACCGGCGCTGTTGCGCCTCTGTTCCAACTAATCACCCACCACCGACCTTCATTTGTTACCCCTGTTTGGTTATGCAAAATATCAAAAGAAACAGACCCCTCATTTGTTTTTTTTTTTCGTAAGCCTTTATTTGGTTTTTTTTTGTTTGGTTTTAAAATCTGTCAGTTTCTTTTTTTTTAAAAGAGCTTAGATTAACAAATTAGGATAAAAAGTTTAAAATAAAAAAGGAAAATTTAAAAAAATGATAAAAATAAAATAAAGCATTTTTTAAAAAAAATGGGATTAACTGAGTTGTGATAACTTGTTAATCCTGTAATTTTTATAATTATCTGAGTTGTAACAACTTGATAATTCAATTTTTTTAAAAAAAATTAAAAAATAATTAACTCACTATTGTTAACCTTTTCTTTTAGAAGAGTAAAATGGATTAACTGAGTTATGATAGCTTGTTAATCCTATAATTTTTATAATCATCTGAGTTGTGACAACTTGATGATTTTTTTTTAATTAAACATAACAAACCCACAAGTATTTTATAGAGAATTACGTGACTTTGAATTGCTCATTGCACCAGGGAATATGTAGGAGCAGAATCTCTGTTATGTCAAGCCAAAGTTTAAATTTTCATAAATTATTTATTTTTTAATTTTTTTAATAAAAGGGGTGAAACAAATATATCTTGAGATTATCAATTTTGCATAATTGATTTAAGGTACCATCTCAAGACGGATGTATTAGGGGTACTGTGGGATTAAGTTTCCACCATTCCCTATGCATAACCGACTCTCGAATCTAATGTGGTTCCAAAGACTATTTTCTAATAAAATTTTTCTAATTTTTCCTATTTCAAATAAAATTAGTGGCGACTCCTAACAATTTATTTGTTCGCCGCTCCCGCCACGATCTCGGTCACGACATTGAGGTTTGCAAATGACTTCATGCCAAAAAGTTCTTACATAATTGAAACTAACGAATTATTCTCTATGCACAATTTTTCTGTTCAAGATTCATTAAGTTTTCAAAAGTTTTGTTGTCAGGTTTGTCTCTATATTTGACACGTGTGTGTACCTTCTTCATTTTCTTTTCCTCTCTTTGTATAGCCTTCTTTCAGCATCGGCTTTTTTTTTTTCATTTCTTTTTTTGGTAAGATTACGAGGTATTATCACATATTTGGTCCATTTGAACTATTTATGAGACTAATTCCCATTTGATCGTCAGAGCACAAGAGTTATGTAATCTTTTCACAAGATTTGTTTCCATGAGATTTGTACTCGTGTCCTCATCCCTACAAGATTAGCTTTTTGATTAAGAATGCTATATTGAATTTTTTTTTAATTTGGGCCGAATGATTGTATTATGTGTTGCTTTCACCTTTCCCTTCATCCTTTTGGATTTTTTTTAAATCTTTCTTAAATGTTTTTCCATAAAAAAAATATGTGAGTTTAAAGTTTTAAGCTTTAAGTGATTTTCATTCATATCTGTACAATGATGAATGTGATAGGAACCCAAGTACTTGATTACAGAAAATGTGAATAATTCCCAATTACAATTACAGAATCGCAGCATTGATACTCTCACTCACTAAACAAACAGAAATGAACTCAGAAACGCAAGCCTATAAATATAAGCTTGTTGCACGGCTTTGAAACCATCCACTTCCGAAGTTCATTTCAAACCATTTGGCACAGCATTAGAGAAGAGTTGGTTTTGTTGAAATCTTCTCTTTGTGTAAGAGTGTTGAGTGTGTATACTGGTAAAAAAATACAGAGAGGTATTTTGTGGGTATTTGGAGTTTGGGATTTGGAGTGATGTGTGATGACATGTTTTTTCCATCATGTTTACTTAAAGAAATATTTGGTTGTCGCCTTTGCAGTAGATGTAAGCAATAAGCTGAACTAGGTAAATTCCTTAACTCAGTTTTTAACCTAACACTTCTATATTATTTATGCTACGTTATTTTTCTTTGGGCCAAATGCCTTCCAAGAGTTCCTTATCTCTCTAGCAAGTAGGGGTGGAAATAGGACAGATTAAATCAAATTTTACTTTAAATAAGTTTGACTTGTATCCTAATTATAAGATTTGAACTTGGCCCATGAGACAGTAATAGGTCAATTTTTAAGGTCTGACCTGACATTTGTAAAAGTTTGACTTAACATGAAAGCCTATTTAAAGACCTACTTTGTAATGAGATCTTTAAATAGACTAACATACTTACCTTTAAATAGACTAACATATCTTTATATATGTTAACAAACTTACTTTTAAATAAATCAACATGTCTTTATATAAGCTAACAAATCTAAGCCATGAAATAGGTCAATGAGCCTACTTAAGGCCAATAAATCTTTATTATAATTTAACCATCACCTTTTAATTTTATAGATGCTCACCACTTTCTTACTATAGTTTTTGGTCGATGTAGGATTTGGAGATATATTAAGTTACTAAATTATTAGAGGTATATAACTCTAAGTCCTACATTGACCAAAGATTAGAGCAAAAAAGTAGTGAGTATCTATAAAAATAGATGGTGAATGTTAACTTATTATTTTCATTCTAATAAATATATTACATTAAATATATTAATAAATATATTATTTCTATTCTAACTTATTAATTTAACTTTTAGTTATTAACTTTTATTAAAATTTAATTAAAAAATATATTAATATATTATAATAAATTAATAATTCTATTTATATTTATAATTATTATAATAATATATATTATATTATATTTAATTAAACAAGTCTGACTGACCTATTATATTTAAAAGACTTATTATATGACTTGAAATCTAACTTTTTTAATTAAACATACTTTTAAAAAAATCTTAACTTAATTTATTTAATAAACAAAAGTTAAATCAAATCTCAAACAGAAGAGACTAGAAGCTCGTGACAAAAAGGCTAAACTATTTCCAGCCCTACCACCAAGGTGGGAACCTCATTTGGAATTCTTTCTTCTGCATTTTCCATTAAGTGTTGCCTAGAGACTAGTCTTTCCGTTGACCAAAAAAGGAAAAAGAGACTAGTATTTTCTCTCCTATTATTTCTTATTCCTTTTCTGGAAACGTTTACGTTGCAGCTAACAGGTTTGGGTGCACTAGTGCACCATGATCTCACCACCGTTTGATTAAGTAATAAAATTAATGGACGGTTGTGAATGAGAATGAATTACCTGTAAGACCAGTCATCATTGGTGGGTCTTTAAAAGAAATGGAATCTGCGATATGATCCCGTCGACGTGGTTTGGTCCATCTCTGCAACCACTGGCAAAGCAACCTGACGAGGTGAAGGTTGGATCTAAGGTGGTGATTGTGTTGATTTGTTGCTGGGCTTCATTTTGGTGTGGGTTCTTGGGTGGGAAACTTGGCTTTGTTTTGTTGAGTCTCCCGGATTTATATTTCTTTGGTGTGATTATTTGGCAATAGTCTTCCCAACGTTCATTACAGAGAAACAGAGCAAAAATTGAAAACAGAAGAAAAACTGCAAAGAATTAATAATAAAAAAGTAAAAGAAACAGATCACAATGAACTTTTTTTTTTTGAGATACATAATGAACTATTTTTAACTAAAGATTCATGGATTATTGTCATACATAAAGATTCATGGATTTACGCTCATTAACTATTTCTGCAACAAAACCAAAAAGCTATAACATTTCCACCAATCACCCCACCTTCTCTCTCTCTGCACCGTCTACCTTAATCAATCCTAGAAAAGTGATCAAAATCCAAACTTGAAATTGATCGACAAAACAGATCAGGTGTTCATATTGTTCGTCCACCCCGTAAGCTGTGTCTTCTCAACATGTTCCAAGACTGGTAGTGGCAGAGGTCGCCACCACTCCAAGCCGCACCCTTCACTGCCGTCGCTGTTGCTGGAAGCGGTAAGTGAATCGCCAAGGGGTGTAAAAAGTAGGGAGGAAGAAGAGGAACACCAACCTGACGAACGCTGCAGAAACAAGGCCCAAGAGCTACTGTCGACGTGGGCTGCAGCCAAGGTTTTGATCCTTGGATATTTTTTGTATGGAAAATTATCATGACAAAAGTAGCACACCATTTTTAATACTATACATTGTTAAAATCAATTTTTTGTCTTTTTTTAATATATGTGCATTAATCAATTTTTTTATGTCGTTAACTATTTTTTTATTCTTTGTTAATTAATTTTTTCACGAACATAGAAATTATGTGGTAAAATTGTGTCATTAACTAACTTTTGTAGGTCATTAACTATATTTTTGTTATTCATTAACTAACTTTGTTTTTATGCTCATTGAAAAAAGTTGATTAATGAAGAATAAAAAAGTGATTAATTACGTAGAGAAGTTAGTTAATGAACATATACAAAAAAAAGACAGAAATATGATTTGACACTGTTTATGAATGAATCTCATAAATAGTAACAGATGTAAAAATAAATGTAAATACTGTTAGATGTAAGAATATCATTGTTATTTTTGTATAAACTTAAAGTGTATTAGGTCATTTAATATTTTTAATTATATAATATAAAATTTCATAAAAATATTAAATATTAATTAATTTAATACATTTAATTTAAATGCTATAAGATTAAGTAATTTCTCTTTTATCCCTAGGTAGACAACAAAGATCAAGTTTTTCTTAGCAAAGTTCACGTGAAGTTTGGGCACATGACCATAAAAAAGAACAGGGAGCAGTTGCAAAAAAAAGTTAAAAACGGCTTCCCTGTTATATAAAGTAATTTTCATGGTGTACCAAACTTCTTAGGTATAACTATAGTTTTAAATTATGGTTATAATTGCATAGATCACTCAAATTATAATATTATAAATAATTATAAAAAAATATGATTAATGTGATCGCAATTGTGATTGCGATACAATTATAAAGATTTTTAAAATTATAATATTACAGTCGTAATTACGATTGCAGACTACAATTTAAAATCATGAGTGCAATGTAAACGCCTCCTCCTTTTATTCTCCTTGTTTGTGTGTTATTCATACATAGCCTATAGGGAAAAGTTTAATTTGAACCTAATTTTTTTGAGTCTATGAATAGATCATTGATATTTTAATTATTAATTTATTATTAAAATAAACTAATGACTCAAGTAAAAAAATTAATTTTTATAAATTTTAACTAATAAAATTTAAATTTATACAAAAATTTAATCAAATCACATTTTTTATGAATAATTATAAATACAAAAAAATTATAAATTTTAATTAATAATTTGTATATATATTTAAATTTATATATAAATATTATCAAATAAAATCTATTCATAAACCCAAACTTATTAATTCTATGATAGCATCGTCGTAGCCCACGGTAGTAGTATGCAGTTGTGATGCTCTATCTACTGACTTGAAATAAAGTAAAATGAAAACAATAACATTATTTAGCCCGGCTCTTCAGTTGTGATGCTCTAGCTACTGAGTTGAAATAAAAAGTAAAATGAGAAGAATAAATTTATTTAGCCCGGCTCTTCAGTCCCGAAATGACTCCCGGATTGCTTTTAACTTTTGTTTTTATTATGCCCAAATGAAAAAGAGTAAATTACACTCTACTATTTTGAACATTGTTAAAATGACAATAAAGCTTAAACTTGTCCATAAATTATAGCTAATCATACTTTTTTATCTTTAAACTGTTGACGTAATAATACCGTTGACGATTTTACAAAGAAAAACAAATAATTTGTCATATTAATTGTTAATGAATTCTATATATTAGAGTAAGTATCTATGTTTTTAGTTTCTCGGAGTATTACCTCATATGATATATGAGAGATTAATTTTTTAAGATATAATCAAATACTTTAGTAAGGATTTCTATTAACGATATTATTTTCATATACATTGATTTCGAAATCGAATCTAAGACTATATGTTTAAGAGATCAAACTCTTTCTACTTGAACCAACACACCTTAGTTAAAATAAATATCTATTTTAGTCTCTCAAAGATATAAGTGCTATTAATTTAATCATCCAATAATAAATACATTAAAATGACTCTTTAATGTTAGATTTTAGAGCAATATGTAATGAAAACTTTTTCACAAGACTACTACGAACACACTAGTAAGGCTGTTTCTCAGCCAAAGTAATAACTAATAAAAAATTAGAGAAAAAAAAGACTCAAACTTACAAACTCACAATGGCAACACTCATTAGTAACTAATTTCACGGAATGGTTTCGTAATATTAATCATTTTCCTAGATTTTAACATCAAATTGATTGTTTTAGAACTAATTTGATGTAAAAATGACTTTAAAAGACCAATTTGGTGGTAAAAAATAACATTGAATGACCATTTTGAGTATTTATTATTCGATGAACAGATTGATATTGTATTTTTGAAGGACCAAAATGAGCATTACTCTATTATAATAAATAATAAAAGTTTTTAAACATCTTATGATTTCTTTTCTAAAATACAAGGATAGTTTTTAATATAAAGGTTAAAATGATAGAATAAGACAAAACTTATGAAGAAAGATATAGTTCATAAATAAATATATATGGTTATAGTTCATATATATTGAGCATTGCTATTGAGCCAGAAAAAACTGCTGGAACTGAGACATTTCGCAAGTCACTTAAGTGGTTAATATATGTATATTAATTAAGTAAAAAAAAATTGTATTATCCTTTTTCTTGTTTCATTTCCTTTGTTGAGTCATCTATCTCTGACACCTTCTGAGCAAAGGCCATGCAATCTTTTGTCCTTTTTGGTTTTTTGCACTTTTAATGTTTTTTCTTAATTTATTTTGAATTTATTTCTAGTATCACAAATTATAATCTTATCTAGAAATCTATTATTTTCTTATAAATGAGAGTATTTTCTTATAAATGAGATATTATTTTATTGTACTATTTTTTTTTTGAGAATAAGATAATTTTTTATAATACGCTATTTCTCTTTATGCCACATGTTCTTTCTTCTACAATAATATTATTTATATAAGTTTTCTATTTACTCTCACATTCCCTAGTTTTTCTTCATTCAGTTGCAAGTTAAATCTACTTAATCAATTTTTAAATTTTTTTAATCAATTCTCTATTAATTTGCTTAATCAAATCTCAAATTTTCATAGATAACATTTATCAAATATTAATTGTAGGAAGTGTCAGATATTTGGCTTCATTTTTATCAAATTTTAAGCTGGAAAGCATTTAATAATCATAATATTCAAGTCAATCTAAAGAATTGTCATTATTTCTTTTATTCTTTGTTATTTTTTTAAAAAAAATATGTTACCAATTAAATATATGTTATACGAAAAACTAATTCTGTGCATATCAAAACTTTTAATGAAATATAATTAAAAAGATATTAAAATTTATTTTAAAAAAATTCTGCATTATACGGACTAGTTACTAGTATAAATTTTAAAATTACAATTTTATCTAACTTGTAAAAACATGAAATTTTAAATTAAATAATATTATTTAGTGAAATCAAATTTTAAAATTCAACCACCGTGTTTGTTACGATTATGGTGTTTCTAAGCAAAGTAAGTTTTAACATGTTATATGTATATGATGTTTGCACTCATTTAGTGAAATAATTAATTGGAATGCTTGACAACTTTAGATACCAAACTCATAAGGGTATCATATTACTTCCTTTATTATCACTTTACTGCTTACCATGTTTTCAGTTTTCCCATGGTAAGAAATGCTGACAGCCTTTTTTATTGCAATTTATTCAAGTCAACATATAGTGCAACAATTGTGTACGAGGCAGTTGAGGAATCGAAGCCCTTATTCTCTTACGGGTGATGGATTCAAAAGGAGAGCTGCAATGTTTGTTCTTTGTTTATCGTTTCTAGTAATGATAAAATTATCTGTATTTATAAAAATTTGTGAAAATTATCTATAATTAGATGAGAAATAAATATTTGTTTAATAAATAGAAATGAGAACGGTAATTATAATACCCATCTTACATTGTAGAACTCAAAAAGATATTTTTTTATTTAATATATATCATATAATATGATTTTTTTTACTTTGAGATGAGATATATATATATATATATATTTATTTATTTATTTATTTATTTATTTATTTTAAAATAAATTTTTTATTGAATGAGCTTATAATAATAAAATTTGTTAAAAAAATATATATCATTTATGTAATAGTTATTTATCTAGAATGATTATTATAAAATATAATTGAATTTAGTTTATTATTTATAATATTATTTTAATTATGAAAAAATATTAAATTGTTGAACAAAGTAGTAATATGTAGTGTTAAAATTTATTTTATTTATATTTTTTAAATAATTTTTAAGATTTTTTTTAAAATTATTAATTACCCGCGGATATTCGCGGATACCCTCACCTACATGTGAGGATCACAAATAGGTACCCGTGACGGGATACGGGAGAAGGAGAAGTACTACTCGCCCCTGCCCCGTCCCATTGCCATCCCTAATCCTTTGGAATGTGCAAAAAGCTGAAGAAGGAAATTCATTTTGGTGCCTAATTGCCTCGTTGGAAACAATTTTAGGGTCATTGGTTAATCAACTATTGGAAGGCCTTTTCTGTAGCAATTAGTGTAGAAAATATTACCTCAAAATTTGAAAAGAAAAAAAAAATTGATCAGTAAACTTGAGAATTATGAGTTGAGTCACAAATTAGGTTGTTCTCTTTAAGACGATTTGTGACTTTGCCTCTTTCTATGCAAGCAGTGTATTAACAATGTCGCTCCCAAGATAAAACAACCTATAAACTCTCTTTATATCAGTGTTCTTTGTGTAACACTCCAAAAATTCATCTTTTATTTATTTCAGTTAACGCTTAATTATTTTTACTGATTTTATTGACTTTTATTAAGTTTTATAATTTTTATGATTTTTGAGATTTTTTGTGAATTTATGATATTTTTGACTGTGAAAAATAAAAAAATTTCTTAAGCCGAAAAATTTTGGATTGTTAATGCGAGACCGAGGGAGCTTACTAAACCCGAAACTGGAAATAATTTTCAAAATTTTCTTTTACTGTATATTTTTTTGTTTTATTTATTTGACAATAAAAAATACAGTAGTTATTGTCCATTAGTTAATATTTACCAGAAAATATCTAGTATGGACTAATAGAAAGAAAACTTTAAGACTAAGCAAAGTGCTAGTCCAACATAATGGCTATGACTTTTTTTAACTAATAGGAAGTAAGCTTAGATGTGAAGACTTTAGCTATCTACCTTTGATCTAATCAATGGTGGTGGTGAGTCTCACAAAGTGGCTAAGACTCTTGGTGGCCAATGGATGGAAAACTTGCTAGCTAAGCTTGTTGGCTATGATGAACTCGGACACTCCCTTGGTGTCTAGGGGGGCTCACGATCGAAGGCCTTTTGGTGGGCATCCTATGCTAAAAATCTCACTTGTTCATCTTTTGTTCATTTCTATCAAGAAACAAGAAAAACCAAAAGCTAAACAAAAACTCTATGCTTTTCTCTCCACTCAAACCCCACAGCCAAGCATCACTAAACACCATCCCTACTTCAATAATTCAAGCCAACTTCATTTCTTGAATCATTACATCAATCTAAGAAACTTTGTAGTTAAGGCCAAGTCCTAATTCATTCATCTTCAATGACTTTCTCCAAAGCCTAAGTTCTATGGTTTTAAGGTGAAGTTCATGAAATCTTCACTACTTGTCTCATTTTCATGATCTGGGCCATATTTTGATCCATAGTCTTCTTATTCAAGCTTTAGGTACTAATATATTTGTGTTTATTTTTGTTTTTAAGAACCACTTAGTGGTGAAGGATTAGTTCAAGGAGAAAAGCAAGGAGCTTAGGAGGCATCACCAAAAGGTAAGAGGGAGATTAACCTCATCAACCACTCATGGTGGTGAGGGACGAAATATTTGATGGTGAAGTCCATGTAAGGATTATTCACCATGTTGTGTAAATTAGTTGTTTGTGATGTGTTTGGTTATGAGTTTTTATGCTTTATGCTTGTTTATGGTATGTGTTTTTATAGCTTTAATATATATGCATGAATATGTGATAATAGGAATATGATGATATATGCAATGTTATATGCTTGAATAGAAGTAGTTTTTGGTCTCCAATGGACCTTGAGGCTTTCGGCCTCCACCCTTAAAATGGGTGTTTCAAATGAAAAATATTTTATAAATGGTGAAGTTAAGGAAAGAAAATAAATTAATGGATTTTGGTTCCAAGGACCATGTAATTTTCGGCTAAGAGACTTGGATAGGGTAATCTAGTACAAAACTGACTTTGAATGGTAAACTTAGATGATTAGGCAATTAAGAAATTAATTAGAGATTTATAAAATGGAAATGGAAACAAACAAATTTTATCACTTCACAAAAATGTGATTTTTGGCCATGGTGTAGAAAATAGAGTTAAGAAACAAATTGGAAATTTAAAAGAATTTTATGAAAGGGGATTTTTAGTAAAATAAATGGAGAAGGTTATAATAAATTAAAATAATGCAGATTTTGAGAAGAACGTTTGAAATAATTGTTTAGAGGAGTTTTAATGAGAAAAATGGGGATTTAAAGTTTAAATTACATTTTAAAACTTGAAAAGTTCCAAAATTGAATTTAGGACGTTAAGAAATATTTTATATAGTAAAAAATAGTAGAAAAACCTTACGCGTATAAAAAACGTGGATTTTTGAATTACGTAATTTAGAAAATGTTTAAATATTTTTATGCCGTTGAGAAAACGTTGAAAAATGGTTATGGGATTTGAAAATGTGACAAAAAATGTTGTGCGATTGTGAAAATACAGTAAAAATGCTACGCAATTGAGAAACAGTAAAAATACTGTCGGGTTGATGTACTGGACTCGAAAATGTGACATTATGATTTTTGGCCCGTAGTAGCTTATTGTTGTTATTGTGCATTGAGTCATTCTCATACATTATACCGATAGTGTCAGTTAAGGCTATTTGTCTAGAAGTTGAATTACACCATAAGTGCGGGTATGATATGCATAGTGTAGGTCACTTGTTGACCTTGGGGGCGTCAGAGTGTGCGTTTCTCACAATGGACAGTTGGTAGCTCTACTGTGTCATGGGTCAGACTGATGCAACGCACACCGAGACACTATATTCTTTATCTTGTATAATGCCTGATGTGCACGATGGATAAATTTATAGCACTTTGGTCTAAGGCGACCAAGATACAAACAGATTTTCTGGATCATTCTCTCCGACGTTTGTATCTAGCTCCATAGAGTACGAATTGGATCGTTGTGCATGTGCATAATGGGTCTACATATTATTGTGATATTCATAACTATTAGTAATTATCTATTACTTAATACCATAATTATACTGAATATATTCTTTATCTGAATGATATTGCTATCTTTGCTGTCTCCATGATGCCATGTTGGTATTGATGTAGGGGATATCACCTCTTGTTATATTATTCTGTTTTATTTTATGATTTGTAAAGATGGTGAAGAAGAGGAAGAGGCAGGATTGCCTCATCTCGGTTCTTATTGATCCATTTGGTATGGCATTACTGGGTTTTCTTGGATTCCTGAAGTTGCAGTTTCGAAGAGGCTCGGAGGCCTGGCGCATCTAATTAGATAGTGAGAATATGGTTTATACTGGGATTATGACTATATCCCTTAATAGGCATTATCACGGGGTCCCTATGATCTCTGTTAATATCTACGTACACTTAGAACTTTCTTTGTCCATTAGACAGTATTGGGGTGGTTGTTACCACACCTCTAGTGAGATTAGTATTATGTCACCTGTTCGGATTCCTATCCGTAGGACCATGCGTCATCCAGGGTTCCTATATTCCGAGGAGCTTAAGGAGGATCCATCCGAGGAGGATCCATCAGAGGATCAGAACTTCTAGTTATGAACTTGGGCTAGTCTGTAGTTTATTTTGTGTCAAATAGTTTATAGTTTTGTCAAACAGTTTATACTTATATGTATCTTTAAGAACAAAATTATATGTATAATTATGGTGTGTTTTATTTAGTCATTGTCTTTCAGGTTCGGTCTTATTTAATTAATTGTATTATCCGCAAAAAGAAACCATTTTATAACTCATATTTTTATCCTATTAATAAATGATTTTGAAATTGGTAAGGTTTAGTGATAATTAAGTAAGAAATGTGATACCCTACAGTAGGTGTTACATTAGTTGGTATCAGAGCTTTAGTTAGAGTCTTTTGGGTTTGTGGTTAGGTTTGTCTTATTTAAGTTGTGTGATTCTCTGTGTTTGGTTTCGAAAGGAGACAAAAAAAATTGTTTGAAATGATTTCACCTAACTTTTATTGTATGTGCTTAGTTTAATTGCAAAGAAGAACAATGGCTCATAGAGGTAGACGTGTGAATACTGGAAATTACAATCAGATTATCACAGCAGCGGCTCAAGCAATGTAAAGGATGGCTGATGTCATCATACAACAAAACCAATGAGCTGCCCAGCAGCAGGAAGCGACTGCAGAAGCTCAAAATTTATCTGAGTTTCACCCCGCTGCTGTTCAAGGGAGAGTTTGATCTAGAGAATGTAGATCTTTGGATCAAAGAACTGGAGAAAATATTCTGAGGAATGGGATGTACTGACAAAAGGAAGGTAACTTATGCTACCTTTATGCTCGTCGGGGCGCAGAAGATTGGTGGGCCGGAGCGCGAAGACTACTGGAAACGGAAGGAAGAATAGTCACTTGGGAAGTTTTCAAGAATAAGTTTCTGGAAAAATACTTTCCAGCTAGCACTAGACACACTAAGGAAATGGAATTCCTTGGCTTAAGACAAGGAGTGATGTCGGTTAATGAGTACGCAGCAAGATTTGAGAGCTTGTCAAAGTTCTCAAGATATTTTCAACTACAACCAGACGAGGAAAGGAACTGGAGGAAATTTGAGGAAGGATTGAGACACGACCTGAAGCGTGCAGTGTTACCTCTGGGAATTGAGGAGTTCCCAACCCTACTAGACAAGTGTCGTCAGATAGAAGAACTGGATCAACACCGAGACATGAGGAACCAAAACTTTGGATCTACACGGTTCCAAAGGGGAAAAAGTAGTGATGGCAACCATTATCAACAGAAGCCATATGCTAGACCACCGGGGAATCAACCCCAACAACAATCATATGGGGGAGGTTCCAAAAACAACAAGTTTGGACAAGCCGGGACGTCTTCATCGAAATGTTTCAAGTGTGGAAAGGAACACTTGACAAAAGATTATACACTCAAGGGGATGATATGTTTCAGATACGAAAAGTCTGGACACATTTCAAGGGACTGTAATCAAACCAAAATGGAGTTTGCAGTAAGTAATGTATGCACGGCAAGACCGCAAATAGGAGGAAGAGTATACACTATGGGAGGAGATGAAGCCTCCAAATCTGAGGATCTAATTATGGAGGAGTGTGCCATAGAATGCAATCCTTTAACTGTGTTATATGATTCGGGAGTGACCCATTCTTTCATTTCCTGTGATTGTGTGGATCATTTAGGATTATCTATGTCTACATTGCCTTTTGATTTGACTGTATCTACTCCTACTGATAAGCTGGTAGTTACAATAAAAGTCTGCTTGAACTACCTTGTCTGTGTTAGAGATCGAATCTTTTGTGTTGATTTGATCTATTTGCTTATTTCAAATATAGATGTAATTTTAGGAATGGATTGGTTATCTTCTAACCATATCCTATTAGACTGTTCCAATAAGACTTGAGTTTTTCCTAAGACTAAGGATTTTGGATTTCTGACGGTCAATCAAGCCAAAGTTCTCTTGAAGGAAGGAGCACATAGATATATGTTATTATCTTCTTTAGAACTTAAGAGTGAAGAGGAAATGAGTGCAATTCCTATCATCAACGAATTTCCTAAAGTTTTTCCTGACGATATACGTGAACTACTGCCAAACAGAGACATAGAGTTTTCTATTGATCTTGTACTAGGAGCTGGACCTATATCAATGGCACCATATCGAATGTCATCATCAGAGTTAACATAACTCAAGAAACAGTTGGAGGAACTGTTGGAGAAGCAGTTCGTGAGACCTAATGTGTCACCCTGGGGAGCTCCAGTGCTATTGGTTAAAAAGAAGGATGAAACTTCTTGCTTGTGCATAGATTATCACCAGTTAAATAAGATCACAATTAAGAATAAGTATCCTCTTTCAAGGATAGATGACTTGATGGATCAACTGCGGGGAGCTGTTGTGTTCTCCAAGATTGACTTACGTTCTGGTTATCACCATATTTGTGTGAAGGTGGAGGATATTCCTAAGACAGCTTTTCGGACGCGATATGGGCATTATGAGTATCAAGTGATGTTGTTCGACGTAACGAATGCTCCTGCAATATTTATGGATTTCATGAATAGAATCTTTCATTCTTACCTTGACAAGTTCGTCATTGTCTTTATTGACGACATCTTGATCTATTCTCGAAGTATGGAGGAACATATGGAACATCTTAGACTGGTTCTCCAAGTTTTGAAGGAGAATAAGTTATTTGCTAAGTTGTTCAAATATGAATTCTGGTTGAGCGAAGTTCAGTTTTTTGGCCATGTGATTTCAGAAGAAGGAATTGAAGTAGATGCGTCAAAAGTTGAAACAATTCTTGAATGGGAAAGGCCGAAGACTTAAAAAATGAATTTAAAGGCTAAGTTGTGGGAAACATGTATGGATAACTTGTTTCTAGGTCACAAATGAGTTAAGTAAGACGCCATAAAAAATTGAGGGTAATCAGAGTTGGTTTAGTATTTTTAAGTATAATGACAGTGTGTTTTAATATCGGATTGACTAGCAGTAGATATAGAAAATTATAAAAATGGTGAACCAATAATTTAGACGAATCCTAGGATTTATTTAAAGTTGTTAGAAGTTAGGAAACTTGATTTGATATAATTCAAGTGTCCTTAGCAGATATAAAGTTCCACCTATAGGCTTAAGTGAAAAATTGGACTTCCTTTCTTATTTCTCTTTTATTCCTCGGCTGAGAGCAGAAAATAGAAGAAACGAAAGAGAAAGAAAAGAAAGGGGAATCGAAAGGGAGAAGAAGAAAAGGGGAAAAAGCTAGAGGAGCAAGATCAATGCTTGATGGTGGATCCAAGAGCAAGTTTAAGGCTTGAAGATCTTCAACCACACCACAAGAGGTAGGGGAGTTCTTTCATAAACCTAACTTTCTTTTCCAATTCTTGTGGTATATCCAAGTATGAATGGTTTGGGGAAAGATAGGCTTCTATTCATCTTTTTCCTTTTGGTTCATAAACGAACCTAGATTTCATTAATAGAAAAATGGATTTAGAGAGCTAAATCCATGTTCTTGGCTTGGTTCTTACATTCTTTGTTGAGATTAGTCATTTTCATCCTAGTGAGTGAAAGATTGCCATTTGTAGCTTGAGACAAATCATTTTGGTTCATAGATGAGGAACTTGGAAAATGAGTTTGAGTTAGTGTGATTCTTGATCAAATTGCATGCCTAAGTGAATCAATAGGTTGTTTGAGAGTTACAACATGATTAGGGGCTATAATTGGTGTTAGAAATCACATAGAAATTGATCTTGAATGATTGGAAGTAAGTATTGTACCAATAGGACAATTCTCGGATTCTAAAAAATTCTGTAGAATCCAGTGAGCAGCCTGTGATGTTTGCTGCATAGATTGAGCTACAGACATCGGATTGACCTGATTCTTGTTGCATTTGAAAGCTAGACATAATGATTCATGTAGTAAAAATTTTAAAATTTTATATCGACCAAATTAGCACCAGTTTCTGTTTGAATCCAAGGCAGATTCTATAGAAAAGGCAGTCTGGTAGCCAGTAAACCAGATTGCATAGTTTCTTACTTCGATGTCATATTTACATGAGACTAATGACATTTTGAAGCTAACATGTAAGGTTTTTTGCTTGTAAAATTTCAAAATTTTACCCCTCTTAGTTCATTCCCAGTTTCAGTTTAAAGTCATGACATATTCTAGTAAAACAGTGAGTACCTTGTTTTAGCTTCTGCATAATGTCACATAACTTTAGATACACTTAGCCAGATAAAATGAGGTTTGTGGCATTTGAAAGATATGAGAGAAAGCTATTTGCCCATAAAATTTCAAAATTTTAGAAGTTATGATGCACATTTGGTGTAATCTTAAAAATTAGCATTTTTAGGCAATATTTGAGGTGTTTTGGGGATAGTTTGAGCCCTATGAACACTAGTAGCTCCTTTAATAATTAAATTTGAGCTAAATATGCAAGTTTCTAGCAAATACTCTATTCTCTCATTAAGTTGAGATTGAATGGAGTGTTTAGCAAGAGTGGTTCCTTTATTTATCAAAGTTAAACTATAGCAAGATATGGAACCCTTATGCAATGAGATTGATCCATAGAGATGGAACCCTTATGCAATGAGATTTATCCATAGAGATGAAACCCTTATAGGTTGAACCATAGCAAGAGTTAGTTTCCTTAAGGTTGAATGATCGCAAGAGATGGATCCCTTAGTCACTAAGGTTGAACCATAGCAAGAGTTGGTTTCCTTAAGGTTGAATCATCACAAGAGATGGATCCCTTAGTCACTAAAGTTGAGTCATAGTTTACCACAATTCTTAACTAAGAGAGCGAAGCAAGCCCTTTGACCTTGCAAAGGAGTGAGATAAGTACTTTGCTTAAGGTGGAGTTATGGGACAAGTATATTGTTAAGTGAAATTGATATCTTACCATTGTAAAGACTCTTGTTTGATATCAATAGTAAGTTGCAAGATTATAGTTTATAAATTTACCTTGTTTATGTTTATAATAGTACCATGAGATGTATACTTTATTACTGAGAATTTTTATGTTCTCACCCCGTTTATATTTTATGGTTAAGCAGGTCAAGGCCCTACAAGAGGGTAAGAAGACGAAGTAACAGAAGAACTAGATCAGTTTAGTTTTTATTGTTTCTAGTTCAAAGCTTATATTATTATTTATAATTGCTTTAAAAATGTAAAAGTTGTATATATATGTATGACTTTTAGTTATGACTCTCCATAATTATTTGTTTAAATGTTATGGATTAGTTGATGTATAAGTTAGAAGTAGCATGACTAATACTGCTTATCTAGGTATATGTCAGATATACTAGGTTACTGGTATTAGGTTGTTATACGGGAAACCTTTGATAGTGTAAACCTAGGTTCATAGTTCTTTTCAAGTAATGCATGAGCCTTCCAATAGCAAACCAATGTTCTTCATTAAGACAATTAGTAAATCTACAAAGAACTCTAACAACATATGTAATATTGGGTCAGGTACAATTAGTGGCATAACGAAGACTCCCAAGAATATTAGCATACTCAGATTGCCTAATGCTTTCACCAGTGTTCTTAAATAATTTAACACTAGGATCATAAGGAGAAAAAACATGTTTGCAATCAAAATAGTTATATCTACGTAACATATTTTCAATGTAATGAGATTGATCCAACGAAATGCCATTACTTATCCTTGTTATTTTAATTCCAAGAATAACATTAGCCTTTCCAAGATCTTTCATATCAAAATTGTTGCTAAGCATGTTTTTCACTTCATTAACAACACTAATATTTGTACCAAATATTAATAGATCATCCACATACAAGCATGTCATAGTGCACACATTACCAACAAGCTTGTAATAAATACACTTATCACTTTCATTTATTCTAAAACCATGACTAATAACAAGAGAGTCAAATTTATCATGTCATTACTTAGGTGCTTGGTTAAAACCATATAAGAATTTTTCTAATTTATATACTTTATATTCTTGTCCAAGAATAATAAATCCTTCAGGCTGGTTCATGTAGATTTCCTCATCCAAGTCACCATTCAAAAATGTTGTCTTAATATTCATCTGATATACAATCAAGTTATACACAATAACAATAGCAAATAGAACACGGATCGAAGTTATTCTAGTGACATGAGAATAGGCATCGAAAAAATCTATATTTTCTCTTTGCTTAAAACCTCAAGCTACAAGTCTAGTTTTTTATTTTTCTACAAGACCATCAACCTTTAACTTTCTTTTAGTATCCATTTACAACCAATAAACTTATAGCCAAAAGGCAAATCAATAAGTTTCCACATTTTATTAGATTGCAAAGAATCTATTTCATCATTCACAGCTTCTCGCCATAACACAGAATCACTAGATTTAGATGCCTCTTCTAAAGAAATAGGATCTCCTTCTAAAGTAAAGGCATAAAAATTAGGCCCAAAATCTTTTGATATTTTAGGTCTTACACTTCTTCTTAACTCAATTTCAATATTAGATGGTTCTTTGTGCTTAGACAACATTGGTCCATTAGCAACAACATTTTTTGTAGAACCCCCACTAATTTTAGATTTAAACGAAAACTTGTGCTCAAAGAAATCAGCATCAAGTGATTCAATAATCACTTTGTTTTTAATATCAAAGAATCTATATGCCTTGCTATTTAATGCATATCTAATAAAAACACATTCATATCCTCTACTTGCTAGTTTAGATCTTTTAAGATTTGGTATTCGCACATAAGTCAAGCAACCCCATATTCTAAAATATGAAACATTTGATTTTTTTATTTAGCCATAATTCAATAGGTGAAACACTAGCTTTTGAATTAGGAACTCTATTCAAAATATAGAAAATAGTTAGGAGAATTTCTCCCCACCAAAGAGAAGATGCACCAGAATTCAATAAAATAACTACAACAAGCTCAGATAGTGTTCTATTTTTCATTCAGCTTTTCCATTCATTTCAGGTGAATAAGGTGTAGTTACTTCATGAATATTTCCAAGTGTTTCATACAACTTATTAAATTCAATAGAGTTATATTTTGTGTTTCTATCACTACGAAATTTCTTAATTCTTTTTCTAAATTGATTTTTTATTTCATTCATAAACACTCTAAAATATATCAAGAGCTTCACTTTTATGGCGCAACATAGGCATAATTTGAACAATCATCTATAAAAGTAATAAAATACCTTTTCTTGTTTCTAGTTAAAACACCATCATATTCACAAATATCATAATGAATCAAATCAAGAGGTTTAGATTCTCATTCTACAAATTTATGTGAAGTCTTGGTTATTTTGGCTTGACTGCATGATTCACATTTGTCATAGTCCTCCAGTTGTACTTTAGAAATAATACTTGAATTACTCATATTTTTAATTAGCCTTTTATTAATATGACAAAGTCTAGCATGCCAAACATTAAAAGTACTAACAATATAAGAAGAAGATGCAATTTTATTCATCTTAACATTCAACTTGAACATACCATCACAAGTATAACCCTTACCATTAAATGATCCATTTTTTGTGATGAAATACTAATCAGAACTAATGTTTTGAACAAACCCAGCCTTGTTAAGTATAAAACTAGAAACAAGATTCTTTCTCATTTATGGAGTATGCAAGACATCCTTTCGAAGGAGTGTCTTTCTAAAAGTAAACTTTAATTCCAAAGTTCCAATTCCAACTACCTTAGTGGTGTGGGAATCACCCAACAACACTTTCACATCATTGATTTCAGAATAAGTCTTGAACAAGGAACGATCATGGCACACATGGCGAGCTGCGCCTGAATCTGTTCACCACCCCTCAGAACTAGAAATCATATTGATTTCAGTAATCATAGCCATAAGTGGCTCCTCGTCAATCATATTAGCCTGAACTGTAGGACGACGATTCTTGCAATTTTGAGCCATATGTCCAGGTCTGTTGCAAGCATAACACATAAATTGATTGTTATTGTGTGTTTACTGCCTTAAAGGGGGTCCATTTTTATTCCTGTACTAATTCTGGTTGTTCCTGTTCTTATTCTGGTTATACCTTTGGTTCTGGTTTGGCTTTATATTCTTCCTCTTTGGCTTCAAGTGTGCTGGTGTTTTATTGTTGTTGTTTGAAACAACAAAAACATCCTCTTTCGAATCTTGTTTTCGAGCCTCTTCCTCAATCCTGAGTTTGAAGATCAGGCTTTCCATTGAAAAATTCTTCGATTTGTGGCACAGATCTTTCTTGAAATTATTCCAGCTTGGTGGTAGTTTGTCAATCGTCACAGCAATATGAAATTGTTCATCAATCTGCATACCTTCAGACAAAACTTTCTAAGTAATTTTCTGGAGTTCATGGGATTGGGAAACAACAAATTTTTCTTCAATCATTTGATACTTCATATAACGACTAACAATATATTTCTTTGATCCAACCTCTTCAATATCATATTTCTTTTGCAAAGCATCCCAAACATACTTAGCAGTCTTATACGAAGAATAATAATCATATAGTTCATCACCCAGAACATTCAAAATATAATTCTTGCACATAAAGTCATCATATTCCCAATTTTCAATTCCTTTTGTGTTTTCAGTAGTAGGTGGATCAACTTGTCCAAGCTTAGTTGTAGTGAAAGAAGAAGCAACTTTTTTTTGTAGTAATATAAAAGAACATCTTTTCTATCTCTTAAAAAAATTGACTCTTGAACTTGAAAGGTTTGTTGTTATCAGCATTAACAGCAGACTTATTTTCAATCTCTATGGCAGAACAAAAAAATTGTCTTAAAATTGTAGAAGATATTATCTCGAAATCTGAAAAATAAATAATTAACCAGTAAACTTGAGAATTGTGGGTTGAGTCACGAACTAAGTCGTTCTCTTTAAGATGATTTATGGCTCTGCCTCTTTTTATACAAGTAGTGTGTCAACAACGTTGCCCCCAGGACAAAACTGTTTAGAAACTCTCTGTATCAGGGTTCTTTGCACACAAGAATATTATTTGAATTTGCAGTGTATTCTTTGTCTTTCTTTAAAAAATAGATAATCTCTGAAAGAGAGTTTCCCATGATTTTATAATAATAATAAAAAAGAAAAAGAAGCGTTGAGTTTGTTTTGAAAAAGAGAGACGTTATCTTTATTGGTAGAGAGAGTGGTATACTTACTTTCTATTATGACCAAAAAACAAATGATCAAATTCAAGGAACAAACTCTATTATTGACCAACTCCAACGCTGCAGAAGTTATTGAACTTTTATAACCCTAATTAAGACTAACTGATTAGAGTAGATGTTATAGCCGACCTGTGGCCACAAGTAGTTCAGGATTTGGACTAGCTTTTGTAAGTGGCTTCCATTTTTTATTATATGTAGTTGGCTGCCTAATTTTATTTTAGCTTTCTAAGGTCCATTTCCTTCCTTCCAAATGGAAGGATAATAAAATTTTGAGTATTTGTCGTTAATGCTTTTTGTATGTTCTTTGCCATTTATATTCATCAAACCATAAGCACCCACAACTAATACTCTACTAACTTGAAAAGGACATTCCCATTTAGCTGACCATTTTCCAAATGCTTGTTCGTTTGCTCCTATAGGCAAAACAACTTTCAAAAACTAAGTCACTTTCATTGAATTTGTGAGGCCTTACTTTTTTGTTATAGCTTGAAGCTACTTACAACTTGTTAACTAGATTTCTTTCTAAGGCAAAAGATGGTCTGCATCTATTTTGTCTAACTTCATGTGGATCACTTGCATGTATTATGCAGAGCTAAAAGCTTTTTACTTTGCTACTTGCAAAGACTATGCGATTGTCTCAAGTGGAATTACTGCATCGTGGTCGAAGGCCAACTTAAAAGGAATAGCCGTAATAGCATTTCTTTTTAAAGTTATGTAAGCCTAATGGACTTCTAGCAAAGTTTCATGTCAGTTCCTAGGCTTGTCCTCAATGTGATCTTTGATCAAGCCAATAATGATCTTATTAGTTGCTTTATCATGGCGAATAGCTTGGGCATAGTAAGGAGAAGAATAAAGCATTTTAATCCCAAATTACTCCACAAAAACCAACACTTTATCACTAGTAAGTATGGTATCTTGGTCAACTACTATTGTTTGTGGAATGCTAAACCTAAATGAAATATGTTCCTTAATGAGATTGATCACCTCCTTTTTGGTAACATTCTTTAATGGCACAACTTCTACCCACTTAGTGAAATAATCAGTAACCACGAGTATGAAGCAATGCTTTTTTGACAAAGGAGGATAAATTTTCCCGATGATATCCATTGCCCAGCCGCAAAATAGCCAAGGTTTGAAAATGGGATTAAGCTCGATGGCAGGAACATGTTGCAGCTACACATGTTTTTGGAAGGCTTGGCAGTTTCTAGCATATTGCACATAGTCTTTCTTAATGGTAGGCTAGAAAAACCCATGGCGATGCAACAACCATTGCATCTTAGGTCCGACCTGATGTGCTCTGCAAATTTCCTCATGAACTTCTCCTATAGTTGTCATGATATCGGCAGGACCCAAACATGTAAGAAGCAGTCCATCCGAACTCTTTTTGCATAGTTTTCCCACTATAAGGTAGTATTATAATGCTTTATTTTTCAAAGAGGAGTCTGCCTTGGAGGTTGGCTGATTCAAGTAAGCTATTAGCTCCTCACGCCAATCAACGTCGTTTTCAACTTGACACATGGCTTCAACTTCAGATGATAACGAAGCAAATTTCATGTTCTGTAGAGTCGAAGCAAAACGTTTGTATCCTAAAGTGTCTTGTGCCAAATTGTTAGCGTCAACATTGTGATTTTTTGGTACATGTGCAAAGATTACATCGACTAATTATCTTAGCAAAGTTTCAAATGACGGATCCATGTTTCATCAAGTATACACCATTTATGAAGGATCCAAAATGCTCGACAGTTGTAAATAAAACTTAAAACCTGCATAATAGGTAAGTTTGGGGTTTTCCCTCCACCCAAGGATGGCAAATAAGTCTACTCAAATCTTAAATCCATTGAGCTTGCTCAAGAACAATGCTAGCAAAATTGCTGCTATCCTTCGTTGTCGAGACATCCTCTACAGAGATATATCGTTGTTCAAGTCAATGACTATCGTCGTCGCTCGCATTATTGTCCCTCACATCACTTCGTGTCGCCATCCTGACATCGTTGCTGCTTGCATCATCGTCACTCACGTGCTACTCACATCACTGCTGGTTGCGTTGTCGCCACCACTCGCTCCCTCAACCTCGCTACTTTCTAGCACTTAGATCTACTGTTGAAACTACATGTTGTAATTTTCCTTGTCCAAATCTTTGCAACTTTCTAGATCTAGACTTTCTATATTTGGCACTGGAGAAGGTAGAGGGGGAAGTTGCCCTGACGCTAGTGCAGAAGAAGATGCTGCCTTAATTAAATTCACCTTTTTAAGTCAACTAGAATTACCTATGATAACAGGTAAATTCCTAGAACATCAACGTCTCAAAACATTTAAGAAGTTAGTTAAACCCCACCACAATTGAATAATAACTATAGATAAGTTACCTAATAAGCCAAACACATATAGCAAATCATCCAATTGGCTACCTCAGTACTCAAAGGAACACCACCATAATTAAGCACTTGTTATTCTATTTTAGAGGGTCCGTGTTCGATCTTATTAGAAACAAATAGGATGAAATTATTGAAGAAAGATAAGCTAACCCCATTGCATAACAACTAATGTACCAAAAAGAAATTGACAACTTCAGATTAATTCAAGTAATTTGAGTTTTACAAGTCATTCTTTATTCCTTGGTCAATGGTTGCCAAGCTAATCTAATTGTATAATTATTGTGCTACCTTATAGGCATTTCTGATCCCCTAGTTGATGAGAACAACAAACCAGAGGATGACACATAATAAAAGGAGCTAGTGCTTTTAACAGCACAACTTTGCAATGATGGAAGGAATCAAAGTTTCAAAAATTCATCTAAGGGGAAAGTTTAATTTTGATGTGCTATTGTTTGACATCTAGCTACGAAAATCATCAATCTTTTTGCCATTAAAATGGAGGAAAAAGATAGTTATACATCACTTTTAGTAGTGTATATACTATTCATACCCTTTTTAAGGGATGCGATTGAGTGAGAGAAAGTGATAGGAAAAGTATGTATGATAAATGGTATTAGATGAAGTATAAAAAATAGTGTATACATTATTTGATGTAAGAATATAAGAGTTGTAAAATGGACTCAGAAAAATCTGAGCTTTCTAACTAAACATTTTTTGTTGTTTTTTTATTTCAAAGCGCGTCTTATTGACTATACTAGACAGTAGACATGTTGTCACCGTCAGTAGAGTCTAATTCTTACTTGCTAGGATGAGCACATCAACGTGCATTACTGACATCAACATCAATGTCAGTATACTCCAACCTCTTTTCTGATTACCTGATTTGTTCACATTTCCTAATTTATTTTCAACAGTTATAAAAAAATAATGTTGAGAGAATTTTACACATTTGTGATTTGACTTACTCAACTCCGAATTAGTCGAAACATGATGCAACTTTTAAATACGGAAAGATTTAAACAAAAAAAGTTACATAAAACTCTCTTAACAATTAATACAAACACTTCTTGTATATTGAAAAAACGCTATATATAAATCTTATTAAACACAATAAACTTAAAATTAACTAACATAATCATTAATCAATCATTAGTGACCATAAAATGACATTTCTACCCTTAAGCCTTAATTTTATCAATATTATTTATAATATTAAATATTTTGTTTGAAATGACATTTTTGCCCTTACATTTCTATCCTTAATGACATTTTTACCATTAATTTCACTTGGTATTACCCACAACACTTGTATAACTTTTGAAAATAGAGAGAGATATGTGAAAAATCAAACAAATAGAAGAAAAATTGGAATATTTTACTCAATATATTTTTCTTCTTAGATTCAAAGTACAATTCAATATTTATTTTACATAAATAATAACATTATTTGGTATTTACACATTTTTATAATCATTAACCGCAAGCATGATTGTATTTGAATTTAAAAGGCCCTACTCTATCAAATCCAAAAGCCATTATATTGTGGCTATTTGTGGCTTTAGTAATTGTCTGAAGAGGATTAAACATCATATTGTGAAGTGGTAATTGGAATTGAGTACTTTTCATTACAATACAATGAATATATATACAAACAAATATCAATCAAATATACAATCAGAGAAAAAAAAAGGAGCTGACAATCAGCAAATAGAAAATTAGGAAAGCTATATTATCTCCTAACATATCGCCTAACACGCATAAAATGGGAAAATGCTTGTAATAACCTTTTTTTTATATCTCCCATACTAATGAGATGGCAGAATCGGAGTGAAGGTATGTAAAATTCTTAGTGGGGGCATTCATAATCAAATGGTGAATAATGTAACTTGAATTTAGAGAATAAGAGGAAAACGATCTAGAAGAAAGGTTTTTGAATCTGCTTGAGTGAATGACACTTAACATATATGATATTTATATGTATCAAGAGAATAAATATATCACCTATTTACAATAATAATGAATTTAAGCTATTTCCTATGACATTATTTCCTATAACACTATTTCCTACGACACTATATTGACTATTGATACATGAACATAATTAATTCTTATTGTTTATTTCCAATATTCTAACACTCTTCCTCAAGCTGATCCATATATATTATATGCACTAAGTTTGTTACATATATAATTAACTCGAGGACCTAGAAGAGATTTTGCGAAAATATTGGTCAATTGCTCATTGGAATTAACAAAATCAATAGCTATTTCTTCGGACTGAATCTTCTTCCTCACAAAGTGACAATCAATCTCAATGCGTTTTATTCTTTCATAAAATACTGTATTTGAAGCTATATGTAAAGATGCTTGATTATCAAACACAGGCTTCATAGATTGCTTTTTAAAAATACCTAACTTCTTTAGCAACTGTTTTATCTATATAAGTTCACATGTTGCAACTGTCATTACTCAATAATCAGCTTTGACACTTGACCTAACAACCATAGTTTACTTCTTACTTTTCCAAGATATCAGATTACCTCTAAAAAGAACACAATATCCTGAGGTAGAACGTCTATCTAAGGGAGAACTTTCCTAATTAGCATCTATAAAACCACATATCTCTATATAGCCTTTATCCTCATAAAGCAACCCTCTTCATGGAGCTTCTTTGATATATCTAAGCACTCGAACAGTAGGATCCCAATGTAAGTCACATGGGGAATCAAAAAATTGACTCAACACTGTTACAACAAAAGAAATATCTGGCCTACTTACTGTGAAATAGTTCAACTTCCCAATCATTCTTCGATACCATCCAAGGTCTAATAATGGCTCCCCCTATCCTAGAAGAAGTTTGACATTAGGATCCATGGATGTATTAATGGGCTTACACCCTGTCATGCCAGCCTTTTCTAGAATACCGAAGGCATATTTCTTCTGGGAAATAGAAACACCATGTCCAGATTGTGCAACTTCTATACCCACAAAATATCGAAGCTTGCCAAGATCCTTAGTCTAAAAGTGCTTGAACAGATATTGCTTCAACTGTTCAATATCAGCGCAATCATTATCGGTAATAATAATGTCATTCACATAGACAACAAGGTAGATGCATTGATCAGGAAAATGGCACCGGTAGAAAACAAAATGATCAGTTTCACTTCTAGTCATGCCAAAGGCTTATACAACAGTACTGAAATGTCCAAACTAAGCGTAGGTGATTGTTTTAGACCATATAGAGATTTATGGAGCTTAGAGACTAGTCCAGACTCCCCCTGAGTAACAAAACCAGGTGATTGCTTCATGAAGATTTCTTCTTGTAAATCTCCATAAAGAAAAACATTCTTTATATCTAGTTGATAAAGAGGTCAGTGACGAACTATAGCCAAGGTAAGAAATAAACGAACGAAAGCAAAAAAATGTCACTATAATCAAGACCATAAATTTGGGTGTAGCCTTTAGCCACCAAACGAGCTTTCAATCGATCAATAGAGTCATTAAGGCCAACCTTCACTGAAAACACCCAACAATAGCCAACAACAGACTTACTAGGTGGTCGAGAAACAAGATCCCATGTATCATTAGAATGCAGGGCAGACATCTCATCAATCATAACTTGTCGTCAACTTGGATGAGATAGTGCTTCACCTATAGTTTTGGGAATGGAAACAGAGGACAAACTTGAAACAAAAGTATAATATTGAGGAGAAAGACGATCATAACTTAGGAAGGCATAAAAAGGATGAGGATTATGAGTAGAACGTGTACCTTTTCAAAGAGCAATGAGAGAACTGTCTGGTGTAGGATCCAAATCTGGATAAGCAACTGGTGAAGGTGGTGAGTTATCAGGGACATCTTCCATAGTAGGCATGGCACTAGTAGATGGATGAGTGCGACGATGATAAACAATAGGAGAATGTGGAAGACCGACAGAGGGACTAGGACTTGATGAACTTTGGGACTAGGTGATATGATAACAGGAGAAGGATCATAAACAGGAACAAGAAGTATAGTATTCACTTGAGAGATATTTGTAGACGAAGTGAAGAAAGGTTGTTACTCGAAAAATGTGACGTCAACAGAAACAATATAACGACCCAAATCAGGTGAATAACAGCGATACCCTTTCACGAGAATAACCAAGAAAGAGACATTTGAAAGATTTAGCAGTGAATTTGTCTTTTTCTAAAGTAAGATCATGAACAAAATAGGTACAACCAAAGGCATGCGGAGAAACATGATAAGCAGGAGTATCAGAAAATAATATAGTGTGAGGAATTTTATCATGCAACACAGAAGAGGACATGCAATTAATTAAATAACAAGGTGTAAGATCAGCATCCCCCCAAAAACAAAGAGGAACATTCTTATGAATGAGTAAAGTCCTGTTTGTTTCAATCAAATGACGATTTTTACGTTCAGCCATTTCGTTTTGTTGTGGAGTATAATGACGAGTTGTTTGATGTAAAATACCCTGTTTTGCCAAGAAATCTTGAAATTGATTAGATAAATACTCATGTGCATTATCACTACGTAAGACATGAATGACTTGACCAAATTGAGTTTTTATCTCAGCATAAAATTTTGAAAAATAGAAAACAACTCAACACGGTTTTTCATTAAAAAAACCCAAGTACAATGCGAGTAATCATCAATAAACGTAACAAAATACTGAAAGCCAAGACTAGAATTGACACGACTTGGTCCCCAGATATCCGAATGGATAAGAGAAAAAGGAGACTCATTTTTTATTGAAACTACTAGAAAAGGAAGTACGAATATGTTTCCCTTTTTGACAAGACTCACACTCTAAGGACTTTAAATTAGAGAGATGTGGAACCATCTTCTAGAGTTTGGAAAGACTAAGATGTACAAGATGACTATGAATGACAGTTGAAGAGTCTGTTAAGGTACATGCTACTGGGGACTTTGGCACAACAAGATGGTAAAGCCCTTTAAACTCACGACTGACTCCAATCGTCCTCCTCGTATTTGGATCCTGCACAAGAACAAAGTTTTTAGTAAAGGTAATAGAACAATTAAGAGATCGAATTAATTGGCTAACGATATCAAATTAAAAGGACAACCAGAGGCATAAAGAGTAGAAGTTAAAGGTAAGAGAGGACATGGTCAGGCTTGACCAATGCCAAGGACAGGAGCTTTGGTCACATTGGCAAGTGTGGCAGAAGGTAAGGAATTGGAAAAAGAAAGGGAGGTAAGAAGATCTTTATTACCACAGAGATGATCTGAAGCACCAGAATCAATTACCTAGGGTCCAAGAGATGAATGATAGATACAAGCAGTGGAATTACCAATTTGTTCAACAAATGTAGTAGAAGTCGAAGGTTGTGAGGTGGCCTTAAAGCAAAGGAAGGCCTCATAGTTTGCTGGAGTAAGGGTCACAACATGAGGTGTCAAAACTAGCTCAATCTGAGCAAAGTTAGCAAAAGCAAATTTACCATGTTCTGCCCAACAACATTCTTGCAAGTGTCCCAGCCTATTGCAAAAGGTACATCGAGACCTGTTACCACCACGTCCTCTTCCACGACCACGACCACTACAATTATCAGCATGAAAGACAAGAGATGAAGATTCTGATAAGATAGTCGGGAAGCAGAAACAGGAGGTGATGACATATCAAAAATATTATGTAATCAACGAAAGGTCTTTGATAATGTAGGAGTATTAACACTAGTCATAATCTATTGCCAAACATTCTTCAGGTCGGTTGGAAGAGAAGACAAAACAAGAACCATAAAGAACGTTTCTTGTTGCTTCTTATGCGATGCCTTATCTTTAGCATAGGGCATCATTACTGAAAATTCATGCATAAAAGAACGAGCCTTACCAAGAAAAGTTTCCATTTTGATAAACCGTTGTCGCAAAGTTGTCATGTTAGAAACAATAGAATAAAGGCACTACATATCATTGGCATAGTAATTAGAGGCTTCTTGCCACACTTCGTAACAAGTTTCAAATGGTTGGAAGAGGTCCACAATTGATGGGTCAACGGAAAAAAGGACACTGAGCAACTGCGAGTCAATTTGTTTCCATTTAGCCAACTATTTTGGGGGGACATCCTCTGACTTAGTTGTAAGGTGTTCTGACTTGCCCTAGCCAGCAAACCAAATTTTCATAGAAGACGTCCATGACTTGTAGGTGACAAAACCCGTCAATCTCTTACTTGTGATGGATGGAATAGACAATTTGGAGAGAGTAAACTACTCCTTTGGATAAGATGTAACTTCAAAATTAGAAGAACTCGTCGTTAGATAGCAACACAAAAGACCTAAAGTGTTGAACAGTCGCCGAAAGTTGAACAGTCGCTGGAAAAGGTGCCAATAAGATGCACGACAGAGATTGAGATCACCTGTAAGACGCGCCGATGAGAAATTCAAAGATTGGGATAGCGGATAAGATGCGCGGCTGAGAAATTTTATCACTTGACAGTGATCTAGGACAGCTGAACAGAGCCAGATCGAAACCTGCTTGAATTTAGAGAATGAGAGGAAAGAGATCTAGAGGAAAGATTTTTAAATCTACTTAAGTAAATGATATTCAGCATACATGATATTTATGTATCAAAAGAATAAATACATCACCTATTTAGAAAACAATAATAATGAATTTAAACTATTTCTTATGACACTATTTCATATGACACTATCTTAGCTATTGATACATAAACCTAATTAATTCTTATTGCTTATTTCTAATATTTTAACAATGTACAAATATAAAATGATGTATGTATATCACTTTATATGTGTAAGTAACATTATTGTAAAAGAAAACCCTATTGAAAATGTTGCTTCTGTTTATTTGGTAAACGAATTTAACATGGGGTACAATTGCTAGAAAGCATTAATTAATGAAAGAGTAATGTCACTAGCTCTGCCAAAGTCAGATATACAATAAGTTGTCAAGAAAAGTTACATAGCACTATCCTAGGTCAATGCTCAACAGCTACCCACATAAAGAAAAGTCAACAGAAGAACAGTAACTAACAAAAGATTTGATCAAAGATTACATCCAAATAAAGTAGAGTTTGCAGACCATTTTTGGCCAATCAGATTCCAGCAACAATTCATTTACATGTGGAGAGAGAATCTAGCAGAACAGAAGATAATTTACACAAGAATAACAAAGTTGGGGTGCAAATTTAGTGGCACTACACCAACAATTTCTAAGTTCTTTATTAATTTTCTTTGGAACTTGTTTACTGCTCTTTTCACTCAAGATAACTACATATTTCAATAAAGAAGATCTGCATAAATATTGGGCTTGGAAACTCAAATAAGGGAGGCTCCCATTGCAGGTCGAATGTTGAGACTTGTCTCCTAGAGCAAATGTGCTTTACACCTACAGTCTGCACCTTGCTATAACTTAGCAGATGTGACTATAAAATCAGCGGTAAAAGGAATGCCAAGAAACACAAAGTTAAGTGGTCTGCTATATGCACACCACATCTACGCCTGCACACAACAAAGTATCACCTACTTAAAATTTTTAATTGTATGGCTCAAATACTGGCACGACACCTGGTGTGCAAAATGCATTTCTCCAAAGTAAATATTCCTTATGAGGTCCAGAGAACTTAAGGCTTATTAGATTCTGTTTACAAAGATGAAGTACAGAAGTTAACATCTCCACTTAAGTAAACCAGCAGAAGGATCAAGGTAGATACCAATCAGCAATAGCAATCAAAGGATAGGTCTTATTACAGGAAACGTTTCACATACTCCACACATTTTGTGGAGTATGGTACTCCACACCACTATCAGCCATTGATTAAATATTTTTAAAAAAAGAAAGGTTGAGATTTCTCAAGGGCTACTTCTTCAGCAGGTCACCATTAACCACCGGAAACTACTGTACCACGGGAAACCTCCATGGCAGAACCAGCCATCATCCTCCACCTTCACTGCCCAACGCCAGCTGCTATCCAACCACGACCCAACGATAAGATTGAAAAGGAACGGAAAAGAAATCAAGATTGAAAAGTGATAAAGAACAAGATTGAAACTTTGAAATCGAAAAAAATCAAAACTGACACAAAAGTGATAAGAACAAGATTGAAAAGGAATCAAGATTGATTAATTTTGGGGTCTCTAAGGTTGGTGGAGAAAGATGATGAACCACAGTGAGATCCTACAAACATCATCGCCGGAACACCATCAACAAAGGAGGCGATGGGCGGCTTGTGGTTGTGGGTGCACGGTGGTCTTTGCTCTGGACGGTGGGGTCTTTGCTCTGGACGGTGGACATTTGGGGCAGAAGAGTGGTGGCGCTGTGTTCATGGTAGCCAGTGGTGGCGCTTCCTTACCTTATTGCATGCTAAATTAATCTGCATCATTAAAATTGATTATGTTCATATGACAACCTCAAACTACAAATTATTAATGTACCCAAAAAAAAAAAAACTACAAACTACTAATGACCTATGGCATATGTGATGACAAATAGTTACAAAAAAGTCTACTTTCTAAACGGCTATTCAGTAATCATGTTTTACCGGACTGACCTTTCAGCTTGAACCTTTAGCTTAAGATCACTGACCATACATGTTGGGCATTCCCTGTTCAATTATCACATTAGCAGATAAATTAGTTCAAAATGCATTGAACAACAATGACAAAAATAAATAAACAAAGATAAAAAAGAAACTGCATTGTAAAATAGAACTGAGAAATGGGGTAACTACAGTACCTGAGGTCTCAGCAGTCAAACTAATCCACAAAGCCCTAGTGAGATGCGCTTGCATTGTACTACTATCTTAGTTTGTCATGCAGGTCTCCAACAAGAAAGGGCATAAATTATACGCCCCTTCCAACCTTGCAACAACCACTGGTTATCTTCATCAATTACAAAATCCTTGTGGTAGCTAGACTTTACTTTCTCCATTGCTATCTTCACTGTCTCACGATCAAAAGGTTGTTGCAAAAACCCAGCCCGTAGAATACGGGCTTGCCATTGCTTATATGTCTCTGGCCTCTCTACTCTTTCACAGCCTTCACAAGCTATAACATTTAATGCTTCCCTCCCAAATATCTCTTTCTCAATCAGCATCCTCTCCCAGTCCTCACGAGGCACAATAGTTTCAAGCATATCAAATAGTGATGAATAGTGAAACAGTGCCTCCCGGAAACGGGTAACAAAGAAAGGGGCATTAAAGGCCCCATTCATGATGCCATGAATGAATATATTTGGGTTGATCTTCCTTATCAAACTGAGGAAATTATTCCTTGGACTGTCCACTACCACAGATTCATCCAGCAAGTTCTTACCTCTATAAAAACAGGTAACAACAAGGAACTCGTCCCTATCGATCTTGAGTTCCTCAAGTTGAATCGTTTCCCATTTCTTTGCTATGGCATTATACTCAAATGGAACATTAAGGAATTCAGCATAAGCTGCCAAGCGGCGTCCTGTTTCTATAACTCTCTCTGCAGGCCTGAAACCAGGTTGTGGGAAGTCTATTCCTGTAATTCGAAGCTTTGGTGGTCCTCCTGTTCTCCATGAAAGTCGCTGTATAAAAGTTGGCCACTGAAAACCATAAAGGATACCAAAATCTATAACATGGACCCTCATTGAATTTGCTGAAGATGTCCTTATTGTGACATTTGAGGTAAAATTAGAAATTTTCCTAAAAGGGCATGCAGCAAGGTATAGATGATAAGCTTTTAGAATATCAGCAGCTGATGTTCTTTTACTAACAAGTCCTTTATAAATTTGGCTTCCAGTACCAGCCAAGCGTGCCTCAAGGCCATCTGCAAAGATATGAGCCAACCTCTGATTTCCATCCCCAAAAGGGTTTGAGTGCTGCCTGATCTGCTTTAGCAACTCATGCGCATTCCTATAGTCATCTGCTGCAACAGCTTGTGCACAAAGAACCAGAAGTGTTCTCAAATCGATCAGTTCCTTTTTCCCACTTTGTTTCTTACCACGTCCTTTCCCACCATTGGAAGCTTTTGATTGAGCACTAGGCAGCACTGTCTTGCTTGTCTTATTCTGCAAAGCATCACGACGAGCAACTAAATGGTCCTTACCATCTCCTGCACAATGAAGCAGGATTATATCAATCATACTTGACCGCAATGTTGGTTCGGAATAAATTGCTGCTTGCTTGTTGCTTCTATTTTCTTCAACATCTCCCTCTTCCCTGTGAGGATGCTTCCTTCCTTTGGATTCAACAAAAACACATTCCCCCTCATCCTTCTCCACCTTAACCGACAACTCATCCATTCCCGCTTTTGGCTCTACTGGTGACAAAATAGCCAACAGCCTATTTCCACTTGGAAGAAACTTACTAGCCTCCTCAACACCCTTCTGAAACTGCCAAATGGATTGGCTCTCACTGTTCAGATCAGGGACCTGAAGAATACTGCTTGGAGAGTCCACAGGCCCTTCCACGCTACTTATTACACTATTAGAAGAGCTATAAGATGACTGTGAAATGTTATTACCTTGAACACTTCGAGGAGGAAAGTCACCTGAGTTTGGAAGCAAGAAATTATCAGTAAAAATGCTGCTGAGATCACCATTAGTACCATGACAGTTACCATAATTTTCAGAGAAGTTATTACCTCTAACCCCACCATTTTGATTGATAAGAATTGGATTTCGTACTGGTGAAGGTGGGTACTTTTCACCCAGCACCTCATAGAATGATCTCTCAGCTGCTTGAAGATCTAAAGAATCCTGAAGCATGCATGTCTTGTCTTCCATGTCTTCTTCCATAAGGATTTGACTGATGTAACTCAAAACTGCATCAGAAAAATCACAGTCCTCTGGAGAATGTTCCTCATGGGTCACAGTAGAGGATGAAGGTGTATTAGCTGATATTGGATCCAACTGAAGATAATCAAATTCCATATTTTGATCAAAGAAGGCATTTTCAAATCTGGGTCCAGTAGCAAATCTTTGATTCTGCAGAATTGGCAAAGATTGATTTCCCAACCGGATTTCATCTGTGGAACCAGTAAATCCCAGAAGGTGTGGATCCATTGTCATCAAATTTGCAAGATTTTCGTATAAAATTTCAAACTTTAGTCCAAAATAAATCTTCAATAACAACCTTTCTTCTCTTCAAATCACTGGTCCTTCTTTCTGTATCTTTCAGCAACAGACACCCTTCAGAAACCAACAGAAACATTAAAATACTCACCAAAACCTCTAAACGTGAATCATGACGTGGGGAACAAATGAAATTTCAAAGCTATGAATAGAAAGATTAAAAAAAATATGGATTTAAGAGCTAGATATAACCAAATTTATCAAAAATGACAAACGAAACATAATCAAATATGCCACTTGTTTTTCTCATTAAGATGAGACCAAGGACTCAAATTTCAACATGAAGCTCAATAAAATGAAAAAATAAAAATAAAAATCAATAGGCATATAAGAAAATGAAAGCCGGAGAGTGAAGCAAATGAAACCCACCCCAGCAGGCAGGGAAAAAAATGAACAAGGTTTGACCTTGAGAAGAAAAGCTTACCTCCTAAGACCCACACCATAAGTTCGTAAGACAAAGTAACAGAGGAGTACAAGAGCGGAAGGGTGCGAAGATGAGAGCTTATGATTTGTTATGTAGCTGAGTTGTGTGCAAAAGGAAATGCAGTGAGAAAGTGTGGTGGACCCTGAGCCAAAATCAGGTACAATCATAACCGTTGATTTTGGTCAACGCTCTTGACCACCGGCAATAGCCCATCCAAATCAACAAAAGTGACCGCTTTTCTATTTCTCTCTAATTTTTTATATATATATTTTTAAAAGAAATTATACCTTTTTTGAACTGTTAAAAGAAATTATACTTGAACAAACAAATTTATCACAAAAACTTTCACAAACTCTCCTAAGTTAATAGAAAATATTTAATTTCAGTGTAGCTTTTTCAAATGGTGATAGTCTTAAAGTGTGTCAAAAGTTTGAGAATAAAATTTGTATAAAAGTCTTAATAAATCTTTTAACTCTAATTATTTCAAACAGAAAGTATTAGATAAAAAATGAAAATATTTAATATTTTGACAACTCAAAAGTTATTTAATATATTGTTTAAATAATACTGACTCCATTTTTTTATTATCTTTTTAGAAAATTTATTTTATTTAATTTTATTTGTCATTTTAGCAAATCAATGAAGCATAAATTATTTTTTTTCTAACTTCACCTTCATTTTGTATACAAGCAATTGTTTTTGTAAATTTAGGTAACGAGAAGTGATTAAGTAAGATCTTTCTCAAAATGATGACTCTAGAATTTGAACATCTGTCATTATAGATAATTTTACCTTTGATAAATAAGTAAGAGAGAAAATTAATAAAATGATAAAAATATTTTAAGTATTTCAATAAAGAACAATTTAATCAAATACAATTACTTTTGCTTATAATGAAGGTAAATGATTTTTTTATTTCTTGTGTAATAACCTTAAAAAATAGATAAAAAAAAGAATAGAAAGACTAATAAAATTATTAAAAATATTTATTAACTAAAAAAATATAAAATTATTCTTTATGTAATTCACTATAAAAATACTTTTGTCATCCCCTCCCCAACTCCATCATGGCAGCGTGGGCAAGTTTAATGTTTTTGTTAGAAAGAAATTATTTGATTGGATTTTTTTAATATTATTGTGGAATATTTGCTTATTTACTTTTTACCTATTAATTGGAGCTGTTAAACTCTGCTTTTCCGTCTTCCGTCTGCATCTAGGTTGAAATTTTAAAGGCAATGTTAATCATGTCAGTCTGATTTATTTTACACAGACAAGATATCTTATAGACTTCAAAGACCAACAATCACTACCCCTCCTTTTTATTTTTCTTTCTCTGTCATTCTCCCTTCCCATCAACGATTTCCATGTTGTTGGTGTCATCTCTATTTCTACAAAGTCTATGAAAGTAGTTTTTTTTTTAAAAAAAAAATTTCATGTAAAAGAACTTAATTTTGTTTAACCTGACCCTTGTAACCCCAAACAAGCACTAATTTATTTTTTTTACAATATTGGCAATAAGATCTTAACCTAAGACTTTATGTAAACTACTTAGACTCTTTACCACTAACTCAATCATAATGGCATAAACAAACACTTGATCTAAATTAAGTTTTACCTTCACAATTAAAATTGGCCAAACTCAAAAACATTGAGTAACTATATACATGCAGACCAGCCAGTTTATCACACACACACATATTATATAGTAAAACTGACTTCAATCTAGGAGATGCATTGATGACTTGAATTTAATAAATATAATTAATAATTGTTGAAGTAATCAATATATACATATATATACTTGAATTTAATAAATATTATTGGTGATCCTCTAAATAATAATTTTATATAATCTAATTAAACAACAAAAATAATGTTATCACTTAATTTTTAAATCACACCTTGGTATGAATCAATAATAAATTTGAAAATTGTGTTATTAGTTAAGAATTGTGTTAGACTCTTAAAATGTCCAACTATTATGTCTATTTTGGTAAGAAGTTATGAGAGAAACAGGAGGAAAAATGATAAGAAATTAATATTCTCATTATGTAAGAGTTTAAAAATTTAGGTAAAAATAAGAGTTTAAGATATAAGAATAGGAAGGGAATGTGAGGGAAACTATATCCCTTTAATGTAAATATAAATTTAACAAATTCTGCTGAATTTTCACAATTTTGAAGTACATAGTATAAGTTAAAAATTGTGTTGAGTTCCTAAAATGCTTAGGCTGTGTGTCTATTTTGATAAGAGATAACTAGAGAATAGAAGAAAAATGATAAGAAATAAATATTCTCTTTATTTAAGAGTATGAGAATTTTTGTAAAAGTAAGAGTTTAAGATATAAGAAAGAGAAGTGAATGTGAAGAAAACTATATATCATTTTAATGTGAGTATAAAGTTATAACAAAATTTAATGGGTTCGATATTTTAATTGAACATTAAAACAAATTTGGAGCACATATTATTACTCAATTATTTTGTAAAAGTAGATAAATATGATTCATTTTGTTATTTTTATAAGTTTAAGGTTTTTTTTAATACATATTGATACATGATAAAAGAAAAATATAACATGCAAGAAAACTTTTAATAAATTAAAGTGTTAAAGTAAGTTTTAGTATTATATTTATTGATATGTATAATGATTTAAATAAGTTCACTCAGTTTAATATTGTTATTCATAAATTTTCAATGATTAATACTATAAACATTGGGAGGGGATTTACTTACATCTAATGTAAGTAAAAAAGACTCACACTCAATCTTATACACTTTATTTTATTGTGATCATGTGGCTACTATTTATCTCCTATCGTAGCCACAAGATCACAATAAAATAAAAGGTATAAGATTTAACGTAAGTCTTTTTTACTTACACTAAGTATAAATGGTTCCTTTCCCATAAACATTATATATATTACAAACTCATGCGCAAGTATGAAAAATAAAAGAGTTTAAAAGAATCAAAAAAATCTTTTTAAGCCAATTTTAGTACTCTATTAATTAAAGTGCATAATAATTTAAAGAAGATAATTCAATTTAATTTTATTGTTCATAAACTTATAATGATGAATACTATAAAAATAGAACATTACATATATTACAAACCCGTGCATTGCACAAGTATGAAATCTAGTCTATAATACTAATTATGGTTGTTTACTTGATTTAAAAAAAAAAGTTTAAGGGATCGGGTTGTTATTAATTCAAACCACAAACCTCGACAAGGGCTTATAACTTGCAAATTAAAAATCATCAATAGAAATCAATCCCAAAACCTTTAGGTAATATAATTTGACCTTACAAGTTGAGTCAATCCTTTATTTGAGTTTATTTCAGTTTGATAATTATAAATGCATTGAATAAGGAAATATGTGTTAATTTATGACTAAAATGCACAGACGCCCCCTTGAATCTTGGGTGAATTGTATATGAACACTCACAACAAAAAAAGGAAACAATTATTAATTTAGAAACTAATTAAACTATGTAACATGTAGCAACATGATAATTGACTCACATGGTGTCAATTTAGAAACTAATGACATGTAGTAATAGGGTAACTGACCCATGTGGTGAGGCATTTAACTGCGGCTAAACGTCCATTTCTGGAAATTTCTTTTCTCACTCTAGCTTTCTCCTCCTTTTCTTTCTCCTTTTCTTTATTCCAACAAATTTCAAAGGTTAGAGAGACAACTTCACTGGTGCCTAGAACCATCATCATTCATTGAGCAAAGATAACGTTTTTATTCATAGAAACAGAAATTGTAACACCCTAATAACGGTAACTTAGTATATTAGAATATACCTGGATAAGCAGTATTAGTTATGTTACTTTGAACTTAACATACTACTAATCCAAATCATTTAAACAAATAATAATGGAAAGCCTTACGGAAAACTAAAAGTTATACATATAACATCGTCACAAAAGGGCTCATTGTATACATAATTTCATACAACTAAAAGCATGTAAATAAAATACAAGTTTTTGAACTAGAAAACATGAAAACTATCTTTGTCTTCACACTTCTTCTTCTTGTCTTTGGATGAACCTCTACCTGGATTTACATGACAACAAACGGGGTGAGAAATCACATTTCTCAGTATAAGTATACCAAAACCAGCAGTTTAAACATTCGCAATAAATAAACTCAACTGAACTAATACTTCTTGCATAAGAAATAATTACAACTCTCTCTTTATGTAACGTTCTTAAGCAAACTATAATTCTGTTCTGATAACTGAAACACGATGATATCAAACAACCACTCATACAATCATTTGAGATCATCAACCAGACAACTGCTCATATAGCTGTCACCGAAGGTACCAAACAACACATTAACAACAATCGCACAAATATATCCAATCCAAACAAAACCAAATTTAAATAATGCAATGATGAGATGATGTATGTTATGTTCAAAGAAAAATGCATGATAGTGTAGGTGCAATATCATAAATACTTAACTATTCCCCTTGGTAGGGAGGGAATCTGATACAACAACAAGTAACCTCCTATAACCTACCAAGTAGGGAGGGAGTCTGCTATCATATCATGTAACCTCCTATAATATACCATAAACTGGGTAGATATCGCCACCAAATATGAGTGGATGCCTCCACTATCCGCTCTCTAGGAATAGCAAGCATATGTGATATGTGATGTGTGTGTAAATGCGAAGTTATGTCCTAACTTTAACATAACCACCACATAACCTCATACTAAGTTCATCTTGCATTATTAACTCCACCTCTTCTCTGTGGGAGCATTCATGCACTACGACATTTAACCAATGTCAACTAGACTTAGTATACTACTATCTTTGCATTACTAACTCTCTTTCACTCTTTGAGAGCTCTTCATGCACTATGGCATTCACCCTTGCCAGCTAGGGTGTTTAGCACTTAACTTTTGCTACTCGGCACCTCGGCCCTTAACTCTTGCCACTTAGGCACTATGGCACTTTACTATTGCCAACTCGGCACCTCGACCTTTAACTCTTGCCACTTAGGTACTATGGCAAGTGGCACTATGGCACTCTACTATTGCCAACTCGGCACCTCGGCCTTTAACTCTTGCCACTTAGGCACTATGGCACTCTACTATTGCCAACTTACTTCTTAAATCTCTTTTCACCTCTCTTATGACATCTGTGCAACTTTAAGTTATTTAAGAAACTAAAACTCTTTATCTATGGCAATCCATGTCTAATGGATGCACAACTTTACTCTTATCTTTCCTTGTATGCCTCTAGGTTTTTCTATCTAAGAAATACCCTCTCTAGTGCCTCAACACATTCTACTAGGCATAACCAAAGGATTCTATCAACTAAAGGACTTAAAGCATTCAAAACAACATTTTTGAAGCTTCAGGGTCTCATGTCGCGGCACCTAACTCTCGGGTGCAACTTCTACGTAGAAAACTGCCCCACGCCGTAACATGCTCACGCCTCGAGCCATGCCGCGGCATGACATGCAGAACTCAAATTCTGCAGAATTCTGCAAAAATCGTGCACTGTTCTATTGATTTTTCTCTTGGATTTTGGCCATTTCTATCAAATCTCTTGGTGATTATGAGTCCCTAATCAGTTCTTTAACACATAGAAAATATCAAACACCAACTTAAACCTCTTAATTTGGATTATGGATTAAAATGCCTCATACTTTAACCTAAACCCCTCTTTGGGCATTTAGGATCTAAAAATGAATAGCTTTAGTTTTTAATCCAAACTCTTTGCATGAATAAATCATAAACATCTCTTATAATTCATCCAAGCAAGAAAATTACTTACAACATCTCTAGAACTCAAAATGACACATTAAACCTCAAATAGGCTTAACATGGAAAATGAGGAAGAAGATGAAGTTAGAGCTCAAGAACCCCTACCTCTTGCTGGATGAAGATCTTGAAGCCTTGAACTTGCTCTTGGATCTTTCCCTTTTGCTTTCCTTCTCTTCCTCTTCCTTTCTCCTCTTTCTTCCTTCGGTTTCTCTCTTCTCCTTTCTCTCTTTTTTCTTTCTTTTCTTTCTTTTATTTTTGGTTCCTGCCGTGAGTAGCACTTTGCTACTTATAGCAAAATTCTCATACTGCTAAGAACACTTAGATTCCTCCAAATCCAGTATTCTAACTTTTAACAGATTCAAAATAAATCCTAAGATTCATTAAAAATCATGTTGTACTTCTTCTCCACTTTTCCATATCTGTTAGAAGTCAATCCGATATTAAAATGTACAACCAGTATGCCTAAAAATACCAAATCAATTTCGATTACTTTGAAACTTTAACCATACCTTATTACCTCATTTGTGATCTAGAAACAAATTATCTAAACTTGTTTCCCTTCCAATAGCAATTTATGTTATTCTCTGAGTCATTTTAGGCTACTTTTTACACTCAGAGTTGCAACAAAGTACCTAAACTAACTCAGTTTGTCACAAAACTTCACTAACATATCAAACAAGTCATATGCTACCTTTGTACACATATAAAAGTGTAATATGTATTTCTGGAATGTTACAAAAACGGGTACCAATCCTTGAGATTGAAACCAAACCAAAGATCTTTTGCAGATCACCATGAGAATTTATGATGACTTATGAGTTTTTTTCTCTATAAGTTATTGTTGACGCCAATTTTCTCCCTTTTCTCCAAACCAATTCTTTCTTTTTCTAATACTCAGATGCTAATTTTCTCTATGCGCAAACAACTTCAACCTAGAGCAAAGAGCTAAGCAAATGGTGTGGTGTGAATTGTGATTAAAATTTAGAATGAAAATCAGTTGTCAAGTTCCACAAAAAATATAAAAACTTTGCAACCAGTTGTAGTTAGCAAGGGTTGATCCATAAAGAACTAATTCAATTAACACTATAAATTGATTCCTAATTTTAAACTCTCAAAAACAGTAAACAGTAAAAAGGGGTTTGGTTTATTAAAACTAAAAACAGAAATTGAGTTTAAAGTAATAATAGTAAATACTATTTGAATTACCAATTAAAAGACAATGGTTAAGAGATGAAATTCACCACTAGATTTATATGATTATGCTAACTTACATTCCCTTTATACCAATATAACCAATTATGCTTTTATGTGATTGTGAGATAAATCTCTTGTTTTCCTTAAGTTTCACTTAATTTAGCAACCGCTCAAATTAAATCCTAATCATTAATTATTTGTAAAGCAACTACTCTTACACCTACCTAATGGTTGTATTAAGATTTAGAAAATCAATCACACTAACATATAATCACACACCAGGATTAAATTACTTAGATCATATGTCTCACTAGTCCTACCACCGCAACCGCGCATAGTAATCCTAGTTTTACCACTTTTAAAATTGGAAAAAAAGCATAAAAACCTTTATACCGAATTAAGATAAAAAACATATGAATAAAAACTCAATTGAATTGATATAAAGAGATATGCAAGGTTCACATAATCAAAACTAGGGTTTCATCTTCCCTTAACTAAATAAGAAGATTAGCTACACATGGGAAATTCAAAATCAAAAGAATAACAGAAGAAAGACATCATCTAGAATAAAAAAAGAGAAAAAAACTAAAGATCAAACTAGTTTCCAAGGTTTGAGGTTAATTGATGCTCGAACCCGAGTCTCCAATCTTTGATCGAATCTTTCTCTTGCTTGTTCTTCGTCTTCTCCTTAGTTCATTGGCGGCTTCCAGTCCAGAGATCCCCCTTTTTGAACCTTAGGCAACCCTATTTATAACTTTGGATATGTAATGCATCATTAGAATTCGTATCTGCGATGACACGGGCCGTGTCGTTTGACACGTCCTACCCCGTGTCAGGGTCTGTCAGCATAATTTCAGCAAAATTAGAAGTCAGAGAGGAACATGGCGTACCCCGTGTCAGAGGACACGGGCCGTATTGTTGGTCAACGCTCAAAAACTGGATCTCCTTGTGATGCCAGAGAAGTACACGGCCTACCCCGTGTCTAAGGACACAAGCCGTGTCTTCTAGTTTCTTCATTCTTGGTCTTTTCTCCTTGAAGGCTCCATCATTCAACGATTTCCTGCAAAGCACAAATGATCGCTTATAATCACATTTAAGCATAGTTTCATAAAATATGATTAAATTTGAAATCTAGAAGCTAGCCAAATGTTAATAATTAAGCACAAGTGGAGTCCAATTAAGTCAGACTTAAAGCACTTAGAGTGTATAAATAATCAACAGATCAAATACCCTCACACTTAGCCTTTTGCACTCCTGGACAAAAACGTAAGACCAAATCAGGGAACAAGGAAAAACATAGCAAATTCAAAAGCTAAAAACTTTAAAGACTCAATTCCAAATGATATTCAAGAACGGCAAAAGTTTATAAGCAAGAAGAGGGAGAAAAGATTTAAGGGATCAAAACATTCAAGAGATAAAAATTCTTCACATCTCAAACTAACAAGCAAAGTATTTTCAATTTGAAAAGCATGAATTAAGAATGATAGATCCTCACAAGATACACTATCAATCTCTCAAGTGTTTATAAGATAAGTATTTCACTCAATTCAACCCATGAAAAATGCACTACCATAAGCTTACTTATCTTCTACTTCTCCACTACTCAAACATATGCACACACAAATCAAGAAGACTTTATTCAAGGATGTAATGAGGCCAAGGTAAGGGAAGGACATAATATGGATATGGCAAGATAAGTACCTAAGAGAATAAAAGAACATTGGGGAAGAGCTCAATTGACAAACATGAAATTTTATCCCCCCAAATCTATATAATGTACATCCTCTTTACATATTTCTTTCCTTTTTCTTTCTTTTCTTTTACAACCTTTCTTGCATTCATTCTTTTTCTTTGCTTTTTTTTTTTACCAAACATTTTACATATTGTACATCAATATCAATTTGCACAACCCCCACACTTGTCCTATTAAATATTTGCAAGCAAAAGAACTTTTCCAATAAAAATGAACCAATATTCTCTCATTCCCTAAGGTAAGGTAAAAACATAGTTTTTCACATAATGCATGTAATGAGCTAAGACAAAGGATAGACAAATCGACTCAAGGAGGTTAATCATTACCCTTCATCCGCCTCCTATGGGTGCATACTTCCTTAAGAAACTTGGCATATTTCATGATTTACAAGATTACATGTAATAATGGAATATTGACTTCTACTTTCCTGAAAGTCTCAAGAAAATCTCTATCCTTCTCAGCCTCATTGCTCTTAGTCTTAGCCAACCTACTAGGGAATGAAGCCTTAGTGACATATTTAGGAAGGGGTGTAGGAATGCTTACCTTAGGGACCTTAGAGTTTTGCCCCTCCTCATTTACCTCCTTTGGCTCTTGATCCTTCTCTTTAGTGACTTGTGGGGGAGGTGGAGGTTTATCTAACTTCTTACCACTTCGCAATATGACAACACTAACATTTTCCCTCGGATTCACTTATGGTTGTGAGGGAAGTCTCCCAAAAAGTTGGCTCTGAACCTTGTTGATTTCTATGGCTAACTGCCCTACTTGGTTCTGCAAGGTATTGATTGTGGCCCTTATTTCTTGTTGAAATTGAATGTTGTTAATGGTCATTTGCCTTATTAGCTCCTCCAGTGACGACTCAGGTTTCCTAGGAGCTTGAGCTTGTTGTTGCCTCGGAGGGAAATATGCTTGTCTCTATTGAAATAGTTATTGATTAATTGAAATAGTTATCTAGGACCTTATCCATACTTGTGTGGTTTAGAAAATCACTAGAATTGTGATTTTAAGATAAACTAGATATAAGTTTGATAAGAAAGTGTACGTATCATAGATGTATAATTTATTCTCTTATAATCCAATATAAGTTGAATGTGCAAATTTATATAAGAATACTTTATTATCTCATTAAGATGGTTGAAGTAGAGTATTAGCTAAAGTTGGTTTTGTTACATGTTTGAGTTGAACCATAGAACAATTATCATAATTAAGGAAGTGAGTCAAACTCCTTAACCTTGCAAAATAGTGAGTTAAACTCTTTGCTTAGAAGATAATTGAGAGAGGTAAGTGTCAGTACAACACTTCACCTAGGATAAATTAGTGAGCTAAACTGTTTGTCAAGCACATGAGGAATATGATCAACCTTATGTAAGTGTAGTAAAGTGAGTCAAACTTACTAACACGAGCCTTGGGATGAGTTAAGTCCTAAGTTAGGCATTGAAGCGAGTTAAGTATTTTGTCAAGTTTAGTTGATGTTATATAGTTGTATGGGTGATTGTGTAATGTCGAGATATATTAGATTTATATACATTATACAGTTGTATGGACAACAATATAATGTGATTATTAATTATATTTATAAGTGATTTACATTAATGAGTTCTATGAAGTACATGTTTAATTACTAAGAAATTTTATGTTCTTACCCCTTTTTGTGTTTCCATGGTAAAAGCATGTCAAAACCCCTTACCGAGGATTAAAGAAGCTAAGGGAAATGCAACGAGAAAGTAGATAATTTTACTCTTACTATTTGAGAACTTTTGTATATTTTTACGATGAGATGTAGTTATGATGTATATATAACACTTTGCATTTAGAGGCTTTTGATGTATATATGTATGACCTACTTTTATCGTGACTCTCTTTATATAATTTCTTTAAATATATATTAATAGAAGTATAGTAAGAATAGAAGTGACATGATTAATGCTTTATATCTTTACATATATAAGTTATATCAAGATATTAGTATTAGGGTGTTACATTCTGGTATCAGAGCAATTCATCCTGTTGAGCCGGGGTATGGACTAACTATGCGTAGACAAGTTAGTAGTTTAGATGTATGTTGTGTATTTCTTATCTCTTTTGAGATATGTTTGCATAACTTGCATTAGTTATGAATGTTATTAGCTACTGTTACACTAATACATTGTATAGAGACTAATCAACTTGATATTGGATGTGTTGTATGAACAGGATACTATGGTTTCTCCTAGGCATAGTACTAGAGGAAATAAGAATTCTTCTAGTGAAGGCAATGACATGGCTGAAGCATTAATGGTAATGACCAAGGCTATGCAAGATCAGACATCAACTATTAATAGAAGGTTGGATAGGTTGGAAACTGAGAGACAATCAAGACCCCCACCTGTACCACCACTAGTCCAGCCAAAGCAACCAGTTCAAGAGGCTCCAATTGGAAGGAATCAGAACTTCTAGGATCTCTCAAAGTTCAGGAAGTCTACTCCATCATCCTATATAGGTAAGTACGACCTAGTTAGAGCTGAGGGTTGGCTTAAAGAAATGGAGAATATTTTCACAGTTATGGCTTGCTCAGATGAGCAAAAAGTCCTTTTTGCTTCCTATATGTTAGAGGGGGAAGCAAAGGATTAGTGGACATATATGAAAATAATGTTTGATGCATCAGGGACTCAAGTTACATGGGAGATCTTCAAAGGATCTTTTCTAGAGAAGTTCTTTCTGTGGAATTTGCATAATGTAAAAGAGATGGAGTTCTTGAAGCTAGAATAGGGAGAGCATGTCTATTGGTCAGTATGTGGTCAAATTTAATGAGTTATCAAAGTTCTCATCCTATACCATATTTCACACAGATGAAAAGTGAAAGTTTGCGAAGTTTGAGGAAGGACTAAGAGGGGATATTCAGAGGGCTATTAGACCTTTAAAGATTTGAGATTTTTCATCAATGGTGAACAAGTGTCGGATAATAGAATCAAGTGATTTGCAATTCCAACCAGAGTAGACAACACAGAACTTCCAGAAGAGGAATAGGTTTGATGACATAAAGAGTATTCCCAAAACCTAACTACCCGCAAGCTAAGGGTAAGCAGGTTCAAGGAGGAGTAGGGGGACTTAAATGTCCTAAGTGTGGGAGATAGCATAGAGGCAAACCTTGTTTGGCAGGGCAGTCAGTTTGTTATGCAAGTGTTCAGCCAGGGCATATGTCTAGGGATTGTCCATAGAAGCAGAAACTGATGTTCACTCTTAGACTGCAAGCTGCGGGAAGAGTTTATACTCTGAGCGGTAAAGATGTAACCCAGTTATCAGATCTGATCCATGGTAAATGCATAATCCATGATCACCTTTTAAATGTTTTATATGATTTCGGAGTATCTCACTCCTTTGTTTCTTGTGATTGTGTGAATATGCTTGATTTTCCTATGACAGACCTTCCTTTTGATTTATCTATTTCCACTCCCACCAGTCAATCAGTTACAACTTCTGAAGTTTGCTTAGATTGTTGTATAAAGTTAGATGATAGGATATTCTTTGTGAATCTTATTTGTTTACCATTAGTAGATATTAATGTTATTCTTAGCATGGATTGGATGTCCTCCAACCATATAGTTTTAAATTGTGTAGATAAAACCCTTGTGTTTATATCATATGTATCTATTAAAGTTGTTCCTTCCGAGTCTATGTATCTCAATGCAAACCAAGTAAATCACTGTTTGGAGGAGGGAGCTTAAGGGTATGTTCTCATTTTCTCTCTTAGCATAGAGGTTGAGCAGAGTTTGGGTAATATACCAATAGTGAGGGAATACGCAGAAGTATTTTCAAGTGATATAGTGGAGTTGGCACCCACGAGAGAAATATAATTTTCTATAGATTTAGTACTGGGAATGGGACCTATCTCTATAGCACGCTATAGAATGACACCCCTAGAACTAGTAGAGCTTAAGAAGCAAATAGAGGAATTGTTAGAAAGATAATTCATTAGACCGAGTGTTTCTCTTTGGGGAGCACCTGTGTTATTAGTAAAGAAGAAGGATGGTACCATGAGACTTTGCGTAGATTATAGGCAATTAAATAAGGTAACCATCAAGAATAAGTATATGTTTCCTAGGATAAAGGACCTTATAGATCAATTGAGAGGAGCATAAGTGTTCTCAAAGATTGATCTACGATCGGGATACCATCAGATAAGGGTTAGGAATTAGGATATTCCTAAAACTGCTTTCAAGACTAGGTATGGACATTATGAGTATCTTGTTATGTCCTTTGGATTGACTAATGCACCAGCAGTGTTCATGGATTACATGGATATGATTTTTAGGCCCTACTTAGATCAATTTGTGGTAGTATTCATAGATGATATCCTAATCTATTCTCAAACAATGGAAGAATATGTGTTGCATGTTAGAATAATCTTAGAAATCCTTAGGGAGAAGAAATTGTTTGCCAAGTTATTAAAGTGTGAGTTTTAGCTTACAGAAGTTCAGTTTTTGGGCCATGTGATCTCTCAAGGAGGGATTTGATAACTCTTAGAAATAAGAGTTATTACTATCCTTTTAGCTTAATCATTGTTCTTGTTTTGATCAATTTTGGAGAAGAACTTCAAGTTTTGTTTGATTGAGTAAAATTCTGTGTTAATCTGATTAATTGTGAAAAGTCAAATTCTGATATGTTATTCTTGAAGGTTTGATTTAATTTTGAGCAGGTTTTAAATGTGTAATTGCTGAAGGAATTGCTCTGGGATGTTTTGGAATGCTGCAGCTTTGGGGGAGCGAATCATTATAAGATAAAATCATTTCTAACTCAGCTCTTGCCCACTAGAAGACAAAATACCTGCTGCACTATACTTAAAAGGAAGAAAGAGAATACAATGCAGCAGCTGTGTGTACTTGGGAATTGGGCCAAGGAATATTTTAGTATTTGAATTTGTAAAAGCCCAAAAAGTGAGGCATGAGAGAGAGTGTAACCCTATTTTGGGAGCTAGTACAAATAGTGAGTGTGACCTTACTTTTGGGAGAGAGCTTTTTGGGTACTGTACAGAGTCGTCAGCTCCTGGTTCTATCTGTAATTTCAATTTTGACGTTCTATGTCTTTATTTTCCATTCCCTTTGCTTACTTTGTTTTCAAGCTCATTATGAGCTAAATTCTATTAATTAGGATTCTATGAATTTGTAATTGTACTGAAGGATAATCAAATGTTATGGATGTTATTCATTTTCTTCTTTTCTGCTTTAATGCTTAATTTCGGTTTAGCCTGATCAACTAATCTGAATTATCAACTAATTTCATTTGGAAAAACCAAGTTAGTGGACTTGATTAGAAGATAAAGATAGAACAATTAATTGAAAAATTAATTGCATTGAATGAGCTAGGAATAGCCTTCAAGTCTTTAAGTAGCTGGACGTGCTTCTTTGACAACTGAGGGAAATTAATTTGAACTTAGGAATAAGAAGCTTTTAATGAACTCAGTTTTTACTGCTGGAAAGCAAAATTTATTTCTTGGACTAAATGCTGTAGATCCTGAAGCATGCGTTACCCTGAAGTTAAGAATTACAAAGATTAGAATCCTAGTTGTTTCCATTTCTGTTTTAAACCATTCATTTATTGCTTTTATTAATTCCTTGCATTTATTACTTACTGCTCTGATACCTCATTACTCCATTTATTTTACATGCTTAAAAATTTCTCTTATTTTATTTCATTAAATAGGAAAGGTTAAATCTAGAATTTGTATTCAATCCAATTAAATCCTCGTGGGAACGATCTTTACTCACACTTTATTACTTGTTTGACTGTGTACACTTGCACATCTTTTAACAAACACTACACCAACAAGTTTTTGGCGCCGTTGCCGGGGATTGACAATGGTGTTGAATATTTAAATTCTTTTGTTAACTTTTTCTATTTAGTTACTTCTAAAAAATTGGTGTACTGTGCTCAGCAACAGGTATTACAATCTGTATGCGCAGCAAGGGTGCACCTGAGTTTCAAATTGACTTGGAGATAGAGAAAACAGCTAAGAGGTTAAGGAAGAGAACTAAAGAACAACGTGCTCAAACTCAACATTCTGAGTTAGGCTTCATGGCTGATCTTTTCTTAAATGAGGAGGAGCAGCCTAGTATGATCGACATAGCAAATGACAGAGAGAGGTCCATCAGGGACTATGCAGTCTTTGATCCCTAAACGATGAATACTGGGATAGTGAGGCCATAAATAACTACCCAACAGTTTAAATTCAAGCTTATGATGTTTCAAATGCTTCAAACTGTTGGGCAGTTTAGTGGTGCTCCTACTGAAGATCCTCACTTGCATTTAAGGCAATTTTTGGAAGTGGCTAGCAATTTCAAGATCCCTGGAGTGAGTGATGATGCATTCAAATTGAGACTTTTCCCTTATTCATTGGGGGACAGAGCAAAGACCTGGTTGAACTCTTTGGAACCCAATTCAATTACTACTTGGAATGGATTGGCTGAGAGGTTCCTGACAAAATACTTCCCTCCCACTAAAAATGCCAGAATGAGGAATGACATTACTTCCTTTAGGCAGATTGATGATGAATCACTGTATGAAGCATGGGAGAGGTTTAAAGATCTGTTGAGAAAGTGCCCTCATCATGGCATTCCTGTATGCATTCAAATGAAAACTTTCTACAATGGATTATTACCTCCTTCAAGGTTGATGCTGGATGCCTCTTCTAGAGGTGCTCTGTTGACTAAGTCTTATAATGAAGCTTATGAGCTAATAGAGAGCATAGCTGCCAATAGCTATCAGTGGCCAACCAGCAGAGCAACTTCTTCTAAAGGTGTGGCTGGTGTTCATGAAGTAAAAGAGATAACTGCTATGTCTACTCAGCTGGCTGCCATTACCAACATGCTGAAAAATTTAACTATGGCTAACACCAGTAAGGAACCTGTTATGGTTGAACCTACTATGGCCCCTGTAAATTCAGTAGCTTGTGTTTTTTGTGAAGGAAGGCATCAGTTTAAAGAATGTCCTGATAATCCAGTGTCAGTGAATTATGTGGGAAATAGAGGGAACAATTCTTTCTCCAATACTTATAATCCTGGCTGGAAGCAACATCCTAATTTCAGTTACAGTAATCATAGCAACACCTTAAATCCTCCAGCTGGTTATGTTTCTCCACATTACCAACAACAGCAACAGAATAATCAGCAGCAGCAGAATTATGCTCCTACAAAGGAATCATCTTTGGAAGCCATGTTGAAAACTTTCATGGCTGAGACTAAGGTTCAAATCCAGAATCAAGGAGCTGCTGTAAGAAACTTGGAGAATCAAGTAGGGCAGTTGGCCAATGCATTAGCTAACAGACCTGCTGGCACCTTACCCATTTCTACAGAATCTCCATCATCTTCAAATGATAAAGGGAATGAGCAAGTTAAAGTCGTAACCCTGAGAAGTGGTAAAGAACTACAGGATGCTATAACATCTAAGCAGCAGGGAACATAGACAACTGAACCAGCTGAAACAGAGGAGCCTAAGCATGAATCAGCTCCACTGCCTGAAGATACAGAGCAAGTCATTCCTAAGTGGATTGAGCCCAAGCTGATTCCAGAAAGGCCACCTCCTCCATTTCCACAGAGGTTGAAGAGGGCAGCTCAAGAGAAGCAATTCAATAAGTTTCTGGAAATTTTGAAGCAGTTGCACATTAACATACCTCTGGTTGAAGTTCTACAGCAGATGCCCAACTACACCAAATTTATGAAAGATATCCTTACTAAGAGAAAGAGATTGGGAGAATTCGAAACAATGGCAATGACAAAGGAGTGCAGCCAGCTGTTACAGAATAAAGTTCCACAGAAAATGAAAGATCCAGGCAACTTTACTATCCCTTGTTCTATAGGAAATACTTATTGTGGAAAAGCCTTATGTGATCTTGGAGCAAGTATTAATCTGATGCCTATGTCCATTTTCAAACAACTGAAAATTGGTGAAGCCAGGCCTACCACTGTGACTTTGCAACTGGCTGATAGGTCTATTGCTTACCTAGAAGGAAAGATTGAGGATGTCCTAATCAAGGTGGACAGATTTGTATTTCCAGTGGATTTTATTATTCTAGACTTTGAGGCTGACAAGGAAATTCCAATCATCCTTGGAAGATCCTTCCTGGCAACTGGAAGAACATTGATAGATGTACAGAAAGGAGAGCTTACTATGAGGGTGAATGATCAGCAAGTAACTTTCAATGTTTTTAATACATTACACTATCCTGATGAAGATATGGAAAGTTGTTCTATTATTACTGATATTGACTTCCTTGTGCAAGAGCAATTGATAGCATCAGGGCAAAACTTAGAGCATGAGTCTGAACTGAATAAGGAAACTGATTTTGAAAATGAAAAGTTAAAGCAGCTAGTTGAAGGGAATTTGACACACAGATCTTGGATCAGAAAATATGAATCCTTAGATGTATCTGCAGACACCTTCAAGGATAATGTACCCTCTGTTGAAAGACCTCCCACCCTTGAATTGAAGCAACTACCTTCTCATTTGAAGTATGCTTATCTTGGAGAAAAAGAAACTCTTCCTATCATCATATCTTCCTTCTTAACTTCTGAGCAAGAAGGTAGTCTTATTTCACTTTTAAAGAAGCACAAGAAGGCTATTGGGTGGCAAATGACAGACATTAGAGGAATCAGTCCTAGCCTTTGTATGCACAAAATTCTGTTAGAAGAAGATGCCAAGAACAGTATTGAAGGCCAGAGAAGATTGAACCCGATTATGAAAGAAGTGGTAAAAAGGGAGATCATTAAATGGCTTGATGCAGGAATCATCTACCCCATCTCAGATAGTGTGTGGGTAAGTCCTGTGCAGTGCGTGCCAAAGAAAGGAGGAGTTACTGTAGTGAAAAATGAGAAGAATGAGCTGATTCCTACAAGAACAGTCACAGGTTGGAGGATATGCATGGATTATAGAAAGTTGAACAAGGCCACAAGGAAGGATCATTTTCCATTACCATTCATTGATCAGATGCTTGATAGGTTGTCTGGGAGAGAGTTTTATTGCTTTCTGGATGGCTATTCTGGTTACAATCAGATAGCAGTAGCACCCGAAGATCAGCAGAAGACTACTTTCACTTGTCCCTATGGTACATTTGCTTTCAGAAGAATGCCTTTTGGGCTCTGCAATGCTCCAGCAACTTTTCAGAGGTGCATGATGGCCATCTTTTCTGACCTTATTGAGAAAACTATGGAAATTTTCATGGATGATTTCTCAGTTTTTGGAGATTCATTCATGGGATGCTTGGACAATCTAGAGCAGGTGCTGGACAGATGTGAGGAAACTAATTTAGTTCTGAATTGGGAGAAGTGCCATTTCATGGTCAAGGAAGGCATTGTGCTAGGCCACAAAGTGTCAAAGAAAGGCTTAGAGGTGGACAAGGCTAAGATTGAGGTAATAGAAAAACTCCCTTCACCCAATTCTGTCAAAGGCATCAGAAGTTTTCTAGGACATGCTGGGTTTTATAGGAGATTCATCAAAGATTTCTCTAGAATATCCAAGCCTCTGTGCAAACTGCTGGAGCATGATAGTGCATTTAAATTCACAAAAGAGTGTTTATCAGCTTTTGAAACTTTGAAGAAGGCTCTGATCACTGCTCCTGTAATAGTAGCTTCGGATTGGGAGAAGTCCTTTGAATTGATGTGTGATGCAAGTGAGTTTGCAGTAGGAGCTGTGCTAGGTCAGAGGTATAACAAGATCTTCGATACTATCTATTATGCTAGCAAAACTCTCATTGATGCTCAGATCAACTACACCACTACAGAAAAAGAATTGTTGGCAGTTGTATTTGCGTTTGACAAGTTCAGACCATATCTGGTGGGAACCAAAGTAGTCGTATACACAGATCATGCAGCCATCAAGTATCTCATTGACAAGAAGGATGCAAAGCCAAGGCTTATCAGATGGGTGCTCCTGTTTCAAGAATTTGATTTGGAGATCAAAGACAAGAAGGAAATTGAAAATCAGGTAGCTGATCATCTCCCTAGAATTGTTGAGAAAGGAGAAACCAAGCCTCAAGGAGAAATTAAAGAAAATTTTCCTAATGAACACCTTTTACTGATTGAAGATGCTGCAACACCCTGGTACGCAGACATTGTGAATTTTCTGGTCAGCAGGGTAATTCCAGTGGAGTTGAACTCACAACAAAAAAGGAGGTTTCTGCATCAAGTTAAACACTTTTACTGGGATGAACCTTTTCCGTACAAAAGGTGCCAAGATCAGATCATGAGGAGATGTGCTACTGAGGAAGAAATGCAAGCTATCCTTAGTGATTGCCATGCTGCTCCTTATGGTGGTCATTTTGGAGGAAAAAAAACAGCTGCAAAGGTCCTACAATCGGGGTACTTTTGGCCCACTTTGTTCAGAGATGCTCAAGAGTTTGCCAAGAATTGTGATAGATGTCAGAGGGTGAGGAATATTTCTAACAGACAAGAGATGCCTCTCAACACCATTTTGGAGATTGAATTGTTTGATGTTTGGGGAATAGATTTTATGGGACCATTCCCTATATCTTATGGAAATGCCTACATCTTAGTTGCAGTAGATTATGTCTCTAAATGGGTAGAAGCAGTAGCATTGCCTTCCAATGATGCCAGGGTAGTCACAAAATTCCTGCACAAGAACATATTTACTAGATTTGGAACTCCTCGGGCTATAATCAGTGATGAAGGGACACATTTTTGTAACAAGTTGTTTGCTAACTTGCTTGCAAAATATGGAGTGAAACACAAAGTGGCCACTGCCTATCATCCTCAGACCAGCGAACAAGCTAAAGTGTCTAACAGAGAGATCAAAAGAATCCTTGAAAAAATGGTGAATCCTTCAAGGAATGACTGGTTTGTGCACTTAGATGATGCTCTTTAGGCCTACAAAACAACATTCAAGGCCCCCATTAGCATGTCCCCTTACAGATTGGTTTATGGCAAGGCTTGCCATTTACCAATAGAGCTGAAACACAAGGCATTTTGGGCCATAAAGAAGTTGAATTTTGATGCACAAGCAGCTGGAGAAGCAAGGTTCTGTATACTAAATGAACTTGAAGAGTTTAGGCTATTTTCTTATGAGAATGCTTGAAGTATATAAGAGCAAGGTCAAGGCATGGCATGATCGTAAAAATCTAACCCGGGAGTTAGTTGAAGGCATGCAAGTGCTCTGTTTAATTCCATTAAAATTGTTCCCTGGGAAGTTGAAATCAAGGTGGTCTGGGCCATTTAAATTGGTCAAAGTGCATCCTCATGGAGCTGTGGATTTGTTGGAAGAGAGTTCTGGAAGAGAGTTCAAGGTGAATGGCCAAAGAGTGAAGCAATATTGGGGTGAGCCGTGTGCAAGAATGAAGGCCACCACTCATCTTTCAGATCCTTAGCCACCAGTGTGGAGTCAGGCTGAGGACATTAAACCAAGCGCTACTGGGAGGCAGCCCAGCTTTATATCCTTTATTTTGTCTTTTGAATTTTAGTTAAAATGGGGTAGTTTAGTTTAATAAATGCTGCTAACAAATGTTTGCAAATTAGAGCTTTCTAAACCCAAGGTTGTGCTGGAAATGGTGGTGTGTGGTCACATCGGGCCCAGTTAACAGTGTTAGTGGTGGTAACAGTTGGACAAGCAAGAGCCCATGTTCAACTGCAATATTTTTGAATTTCCAAATTCAAAAGTTAAAGAGTTAGTGAGCAAGGATGGGTTGCAGAAATCGTGGGAATGTAAATTGCGTCCACCCACTCACTTAATGCCACCTTTTTCTCCACCACTCACCTCCATCCTTAACCTCTCACCTCAACCTTCCTTTCTCTCTATTAAAGCCACTGTCTTCTCTGCCTTAGCCCCACACGCAACCCCACTCACATGTTCTGTCTCACTTGTCTCTTTCTATCACCATCAACCCACTCCTCTTTTATACCATTCCAAATACCATGGGTAAAGCACAAGCTCAGTCTTCCAAAAAGCCCATTATTGCCAGTTCATCCTCTTCTGGCGAGGAGACTAATTTGTGTTTTGTGGATGAGGAGGGGAGATTTAAGTTTGAGAGGGAAATCAAGAAGCGAAACTTCCATTTGGAGAAGGGTTTCTTCATTCTGGACTCCCCTCATTATGGGCTCACTGAGGATGTTGCTGTGCTCATAGATAATCACAGCTGGAAGAAGTTCGTGACTCACCCGAGAGAACCTATAATCCATTTTGTACGGGAGTTGTACGCCAATCTGACCTCACCACAGCAAAAATATTTCATAGTGAGGGGTTCGAAGGTATCGTTCTCTGCTCCTATGTTGAACAGAAGGTGGGGCTTGAACAATGTTGAGGATGAATACTTGACTTTGTTGAAAAATGCTGAAGAAACAAAGCTGAATGACATGATGAGGGAAGTCACGGTGGAAGGGGCAAACTGGATTCAGACAGATGAGAGTTGGAAAATAGCCAGGCCTGATCTCACCCCTTTGGCCAAAGTTTGGTATCATGTCATCAGAACTAAGATTCTCCCCACCGCGCACTTAGAAACAGTAAACAAGGAGAGGTTAGTCCTCTTGTATTGCATTCTAAAGAAGAAGAAGGTGGATGTAGGATAACTGATTGAGAGAAAAATTATTGCTTGCGCATTCAAGAAGAAGGGATTGTTGTTTTTTCCTTCTTTAATCACCTCTTTATGTTTGAGATGTGGAATAAAGGCCTTGTCTGAAGATGAAATTATGGACAACAAGGGGGCCATAGATTTGCTGGCTATCAAACGTTTTGGGGCATCAGCATCAAAGGTGCAAGGTTCAGTTCCTCCTTCTGGGCAGCAGGAACACCTGGATGATGTGAACACAAAGGTGGACCAATGCTACCAAATGCTACAGCATAGTTTGAAGCAGCAACAACTCTTCTGGGAATTTTCTAAAGAGCAACATCTGTGGATGCAAAGGACCCTTGGAATCAACAAGCTAAGACAAGGTAGTTACCCTCCCCTGTTTCCTAAAGAGATCTTTGAACCATTCTAGTATTCTCCCTCTGAACCCATGAAACAAACCAACCCTGCGAAGGAACCTGCACCTGCTAACCCTCCTGCACCAGAACAAGATCCTAAAATCCCTTCTGTACATTCCACTGCTAGTGAACACTCAGTAAATAACAATGAAGTTAGTTCTGACAGGACACCACCACCACCACCCAGAGATCCAACACCACCTCCAACTCAACCAAGCAGGTCCAAGAGAGGAAAATAAAGAGGGTTGATGAAGCACTAGAAGACCCCCCCTCCACCAAAGAAGGGCAGAATCAAGCACACAACTCTTCCCAGGATTAGAAAACAATTAAAAATTGATGTAAATGCTAAGGAGACTCCCACTGCACTCAGTGAGGACTCTGAAGATAACATGCGTATTATAGGAAGAGTTGGGAAACTCAAGTCTTTCACAGTCTCTAAGGCCCAGCCAAGAGCTGGTGGAGGGGAGGAGGAGGATGTAGCTGAAAAAGAAAAAAGTACTGAGTTGACCATTACCAAGGAGATTTCGGGAACAAATAAGCCAACAATGAAGCAGATGGCCAGATCTGGCAGCAAAAGGAGCAGTGCAAGATTGGTTCAGCCTTGAGCAAGAAGAAACACCCCAGGTGCTGCAGCATGCAACAGCATCAGATGACCATGATTTCCCTTGATCCTTCTTTAGTTTGTTTTAATTTGTTTTAGTTGTTTTAATTTCTGTTTTTAGAATTGTAGTATTGTTTGTTTATTTTATTCCAAAAAAAATGTTAATGAAAGAATAGTGTTTGTTGTCCATGTGCATCTGATGAAGACAAGTTTTACCTTCTGCATGTAAAATACATTAACATCTTGAATTAATCCTTTCTCACCACAATCCCTAGCTTAAAATGGACTCAGAAGAAGGACTTCTTTCAAAAGTCACCAATCAATTGGGGGAATTGGGTTGCAAGAACCCTTGTCCAAGGAAGAGAGGGTGAGGTCTGAATTAGATTTCAACCTAAGTTTGGGGGTGAGTGAGACTGAATGTGGTGCTGTAGCACTCTACAGCGTCAATCCTGTGAGTTTTTGGGCTTCAACAGATTTTGTTCATCATGCATTCCATTCATGTGTTTTCTCTGCAGAACTTGACTTATTTTTGTGATTGATTGCATATTTCACTGTTGCACACAAATTGACTTGAGGCATTTTTTTTTTAAATACTGAGACTTAAAAGGCCAACCTTCAAGTATGACCCTTTGTGAACCCCTTTGAGCCTAAAGACTTTCTTATTGGTGATAAGCCACATTACAAGCTCAAATCCCCTGAAAAACAATGTACTACCCTGTTAGGTGGAGTTTAGGACTGTGTCAAAGAGTTACCTATTTATAGGTCCTGACTACAATGGTAGAGGACAACCAACAGTATAAGTTTGGGGGTGGGGTACCTACGCAATAAATAGGGAGGAAAGAGCAAATCATCAAAGGAACAAATCAAGCTATTTTCTTCAAAAAAAAAAACCTTCTCCCTTGTTGCCAGAAATGTGGGTAAAAATACAAAAATGTCTAAGTTTGGGGGTGGGTAATTTTGACAAAGATCTTGAACTCCACCTAAGTTAGCTACTTCCCAAAAATTCCACACCCGAACCTTAGCCTCATTACAACCCATTAATGTCCTCTTGCTATGTGAAAATTGTGTATGAGCTTTTGATTGATAGAAATTTGTCAAGCATATGATAGAGTTGCATGTGAATGATGATTGAGTGAAACATCAACACAGAACATAAAGTTGAGTGAATTGAGCGATATGACAAATCCAATAATGTGTTTAGCTCCTGTTCTTAGGAAGATAATATGGTGAGTCTTCACCCTTACATCCAAAGGATATTTGGAAAATGCACCTAAGACTCTGTTGAGGGGTGGTTTGGTTAGAGTTCCTTGCTAAAACTGAGTTGAGAGCTTAGGGAAATCACACGCACACTATGGAAAGTGATTAAGAAAATGGTATTTTATGTTGAGCATAATTCTGAAAAATACATCTGAGGATTGTCATGGACTTTGCTTATACTATTCTGATTTTGTTGTGTTAATGCTTGTTGAATGTCATTACTTGAGGACAAGCAATGGTTCAAGTTTGGGGGTGTGATAACTCTTAGAAATAAGAGTTATTACTATCCTTTTAGCTTAATCATTGTTCTTGTTTTGATCAATTTTGAAGAAGAACTTCAAGTTTTGTTTGATTGAGTAAAATTCTGTGTTAATTTGATTAATTGTGAAAAGCTGTAAATTCTGATATGTTATTGCTGAAGGGTTGATTTAATTTTGAGCAGGTTTTAAAGGTGTAATCGCTGAAGGAATTACTCTGGGATGTTTTGGAATGCTGCAGCTTTGGGGGAGTGAATCATTATAAGATAAAATTATTTTCAGCTCAGCTCTTGCCCACTAGAAGACAAAATACCTGTTGCGCTGTACTTAAAAGGAAGAAAGAGAATACAATGCAGCAGCTGTGTGTACTTGAGAATTGGGCCAAGGAATATTTTAGTATTTGAATTTGTAAAAGCCCAAAAAGTGAGGCATGAGAGAGAGTGTAACCCTATTTTGGGAGCTAGTACAAATAGTAAGTGTGACCTTACTTTTGGGGGAGAGCTTTTTGGGTACTGTGCAGAGCCGTCAGCTCCTGGTTCTATCTGTAATTTCAATTTTGACGTTCTATGTCTTTATTTTCCATTCCCTTTGCTTACTTTGTTTTCAAGCTCATTATGAGCTAAATTCTATTAGTTAGGATTCTATGAATTTGTAATTGTACTGAAGGGTAATCAAATGTTATGGATGTTATTCATTTTCTTCTTTTCTGCTTTAATGCTTAATTTTGGTTTAGCCTGATCAACTAATCTGAATTATCAACTAATTTCATTTGGAAAAACCAAGTTAGTGGACTTGATTAGAAGATAAAGATAGAACAATTAATTGGAAAATTAATTGTGTTGAATGAGCTAGGAATAGCCTTCAAGTCTTTAAGTAGCTAGACGTGCTTCTTTGACAACTGAGGGAAAGTAATTTGAACTTAGGAATAAGAAGCTTTTAATGAACTCAGTTTTTACTGCTGGAAAGCAAAATTTATTTCCTGGACTAAATGTTGTAGCATCCTGAAGCATGCGTTACCCTGAAGTTAAGAATTACAAAGGATTAGAATCCTAGCTGTTTCCATTTCTGTTTTAAACCATTCATTTATTGCTTTTATTAATTCCTTGCATTTATTACTTACTGCTCTGATACCTCATTACTCCATTTATTTTACATGCTTAAAAATTTCTCTTATTTTATTACATTAAATAGGAAAGGTTAAATCTAGAATTTGTATTCAATCCAATTAAATCCTCGTGGGAATGATCTTTACTCACACTTTATTACTTGTTTGACTGTGTACACTTGCACATCTTTTAACAAACACTACACCAACAGGATTTCAGTAGATCATAGTAAAGTTAAAGCAGTGTTGCAATGTGAAAGACCCACTACTGTGACAGAGATCAAGAGTTTTATAGGCTTAGCTGGGTACTATAGGAGATTCATTAATGGATTCTCCCAGTTAGCACTACCTTTGACAAGATTAACTAGGAAAGGTAGTAGTTTTGATTGGACTTAAGAGTGTGAGGATAGTTTCCAAAAGCTTAAGATGAGGTTAACTACTACACCAGTTTTGGTGATTCCAGATCCTGCAGGAGAGCTTTGAGGTTTTTTGTGATGCTTCAAAAATGGGTTTAGGATGTGTTCTGATGCAACATAGGCGAGTAGTTACTTATGCATCGAGGCAGTTGAGACCTCACGAGGAGAACTATCCCACCCATGATCTGGAACTAGCCGCAGTAGTGTTTGCCTTAAAGATTTGGAGGCATTATCTTTACGGAGTTCAATTTGAAGTGTTCAGTTACCATAAGAGTTTAAAGTATTTGTTTGATCAAAAAGAATTGAACATGAGACAAAGAAGATGAATGAAATTTTTAAAAGATTACGACTTTTAGCTTAAGTATCACCCAGGTAAAGCCAATGTAGTGGTTGATGCATTAAGTAGGAAATCTCTAAACGTGTCTCGAATGATGGTTCAAGAGGGTCAGCTTCTTGAGATGTTTAGAGATTTGAGTCTTAGGGTAACTATGACACCACAAAGTCTCTGTATGAGTAAGGTGGACGTAGTTAGTGACCTGAGAGCTCAGATTCTAGAAGCTCAGAGCGTGGATGAAACCCTAGGTAAGATAAAGGAGCGAATCTTCTTTGGGGATCAGCTAGATTTTGATATGGCAGATAATGGAGTGATTAAGTTTAGAGATAGACTTTGCATTCTAAAAGATTCTGAAATTAAAGAAAATATATTATAGGAGGCTCATAGGAGTCAATATACGATTTATCCCAGAACCATTAAGATGTACCAAGATTTAAAAGAGATGTTTTGGTGGCCAGGTATGAAAAAAGAAATAACGGAGTTTATGTCTAGGTGCTTGGTGTGCCAAAAAGTTAGGATAGAGCACCAAAAACCTTTAGGACCTCTCCAATTTTTAGCAATTCCTGAATGGAAGTGAGAGAACATCACAATGGATTTTGTGGCAGGTTTGCCCAGAACTCAGTTGGGATATGATACAATTTGGGTCATAGTGGATAGACTAACCAAGTCTACCCACTTTTTGCCAATGAGAATAAACTACTCCTTAGATAAACTAGCTCAGTTATATTTACAGGAGATAGTTAGGTTGGATGGAGTTCCCCTCAGTATAGTTTCAGATAGAGATCCTAGATTTACATCTAGATTTTGGGAAGCCTTGTAAAAGGCCTTCGGGACTATGTTAAGTCTTAGCACAACATACCATCCATAAACAGATGGATAGTCAGAGAGAATTATCCAAACCCTAGAGGATATGCTTAGAGCATGTATTTTAGATCAACAGGGTAATTGGGATAGACTTTTGCCTTTAGTGGAGTTTGCTTACAGCAATAATTATCATACCAGTATAAGGATGGCACCATATGAGGCACTGTATGGTAGGAAATGTAGGTGCCCTATATGTTGGTATAAGGTTGGAGAGAAAGCTATTATAGGACCTGAGATAGTACAACAAACTTCAGATCAAATCAGAATAATTAGGGATAAGATGACTACAGCTCAAAGTAGGTAAAAGAGTTATGCGGATAGAAGGAGAGGACCTCTAGAGTTTGAAGAGGGAGAGCATGTTTTCTTAAGGGTCACTCCTACGACTGGAATTGGTAGAGCATTGAGAACCAGGAAGTTAAACCTTCATTTCATTGGTCCCTATCAAATTCTAAAAAAAGTCAAACCTGTAGCTTACCAGATAGCCCTTCCACCCAGTTTGTCAAACCTTAATGATGTCTTTCATGTATCCCAAATCAGAAAGTATAATTTGGATCCTTCATACATCATACGAAATGAATTTATACAATTAAGAGATGATTTGTCTTATATAGTGAAACTGATGAGGATTGTAGACAGAGGAGTCAAAGAACTCAGAGGTAAACAAATTCCTCTGGTGAAGGTCATATGGGGTGAGGCAGGCACAGAGGAGGCTACATAAGAGCTAAAGTCTCGTATGCAGCTTGATTACCCGAAGTTGTTTTTATGAGGTAAGCAATTTTAGGGACAAAATTTTTAAAAAGGAGAGGAGTAATGTAACAATATCTTTTTAGCATATTAGACTAGTTTATAGTTACAAATGTAGCATAACACTTATTTTACATGTCTGTCTATTTTTGTGACAAACTGAGTTAGTTTAGACACTTAGTTACAATCCAGAAGTTGAAAAGTAGCTTAAAATGACTCAGATAGTAGCATAAATGGCTAAGTAAAGGGAAATAAGTCAAGAGAAGTTGTTTCTAAGTCACAAATAGGTGTAAGAGGATGTAGTTAAAATTTGAGAATAATCAGAGTTAGTTTAGTATTTTTAGGCATACAAGTTGTGCATATAATGTCCGATAGACTAGTAGCAGATATGAAAAATTAAGATTTTTATGAAACAATAATTTTGACAAATCTTAGTATTTATTTCAAAGTTGTTGGAAGTTAGAAAACTTGATTTAGCTAAATCTAAGTATTTTTAGCAGATCAAGTAATATTAGTGAAATATCTTAAGTGATACAAGTTTCATACGACAACCCCATATAATTAACTTGGTCTTTCATGTATTTCACTCATATTCTCTTTTCTCATTCATGAAAAATAGCAAGCCAAGGAGCAACAGAGAAACAAGAAAGAAAATGAGAGAAAGCTAAGGGAGAAAAAGAGGAAAAGAGCAAGAAAACCAAGGGTAAGGCCAAGGTTGATCAACTACCATCATCAAGAGTTTGGGGTAGGGGATTCAAACCTAAAACTTCATCTATCTTCTTGTATTTTCTCTATGGTTGAAGTCAGGGTACATAAATTGTAAAATATGGATTTGATGAGCAAATTTAGGTTTTTAGCTTGGTTTTCAATTCTAATTGTTAAATTAGAGTGTTTATATCTTATTGGATGTATGACTATGAGTTCTTAACCCTTAAGAACCATTGTTTTCCATTGGAGACAAAAATGGGGATTTTAGGTCTTAGGTGGTGGAATCTTTCATTAATCCCTGATTAAGTGAAATTAAGATTGTATAAGTGTCATAATATGTTAGTAGATCATATTTGAGGTTTGATACATCTTAGAATCAAAATTTTAGTGATTGGAGTGGTGTATTTGGTTAATGGAACAATAAAACTGTTCTGCAGAATTCTACAAAACTTTTAGTCTCAGAGTTACGCCTAAGCGTGACTAAACCACGCCTAAGCGTGGGTTGTTCTATTTCTCAGTTAGGTGAGACAGAGGGGTCACGCCTAGGTGTGAGTTCTAGGAATTTCTAAGAATGTTGTTCTTGATGTTTTGAAGTTTCCTACTAATTGAAATCATTCTTATATGCTTTCTTAAGTGTATTAAGATACTTTTATAGATATTTCACAAAGGAAATAATCACCTAATATATTAGTACAAATTGAGTGTTAAGTTATTCAATAGTTATTAATTAATTAAAATAGTTATCTAGTACCTTATGCACACTTGTGTGGTTTAGAAAATCACTAGAATTGTAATTATAAGGTAAGCTAGATACAAGTTTGATAAAAAAAAGTGTACTTATCATAGATGCATAATTTATTCTCTTATAATCCAATATGAGTTGAATGTGCAAATTTATATAGAAATACTTTATTATCTCATTAAGATGGTTGAAGTAGAGTATTAGCTAAAGTTGGTTCTATTATATGTTTTAGTTGAACCATAGAACAATTATCATAATTAAGAAAGTGAGTCAAACTCCTTAACCTTGCAAAATAGTGAGTTAAGCAATTTGCTTAGAAGATAATTGAGAGAGGTAAGTGTCAGTACAACACTTTACCTAGGACAAACTAGTGAGCTAAACTATTTGTTAAGCACATGAGGAATATGATCAACCTTATGTAAGTGTAGTAAAGTGAGTCAAACTTACAAACACGAGCCTTGGAATGAGTTAAGTCCTAAGTTAGGCATTGAAGCGAGTTAAGTAATTTGCCAAGTTTAGTTGAAATTATATAGTTGTATGGGCGATTGTGTAATGTCAAGATACATTAAATTTCTGTACATTATACAGTTATATAGGCAACAATATAATGTGATTATTAATTATATTTATAAGTGATTTACATTAATGAGTGTCATGAAGTAAATGTTTAATTATTGAGAAATTTTATGTTCTCACTCCTTTTTGTGTTTCCACGGTAAAAGCAAGTCAAAACCCCTTATCAAGGGTTAAAGAAGCTAAGGGAAATGCGACGAAAAAATAGATAGTTTTACTCTTACTATTTGAGAACTAGATAGTTTTACTCTTACTATTTGAGAACTCTTGTATATTTTTACGCTGAGATGTAGTTATGATGTATATATAACACTTTGCATTTAGAGCCTTTTGACATATATATGTATGACCTACTTTTATCGTGATTCTATGTATATAATTTCTTTAAATATATGTTAATAGAAGTATACTAAGAATAGAAGTGACTTGATTAATGCTTTATATCTTTACATATATAAGTTATATCGAAATATTAGTATTAGGGTATTACAATAATCGTGACCAAATGCCTAAATACGTGGTATGCTTTCATGAGTAGTGCGAGTAAAAGACTAGTATATGCCAATCTACTAGGAAATAATTCTAACAATTTCTCACTTGGATAGCGTATGTTAGTTTTTCTTTTTAAAAAGAGTAAAGACTTGTTCCGGAATGGGTTTTAGGTTAATAGTACATGAGCAACCCGATCCGCTAGGATTTGATCTAATATATTTATGAGTACTATTAGATAAGTAAATATTCATATTTATAAGGAGTAAATCTCTAGCAGAATCTTTCACAGATAGGAAAATCAATTATATCCTTCATAAATAGAGGAATCAATTATAAGAGATAATAATCTTATTGGATTCTTATCCTAATTAATAACATTTAAAGCATATTTAACTATGATTCTTATTAACCAATACGCTCCTTTAAATACTACACAAGATAGCAAAGGTATGTATCTAATTACAAACACCACTCACCTTGTGCATGGTCTAACTTGAGTGTCAAAGTACCTTTTCCAGGTACCTACCCCATCACACCACCATCGCAACCACTGTGCATCGAAGGAAATCACCTTCTTCAACCTTATTCAAGTAATCATTTACATCCCGTTCAGAACATTGGCATCATCTGTGGGAAACGATAAACTTTGATTCTCATCGCCACTATCATGGTCACTACTAGGCAAAACCACGTTTCTGCCACTCAGAATCAACCCTCTTTTAATCGTTGTCTAGCATCTGCTCCAATTCAAGAACTAGTTGTTGCCCAACCAGAACCTAGGCAAGACAGATAATAGACTTTGCATACTAGCGAAAATCTCTCTCCTCAGTCGCGATAAGTTTTGGTAACACAACGACTTAGCCCACATGGAGCCCCTTTATAAGATACCAGACAATGGGTATCAACGTTACAGTACTTAGAAGCACGAGTGAACAACAATGGAGCACGGTCCCACTAAGGTAAGTCAGGTCTCCTAGAGCTATCTGAAGTAATCTCTCTGGTCAAACTCTAAGATAAGTGTATTCATAACCTAGAAAGAGCTGCTAACCAGGAGAAGGAAGACGAAAACTAGGTTCCACACAGGAATCGTGAAAAAAGGAGAGAGCCAACTCGCGATGGGTTGCGTAATCTAGAACATTCAAGGACTGCGGAACCTAGTCAAAGAGCTGAAAACTCGGCACGCGAAAATAGAGAGCAGGATCAAGAACGAAGAAACTTGGTTAAGCAAAACCAACATTTCTCTAATGAATTGATGACCTACGAGATCCCTAGGCATTTCAAGTATCCAACTAATATTGAAGCCTATGATAGGACCATGGATCCTTAAGAGCACCTAGATGCTTATGTTTCTGTTTTACTATTTGCAAGAGGGGATGATCCGCTCATATGTCGTCCTTTTCCTCTTTCTTTGAAAAAGCTGTCCTGAGATGGTTCATTACCCAAACTCCTAAATCTATTATTGATTGGGAAGACTTGTCCTTAAGATTTTTGCTGCACTTGACCACTAGTAAGGTTCAAATGAAATCTATTTCATGTCTTTCCTATATTAATCAAGGAAAAGAAAAGTCCTTTCGAGATTACATATCCCGGTTCAACAAAGAAGTAGTAAATATTCGTAACTAGGATGAAAGACTCGACCTACAGTACATGAGGGAATGCCTCTACCAGGAGGCGTTTTCCTTTTCACTGGCTATAAAAGAGCCAAAGACCATGGATGAGTTTCGAGCTAAAGCAGACAAATATATCAATACTTAGGACATTTTCTAAGCTATGAAGCACCTGGAGAAAGGAGAAGATGTCAAACCTAAACCCGAACAGGCTCCCCAACAAACTTAGAATTCGAGGCCACCTTTAGAAGGAAAGTATGAAAGTTACACCATCATCAACATACCTCAGACTCAGATCTACTAAGAAGTGATGAATACAGAGTTTAGAGATGTGCAAAGGCCTCTCTCATTGAGAAAGCATGCACAAAAAGATAAGTTCAAGCACTGTGTGTTTCACGAAGGTCACGAACACAATACTAAGGACTACATCAATCTTCAAGAAGCTATTGAGTCTTTGATCCGGGATGATCGTCTAGGCCGATATGTATGTCAATCCCAGAACGACAATCAGAAGGGAGGAAGGAATCACATAAAGCGAAACTACAGTTCTCGGAGAAACCTATCTCCACTGTACTCTTAAAGGTAAATCCAAAAGGGAACTACCATATTCCAAGAAAGTAAACCCAAGAGGATAAACCCAAAAGAGGACTAGCATATGCTAAGAAGGTAAATTTAAAAAGGGAATATCCAAGAAGGAAGACCTAAGAAGATAAACCCAAAGCAGACTACCGTACTCCATAAGGTAAGCCCAAAAGGAGACTACCATATGTCAAAAAAGTAAACCCAAAAAGGGATTGTTGTACTCCAACTGGCCGAATCTTAAAAGGAAAACTAGCTATCATACTCCACGAGGTTAACAAACACTTCAATGAAGAAGGTTCTTGTCCAAATTAACCCCACATTAGCTAGTACCTTAGCGTGACTTTGCGTCTAAGAGTACCTTGACCTGTTCTCGTTTTAGCTGGTATCTCGATAGGACCTCATGTCCACGAGTACCTCAGCATAACATTATCTCGACGCTACCCATAAGGCCCAACGCTTCCCTGACAGGGTTTGAGGGATATGTTCCTTAATGGGTCCTAATATCCCGACTGCGTCATGTTAAGGTTAAGCGGGACGGCCCGCGATGCCGACATTTGCTTCCTTGCCTGCTTTCACTCCAAATGTGATAAACCTCTTTAATATGTGAAAATGAAGACAATGATAAGGATCCATCTAAAATCCACCAATAAACACAAGAAAATCACCACAATTCATCTAGTTTAAGACTATAAAATATAGACTTATCAAGGCATGATGGCAACTTGGGAAGATATGAATGAACTATCATCAAAAAGTGAGGATAAGAACACTAAGTCTACTCACATATGTCTGGTTTCCAATTAATGACTAAAATAATGAGGTATATGATTCTGACCTTTCTTTTTTTGAACTTCAAGAAGCTTTTGATGATCTTCTATGTGACTCTAAGCTACTTCATTCAAAGTATTCTTCTCTCAAGAAAAGCTTGCTAACACTTACTAAAGATCTTGAAAAATAAAAACTTGAGAAAGAAGCCAAGAGGTTGAGAATGCTAAGCTAAAAGAAGAGAACAATTAACTGAAATTACTTTCTGAATGTAATTTAGTAGACCTTTCTCATGATGTTGCTAATAAACATTCTAATGAAGTTGAGAAACTCCAACAGAAAGTATCTAAGTTCACCTTTGATCTAGCCAGGATTGTTAATGACATAAAAAAACATAGAAATGTTGTAAGGAAAACAAAAGTGCTCATTTGACAAGGCTAGACAAGGATACATAAAGTATCACAAACAAAAGTATCTTAAGAACTTCTTTGTTAAATCATCATTAAATCATGAGAATACATGTTCTTACTATCACAAACATGGTCATACTAATTCTGCATACTTTAAGAAAAAGAATTATCAGAAAGCTTCTAGTCATCTGAAAGCTAATAGGAAAGCACCCAAGCTTGTATTGGTACGTAAACAATCAATAACTTCCATTATAGGTTGGATTGAGAAGCAAGAATCGCAAGGAGAAATGGTATTTGGACAATGGTTGCTCAAGGCACATTACTGGAGAACGATCCATGCTTTTGAACTTGGAACCTAAAATTGGAAGCATTGTCACCTTTGGAGATGACTTCAAAGGAAAGATCATTGATATTTGTAAGATAGGTAACAATTCTTCATCTTTTATCAATAATGTGTTGTTAGTTAAAGGTTTACAGTGTAATCTACTTAGCATAATTCAATTATGTGAACATATTGTTTCTTTCGACTAAGCTTTTTTCAATTATGAAAGATAGAGTCGTCAAAATGGGCTAAGTCCAATGGGCTAGTCCAAATAACTCGACAAAATGGTGGACTGAGTTAGTAAAATGCCAGCCTAAAATAAAAATATCTCGAATTAGCCCAATCCAAATAGGCTAGCCCACAATAGGCTGGGGCTGACCCGACCCATGTACGTTACATAAGGACGAGTTAGGTTAACAAAATACCAACTCAGAACTTATATAGCCCAAATGGGCTGGGCCGATCCGTTTTGACAGCTCTAGTGAAAGATAATAAAGATGACTCTACCCTCTTCATTGCCAAGAGATACAACAACCTTTACAATGTAACATGTTTTGTTTCTATGAATGATGAGAAATGGCTTTGGCATAAGAAACTTAGGCATGCTAACATGAAATTTCTCTCAAAACTTGTGAAAGATGATGATCTTGTAAGGGGACTACCTAAGACCAAATTTTTTTTAAAAAAATTGTTTTGTGAAGCATGGCAAAGAGGAAAACAAACCAAAGCATCTTATCAAGCTAAAGATATGGTTACTACCATAAGATCCCTTGAGTTGTTACACATTGATCTATTTGGCCCTACTAGGACTGCAAGTTTTTTTGGTTAGAAATATGTTCTAGTCATTGTAGATGATTTCTCAATATTCACATGGGTACTCTACCTTGCCCACAAGGATTATTCTTTTGAGGCCTTTAAGGTATTATGCAAAAAAAGTCAAAAATAGAAAAGATTATGCATTTCCTCTATAAGGAGTGACTACGGAGGAGAATTTGGGAATCAGATCTTCAAGAAATTATATGATGAGAATGACATCTCTCATAATTTCTCATCTCCTAAGACACCTAAACAAAATGGTGTGGTTGAAAGAAAGAGAAAAACACTCCAAGAAATAGCAAGAACACTGCTGTGTGAAAACTCCTTACCAAAGTACTTCTAGGCTGAAACTATGAACACATCCTGCTACGTCTAGAACAAAATTTGATAAGGCCAATACTAAAGAAAATCCTATATGAATTATAGAAATGTAACGCCCCAAGTATAACCACTCCACTATACCTAGGCTTATATTGAAGCAGTTATGATTAGACCTATCACATGTCACTATCCCATTCTTTTTATTCCATGTCTAAGTTAGACTATTAACCAAAATATATTATTTCATCTTTATTTCTTTCCTAAGCTTGTTGAGGGGATTTTTAGCTCATTTGGATGAGCAAGGTCGTTCACCTTCTAGATCAATATCCAAGTTTCTAATTATCAATTCGTTATTAGGTTCATTAGTACGAGTGGGTTCTCGTTGGAAGAACCCTCGTATTTAATTCCGTAATATGTCAATTTCGTTCTTAAATCACAACACTATGTAAGAGACATATAGAAACAAATTCATCATATATTTAGCATCATATCAAACGTGCAGGCATCATTACCTACACTACACTGTTGTGCATTGAGCCTCAGGCTTATATATACATACAAAACAAAAACAAGTAAAGTAAACTAAGGGTAGTAGTACCCATTTTAGTCCATTAAGTCATACATCAGCAGAGTTAATGTCAGGGTCATCTCTATGAGTATACTGATAGGCATGTCTATATCTGATATACATCCAAGCACAAATGCGACATATGATGGACTTGTAAAACTCATGTTTTTCCATTACAAAATATTGGTTTTCATCATCTTTTAACCCTTTTGATTGAACTTTATTCTTGAATCTTATCATGTTTTTGATATTTTAAACTTGGTTTTCATTACGTGTGTTATTTGTTTTCTTAGGCGGATACACAAGGAAGAAGATGGGATGCTTGAACAATGAGTGAAAAGCGGAATTAAAGTTGCTGATGTTGGGCGATTAAGCGCCCAACTTTCCACCACTTAATCATCTAAGCACAGAGAATGATGTGATGTGCACTTAAGCACCCAAAAACTAAGCGCTCAGTATATATTCTAATGCATTTTCTATCTATAAATAGGAAAATTGATGTTTTTGGGCAGACATTGAGAGAGAGAGAAAAGCAGAAGCACAAACCTTATTTTGATGTAGGAGCATCCAAACTTGAAAATTAAGAATTTTCTTCAACCTTTCCACCTATCTTTCATGGAGTTTGTTGGAATTTCATCTTTGTTTTCTTCTTTCTCCATGTGTAGCTAAACTTTTCTAGTTATGGTGACGATGAATCTTGTTCTTGGATGATGTAAATTCATTTTTGTGTTTAATTTAGGTTTCTATTTCCTAATTTACATGTTTATCTCTTTTCTTAATATTTTTCTTGATTTGACAATTCTTTGAATGATTTTAGGATTTATGTACGATTTGGGAAAATTGTGCACAAACCTATAACTTGTGATAAACACCTCAATTTCTATAATTTCTAGGAATAAACATTGTAGGTTGTGTGGTCTTGCTATTTATTCCCTAATTTTTTATAAAGCCTTCTCTATTTAGGATTATACTAAGGGATTGATTAACTCAAATTAGTGTGAAGATGATTAATATATCAAAGGATTTGATATTGATTAATTTTGGGAATTCAACCATAAATCATGAAATAGAACTTAGTTAAACTAATCTTTGAGTTTGCATCAAAAGAGTTCAAGTGAAATCTAAACCCTAACACTTTGATATTATTATCCTTCATCCTTAATTTTACTTTTATTAATCTTTGATATTTTCTTGTTAGTAAATTTATAATCAAGTTTTTTTTGTTAAAGTTATTTACAGTCCTTTCAAATCTCAATTTTCGATAGCCTAAATAGTGTTAATTTGACGAATTTAGTACTTGACAACATAATTTCTGTGGGACGACACTCTTACTTATCATTTTATTACTTTTACGATTTGGTACACTTGCTACTTGAGCAACAAGTTTTGGGCACCATTGTTGAGTTACAAACTCAACTTCAGGGAAGTATAACTACTTGGGACGATTTAGTTAGCAAGTTTCTTAATCAGTATTTTCCTCCATCAATGTTTGTGAAGATGAGAAGTGAAATCGCATATTTCACTCAAAATCAGGGGGAATCTTTGTATAAAGCTTAGGAAAGATACAAGAAATTGCTGAAAAGATGCCCCTCATCTTGCATTTGAAATCTGGCAACAAGTCCAAATCTTCTATAATGACTTGAATCATTCTACCAAGGCTATGGTTGATGCATCTGCAGGTAGGTCTCTCAATATCAAAACTGGGTATGCCTAACACCAATGGTTTTCATCATCAATCAGGTTTTGACTACACTGAGACATTCTCACCTATTGTTAAACCTATTATTGTAAGGGTTGTGCTCACCTTAGCCCTCACACAACATTGGACCGTCCATCAACTAGTTGTAAACAATGTTTTCCTTAATGGATTTTTGCAAGAAGAGGTTCATATGCAGCAACCCCCAGGTTGAGGATAAAGACAAGAGCCTTGTCTACAAACTCAACAAAGCCCTTTATGGCCTAAAATAGGCTCCCCTGACTTGGTTTGAACAGTTGGTTGCATCATTACTCAGTTTTGGCTTTCAATCTAATCGTTGTGACCCTTCTCTCTTTGTTCAATTTGGTTCTCAACATACTACCTTTGCTTTAGTGCATGTGGATGACATAATTGTGACAGACAGCTACCCAGTTTTGGTATAGTAGCTAATCACTAAGCTTAATGAAGTCTTTGTTCTCAAACAACTAGGTAATCTTGATTATTTTCTTGGAATAAAGGTAAACCATCTTCTTAATAGACCAATACTATTTAGTCAAAGCAAATACATCCGAGACTTATTTGTTACTCAAGTGGCTTCCAGTACTCAAGAGGGGGGTGAATTGAGTATTTAAAAAACTTTTCGTAAAGCCGTAAACTAATTTAAATATGTTGAAAAGAATATTAAAAGATGTGAGATGAAAAGGATAAGCAGAATATTAATAAAATTCAACAATAAATAATATTAAACAATAAATTAAATTACTGAAAATAAAGAGATAAAGAAGAGAAGAGCAAGCACGATATTTATCGTGCTTTGACCACTAACCACTTGTGGCCTACGTCCAGTCCCTGAAATACAGTTCGAGATTTTTTACTATTCAATGCAAGCTTAAAACATGTGCTTGCAACCTTTACACAATAGAGCACTTTTCACACACAGGGAAACTCTACCCTTGTGCTAAAGCCTCAGCCTGCAGGGATACCTCACCCTTACACAAACCTTAGAGGGATACCTCACCCTCAATACAATATATCAGAGAAATAGATGAAGAAGAGAAACTCTCACTCAGAGTAAATTAACAAATCGAAGTGCTAATAGAGTTCTCACAGAAATATCTCAAAGTTTTAATAAAAAATAGAGCGTAGAAAATAATTTCACAAGATAGAGCAAGCAGAAAATTAATTAGAGTGTTGGGTGTTTTTACAGAGGACCCAAGACTTCTATTTATAGAGAGAAATCAAAGAAATGGTCGTTGGGGGTGATTAATACTCAATATTTCAAAAACTTGTTTCCATATCAGAATCTGTAATAACCGTGTTTATTCGAATAAATGAAACTTTATTCAAATAACACTGTTTGTGAAGATTTTGTAAAGGGCCAACTGATATGGGTTATTCAAAATGACTTTAAGTTTATTCGAATAACTCTTTTAACAAGCAGTTTTAGAAAACTGAGTTTATTCTAATAACTACTGAGTTATTCGAATAACTCTTTTGAGAGAAGCCTTTCTGAAGGTCCTGTTATTCGAATAAACACTTGGTTTATTCGAATATCATATTAAGAAAAACAAAGGCTTTAAAACTATTATTCGAATAGCTTAGATGTTTATTCGAATACCATTTTAGAAAACAGAAGAGAGCTGAAAGACATTATTCGAATAGCAGGAGCCTTATTCGAATAAGGCTGTTAAAACAGAAGCTCGTGGAAATGTTTATTCAAATGGAATAATCTTTGTTTGAATAAAACAATAGAAACTGATTTATTTCAAAAACACTTGATTATACCAAACTTATTTTCCTTTCAAAACTGAGAGATATTAAAGTGAGCTCCGTACAAAAAGATCCTAAGTCCTAAAGTTATTCTTATGCGATCTTGGACTTGGTCTTTCTATCATCTTCATTTTAGTCTTCACGTTTGTTATTATCAAAACAAAACCCTCAAAGGTCATATGTCCAATTACATTATTGACAAAGGCTCAAATGACAGATGCTAAGGGTATTAGTACTCCTATGGCAGCAGGCAATAAACTTGCTAAGCTTGGCAGCAACGATGTTGACAATCCACACTTGTATAGGTTTGTTATTGGTGCATTGCAATATGCTACCATCACTAGACCTATGCTTTAGTGTAAACAAAGTTTGTCGATTTCTCAATGCTCTTCTTGAAGACCACTAGAAGGCAATGAAACATATCTTGAGATACCTTAAAGGGATTATTACACATGGATTATTGTTACAACCTACATGGTCCCCTAATTCTCTTACTTTGCATGCATTCTTAATGCTAAGTGGGTATCAGATCCAAATGATCGTAGGTCTACCTTTGGATCTTGTATTCTTGGGTCCCAACTTGGTATCTTGGTGATCAAAGAAGTAGTCTTTAGTGGCACGATCCAGCACTGAGGCAAAATATTATAGTTTCACAGCCACAACATCTAAACTGATCATGATTCAATCTCTACTAAGAGAACGCAAGGTTGCAATTCCAACTCCTGTCATCCACTGTGATAACTTAAGTGCAGTGCTACTGTCTTATAATCCAATTTTGCTTGCCAGAACTAAACATATGGAATTGGATATCTTCTTTGTCCGAGAAAAGGTCCTCAACAAGAGCTTAGTAGTTTCTCAAATCCCTTCTCAAAATCAAACAACTAGTGTGCTTACTAAAGCACTGTCCAATCTTCGGTTTTGTACTCTAAGAGACAAATTCAAGATGTTTGATCAGTTAGCCTTGCAACACCCACCCTGAGTTTGAAGTGTGTCATATTATCAGTGTGTTAGTTAGTTAGAATATTCCATAACAATTTGTATTCCAGAATAGTTAGTTAGTTAGGAAAGAGTATTCACATAGCTAATTAGAATATTTTAGAATTCTATCAACTGTATAAATAACAGACTTGTAACTTTCTATCATTCAATTAATTCAGTTCTAGATTTCACAATCCAGATTTTTCTCTATCTCTCTCTCCCTTCTAATTTTCACTTTCTCTCATTTTCCTTCAATTTCTCTCACTTTCTCGACACCTTAGAATTCTTAAAAGAGAGTAAAAAATAAGAATGACTATGACCCTAGAACTGACAATCACACAATGGAAAAAGTTGACTATACTTCCTGCACTATGCAATTAGTTTGATTATTGGAAGTATTAGAAATACGGTGGAAGACAGGTACCAATTCAACTTATCACTTCTTCATCCATATTTTGTTTTGTCATGAACTATATTCTTTAATGTTTATTCAATCTGTGTATATGCTCAGTCTTCACTTATTTAGTTTTTCATTTACAATTCTTAATGTTGTGATTTCTTGAAGGCTTAACATGATGTAAATGTAATTGTGACAGATTAGTTTGGAACTAAAGCAACATGTTTCTTCAAAATTATTTGTAGCAGGAAAAGATAACTAACAACTTGAACAAAATAAGTTCAAGATCATGATAGAATGAGTATCTGTACACAAAATTCAAACTCTGCTCGTCATTGGTTTGAAACAAATTTACATCTCCACCCACAAATCCAAGAGACAAAGAAAAACCATCTGTCTAACCTCACTTTCTAGGGAGCTTCTGAGATTATTTCTGAATTTCTACTGGTATGGTATTTTAGATGGCTTGATTTCCTCACCAACAGATCACATTTCTATTTCTAAAGAAATATTACATCGAATAAGAGATCCCCATTTGTTATTTTGTATATATATAAATGTAAGGGACATTTGTAAAAATATCAAGTGCTACAGAGTAGTGACCAAAATGTATTTGTCCTATTGTTGGCGTACAGAAGTGTACACATGGGTGAGTGCTTGTGCAATTGCACCATATAATAATGTGATCTGGGCATTTAGAATGGTACAAATTATCTGCTAGTAATTGCCATAAAGTTTAAAACGCCAATATTGAGTGATAATTTTTTCTTAATTTATTAATCCTTGTAACAAATAAGAAATTTAACACATAATACAGCACAATAAACCAACATTTTGCCCATTATCGAACTTCAAAGAAAACAATACCAAAGATGCATGACTGAAAATTGGTTCTAGAATAGGACCAATTAGAATCCATAATAAAGCCATACAAAGAGAAAAAAGCACAATCAAAATTAACCTAACACATTGTCTATGGAAAAGTCAACTATTCCACCATAGATGAGAGTTACTTCAAACACTGCTGCAATGACAGCAGCCCAGAGCAGCCCCACGTGACTCACGACGCTAAGCAAACTCAAGGATGCAAGAAAATTATGTGACTTTCATGGTCATAAGTCACAACCCAACTATTTGTTTGGAATTTATCACACACAGTATAAGAACATAGAATGAAGTGCAAATGTGCAATGCAATAAATAAATGCAGGCCCAAGTTTAAAATAGCAAGAAATGAACACATGCAAGAAAATGTCAAATGCAATGCGTTGAGTTTGAGGGTTTTAGGTAAGGAAGGAGGAAAATATATAATAGCGACTTAGAATGATATGAAATTGATATTGGTTTGATGCGACGACAATGTGAAACAAAAGACAAATTCAATACTCTTATTTATACTAATACTAGATTTTTAATCCCAACTAAATAAGGAAATTGTTAAAAGAGAGAAAAGAGAGACATATGAAGAAACCGTGTGTTTCAACTACACAATAAAGACTGAATATATACTCAATGAGTAATAAATAATTACACAATTTACATGATGTGGGATTAATAGTTGTACTACTAATTACACCTAATTACATATGTTTTTAGCAGTTTTCAACACTCTCCCTCAAGCTGGAGCATATAGATCATATGCACTAAGCTTGTTACACAAATAACTTATTCGTAGACCTCTAAGGGACTTGGTGAAGACATTTGCTAGTTAATCATTTGAGTTGACAAAGTTTGTAGTGATGTCTCCTGATAGAATCTTTTCCCTGATGAAATGATAGTTGACCTCAATATGTTTGGTCCTTTCATAGAACACTGGATTGGAAGCTATATGCAAAGTAGTTTGATTGCCACATATGAGTATCATTTTCATAACTTTACCAAATTGAAGTTCTTTGAGGAGTTGTTTCAAACAAGTGACTGAGGCCATAGCTCGGTATTCTGTTTCGGCATTAGATCTTACAACTACATTTTGCTTCTTACTTTTCCAGGAAACTAGGTTGCCTCTAATGAGTACACAATATCCAAAAGTGGATCGTCTGTCAATAGGAGAACCTGCCCAGTCAGCATCTGAGTATCCAACGACCTGAGTATGTCCCTTATCTTCATAGATGAGGCCTTTTCTAGGAGTTGTTTTAATATACTTTAGGATGCAAATCACTGCATCCCAATGTGCATCACAAGGTGAATTTAGAAACTGACTTACCACACTAATCGCAAAGGAGATGTCAGGACAGGTAACAGTGAGGTAGTTTAGTTTTCCAACTAACCTTCTGTATCTTCCTGGATCTAAGAATGGCTCCCCCATATTTGGTAAAAGTTTAGCATTCGAATCTATAGGAGTGTCAACAGGCTTTGCATTCAACAGACCTGTTTCTTCAAGAATGTTCATGGCATACTTCTTTTGTGAAATTACTATACCATCATTGGAATGTGCCACCTCTATTCCCAAGAAGTATCAAAGTTTGCCAAGATCTTTAGTCTGAAAGTGATGACCAAGATATTTTTTTACTTGAATTATGTCATGGTGTTCATTGCTAGTAATAACAATGTCGTCGACATACACAATCAAATAAATACACCCTTGAGCTGAATGGCGATAGAAGACAGAGTGGTCAGCCTCACTGCGTGTCATACTAAACTGCTGAACTACAGTACTAAATCGGCCAAACCAAGCCATAAGAGATTGTTTAAGGCCATACAGAGATTTGTGAAGACGACAAACTAGTCTAGAAGACTCCCCCTGAGCAACAAACCCTAGTGGTTGCTCTATGTAAACCTCTTCTTCTAGATCACCATGGAGAAAAGCATTCTTGATGTCCAACTGATGAAGGGCGCAGTGGCAAATAGCAGCCATTGATAGAAAAAGTCGAATCGAAGCCATCTTCTCCACGGGCGAGAAAGTGTCCCCATAAAAATCTGGGTATACCCTTTTGCCACCAGACAAGCCTTGAGGCGATCAATCTTGCCATCAGGGCTAACCTTAACCGTATAAATCCACTGACAACCTACCACAGACTTCCTGGGAGGAAGAGGAATAAGTTCCTAAGTACCACTGCTCTGAAGGGCACATATCTCATCGATCATAGCTTGTTTCCACCCAAGATGAGATAAAGTGTTACCTGGAGAGTTAAGAATAGACACAGAAGACAAGGAAGAAAGACAAGCATAATGCGAAGAAGATAGGCGATGATAACTCAAATTAACATAATGAGGAGAAGGGTTACAAGTAGATCGTATACCTTTCGAAGAGCAATGGGAAGGTCAGGTTCAGGAGGCAGTACCAGAGCTGGTAAAAGAATTAGTGTCGGAAGAGAGTCCACATTGACCTTTGCAACTTCTGGTGGAGGGTGCTGTGGCCAACGATGATAGACTTGGAAGAGACAAATAGTAGTGGTGGTTTGCTCGACATGGGGAGTCGGAGGTGTATCTGACTCAACAGTGATAAGAGGAAGAGGGACGTGTAAGACTTCAGAGATAGGCTCAAGAGTGGATGAAGGAGACTGGAAGAACGGAACAGACTTAAAGAAGGTGACATCGGTCGAGACGAGGTAACGTCGAAGATCAAGGGAAAAACAACGAAAACCTTTTTGAGACCGAGTGTAACCAAGAAAAACACACTTAATAGATCGGGCGAAAAGTTTATCAAGACTAGGAGTAAGATTATGAACAAAACAAGTAGACCCAAATATACGAGGTGGTAGGGAATGCAGAGGTTGATGGGGATATAAAATAGAGTAAGGGACCTGGTGATCAAGCACAGAGGAGGGCATGTGGTTAATCAAATAACAGACAGTAAGAGCAGCATTGCCCCAAAAGCGGAAAGGAACATTACCAAGAAGTAAAAGGGTCCAAGTTGTTTCTACGAGATATCTGTTTTTACGTTCAGTGACCCTATTTTGTTGAGGGGTATGGGCATAAGAGGTTTGGTGAAGAATGTTATGAGAAGCCATAAAGGATTGAAATGGTTCAGATAAATACTAACGGGCATTATCACTACGCAAACTACGTATTGGAACACCAAATTGAGTTTTAATTTCATGATAAAAGTTTTGAAATATGGAAAACAACTCAGACTGATTTTGCATAAAAAATAACCAAGTGCAGCGAGAGTAATCATCAATGAAGGTGACAAAATATATGAATTCTAGAGTAGAAACAATAAGACTAGAACCCCAAACATTAAAATGTACTAAAGCAAAAGGAGAGGATGCTCGACTGTTGACTTTACCAGGAAACAGACTATGGGTGTGTTTTCCTAGTTGACATGACTCACAAGGGAGACTAGACAACTTAGAGAGGCTGGACACCAATTTTTGTAGTTTAGGAAGGTTAGGATGACCTAACTGTGCCGGTCGGAAAGGTCACTGGTCGTTGGAAAAGTTGTCGAAAAAGTATGACTGCGGCGACAGACAACCGCGGGCAGCAACAAAGGAGATGGCTCTGCTAGAAAGAGGACATAGCAAGGGGAGAAAAGCCGGCAAACCGGAGTGGAAACATGGTTTAGCTGGAAAAAAATTTCACTGGAGAGTAGTGGGCTCACCGGGCATTCACAATTCTAGGATTGCCTCTCTTTCAACTACACAACAAAGACTGAATATATATTCAATAAGTAATAAATAATTACACAATTTACATGATGTGGGACAAATAGTTGTACTACTAATTACACCTAATTACATATGTTTTCAGCAGTTTCCAACAGAAACAAATCAGAAAATATAAGGAATAGGAAATAACTCTTATAAAATCATCTAAGATAATTAAAATATTCTAATCTAAGATACAATAAAGATATTGTGAGATCTTTTCTTGATATTCTAACACTCCCTCTCAAGCTAAAGCTTACCAAGCTTTAAGCTTGTTAAGATTATATACTAAAAGAAAATAAATTAAAAACATAATGCGCCAAACTGTGTGACAGTGGCAAGCGACCAAATCTAGGATGAAGATGGGGTTAGTGCATCTAGGACAAAGATGGGGCAAACTGGGTCTAGTGCAGCTTGGACAAAGTCAGGCCAATGCATCTGAGACAAAGCGGAGGCTAGTGAGAGTCATAACTAACATAAGTTACCATCAGAATAATCGTCAATGAGAAGAGAAATCACCATTAGTATGATTCATCCGCAAGGAGTCACCATCGGAATGATTGTTGGTGGGAAGATAAGCCATTGGTATGATGCAATAGTGGGAAAATAACAGCATGAGCCATTGGAGTATAAGTTGAGACATTATTATTCCATTCTCCCCCTCAACGCTGAGCTGGCATTGGAAAAGAGCCAAAATGAAAAAGTAGAGCAGATTTAAGCATAAAAAATGAGAGAGAAACGCCATTGATAGTAGCACGGTGGAGAGAGAAAAAGGGTTGCCGGAAAGATGACACAGCAAGAGAGGTGGTGGACCTGAGTTCCAGATTTTAGGGAACTCAACAAGGACAAGTCACCGAGAATGGTACCACTCTGATACCATGTTGAGTTGGAGAATTTTAGGTAAGGGAAGAGAAAAAGAGAGAATAGAAACTTAGAATAATATGAAATTGATATTGATTTAATGTGACGATAATGTGATACAAAAGACAAACTCAATAATCCTATTTATACTAATACTAGACTCTTAATCCTAACTAAATAAGGAAACAAATCAGGAAATATAAGGAATAGGAAATAACTCTAATAAAATCATCTAAGATACTCTAAAATATTCGTAGATACAATAAAGATATTGTGAGATCTTTTCTTGATATTCTAACATAGTGCAAATGTGCAATGCCAGAAGTTTGAGCACATAGCCAATGCACTGAGTACAGAACATAATGTAATAACACAAATTTGAATTTACAGAACTGAAAGGGCTTTTAGTTGTTGCTTTGAAGTGAGAGAAACTGAAAATCGCATGCAAAGATACATCTTGATCAAACCTACAGCAAACCAGATCAGAGCAAAGATACAACTTGCATGATGAGACTAATCCAAAACAGTAAACAGCCCCACCAATTCTAAATCTTATCCTTACCCCAGAATTATATTACGGGAACTGAATAATGCAGGTAAACAACTAAGACAGAACTGACAGGGATTTTAGTTGTAGCTTTGCAGCCAGATAAACTAAAATGCATGCAAAGATACACCTTCACCAAACCAAGAACAAACCATATGTGATCCAGTCATAAGTTGCACCACAGAACTGGACCGAGAACAGATATGCAGCATAATACTTAAACCAGAACTAACACAAAAGAGCAGACCAGACCCTGACCACTAAACCAGAATAGAGTAAGAATTAAGAAGCACCATGACCCTAGAACAGTAACAACACCCTGACCAGTTTTATACATTCTTTGCCTGCCACAACAAATGAACCCAGGCAGCAGATGGAATGGTATGGCAATCAATTGCATTGGTGCAGATATCAGAATATATTATCAACTATGATGCATGGATACGGATACAGGTATCCGGTACGACATGGGTATGGTACAGAGATATGTCATTTTTTAAAAAACTAGGATACGGGTACGACATGATACGGTAGAACATATATATAAAAATGTATACATATCATCTTATAAAATATAAAAATGCATGCAAATTAATATAAAAATATATTAAAAAATTAAAATTAACTTGGAAATAGAAAAAATATATTACTAAACTTTGAAAAACATAAAAATAAAAGATAACAAATATTAAAAGTACAATCGTTTATAATGATTTAAAAAGAAAAGGATAATACTCAATGGAAGTAAAGCTTATAATGAGAACCGGTACCACAACACGAAGTTAAGCTTATTTTTTAATTGATAATAAATTTTGAATCACCCAAAAAGCAAAATAATAAAACCAATAAATTCAAAAGGCTGTCAAATAAAACAAAAAACCACTCATTACTCAATGGACAAAGGCTACTCTTCTCTCACTCTTCAACACCTGGCGGAGGATTCATGGTCAAAAGCCAAAACCAAAGATGGAAGATACAAGGCTTCATTGGAAGTGGAAGTGGAAGTTGCAGCAGCTGGTTTTTGCGATTCAGGACATTTCACGCCATCCGGTACGTGAACCCGTACCAGACACCGGTACAGCGGTCTACCCGCGCTTCTTAGATTATCAACCTAAAGCATGACAAATATAAAAAAAATTTGTAAACCAAAGGCAACACAGATATTAAACAAAATGGTATTAACTAAACTGCTGAATGCACAAAACAGATTTTAAGAAAAAAGAAAATGCAGATCTTGCAACTTAAACCTTGACTCCAGTCGTAGCAAGCCAAACCTGATGAGTAAACAGCAAAAAGTGGGGCTAAGGCTAAAATAAGTAAAATAGCTAACCCCTTTCAGGTCATTGGCTAGAGTGGATATACTCTCTTTCTAAGTCGCAGAGTTGATAATTCATAGACTCAATCCATTTTCTAGCCAGCAGTATTTCTGTTTCATCATCCACTGATCCTTTGGCAAGCATTAGTAATCTGTAGTGATGGAGTATCCCATTACCTTTCTTTCGGCTTCATATTTACTTTCTTTTAGTAGGGTTATGGTGACATAGTAAGATAATTCCAGCACAGCTTAATCTGGGTAGTGGCTATATTCATAGACTAGACGAGATCTCAAACAGCAGTGTCTTTAGCCAATTGATTAGTTATCTCCTGAGCAGTTCTCGAAAGAGGCTGGTTCTTAGAAGAGAGTCTATAGGCATTATACTCATCTGTACAATTCATACTGACCAGCTCTGTAAATGAAAATCCCTCCAGAGTTGAGTAAGCGAAAAAGATAACAACACCAAAAACGTAATTGCTTTTGCATGATAATTCTGCATAGACAGCAAAAAAAATCAGTAATTGACAGACTCATAAGCATAATCTTTTGAAAATATAGAAGGAAAATGCAAAATCATGCTTCTTAGTGAACACAATGCAAAAGTATTGTTTAATTCTAGCTCTAATGCACTCAAATACACAGAACAGATGCCACCAAGATAATGGAACATATCATAAAAGAAATGTCACATGGTGAAGGAAGGCATGCACAGTAGAAGAGAAAAACAATAAAATAAAAATACTCATCACTAACAAAATAACTTTTTTAATAGGAAAAAAGAAAAGAAGAAATCATAGAAGAATCAATATTTCAATAAGCTCTAACATTGCTATAGAGCTTATAAACTTCACAAGTAGTATAAAAGTACTGCATAATGGAAACGATGCATAAATTCATAACTAGCAAGAATGTATAATAATCCAAAGGAAAAAAGAGAAAAAGCAAATACTGTGTTCATCAATAAAAATTACCTTTTGATTCATTTGTTTGGTAAAAAAAAACTTTGTCATCTTCTGAATGATGTTTAACTCAGTTTCAAATTCAATTATGAAGTATGAACCCATATCGAACTAGATTTTGAGTGTTCAAATGATTAGAATTGGGAAACCAGTCCACAATAATCATTTGAAATCTGTCTATGTAATATGAAAACTCATAGAAAAACAATTGTTGTAGAACTGGCATAATGAGGCAGAATTCAGCCTTCTGCTAATCTTCAACATCATCTAGAAGAGAACCTATTTCGAGCCTAGCATCTCCTGTTCTTGTACTTAGTAATTCCAGAATGGTTATGATATGTTCACTATGGGAATGGGACTGATCCCCAGCAACAAATGCATTTAATTGATCATTGACGTTAATCCAAGACCATCCTGGCTCCTTTATTACTCCCTTTGTCTTCATTACCTTCCTTATATGTGCAGATTCCTTCCATCTCCCCTTGGCAGCATATATGTTAGCCAGGGTGATGTGAGTTCCAGCAGAATTGGGATCCAAACGAAGTATCTGTTCTGCTGTCTGTCTTCCACGGTCAACATCCCCATGAACCCTACATGCTCTCAGTAAGGTAGACCACACAACATCATCACTATGGAAAGGCATGTTTCGTATCATATGCTCTGCTTCACTCAATCGTCCTGCTCTGCATAAAAGATCAATCATGCAACCATAGTGCTCTTTTGAAGGACTGATCCGGTACTCATTAGTCATTAACATAAAGTAGTAGAAACCAAGATCAACCAATCCAGCATGGCTACAAGCAGTCAGAACCCCAATGAAAGTCACATAGTCTGGTTTTAAACCAATACTGGAAATCTTCTCAAACAAATTAATGGCCTCTTGGCTATTACCATGTTCAGCATACCCATTAATCATGGCTGTCCATGATATAATGTCATTATTTTCGATCCCACCAAAGATTTTCGAAGCTTCTTGTAGACTCCCACATTTTGAGTACATACTAATTAGAGCACTATGGACCATTGCTTCATGATCTAAGCCAATGCACAAGACATGAGCATGCACCTGCTTCCCTTGCTCAAGAAGTGCCATGCTTCCACACACACTCAGCACACTAGCAAGTGCGAATTCATTTGGTTTCGGCCCTTCCCTTCTCATCCATGATAAATAGTTAAAAACTTCTTTAGCATAACCTCCTTGAGAATAAACAGCAATTATAGTGCTCCAAGAAATAATGTCTTTTCTAGTCATACCATGAAACACTATTGAAGCTGAAGTTAACAGCCCACATTTTGAATAAAGAGTAATGATGGAATTCGCCACTGACAAAGCATCTACCACACCTAGACGCAATACATGGCCATGTATCTGTTCCCCCCATTTAGTAATAGCAAGATTTGCACAGGCAGAAATTATTGCTGCAAAGGTGTATTCATTGGGACTGACATCTGATTTTCTCATTCTTTTAAATGCTTCCACAGCATGTTCTTCTTCACCCATCTGTACATAAGTCGTAATAAGGGTTGTCCATGAAACTACATCTGGCATCCTCATTTTTTCAAACAATCGCATGACATAGTCTGGTTTCCCACATTTATTATACATGGTAGCAAGAGTATTAACCACAAATGAGCTCTCATCAAACCCTTGTTTTATTGTTTGTGTGTGTATAGCTTTCCCATAATGTAAAGAACTTGAAGCAGCAGAAGCTTTTAAAGCAATGGCAAATGTATGTGAATCATATCCCACTTTTGATCTCCACATTTCAGAAAAATATAATAATGCCTCCATACTATAACCAGCATGTACAAGCCCCACAATAATGGCAGTCCATGATACTACATTTCTTCTTGTCATTTTTTCAAAGACTCTGCAACCTTGCTCTACTTTGCCTACTTTCATGTACATGTCTACTAGGGCACTGCTGACAAATACCGAGTTTATCAAATTAGATTTTACAGAAAATCCATGCAACAATTCTCCAAAATATACGTTCACGCCAAGTGCACAAGCCTTGAGTGCAACACTAATCACGAATTGGTCCTTTTGAAGTCCTGGCTGGACCCACATATTTGAGAACAAGATCAATGCTTCATACGAGTCTGAGGCATTGACATAACCAGCTATTAATGTGGTCCATGAAATCTCATCTCTGTGAGCCATTTTATCAAACATATCCCTCGCTTCACCCAGTTGACCCCGTTTCACCAGTTGCTTCAGTTCAGAGTTAAGTTCAAGCATATTACGAACAGAATAGGTAGCTGGAGCTAGCTGTTCTGGTTTTGCTTGCCGGATCAGTTCTCTGCATGCAGTGGCAGTTCCTGTAAATATACTAACTTAAATAAGGTTGAAACCTGGTTGACAGAAACATGTGTGCCTTGAAACAACCTTGCAAAGCTTACATGAATACTTTTGAACTACTACTAATTCATCTACAATTGGATAACATGAAGCATCTAGAGAAGAATTATTTAGTATCTCAAGTTGGGTTCCTATTTTTTATTATCATATATAAATAAGAAGAAATAACCGTAAATTTTTTTTTTAAAAAAAAAGAAGAAGAAATTCCCATACAAAACCATATTGTAATCCTGTTGAATTTAGGCAAAGGCAAATAACCAGGCTAGAAACAACAAATCTACTAGTACTAGACCTAATTAGAGTTCAATAAACTGAAAATCAATAATGCTCAACATAAGATGACACCAACTTGATCAAAATCTTCTACTAAAAACAGGTAGGGGAAAAATTAACATTTAACACTTTGCTCCAATCATGTAATGCATTAGACAGTGATACAAATTATAATTTGATTTATTTGGTAAGTTCTGTATCCATAACTAAAAAAAAATTAAAATATATGTATAACAAGACAATGAAGAGGTGAGACAATTCATTCATTATTAAAAAAAACAAAAAAAAGGAGACTACCTGGATAGACTGAATTGAGAGCTGACTCGACGTTCCTTGAGGATAAGGGAGTGTTTGGATGGAGAGAAAATGAAGGGTCGAGGGCGAGGCCAGGTGAAGAAGCATAGCCACGATGCTCCCAAACACGTCGTCGGAAGCCGTTGAATAGTGCCCGGAAAACACGCATCCTCTGCCTGACTTTGACATCGAAACCCAGATACCCAAATAGCCCACGCATTTCTCTTCCTCTCCGTTTCCCTCTATGAGCCATGCGATCCAGCGACCCCAAACCCAGAATCTATGTCGCCGTCCAAGCACCGGAGCTGCAAAAGAACCACCACATGAACTCCTGCCTTCAGCACCCATCGACGTCAAGCAGAGCCACCCCCGGCTGCCGGCAGTGCCGCATCCTCACCCTTATCAACCCCGAGTCCGTGCGTCCACAGCTCTTGCGTTAACTGTCGGTTAGAACTCAGATTTGTTTTATTTTTATTTCACTTAAATGTTGTATATTTGGGTCTGTTTTCGTCTGGGTTTATTGTCCTTTTCCAATGGATTAACCGAGGAAAAAGGATTATTTTAATAATTTATTATGTGAGTAATTAAATTTTTTTTAATTGTGTTTGAATATATTAATTAAAAAGTAAATTTATGATAATATATTTTATTTGAGTTATATAAAAAAAATCATTTTTATTTTGGATCGAAATTTGGTATCAAGCCCAATAAGAAGCGACGCAGTGCTGTGCATGTCAGATCACGATTTCCACATGATAGGATCCCAATGTCCAATGGCTAACTGTTAGGAGGCAATCATTCGCAATAAATCTCATGCAATTAGGAGTGATTATAAGCCTGCTCTTATGGCCATAACTATCTATGAACTTACAATTCAAATGAGATTCTATATGATCCTACTTAACACCTAAACAAACCTACACGACAAATAATAGATTAGGTTACTCAAGTATAAAACTGATCCTAAACTCTCTTCTCTTAGTGCGTAGCCTAACTTGAATATTGGAGTGCCTTTGCATATACACCACCTCCCTCTTCGTCGCATCCGCATCAAGGAGAACACCACCCTTAACCTACTAAAAATGCTTTCTAGCGACCCACTTGGAACCTATTTTGAACATTGACACCGTCTGTTTAACACCTTCTATAGGGCATTACATTTCAGACTACAAACTTACCAAATTAATAATTAATTGTAAAATATTTAATGTTATGAAATATGAGTTATAAAATTTCTTTCGTCGATAACTTAAACTTACCGAAGATGTAGGTAATATAAAAACATTTTGAATTGATTAATATAATGGTGTTTTGAAAATTTACTAACGTATAACTGATTTTCGAGTTTTGAAATACGTTAGAAAATGTTAAGTTTTGAAACGTTGATTTATATCAATGGAAAAGTGATTTTTTGTGGATTATATTTTGGAAAATGATTTCTTGAGTAAAGAAATGTGAAAAAAGATTTTCTTGAGTAAGAAAATGTAAAAAATGAAATACAAAGTCATATTATTTTGAGAAAGGTGTTGAAAAGGAATTTTTGAAGGTTAAGAAATATTTTCTATAATGAAATGGTGATGAAAAATGTTTTACGTATCTTAAAAACGATTTGAAATGCAGTAAAATATTTTTACGCAATTTGAAAAATGTGTTGAAAATGATATTGATTTATTTAAGTCCAAAATAATATTTGAAACATTGAGGAATATTTTACGTGATTGTAAAATGTTGAAAAATATTTTACGTATCTTAAAAACGATTTGAAATATAGTAAAATATTTCTACGCTATTTGAATTACGTTTAAATATTTTACGTAATTTGAACTACTATTGAAAAATCAATATGTGATTTAAAAGTGATAGAATATTTTTACGTGATTGTGAAAATGACGGAAAATCGTTATGTGATTTGGAAAGTATTTTAAATATTTTAAGAATGATGGAAAATGATTTACGCTACTTAAAAGAATGATTTTTAAGATACGCGATTTTGAAACAGTGAAAAAATACTATGTGATTTGAAAAACGTATAGTTTTACGCGATTGAGAATAACGTTAAAAAATTAGTACGTGGTTTAAAAGTGCAACAGAAGTGTTGCGGTATTGTGAAAATGTAACAAAAATATTGCGCAATTTTGTGAAAACACGACAAAAGTGTTTTATAACGATGAAAATGTGATAATATGATTTTCGCTACTGAAAATACAATATGAATACTATTGAACCAGTATCCATACATTGTTTGTGAAAATGACAAGTTTTGCCTGTGATTGGCATTTGGTGCATTTTACATGCATTGGAAAGATATGCCTGTGATTGGCATTGGTGCATTATACATGCATTGGAAAAATATGCGTTGAGGCATATGATTACATTGAACAAATGAAATTGAAAAGAATTTGGCCTTTGTGGTTGGACTTGCACTGATATATTCATGCATTGTATAAAGTATAGCTAATAAGCTATTTTGGCCCTTGTGGTTGAAGAGGGAATGAGAATTGATAGTGAGGTCTATGATGGATCTTGGAAGCGTCAATAGCGGCGACCAGGTGGATATCTGTCTGTGGGCTAAGGCTAGACCATATGCCACTTGGCGATGCATCCCGTTGCAACGCATTGACGATACCCGACAAGAACACGATTCTTTTCAACGACTGGGAGATTGTCTATGGGCTTAGGCTGGGCAATTAACTAGAGCATTCTTCTCGAAATTGTGAAAACCTCCATGGAGTTGTTTTTGAAAAATTGAGTCTATGTGCACATACATGAATCTGAACATTTATATCTGTATGATATATTAATTGAGGAATATTGGTTATGACAACTGTTTTGAATACTTGGATTGATATATGATTGGATGATGATAGTTGATTAATATTGAATATATTATTGGAAGTCTAGTATGATATCCCTGTATGATATTGTTGTTTGTGTTATCTCTGTGCTGCCATGTTGGTATTGGTGTAGGTGATCTCACCTCTTTGTTATGTTGTTTTGCTGTGTCTATACTGTTAAAATCAAATAATAGAAGGATCAAGTTGTCTTAGACATAACGGGCGATGGATACTCTAAGATTGGTGACAGCAATAAGGAGTGGACATTCAGGACTCGAAGGTGTGCAGTGTTAATAAAGGAACAAATGTCTGATGCATCAAGATGGACAGAAAAAGGAATAAGTATGTTAAAATTTCTCGTTAGTGTTGTACCGTGCTATTAAGTAGGACCCATTATAGGGTTTGCTACTGTAACACCCTCTCTAGGGCATCACATTTTCCGACTCCAGACTCATAATCTGAAAAGAAGTTCACACAAGTTTGAATTATAAAAATATGGTTTTAAAAATTTCTTTCTTTACTGACACGTAAATTTACTGAAAATATTAGGTAATCATATTTCAATTACTCATTATTCAATATTGACACACAATTTAAAGAGAAATATAAATTGACAGACTCTTTTGTTCTTTCTTTTTCCACAAGATAGCAAACCCATTACTGTTCCTACTTAATAGCGGTGTAACACTAACGATGAAAACTTAACATACTTGTTCCTTCTCCTGTATCAAACTTGATACATCGAACTCTACTCCTTGTCAACACTTTGCTCCCAACAAGTCATGAATGTCCACTCCTTATTGTTGTCCTCAATCTCGAGTGTCCATCTAATGTCCATCTTGAAGCATCGGACATTTGTTCTATGTCCTTCCTTGTCCTTAAACATCTTTTCCATTTCAACACTTTGTCGGCAAGGTCATTCTCCGATGTTGTCTCCAACGTAGAGGTATTTGTCACCCGCTATGTCTAAGATAACTCGTTCCTTCTACTGTATAATTTTAATAATACAGACATAGCAAAAACAACATAACAAAGAGGTGAGATTACCTACACCAGTGCCAACATGGCAGCACAGAGATAATACAGACAACAATATCATACAGTTATCATAATTACAATCATGCCATCATCATTATGGTTACTACACAGATACAATATTAAAATCATGCTATCAACATTAATCAACTATCATCATCCAACCAGATATTAATTCAATTATCATAAACAACAATTATGATAATGCCTTCAGCATTATCATCATCATCATCCAAGTATTCAAAACAATTGTCATAGTCAATATTCCTCAATTAATATATATCACACAGATATAAATGTTCAGTTTATGCATGTACACAAGACTCGATTTCCTACTCCATGGAGCTAAACTCGGTCGGAGAAATGATCGAAAAGAATCATGGCGGTACCACATGCCTCGGACCACGTGCTATAATCCTCATTTTGATTTTTGCACATCTAGCATATACACGACATCTTTATCGATCTTGATTAAGAATAGTGTCTCGATCGGATCATCGGTGTGTCGCGTCGGTCTAACCTACGGTTCTGATGAGAGCGACTCACCGTCCATTGTAGGCAACCCGCACCCCGATGCCCCCAAGGTCAACCAAAGACCTACACTACGCATATCGCACCCACTCAAGAGGTGTGTTTCTCCTAGGCAATCAGCCATATCCAGGTCCTCATCGGACCATTCCAATGTATGTATAATGCACCAATTACCAATCACGGTATAATACCAATCACAAGCTTCAACAAGTAATCATACTTGTATTTTCAACAAATGAAATCTTGTTATCACATTTTCATAGTTATAAAACACTTTCGCCGTGTTTTTTACAAAATTACATGCAACATTTCCGTTACGTTTTTCACAATTCCAAAAATGTTTTGTTACGTTTTCAAATATCGTAACACTTCATTACGCTTTTCAAAATTCTAAAACTCTTCATTTGCACTTTTAAATCACGTACTAATTTTTCAACGTTTTTCTTAAACACGTAAAAATATACGTTTATCAAATCCCATAATATTTTTCCACTGTTTCAAAATTACGTAACGTAAAAATCTTTCTTTTACGTCACGTGTCACGTAAATCATTTTCTTTCATTTTCAAAATATTTAAAACACTTTTTAAATCACATAATGATTTTTCGTTATTTTCACAATCACGTAAAAATATTCTATTGTTGTTCAATCACGTTGTGATTTTCAATGGTATTTTAAATCACGTAAAATATTTAAATATACACCAAATCACGTAGAAATATTAAAACATTTTTCAAGTCACGTAGGAATACTTAAACATTTTTCAAATTGCGTAGCTTAAAAATCACATTTTTAAGATACGTAAAACGTTTTTCACCATAATTTCATTATTTTTCCAATACGCAAAACATTCTTTAATATTCCAAACGTCATTTTGAAAACTACGTAAAATATACCTCAATATTCCAAATATTATTTTGGACTTTCAAAAACTCAATATCGTTTCCAATGTCATTTTTCACATTTTCTCTTTTAAGAAAACCTTTCCAAAATATATTTCACAAAATCACTCTCCAAAATCCCAAAGAATGATTCATATGTTAGAAGACGTTAAATTATTATATTTTTTTCATTTTTCCCAAATCAATTCTAAAATCCATTTTCTTTAAAACAAAATGAGGCTTAAAACAATTTGCAACCCTTAATTTTCTTTTCATCTTTATATGAAAGTTCACCCATGTGATAAAATACTCTGATTCCCTTTCCAAATTCTTTGTATTAAATCAAATTACATTTCCACTTTTAAAAAAATTAGTTTGTTTTATAAAAACCAGGGCATTACAAGTTTTCGAAAATCGTAGTACTTGATTATTGAAACCATCAAATATTTTTCCTTCTCAATTGATATGATTTTACACAAACAAAACCATTAAATTTTGTATTTTTCAAAACCGTAAGACTTATGGTCATAAAACCAAACCCATTTGTTCAAATTCATTTTTCACTTTCTTTGCAAATCCTCAAAATCAACATTTTTGTTTTCATTTAAAACTCATGTTTAGAGAAATACTTAGGAACTTTGTACACAAAATAAATCAATAAAAATCCTTCTAAAATTGTGTTCATGTTCTCTTGAAAAACAAACCCTTTGTTTATTTTTCATATTCTTCAAATCAATCTAATTTTATTCTTCCATGAAAATATTAATTTGTAAACACCTATTTTGAGGTGTCTTGTTCGAAATTCACCATGTTCTAAGTACTCACAAATCAATTCTTTTGTTCTTGAAATTTTTCAACATAAACCCTAATCAAGGGCATCAAAACCGTAGCTCTTCCTTGGCTATTGGAGCCAAAAACCAATTTCCTTTTCACCATCAAGTCATGGCATATACATGTATATTTCATCATAAATAATATAAGCATACCATCAAAACCATAAAAGCATGTATAGCATATCAAGCATATCATCAAAGCTATAAAATCATGCAAAGCATATCAAGCATAGAAAATTAATCAAAGCTCATAAACACCCACAAATTAATTACATGACCATGGATATGAATCCTCACATGGATTCCACATCCATCAAATAAAATACCATCTCTCACCACCATGCTTGGTTGGTGAGATGGATCTCCTCTTACCTCTTGAAGATCCTCCAAAGGTTCTTGATTTGCTTCTTTTTCAAGTCCTTCACCACCAAGGGCTTCTCAAATACAAAATAAAACACACAAATAATTAATATACAAGACTTGAATAAGAAAACCATGGATTAGAATCATGGTTAGAACCTTGAAAATCAAAAGAAAAGTGAAGAGTACCAAATTTCACCATTAAAGCTTCAATCTTTAGCTTGAAGAACAAGGTTGAAGATGAATGATTTAGAGAAAATCTCCAACATGAAAGTTGCTTAGAATATCATGGAGATTCAAGATCTAAAGTTGGATGAAATTAAAAGAGCTTGGATGGTGATTTTAGGTAGTATGACCGAATGGTTTCTCTTGAAGCACAAAGATGAAATTTTTGATTTTTGATAGAAACTTGAAGCTTGAATTTGAAGATCAAGATGAATGATTTTGGAAAAACTCATAACTAGAGATGTTCTTAGAATGGTGTTTAGGTTTAGAAAATAAGGTTAGATGAAATTTTAGAAGCTTGGATGGTTGTCTTGGAAGGCTTGGCGAATGGTGCCTTTGGAGGAGAAAAATGGAGAGAATTGGCTAAGTGTAGAAAAATGAAGACATGAAGATGATAGGTTAGGAGACAAGGTGATATAATTGAGAAAGATATCCTATTCTAAAGTGGTTGCCGTGGAGTGCTAGGAAAGAAAGGTAATATTATGTATATAGCTTTTTGTTTTTCTTTGATAAGAATGAAAGAAAAGTTGATAGGAAAGGTTGTCTTGCATTATTTCTTGACCATGGAGTGCTTCCAAGAAGTAGGCCATTCATTGTTGACTAGCATGAATTAATTGGATCCATTTTGAGAATGCAAAGCCGTGGAGTGTGATGGAAAAATTGAAAGAAAGGTGATAATGCATGAAACATTGATCAAGACTTCCAACAATGACATAAAACATCATTTAATGGATTGAAATTTGTTTTTCTTTGTCTTCTAATAAGCCAAAAACCGTCCCCCTCCTTGCTTTCTTCTTCCATGTAATTTGATCAATAATGATCAATAATATTGCAATATTGACCAAGACTACTTAACAATGACATAAAGCAATTAATCAATGCATTGAAATATTTTTTTTTTTCTTTGTCTCCAAAAGCATGCAAAACCGTGACCTCCCTCCATGCATGCATTAAATCATGTTGTCATCTTTTCTAACCATTATTTGAATCAATTCTAGCCATTGATAAATTCAATGGTTAAGATTTTGGTAAACTTTTAATTTTAGAAGACTAAATCTAGGCCATTGGATTTTTCTCCTTTAAATTTTAACCATTAGATGTGTCTCCAAAATTAATGGTTAAGATTACTCCTTCAAACTTTAAATCCAAGGGTCCTAATTAGTCTTTTTTTTTAGAAGACCAAATTTCCACCATTGATTAATTCTTCATCCAATGGTCATAAATGGTCTTTGTTACTTTTTAAGATTAAATCTCCACCCTTGATTTAATCTAAATCCAATGGTTATAAATGGTCTTTGTCACTTTTCAAGACCAATTCTACACCTTTGATTACATCTATGGTTGATATCAAAGCCTTCCTAACTAAGCATTCTCACACCATTGATTAAATCAATGGTTATTATCCAAGCTTTATTAAGTTTGTTTCTTAACCTTTGATTAAATCAATGGTTAATATTCAAACTAAGTATTCTCATCCAAGGGTATAAATCAAGTCAAGCTCTCTTTGTTGACTACGCAAAGATAATATTTAGTCTTGTATCCTACAAATAATATTTTTACCGTATTTTTATCATCCGATAATTAAATACGAGATAAAATACAAGATAAGAAATTTTCTAAAATCTGTTTCCGGATTCAGGTTTAGTAAGATCCCCTGTCTCCGTCTAAACAGTACAAATTTTTCTATGTGTAGAAAAATTTTCATTTTGTGGGACCCACCTGGGCCCACATACGGCCACCTGGGCCCACATACCCCTTGCGGGACCCACAGACAGGAAAAAATTTCAAAATCATCCATAAAATCACAAAAATTATAAAATGCACAAATATCAAATCGACACGTAAAATAATTACCTAACGGTAAAAATTAAATTACGTAACGTTTTCCCAACCAAAATTTTTATTTTCCGACACGAGTAAATCACTCAAAACGATCAAATAAGTGACGGAATAAACAAAATAATTTTACAAATAATTCGAAATCACTAAATAGTGAAATTACATTAATCACAAAATTACTGATTAAGAGATTGGAAATTTTGGGGTGTTACATTACTCCCCCTCTAAAAAGAAATTTCGTCCTCGAAATTTGATGAACGTGATTTCACATCTAAGGATGTGAACATTACTCTTTTAGGTTTTCTCCAGTCTTCATGTTGCATCTTCCTTAACGTCTTTACATACTATTCTAGCCAACAAAACTTTTTTTTTTTTTTGACGTTCAACTTCTCCTGTTCAAATGGATATCTCAAATTCTTAGTTGCTGAAGATGTTGAATGTTACTCCAAAAAGAAAGTATTTTCCATATTTCTGATACCAATACAGCGGTTATCAATCTTCATTCATGCCTAGAATAGTTTTTCTTAGATAATTTCCAACTAATGTACTTTCTAACTAATGTAATGTCTTACTTAAAATTTTCTTATTCTCGTATCACTATATATATTCTAGATTTTGCTTGTAACAGGAAATGTCTCTCTAGCTGAATTCTCCTTTCAACCAACTAATTCTTAATCCAACAGTCTGTATACCAACTAATGTAACCAACTAATGTAACGCACTAATATAACGCATCACAGTACTATGGATTTCCGTTACTGTTTTTGATTGATTTTTTTTTCTTGAAGAAATAGTTTCAACTTTCGAAGAATCCACCATGCTTCTGCTGCACCATTCTGATACTGCGACATGGTTATAGATAGGAATATCCTTTCTTGCAATATATTCCTTCTTTCTTTTCCTGTCTTACAATTGCAATACATGAAAGGAAATTACGGAGGCTCAGAAAGAAAAGGTAGCGAAATTATCTGATATGTTACTAGACATATCCAACAAGAATTTGATTTTGCCTGATTTTTAGGAATGAGTTTTTCTGGAATACTAACATTGTATTGAGACAATCTCATAGGATATGGTTGAAAAATAACCAATCTGTTTTCAAAGATCACATCTATTTATGAAAGAGGTAAACAGATCAAACTCACACAAATATTTGACCCGCAACAACAATTTGAATAATTTGAATAGCTCGATCGGCTAAGAATAGGTACAAAAGTAATCAAATCAGAGGTTTACGAATAACTCTAACATATAATTGATCTACTCAATCATATGCCATAAAGATTAGGTTATTTATAGAAATATTCAGTATGGTCTATAGAATTAGCTCCAATAACAAAATCTCCCTTGTTTAAATCCTCCGTTCAGAACATTCTCGTTCCATTCCACGTCTCAATTCTCTCTACTACCTGAGATTTTACTAACAGAAAATTCTATTTTGAATGGAATACAATTTATGGAAATGTGTCCAAACTTTCCACACTTAAAACAAAGTGTTTCCTTGAACATCCAATCTTTCATTAAGTGCCCCTTTCCACTTCACTTCCTAGTTCTGTTTTCTCAATGGTCGTAATTTCATTTCCCATTGAAATCAATTACTTTCCCAATATCCCTAAGAAAATACTAGGTTCCAAAATTACAAAATCTTATATTCCAAGACTGATTCTCTTTCATCAGATCCTGAACTTCAACTTCTAGTTTCCACTGAACAACGGTCCTTTGTTCATGCAGTCGTCTTTCCACATTGCTCTCATTGCTCCCGTAGCTGCAACTGCATTACTAGTAACATGTTCCACTTCCACATAAGTATAACTATCCCAAGTTATTCCTCTGTTCCTGCTGTACTTGTCACTTCAGTTGTCCTTCGCATTGTTTCTATAGCTGTAACCACATTATTATATCACGTTCTGCTTCCATACACGTACATCTACTACGAGATTGTTGTTGTTGTTGGCTTCCTGGAGATTGCAAGTACGTTTTCTGCTGGAATCGCTTGACCTTACAATTTCCCCTTTTTCGTAACCAAAAAGGTCCAACGTTACAGGGTCTCTTATTCTGAGATTGATTCAACTCTAACAAAATCTTAGCTTCAGCTATCAATTCTTGTTGTTGAACAATCTTCTGAGTTTGCTGTATAATTGCTTCAGCCACTATTTGTTTTACTTCCAAAGTTGCAGTCATATCACCACCATTGCTTTTCGCTTCCAGATGCGTACATCTATCACGAGTCATTGTCCTTCCTTCAACGATGAACGAATCAAAATAAAATGGATTTGATATCCATTTTATACAACCTATTTTGTTTCCTTTCTTCAGAAACGAATAAATCAAACTAAAATGGATCTGATATCCATTTTATACAATTTTATTTTGTTTTCCTTTCAGAAAACAAAAGGAAAACAAATACACAGAGAACATAACACAAGCAAAACAGACCTAACCACAAACCCCCAAAAGACTCAAACCGTGCTCTGACACTTAAACCTTAAGCTCTGATACCAACTAATGTAACACCCTCTCTAGGGCATCACATTTTCCGACTCCAGACTCATAATCTGAAAAGAAGTTCACGCAAGTTTGAATTATAAAAATATGGTTTTAAAAATTTCTTTCTTTACTGACACGTAAATTTACTGAAAATATTAGGTAATCATATTTCAATTACTCATTATTCAATATTGACACACAATTTAAAGAGAAATATAAATTGACAGACTCTTTTGTTCTTTCTTTTTCCACAAGTAGCAAACCCATTACTGTTCCTACTTAATAGCACCTGTAACACTAACGATGAAAACTTAACATACTTGTTCCTTCTCCTGTATCAAACTTGATACATCAGAACTCTACTCCTTGTCAACACTGCTCCCCAACAAGTCATGAATGTCCACTCCTTATTGTTGTCCTCAATCTCAGAGTGTCCATCGGAATGTCCATCTTGAAGCATCAGACATTTGTTCTATGTCTGTTCCTTGTCCTTAAACATCTTTTCCATTTCAACACTGTCGGCAAGGTCATTCTCCGATGTTGTCTCCAAACGTAGAGGTATTTGTCACCCGCTATGTCTAAGATAACTCGTTCCTTCTACTGTATAATTTTAATAATACAGACATAGCAAAAACAACATAACAAAGAGGTGAGATTACCTACACCAGTGCCAACATGGCAGCACAGAGATAATACAGACAACAATATCATACAGTTATCATAATTACAATCATGCCATCATCATTATGGTTACTACACAGATACAATATTAAAATCATGCTATCAACATTAATCAACTATCATCATCCAACCAGATATTAATTCAATTATCATAAACAACAATTATGATAATGCCTTCAGCATTATCATCATCATCATCCAAGTATTCAAAACAATTGTCATAGTCAATATTCCTCAATTAATATATATCACACAGATATAAATGTTCAGTTTATGCATGTACACAAGACTCGATTTCCTACTCCATGGAGCTAAACTCAGGTCGGAGAAATGATCGAAAAGAATCTGTCGGTACCACATGCCTCAGACCACGTGCTATAATCCTCATTTTGATTTTTGCACATCTAGCATATACACGACAGTCTTTATCGATCTTGATTAAGAATAGTGTCTCGGTCGGATCATCGGTGTGTCGCGTCGGTCTAACCTACGGTTCTGATGAAGCGACTCACTTTGTCCATTGTAGGCAACCCGCACCCCGATGCCCCCAAGGTCAACCAGTGACCTACACTACGCATATCGCACCCACTCAAGAGGTGTGTTTCTCCTAGGCAATCAGCCATATCCAGTCCTCATCGGACCATTCCAATGTATGTATAATGCACCAATTACCAATCACAGGTATAATACCAATCACAAGCTTCAACAGTAATCATACTGTATTTTCAACAGTGAAATCTTGTTATCACATTTTCATAGTTATAAAACACTTTCGCCGTGTTTTTTTACAAAATTGCGCAACATTTCCGTTACGTTTTTCACAATTCCAAAAATGTTTTTGTTACGTTTTCAAATATCGTAACACTTCTGTTACGTTTTCAAAATTCTAAAACTCTTCTGTTGCACTTTTAAATCACGTACTAATTTTTCAACGTTTTTCTTAAACACGTAAAAATATACGTTTATCAAATCCCATAATATTTTTCCACTGTTTCAAAATTACGTAACGTAAAAATCTTTCTTTTACGTCACGTGTCACGTAAATCATTTTCTTTCATTTTCAAAATATTTAAAACACTTTTTAAATCACATAATGATTTTTCGTTATTTTCACAATCACGTAAAAATATTCTATTGTTGTTCAATCACGTTGTGATTTTCAATGGTATTTTAAATCACGTAAAATATTTAAATATACACCAAATCACGTAGAAATATTAAAACATTTTTCAAGTCACGTGGGAATACTTAAACATTTTTCAAATTACGTAGCTTAAAAATCACATTTTTAAGATACGTAAAACGCTTTTTCACCATAATTTCATTATTTTTCCAATACGCAAAACATTCTTTAATATTCCAAACGTCATTTTGAAAACTACGTAAAATATACCTCAATATTCCAAATATTATTTTGGACTTTCAAAAACTCAATATCGTTTCCAATGTCATTTTTCACATTTTCTCTTTTAAGAAAACCTTTCCAAAATATATTTCACAAAATCACTCTCCAAAATCCCAAAGAATGATTCATATGTTAGAAGACGTTAAATTATTATATTTTTTTCATTTTTCCCAAATCAATTCTAAAATCCATTTTCTTTAAAACAAAATGAGGCTTAAAACAATTTGCAACCCTTAATTTTCTTTTCATCTTTATATGAAAGTTCACCCATGTGATAAAATACTCTCGATTCCCTTTCCAAATTCTTTGTATTAAATCAAATTACATTTCCACTTTTAAAAAAATTAGTTTGTTTTATAAAAACCAGGGCATTACAAGTTTTCGAAAAATCGTAGTACTTGATTATTGAAACCATCAAATATTTTTCCTTCTCAATTGATATGATTTTACACAAACAAAACCATTAAATTTTGTATTTTTCAAAACCGTAAGACTTATGGTCATAAAACCAAACCCATTTGTTCAAATTCATTTTTCACTTTCTTTGCAAATCCTCAAAATCAACATTTTTGTTTTCATTTAAAACTCATGTTTAGAGAAATACTTAGGAACTTTGTACACAAAATAAATCAATAAAAATCCTTCTAAAATTGTGTTCATGTTCTCTTGAAAAACAAACCCTTTGTTTATTTTTCATATTCTTCAAATCAATCTAATTTTATTCTTCCATGAAAATATTAATTTGTAAACACCTATTTTGAGGTGTCTTGTTCGAAATTCACCATGTTCTAAGTACTCACAAATCAATTCTTTTGTTCTTGAAATTTTTCAACATAAACCCTAATCAAGGGCATCAAAACCGTAGCTCTTCCTTGGCTATTGGAGCCAAAAACCAATTTCCTTTTCACCATCAAGTCATGGCATATACATGTATATTTCATCATAAATAATATAAGCATACCATCAAAACCATAAAAGCATGTATAGCATATCAAGCATATCATCAAAGCTATAAAATCATGCAAAGCATATCAAGCATAGAAAATTAATCAAAGCTCATAAACACCCACAAATTAATTACATGACCATGGATATGAATCCTCACATGGATTCCACATCCATCAAATAAAATACCATCTCTCACCACCATGCTTGGTTGGTGAGATGGATCTCCCTCTTACCTCTTGAAGATCCTCCAAAGGTTCTTGATTTGCTTCTTTTTCCAAGTCCTTCACCACCAAGGGCTTCTCAAATACAAAATAAAACACACAAATAATTAATATACAAGACTTGAATAAGAAAACCATGGATTAGAATCATGGTTAGAACCTTGAAAATCAAAAGAAAAGTGAAGAGTACCAAATTTCACCATTAAAGCTTCAATCTTTAGCTTGAAGAACAAGGTTGAAGATGAATGATTTAGAGAAAATCTCCAACATGAAAGTTGCTTAGAATATCATGGAGATTCAAGATCTAAAGTTGGATGAAATTAAAAGAGCTTGGATGGTGATTTTAGGTAGTATGACCGAATGGTTTCTCTTGAAGCACAAAGATGAAATTTTTGATTTTTGATAGAAACTTGAAGCTTGAATTTGAAGATCAAGATGAATGATTTTGGAAAAACTCATAACTAGAGATGTTCTTAGAATGGTGTTTAGGTTTAGAAAATAAGGTTAGATGAAATTTTAGAAGCTTGGATGGTTGTCTTGGAAGGCTTGGCGAATGGTGCCTTTGGAGGAGAAAAATGGAGAGAATTGGCTAAGTGTAGAAAAATGAAGACATGAAGATGATAGGTTAGGAGACAAGGTGATATAATTGAGAAAGATATCCTATTCTAAAGTGGTTGCCGTGGAGTGCTAGGAAAGAAAGGTAATATTATGTATATAGCTTTTTGTTTTTCTTTGATAAGAATGAAAGAAAAGTTGATAGGAAAGGTTGTCTTGCATTATTTCTTGACCATGGAGTGCTTCCAAGAAGTAGGCCATTCATTGTTGACTAGCATGAATTAATTGGATCCATTTTGAGAATGCAAAGCCGTGGAGTGTGATGGAAAAATTGAAAGAAAGGTGATAATGCATGAAACATTGATCAAGACTTCCAACAATGACATAAAGCATCATTTAATGGATTGAAATTTGTTTTTCTTTGTCTTCTAATAAGCCAAAAACCGTCCCCCTCCTTGCTTTCTTCTTCCATGTAATTTGATCAATAATGATCAATAATATTGCAATATTGACCAAGACTACTTAACAATGACATAAAGCAATTAATCAATGCATTGAAATATTTTTTTCTTTGTCTCCAAAAGCATGCAAAACCGTGACCTCCCTCCATGCATGCATTAAATCATGTTGTCATCTTTTCTAACCATTATTTGAATCAATTCTAGCCATTGATAAATTCAATGGTTAAGATTTTGGTAAACTTTTAATTTTAAAGACTAAATCTACGCCATTGGATTTTTCTCCTTTAAATTTTAACCATTAGATGTGTCTCCAAAATTAATGGTTAAGATTACTCCTTCAAACTTTAAATCCAAGGGTCCTAATTAGTCTTTGCTACTTTAGAAGACCAAATTTCCACCATTGATTAATTCTTCATCCAATATCATAAATGGTTTTAACATTTTTTTTAAGATTAAATCTCCACCCTTGATTTAATCTAAATCCAATGGTTATAAATGGTCTTTGTCACTTTTCAAGACCAATTCTACACCTTTGATTACATCTATGGTTGATATCAAAGCCTTCCTAACTAAGCATTCTCACACCATTGATTAAATCAATGGTTATTATCCAAGCTTTATTATTAAGTTTGTTTCTTAACCTTTGATTAAATCAATGGTTAATATTCAAACTAAGTATTCTCATCCAAGGGTATAAATCAAGTCAAGCTCTCTTTGTTGACTACGCAATATAATATTTAGTCTTGTATCCTACAAATAATATTTTTACTTGTATTTTTATCATCCGATAATTAAATACAAGATAAAATACAAGATCAAAAATTTTCTAAAACTGTTTCCTGGATTCGGGTTTAGTAAGATCCCCTGTCTCCGTCTAAACAGTACAAATTTTTCTATGTGTAGAAAAATTTTCATTTTGTGGGACCCACCTGGGCCCACATACGGCCACCTGGGCCCACATACCCCTTGCGGGACCCACAGACAGGAAAAAATTTCAAAATCATCCATAAAATCACAAAAATTATAAAATGCACAAATATCAAATCAGATTACGTAAAATAATTACCTAACGGTAAAAATTAAATTACGTAACGTTTTCCCCGGCCCGAAAATTTTTATTTTCCTGACACGGAGTAAATCACTCAAAACGATCAAATAAGCTAACGGAATAAACAAAATAATTTTACAGCGCTCAGAAATCACTAAACAGTGAAATTCTGTTAACTGTCAAAATTACTGATTAAGAGATTGGAAATTTTGGGGTGTTACAGCTACTGTTAAAAAAAAAAGAGTCTGTTAAGTTTATATTTCTTTTTAAATTGTTAAATATTAAGTGGTGTTTGTTATATGATTTTAAATCAGTTAAATCTATTTTTCAGTATTACTTATAAATTTCAGTAGGTTTATGTTTCAGCAAGAAAGAAATTTTGAAACCCATATTTTCATAACTCAAACCTTTTACGAATTGATTTTCAGATTATGAGTCGAGAGTCAGAAATGTGATGCCCTAAGGAGGGTGTTACATCATCACCACAACGAACTTTACAAAACATAAACATATAAACAGAACAAGACAATAAAGATGTGAGATCCCCTACATCAATACCTACATGGCAGCATAAAAACAATACGAATGACAATAATGCCATTCAAACACAGAGTAACAAGTATATTAATGTTACCAAGTAACAGATAATTTAATACAAATAATTCAATAGATAATATAAATATCACAGAAATCACAGATATAGCCGTACTATCAATTACTAAATAACTTCCATAAACACATATCGCAACAACATAGATGTCAACATTACTTTGAATATAAATGTCAATGATATGTATACTGACCATGCATATGCACAATGCACCAGTCCCTACTCCATGGAGCTAAACTCAATTTCAGAGATGAACGTTCTAGAAGACCTGCCAGCCTCAATGACAGTCTAAGTTGGATCGCAAAAGGAATAGTATTTGTCGGGTTACGTTAGTGTGTTGCAACGATTTATCATGGTCAGAGGAACATAATGTGATAACAAGACTACTAGGTGAATCATCGCGCCCTAACGACCCTAAGACTAATTGTACGATCTACAATATCCAATTCTCATTCACTCCTAGGCAATAAAAGTCATATTCAATGCATGATAACTTAATGCATAACACAATCACCATTACACTGTTCCCAATGATATTAAAACAACCGCCTATACAGTTGTCTAATGTCATTAGTATCAATGGTGTTTGTAACACCCTAAACTTTTGGTGAATGACCGTTGTGTCCCGAATGTACTGTTTTCTGTTTTTCAACTTTAGGATAAATGACCGTTATGTCCTTTTTATACTGTTGGTTATTTTTCTATATGAAATATTGTTTTATTTTACTGTCTGTGATTTTATTTGGACTTTTTGTGTGATTTGCTCCGGGGCAGGAAAATAATAATTTTCAGACCGGGAAAATCTTATTTTAATTATTCAGAGCTGGGGGATCTTACTAAACCCAATTCTGAATGATAATCATGTTATTAATCTTTTAATTTTTAGGATTTAATCGTAAAATAAAATAATTTTATATTATTATAATATTATTTTATTAGTCAGTCTAAATAAGCGGTAATGGACCCGGAAATGATTGCGGGACCCACGTTTAGTAAAAGTAGTCAACATTAGTAGCTTAATTAAACATCATTAGTGGTGAAATATCTAAAAGCTTAATGACTAGGCTTAATGACAAGGCTTAATGATTAGGCTTAATGACAAGGCTTGGATTAGCCAATGAAAGCTAAGCTTGGAGGCCAAGGCTTCATCTTGACCTTTGATCATTTCTAAAGCTTGGATGAAGCCAACCAAATGGACACCTCCTTTGCAATTGAACTCCACAACCAAGTGCTCTTTGGAGAGCAATTATCATTTCATTTCCTATCTTTAACTTAAGCTTTTCTCTCTTCTCTCTCTTCCAAAAACAAGAAAACACCATAGATGCACCTTGAAGGTCCATTCGGGCAAGTGCTTGTTTTCACCATCCATCCATCAAAAATTTCTTCTAACCTACTTTTCTAAACTTAAACACAATTGTAAGAACATCTCTAGTTGAGAGTTTTTGCAAAATCCATCATCTTGAGCTTGAAAAACTACCTTGGAGATTCTACCTAGAAGGTGAAAATCCTTGTTTTTCATTTCTAAATTTTTTTTCAAGGTTCTAAGCCATGATTGATCCATGGTTTAAGCTTTCTTTCAATGTTAGTAACTTGTAGAAATTGTTTAAGCTTGATAGGTGACTTTGGAGGGTGAAACCGAAACCATAGAAAGGAGTGAAAGAGAGTTTGCCTTCACTTAAGGTAAGAGGAAGACTTAAATCTTATCATCCTTGGGTGGTGATAAGAAAATGGAATTGTTTGTGATTGTAGAATCCATAAGGATTCATTTGTGTTGTTTGTTTAATAGCTTTCTTATTTGTGATTTGTATTAATATGTATGTCTACAAGCTTTAAAAATATTGTATGTGTTAGAAATGCATGAATAATTAGTAGGATGTGAATAATATGCAAAGTTTGCATGAGTGTTCCAAAGAACACACATTCAAGGCTCACGACCTCAATATAAAATGAGAACCAAAATGTTCTCAACAATTTTCCAAAATAACTAACTTAGGTGAATTGATAAGATACAAAATTGATTTAGAGCAAGAAAAATGAATTTAAAGATCAAAGGGCAAAATTTGTGTAATTCGGCCAACATGCCAAAGCCAAGTGTTTATGATTTCTAAAATTGTTTTTAAACAAAGAGAAGTAATAAATACTAAAAGGAATTTTATTACAATGAGTTTAGAGGTATAAAAATGATTAGATTAAGTTTAGGAAGTTAAAACTAAGGATTTTAATGTTTAGAAGAAAATACAATAGCTTTTGTAAAATTTCTAACGTAGAGCTCATTTTATGTTTTGAAGCACGTTAGTAGTTTTCAAAAATATAATTAAATGGGTGTAATAAAAATTAAAAAGGATTTTTACAGAAAACTTAGAAAACCAGTGTTATACATTTTCTAAGCAAAATACTGTCAAATTTTTGCTAAAAATAGACAAATAAGATAGAAAAGATATCCAATATACTTTATACGGTATGAAAAATAGCCTACGTAGTTTAAACGTATTAAATATTATTTCTGTTTATTTAAACAGTAATTTTTAAGGAAATCGGACAAGAAAATGATTTAAAAATCTTACGCGATTGAGAAAATGTTTGAAAAACAGTACGCAATTTCAAAAACAGTAAAATATATTTACGCGATTTAAAAACATTTGTAAAAACGACAAAATTGTGAAAACGCGATAAAATTTCTACGCGATTGATGAAAACAGTAAGTTTTACTGTCGGGCCAAAGTGGTGGACCTGGACAGTTGTGGAACAGTATTGTCAAGTGGGACGTATTGTATTTTCGTAATTTTTGCCATTGAGGGCATTTTCGTAATTTTTGCCATTGAGGGTTTTTTAGTAATTATTTTGTCATACATTGAGTTGTGCCAATTTGGTTGATAATTGGTGATTTGATTGATGAGACAAATTACATTGTGTTGTCAGTGTGATAAGCGTAGTGTGGTTCAACTTGAATGAACTTGGGGACATTAGTGTGCGGATTATTCCATTTGTGGACAGTTGGTCGCTCTTCTGGGCCGTGGTAACTGGTAACACACTAATGGTCTCGACACGCACTATACTTAATCGAGATCTTGTAAAGTCTATTTAGTACAATGCCTGTAGTTACACGATGTTTTGACTGTGTACTACACCACAACGTTATGATAGTGGGCTATAGACGCAACGTGAGACAGCGGAATAGTTTGGTTGGGCAGTCGAGGTACTAAAGACTTTGCGGGTCATTCTCTCTGATGTCTGTATTTTTAGCTCCATGGAGTAGGGTTGAGTCGCATTACATATGATTTATGTGTTGTGCATTATAATATTATAATCTATACTATTTTATCTGTACCATTTTATATATGACATTATGTGATGCTGTTACACTTAATTTCTGTGTTACTTTATATTATTATTTATGCTGTTATGGTAGGTTATATTGTATGAATTGCTATATCTGTTGTATTGTCGTTTTCTTATTTCCCATGTTTGTGGTGATATAGATTGTCTTACCTCTTTATTGTATGTGTTCTCTGTATATATATTAAATTATGTGATAAAGATTTTGAGGAAGAGGAACAGCCTCTTGAGTGTGTATACCCCGAGGACGAGGAGCAGCAGCAAGCCGAGGATCAGTTCGACGACCAAGAACCATCCGATCATCCATACCCATTGGATTGATCAAGTGAGTATGGCGCTACCAAGATTCTTTGGATTCGTGCAACTTGAGTTTCACGGAGGCTCTGAAGCCTGGCGTCTGCGAGAGGATAGAGACTCGGTGACGTACGTAGGGCGTCTGACTGTGACCATACGTACGGAGTTTGATGGAGTGCCGATCTTTTCTACTTTACTGTATTTATATGTGGAGTTACCGCTATCTCTTAGGCGTCATTGGGTGGTATGTTTGATGCGCCTAGTGAGATCAGCAGCGTGTCGACTGCACAGACTCGTGTCCGTAGAGGGTCGAGGCATCCTGGATACCTATCACCTGAAGTTTCATCTGAGAGTGATCCTTCAGAGGGCTAGATATTTATGATGTGTACTTGTGTGTAACACCCCTTGATGTAGCAACCGGAGCGTAATCGTCATTACACCACAGTTACTAAATCCAAGTGTGTCACAAACATGATAACAGCAATTTAAATCCTCAAGAGAGTACATTTTTTTTATGACAATTTGCATAAGCAGAAAATACGAGCCTCGAATGAAATATCAATATATTCAACCCATAATACATCCATTGAAATAAAACCATATTCCTTATATATATATTTTATAGTCAATTTACACAAATCACTAATGACATAGAATATAATAATTACAGAGTCCAATAAAATACAGCGGGAATAAAAACACTAAAGGGGGAAAAGTAGTAACCCAAGGATGGGTACTACCAGCAGACAAAGCCGCAACCCCATATGTACATGACGCGCGGCGTCCCAGTTGACACGACAGGCATCAATGCCTCCACGCGGCTGCACTCTTACGTAGTCGAAGAAATCTTGTCCAGACGCTCAAGCCAATCAACCAAGATGTGGTCCCTCTTTATCTTCCTCACGATCTTTTATCAAATATAAATATAAAATAGAAATGCACAAATATAGGAAAGAGGTAAGACATCCTACCATCATTATCAATTATAGCAGCTAGAAACAGAACGGCGCAACGCGCCCAAATAGTAATTCAGAAGTAGCATATGCAAGTAATAAACAATAAATCCAATGGTAAGCAGATGAATAGTTCCAGGCAGATATTCATTACTATAACGATACCAACAACTTAAGTTCACATAAGGCAGTAATTATTAATAGCAAAGTATATCATGATGCACATGCATGCTTTCCCAATTCCTACTCCATGGAGCTAGACTCAAACAGTCGGAGAGAAAGATCAGGAGACGTGTCTGTAACTCAGCTGTCGCGACCAAAGTGCTATTCATCAATAATTTTCACGTGCACATCAGGCATTGTACAGACAGTCCGCGCTCGATCACGATATAGGACAGTGTCAAGTCCGGATCGTCGGTGCGTTTGCATTGGTTTGCCCCACGGGCAGAGGAGCTACCAACTGCCCATTGTGAAGGACCCGCACCCCGACGCCCCCAAGGTCGTAACATGACCCACACTAGTCTACTCGTACCCGCACAAAGGGGTGTTCAATCTCCTAGGCAACTTGGCCTTACAATAGTCCACTGGACATCACAATGCATAAGACACTATGTATGAACATGTATGATTCACAGTCTCATACGATTCCATAATATGCCACAATTGGCCAAGAGAACATCAATGTATATATTTATGGTCATTCACATGGACCCATATCAATATAATAAAATTATCACGTTAAATGGTACATTCTTAGGTCCATTATGAATCCTAACTTAAACTTTGCTTCCCTTTTCAAGGTTCATGTCCAATCCAATTTGTACAGTTAACTAAATCTCCCAAGGCAATTTAATTCCTTATAACTTGTAAATTATTTAAGTCTTTAGACCTCACACTCTCTTGTTCTTTACTCACTTGCCATTACCTCAAGTCTTATGACTATCTCACTCTTAGTCTTTTAAGATTTATGAAACCCTTGATTATATTAAATTCTTCCAATTTATTAATTCCCTATCTCATTACATAGGCTTTTAATTGCATAATTACTTATGCTTCCAAGTTACCAAAGTTACATATTTTCACCTAAAAAGGCCTTAGAGGCCGTGGCCTCACAAGTGCTTCAATTCCAAATCCTTTCAAGTCATCACATTGTATGCCATTCTCTTAATTCATTTAATTGTTCACTTGTTAAATTTGTCCACCAAAAACCCTAATTTCCTTGGCTCAAAACCGTAGCCTCCCTATGGGTTTCAATCTCAAATTTTCCTTCCATTGAATTCCATTTTATCTCTTGATTGATTCTAGTCTTATGATTATTACAACTTGGTTACAATTTATCCAATTCCTAAGCCTAAAAACCGTGGCCCTCTAAAAGGGATTCTTAAATATCTTTCTTCTATTTTCAATTACATAATCCAATCCAATATACCATTATATACAACAAATCAATCCAAGGTCACAATTATCACAATTTCAACATTTAAACATAGTAATCATCAAATTAAAGAATAACCCTCATTAGGGTTTTTCCATAACCAACACAATCAAGGTTCCTAGATGCTAAGAGAGGTCGAGGAGGAGTGTCTTCCTCTTACCCAAATGAAGAAATCAAGAGAAACACCAAGGAAGCTCCTTGTATTTTCGGATTTGCAACACCAAGAACCCTAGAAATTTTAACTTTGTTAAATCAACACCAATGCCTGAAAAATGAAGTATGGATGGTCACCAAGGAGACCATAACCACGAAAATGGAGAGAAAGGAAGAGAGGTCTTGAAACTTACCCAAAAAGCTCAAGACTTGAAGCTTGGAGAAAGTGTTGAAGATGGAGGATTTTCAAGAAACTCCAAGAAGGAAAAGTGTTTAGAATGATGAGAGGATTTAGAAAATGTATTTAGATGAAATTTTTGTGAAGATTGAGTGGGGAGAGGGAGGCTGGCCGTAGCAATGGTAGAGAGAAGGAGGAGAGAAAGAAAAATGGAGAAGAAGAAGAAAGGGTAGAGAGAGAAAGTGTTTTGGTTAATTATGGAAATTGTGAGATAAATTGAATTAATGAAAGCAAAGCATTTTCCTTCCCCAAGGGGCTGCTGCCGTGCTTGAGAGAGAGAAGAGGGAGAGGGTGTGTTGGCTTCTCTTGGAAGCTAAGGGTATTTGAGTCATTGTTTGGTCAAAGCTTCTCAAAGAAGCTTTGATTATTTAACATTAAATTTGAATTAAAGTGAATGGATTAGACATAAAGTAGATTGCATTGGGATAATGTGATAGGATTTTTATTACACATTATTATCCAATGGATAATAGTTACAGTTGACAGAAGTCAGTATTTAATTAATCTGACAGATAAATTTTTCACAGTATTGATTTATTTTATCTGTTCAAATTTTTCAAAAATTGCAAAACTTCATAAACTGTGTCCAGTCTCGGGTTTAGTAAGATCCCCCGTCGACATGTCCATAGTTCAAGGTTCGCGGAGGAAACATCGCGTTTCTTCGGTTCTGCTCAGTGCGCACGTAAAATGAGGAATATATTAAAATATTCGACGTTTCTGAAAAATTCCCAGAAAATTCTCAAAATTTTCAAATATTATAAAACGACTATTCGTCATATAATTTTCCAATTTTTGAAGCATTACAGTCGTTTTCCCGACTCTGCTCAAGTTTTGCGCAAAACGAAGAATATATTAAAATATTTATCGTTTCCGAAAAATTCCAGAAAAATTCACATAAATCACAAATATTAGAAAATGACTATTGGTGGTGAAATAATTAATTTTCAGAGCATTACACTGACCTCAACAATTCTCAGCTCAGTGTACACGTAAAACGAGAAATATATTAAAATATTCGACATTTCTGAAAAATTCTAGAAAAATTCCTATAAATTAAGAATAATATAAAATGATCATTTATACTTACACAGATATTTTTCGGGATGTTACATTATGCGCGTCTGCGTTTGTATATATTGACTTTTTGTCTGCTTTGTTTACCGTTTTAGTTTAAATAGTTATAGTTGTACATTAATTGTACAACCTATGATGAACCATATGTATATTATATGTGATGATAGTTTGTTAATTTTATATTCTGTGTTATTTTATTTCGTATTATTCTGTTTAACCAGAAAAATTTTACAACCCGTATTAGTATATAATAAATGTTTTACAACTTGGGTAGATTTTATTTATCTTTATTTTATTTTCTTTATAAATGTGACATCCCCACAAGGGTGTTACAATTAGTTGGTATTAGAGCCCAAGTTAAAGTCTTTTGGGGTTGTGGTTGGGTCTGTTTTTGCTTGTGTTGTGTGATTCTCTGTGATTTACTTCTGAAAGGATGTATCTAATTCTGTTTTGTTGTGCTTGAAGAAAGAAGATGTCTGGCAGAAGAGGAACACGTGCGAATGTGAATCGTGTAGTGGATCCAATGATTGCAGCTGTTGAGGCTATGCAGCAAATGGCTGAAGTGATTACTCAGCAGAATGAGAGAGCAGCTCAACAGCAAGATGCTACTGCTGATGTCCTAAATTTATCTGAATTTGGGCGTAACAATCTGCCACAGTTTAGAGGTGAGATTGATCCTGAAAAGGCAAGTCAATGGATACAAGATTTAGAGAAGATATTTGAAGGGATGAGATGCACGGATGATAAGAAGGTGACGTATGCAACCTTTATGCTGAGGGGAGACGAAGAACATTGGTGGAGAGGAACTCGCCGATTGTTGTAGGCTGAAGGAACAGAAATTACATGGGAGATATTTTCTGATGTATTTCTGGAGAAGTATTTTCCTGCGAGTGCTAGACATGCCAAAGAGATGGAATTTCTTGGTTTACGTCAGGGTAACATGACGGTGAATGAGTATGCTTCTAAATTTGAGAGCTTGTCTCAGTTCTCAGACTATGCTCAAACTCGACAAGATGATGTGTAAAGATGTCGAAAGTTTGAGGCAGGGTTGAGAGTGGAACTGAAACGAGGTGTACTATCCTTGAAGATGAATCAGTTTCATGCTTTAGTAGATGCTTGTGCACGACTCGAGGAATTGGAGCCGTCACGGGATCAGAGGAATTGTAATTTTGGACCAATAAGGTTTCAGAGGGGTGGTAGCAGTAATAACAGTCGGTTTCAGCGCAAGCCATATTCTAGACCACCAGGGAATCAATCTCAACGACCGCCAGTTGGGGGAAGTGCAAATGGTAGTGGAACTGGTCAGAGAGTAGCGTTCACGCCAACATGTTTTAAGTGCGGAAAGAAAGGCCATCTTTCTACTGAATGCTCCATCAGAGGAACAGTTTGTTTTAATTGCAAACAGCCTGGGCACATATCTAGGGATTGTACTCAGCCAGAGAGGAAGCTAACTATGAGAAGTGTTCGTGCTACTCAGCCAAAGTCAGGAAGTACTCAACCGAGGTCAGGAGGGCGAGTATATACTATGACTGGAATGGAAGTTTCTCAGTCTAATGACCTTATTCAAGGAAAAGGAGTCATTGAAGGTAATCTTCTGACTGTGTTATAGGATTCTAGTGCAACACATTCATTTATTGCATATGATTGTATGGAAAGATTGAAGTTGCCTGTGTCTTCTCTGAATGTTAAATTGAGTGTTTCTACACCAACTGCTAAACCTGTGATTACGTCTAAGATATGCTTGGATTGTCCTGTTGTTATAAAGGACCATGTGTTTTCGGTCAACCTGATTTGTTTGCCTCTTGTTGAGATAGATGTAATATTAGAGATGGACTAGTTATCTTCTAACCATATCCTTATAGATTGTGCAAACAAAACTATAGTTTTTCCTAAGGAAGAAAAGTCTGGATTCTGGACTGCTATTAAAGTCAAGTCCTTGTTGAGAGAGGGAGCACAGGGATATATATTATTATCTTCTCTCGAAGTCAAGAATGAGAAAGATGTAAATACTATTCCTGTTGTCAATGAATTTCCAGAAATTTTTCCTGATGACGTACCTGGTTTGCCACTGGAGAGGGAAATCGAGTTTTCAATTGATTTAGTACTAGGAGCAGGTCCTATCTCAATTGCACCGTATCGTATGTCGCCAACAGAGTTAGCGGAGCTGAAAGAACAATTGGTGGATTTGTTGGAGAAACAATTTGTGCGACCTAGTGTTTCACCATGGGGAGCACCAGTGCTTTTGGTCAAAAAGAAGGACGGAACTTCTCGACTTTGCATAGATTATCGTCAGCTTAACAAGGTGACTATCAAGAATAAATATCCACTTCCAAGAATTGATGATTTGATGGACCAGTTGAAAGGAGCAATAGTATTTTCAAAAATAGATCTGAGATCAGGTTATCACCAGATTCGTGTTAAGGGGGAGGATGTACCTAAAACAGCTTTTCGGACTCGTTATGGACATTATGAGTATCAGGTAATGCCATTCGGGGTGACGAATGCTCCTGCCATATTCATAGACTATATGAATAGGATTTTTCGTCCATATTTAGACAGATTTGTCGTTGTCTTTATCGATGACATTCTGATCTATTCTCAATCTAAGGAAGAGCATGCTAAACATCTCGGTATAGTTCTTCAGATTCTGAAAGAAAAGAAGCTGTATGCGAAATTGGCGAAGTGTGAGTTTTGGTTAGAGGAAGTTCAGTTTTTAGGTCACGTGATTTCCAAAGAAGGTATTGCGGTAGACCCATCAAAAGTGGAGACTGTTTTACAGTGGGAAAGGCCTAAGACTATGACAGAAGTTTGAAGTTTTGTTGGACTTGTTGGATATGACCAGAGGTTCATAGAAGATTTTTCTAAGATTGCTGGATCGCTTACGCAGCTCACAAGAAAAAGTCAAGTTTTTGAGTGGACGGAAGAATGTGAAGCTAGTTTCCAAGAACTGAAGAAGAGGTTAACAACTGCACCAGTACTGATTCTACCAGATCCTAAAAGAACTTTTGACGTGTATTGTGACGCTTCTTATCAAGGATTAGGATGCGTGTTAATGCAAGACCGGAATGTAGTGGCTTATGCTTCTAGACAGTTGAAGGTTCATGAGAGGAACTATCCAACACATGATTTGGAATTAGCCGCAGTGGTTTTTGCATTGAAGGTGTGGAGGCATTTTCTGTACGGAGCAATGTTCAATGTCTTTAGTGATCACAAGAGTTTAAGGTAATTGTTTGATCAGAAAGAATTGAATATGAGGCAGAGGCGATGGTTGGAATTCTTGAAGGATTATGATTTTCAACTCCAATACCATCCAGGAAAAGCTAATGTGGTAGCTGATGCCTTGAGCAGAAAGGTAATTAGTGTTTCAGAGATGATGATAAAGGAGGAGGAATTGATTAACAAATTCTGAGATTTATGGGTGTCAGTGGAGTTTATGCCTGGAAGAATTCGCTTATTTAAGGTTGTAATCTTAAATGAACTGCTTGATATAGTTCGAGAGAAACAGGAGGAGGACCCGTTTTTGCAAAATGAAAAAGAATTGTTGAAGCAAGGTCATAAGGCGACAGTAGAAGAAGGAACAGATGGACTTTTGAGATTTAAGGGGAGAATTTGTATACCCGATGATCTTGAGCTTAAGAAGGGAATTCTAGATGAAGCTCATACTAGTGATTTGAGTTTGCATCCGGGGATGACCAAGATGTACCAAGACTTGAAAAGGTTGTTTTGGTGGCCAAGGATGAAAAGAGACGTAGCGGAACATGTGGCGTCTTGTCTGGTTTGTCAGAAGGCGAAAGTGGAACATCAGAGGCCAGCCAGTATGTTGCAACCGTTAGCTATTCCAGAATGGAAGTAGGATAGTATTTCAATGGATTTTGTTACCGGGTTGCCGAAGACGAGGAAAGGTCATGATTCGATATGGGTTATAGTTGATAGGCTTACGAAGTCAGCTCATTTCTTTCCCATCAATATTAAGTATTCGTTGGAGAGATTAACCCAGATGTATATCAGTGAGATTGTAAGGTTACATGGTGTGCCTACATGTATAGTTTCTGACAGAGATCCGAGGTTTACGTCAAGGTTCTGGCGAAGGTTACAAGAAGCCATGAGAACTAAATTGCGGTTGAGTTCAGCTTATCACCGGCAGACTGATGGTCAAACAGAGAGAACTATACAGTCTTTGGAAGATCTGTTGCGAGCCTATGTATTGGAGCAACGAGGGAGTTGGGATGAATTTTTATCTTTGATAGAATTCACCTACAACAATAGTTTTCACTCGAGTATAGGGATGGCACCCTATGAGGCGTTGTATGGAAGACGATGTCGAACTCCTTTGTGCTGGTATCAAGATGGTGAGAGTGTGACTATCGGACCAGATCTTGTACAACAGACTATAGAAAAGGTAAAGATGATACAAGAAAAGATGAAGACGACGCAAAGCAGACAAAAGAGTTATGCTGATAAGCGAAGAAGACCTCTTGAATTTGAGAAAAGTGAGCATGTATTTCTAAGAGTGACTCCTACGACCGGTGTCGGAAGAGTTATCAAATCTAAGAAGCTTACTCCTAAGTTCATTGGACCTTATCAGATTATCCGTTGAATAGGCCCTGTAGCATATCAGATTGCTTTGCCGCCTTTTCTATCTAATCTGCATGATGTATTTCATGTGTCTCAGTTAAGGAAGTATATTCCTGATCCGACGCATGTGATACAACCCGATGAAGTACAGTTAAAGGATAATTTGACTTATGAGGTGTTTCCTGTTAGGGTTGAAGACAGGAAAATAAAGCAGCTTCGAGGAAAGATGATCGAGCTAGTGAAGGTCATATGAAACGATGTGACAGGTGATGCTACCTGGGAGCTGAAAGATAAAATGAGGGAGCAGTATCCTCATTTGTTCTAAGGTATAACAAATTTCGAGGACGAAATTTTTGTTTGTTGGGGGGAGTTGTAACACCCTAAACTTTTGGTGAATGACCGTTGTGTCCTGAATGTACTGTTTTCTGTTTTTCAACTTTAGGATAAATGACCGTTATGTCCTTTTTGTACTGTTGGTTGTTTTTCTGTATGAAATACTATTTTATTTTACTGTTTGTGATTTTATTTAGACTTTTTGTGTGCTTTGCTCTGGGGCAAGAAAATAATAATTTCCAGACCGGGGAAATCTTATTTTAATTATTCGGAGCTGGGGGATCTTACTAAACCCAATTCTGAATGATACTGTTATTAATCTTTTAATTTTTAGGATTTAACTGTAAAATAAAATAATTTTATATTATTATAATATTATTTTATTAGTCAGTGCAAATAAGCGGTAATGGACCCGAAAATGATTGCGGCACCCACGTTTAGTAAAAGTAGTCAACATTAGTAGCTTAATTAAACATCATTAGTGGTGAAATATCTAAAAGCTTAATGACTAGGCTTAATGACTAGGCTTAATGACAAGGCTTGGATTAGCCAATGAAAGCTAAGCTTGGAGGCCAAGGCTTCATCTTGACCTTTGATCATTTCTAAGGCTTGGATGAAGCCAACCAAATGGACACCTCCTTTGCAATTGAACTCCACGGCCAAGTGCTCTTTGGAGGGCAATTATCATTTCATTTCCTATCTTTAACTTAAGCTTTTCTCTCTTCTCTCTCTTCCAAAAACAAGAAAACACCATAGATGCACCTTGAAGGTCCATAAGGCCAAGTGCTTGTTTTCACCATCCATCCATCAAAAATTTCTTCTAACCTACTTTTCTAAACCTAAACACAATTCTAAGAACATCCCTAGTTAAGAGTTTTTGCAAAATCCATCATCTTGAGCTTGAAAAACTACCTTGGAGATTCTACCTAGAAGGTGAAAATCCTTGTTTTTCATTTCTAAATTCTTTTTCAAGGTTCTAAGCCATGATTGATCCATGGTTTAAGCTTTCTTTCAATGTTAGTAACTTGTAGAAATTGTTTAAGCTTGATAGGTGACTTTGGAGGGTGAAACCGAAACCATAGAAAGGAGTGAAAGAGAGTTTGTCTTCACTTAAGGTAAGAGGAAGACTTAAATCTTATCATCCTTGGGTGGTGATAAGAAAATAGAATTGTTTGTGATTGTAGAATCCATAAGGATTCATTTGTGTTGTTTGTTTAATAGCTTTCTTATTTGTGATTTGTATTAATATGTATGTCTACAAGCTTTAAAAGTATTGTATGTGTTAGAAATGCATGAATAATTAGTAGGATGTGAATAATATGCAAGGTTTGCATGAGTGTTCCAAAGAACACACATTCAAGGCTCACAGCCTCAATATAAAATGAGAACCAAAATGTTCTCAACAATTTTGCAAAATAGTGATTTAACTAACTTAGGTGAATTGATAAGATACAAAATTGATTTAGAGCAAGAAAAATGAATTTAAAGATCAAAGGGCAAAATTTGTGTAATTCGGCCAACATGCCAAAGCCAAGTGTTTATGATTTCTAAAATTGTTTTTAAACAAAAAGAAGTAATAAATACTAAAAGGAATTTTATTACAATGAGTTTAGAGGTATAAAAATGATTAGATTAAGTTTAGGAAGTTAAAACTAAGGATTTTAATGTTTAGAAGAAAATACAGTAGCTTTTGTAAAATTTCTAACGTAGAGCTCATTTTATGTTTTGAAGCACGTTAGTAGTTTTCAAAAGTATAATTAAATGGGTGTAATATAAATTAAAAAGGATTTTGGGTGTAATATAAATTAAAAAGGATTTTTACAGAAAACTTAGAAAACCAGTGTTATACATTTTCTAAGCAAAATACTGTCAAATTTTTGCTAAAAACAGACAAATAAGATAGAAAAGATATCCAATATACTTTATACGGTATGAAAAATAGCCTATGTAGTTTAAACATATTAAATATTATTTTTATTTATTTAAATAGTAATTTTTAAGGAAATCAGACAAGAAAATGATTTAAAAATCTTACGCGATTGAGAAAATGTTTGAAAAACAGTACGCGATTTAAAAAATAGTAAAATATATTTACGCGATTTAAAAATATTTGTAATAATGGCAAAATTGTGAAAAAGCGATAAAATTTCTACGCGATTGATGAAAACAGTAAGTTTTACTGTCGGGCCAAAGTGGTGGACCCGGACAGTTGTGGAACAGTATTGTTAGGTGGGACATACTGTATTTTCGTAATTTTGGCCATTGAGGGCATTTTTGTAATTTTTGCCATTGAGGGTATTTTAGTAATTATTTTGTCATACATTGAGTTGTGCCAATTTGGTTGATAATTAGTGATTTGATTGACGAGACGAATTACACTGTGTTGTCAGTGTGATAAGCGTAGTGTGGTTCAACTTGAATGAACTTGGGGACATTAGTGTGCGGATTATTCCATTTGTGGACAGTTGGTCGCTCCTCTGGGTCGTGGTAACTGGTAACACACTAATGGTCTCGACACGCACTATACTTAATCGAGATCTTGTAAAGTCTATTTAGTACAATGCCTGTAGTTACACGATGTTTTGATTGTGTACTACACCACGACATTATGACAGTGGGCTATAGACGCAACGTGAGACAGTTGAATAGTTTATTTGGCCAGTCGAGGTACTAATAGACTTTGCGGGTCATTCTCTCTGATGTCTGTATTTTTAGCTCCATGGAGTAGGGTTGAGTCGCATTACATATGATTTATGTGTTGTGCATTATAATATTATTATCTGTACTATTTTATCTGTACCATTTTATATATGACATTATGTGATGTTGTTACACTTAATTTCTGTGTTACTTTATATTATTATTTATGCTGTTATGGTAGGTTATATTGTATGAATTGCTATATCTGTTGTATTATCGTTTTCTTATTTCTCATGTTTGTGGTGATATAGATTGTCTTACCTCTTTATTGTATGTGTTCTCTGTATATATATTAAATTATGTGATAAAGATTTTGAGGAAGAGGAACAGCCTCTTGAGTGTGTATACCCCGAGGACGAGGAGCAGCAGCAAGCCGAGGATCAGTTCGACGACCAAGAACCATCCGATCATCCATACCCATTGGATTGATCGAGTGAGTATGGCGCTACCAGGATTCTTTGGATTTGTGCAACTTGAGTTTCACGGAGGCTCTGAAGCCTGGCGTCTGCGAGAGGATAAAGACTCGGTGACGTACGTAGGGCGTCTGACTGTGACCATACGTACGGAGTTTGATGGAGTGCTGATCTTTTCTACTTTACTGTATTTATATGTGGAGTTACCGCTATCTCTTAGGCGTCATTGGGGTGGTATGTTTGATGCGCCTAGTGAGATCAGCAGCGTGTCGACTGCACGGACTCGTGTCCGTAGAGGGTCGAGGCATCCTGGATACCTATCACCTGAAGTTTCATCTGAGAGTGATCCTTCAGAGGGCTAGATATTTATGATGTGTACTTGGGCGCGTCTGCGTTTGTATATATTGACATTTTATCTGCTTTGTTTACCGTTTTAGTTTAAATAGTTGTAGTTGTACATTAATTGTATAACCTATGATGAACCATATGTCTATTATGTGTGATGATAGTTTGTTAATTTTATATTCCGTGTTATTTTATTTCGTATTATTCTGTTTAACCGGAAAAATTTTACAACCCGTATTAGTATATAATAAATGTTTTACAACTTGGGTAGATTTTATTTATCTTTATTTTATTTTATTTATAAATGTGACATCCCCACAAGGGTGTTACAGTGTTCGACAACCGTCCATACAATTACATAATACCACTGATCCATCCGGGTCCAGTACATCAGTCTTACAGCCACTGCTGTCATTCTCAATTACTTAATACTTTTATTGTGTTTTCGCAATCGCGTAACACCTTTGTTACGTATTCAGATCTCGTAACCATTTTTTAACGTTTTCCTCAATCGGGTAAAGATATTTAATTGTTTCCTAAATCGTATAGCTCAAAAATCCACGTTTTTGAAACGCGTAAGGTTTTTCTACTATTTTTCACCATATAAAAATATTTCTTGACATTCTAAATTTAGTTTCAAAACTTTCTAAGTTTAAAATATAATTTGGACCTTAAATCCAATTTCTCCTGTTAAAAATTCTCTTACGTAATATTTTCTGACGTTTTCCATAAAAACTGCATTATTCTTAATCTACTAAAACTTCCTTCTGCTTCATTTACCAAAATCCTCTTAAATAAAATACTTTAAGTTCTAAATTACTTTCAAAAATTGATTTCTAACAATATAACTAAAATTTGCTTGATGTTACACAATAAAACTTTGTTCCATGACTTTCTTCAATAAAATACTTAAATCTCAACATCACCCTTTAAAACTCATTTTCCATTTCTATTTCCCAAAAATCATCCTTTGTCCAATAAAAACTATACGTTTCCATAGTCATCTAAAAATCTCATTTTAGTCAAATTCCTTATCAACTAATATTTCAAAAAATATCCTTTAAACTTATTTTCTTTTCTTATGATAAAAAATCCATTCCTTTTCCAATAATAAAATCTTGTTCACTTCTTTTGTCAACTTGTTAAATCTTAATCCATATACTTATTATAAAATTAACTAAATCCATGATCAATAAAATATTTTCACTTGAAATACCCATTTTAGGCTTAGAGGTCGTGAGCCTCAAGTGGTCTTTGGGACCAAAATCATTTCCTTTCCACGTGATTCACATATGCAACATAAATCAATTGTCTTTGTTCTATCATAATAATTTCATACATACTATGAACATCACAATAAACATCCAATAATCAATCATAACATCAACATCATACTATTAAAATCATTCATCACATATAACTAATAAGCAACCATAATAAATATCATGCATACTATTAAAACTATAAATCACATAAAGTGACCAAAGACAACCAAGTAAATTTATACAATAAGTGAATAAATCCTCACATAGATTATTCACACATACACATACAATTCGTTCCTCACCACTATGGTTGGTTGATGAGGTTAATCTCCCTCTTACCTTATTGTGATGCTTCCTAAGCTCCTTGCTTGTCCTCTTGAATCAATCCTTCACCACTAAGAGATTCTTGAAAACAAAACAAATACCAAAATATTAACATCTAAGGCATAACTACCAAAATATTAACATCTAAGGCATAACTAGGATGACCATGGATTCAAATCATGGTTTAGAACTTTGAATATAAGATTAGAAAAGAATATTAAGAACTTCACCCTTTATCCTCCAAACTTTAGATCTTAGAAAAAGTGCTTGAAGATGATGAATTTAGAAGAAAGTCTCAACATGTAAGTTCCTTAGAATTGCATGGAGATTCAAGATCTATGGTTAGTTAAAATTATAGAAGATTGGAGAGTGTTTTTCTTGGCCTTGGCCATGAGCTTCTCTAAAGGGAAAAAGTGAGAGTTTTTGTATTTGGTTCTCTTGGTTCTTGGTGAAATTGGGAAAAGGATGAACCAAGTATAGAATTTGATCTCCTAAGGTGTCTTGGCCGTGGGTTTAGTGAAGAGAAAGGGTGAGAAAATTTTCATAAAAGTGAGAGAGTTTGGTGTATAGTTTTTGGCTTCTTGGATGGAGATGAAGAAAAGATGATCAAGTGTAGAATTTTGGCCTTCAAGTAATGCTTGGCCGTGGAACACAAGGAGAGAAAAGGATGCGAGCTTCATGCAAAAGATGAAAATGAACCAAAGCCCTCCTATTTATAGAAGATGATAGGATAGCTTTGGATATTTTGATCAAGATATTTTTATCAAAGCAAAATATCTAACCAAAATATCTACCAAGATATTTAATCAAAATATCTATCAAGATATTTAATCAAAATATCTTACAAAGATATTTATCCAAGATATTTCAAGCAAGATATTTATCAAGGAGATATTTTCAAACAAGATATTTTTAAGCAAGATATTTACCTAAGATATTATCTCAAACAAGCTTGTTACCCAAGCATACACTAGAACCTCCAAGAAGCATCCATAGCCGTGAGTCACCATTGAAGTTGGAGTGTTCATTTTCTCTTCCTCTTCCCTCTTGCTTAACCACCAAGAAAGCCTCTCATTGGTCCATTTTTGTACAAGCCACTATTGTTGACTTTTCTTCAAAACTTACTAAGTAAGCAAGCTCTCTCATTAGTTCATCATAAAGGTTGTCATGATTAGCTTCCAAGATATTTTGCGGTATACTTTAACCAATGGATAATAATTACTGCTTATAAAGTCAATGTCTATTATCCAATGGATAATAAAATATACCTAGATTTTTCTCTTGTTTCAGTTGGGTAGCAACTATTGTTGATCATTTTTCTACTGATTACCCTTGATGAGTCACAAAATAAGTCATCAAAGAGAAGTTTCTAGAACAGATGAGTCGGCATGATGAGTCGTAGCGCTGAGTCACCAGCTAAGTCATCAAGAGAACCTTCTAGAACGTGTGACTCACTGTGGCGAGTCATAAGGTGAGTTAGCGTTTTACATCCTTCTAGAATATGGCAAGTCACCATTCTAGAACATAGCGAGTCATCGTTTTTACAAGCTTCCAGAACATGCTGAATCACAGGTGCTACAGTGTCATGCAAGGTGTCCAGCTTCTATTGGTCTTCCACGATGAGTCACAGTTGCAAACATTGACTAGTTCCTTATTGGTCCACAAATAAAGCAAGTACTTAAGTATTTGATGACTAGGCGCTTTCTAGAATCTTCTAGAATAGTCTAAAACATGTGAGTCACTAGGCTAGTCATCTAGGTGAGTCACCAAATGATGAGTAATCGTCTAGAATATTCTAGAGTTAGTGACTAGACTTGCATCTAGAATCATCCACTAGATATTTTTTCGGAAGTTATTATCCAATGGATAATAAAACATACCCCGATTTTATTTTGTCAGATAAAATCGTAGAAAAACAAAACTTCAAAAACTGTTTTCGATTTGGGTTTAGTAAGTTCCCTTGGCCCCGAATCAACAGTACAAAATTTTTCGGCTCCGAAAATTTTTTAGTTTTTCGGACCTGCCCTAGGCCCGCACACAACCTAAAATATCAAAAATATATTAAATATTCAAAATATTCTAAAATATAAAAAATATAATAAAATTTCAAAATATCTAAAATATAATAAAATATTCAAAATATCTCAAAATATCTAAAATATAATATAATATTCAAAATATCTTTAAATGTTTAAAATATATTAAAATATTCAAAATATCTAAAAATATCACAAAAATTCACAAAAATCATAAAAATTATAAAAAATCATATATTTTTAGAAAAAACGAAATTCGGGTTGTTACAATACTCCCCTTATAAAAAGAAATTTCGTCCTCGAAATTTGCATACCTTCGTATAGATGTGGATACTGTTCTTTCATTCTGCCTTCAAGTTTCCACGTTGTATTTCTAGTCACTTTACTCCAGAGCACAAGTAGTAATGAAATATCTTTTCCTTTGATTTGCTTCACTTTTCTATCTTCGATCTTAACAGAAAGTGCCTCACAAATCAAGTTCTCTTTCAATAGTACTGTATCAGATACTATGACATGAATTAGACCAGGAATATTCTTTCTTGCAAATTGCGATATATGAAAAACATTATGAAAGTTAGGAAGAAAAGGATAGCAAAACTATCTGATGTGTTACCGGACATATCCACCAAAGAATTTGATAGAGCCCATGTAACACCCTTGTGGGGATGTCACATATATAAATAAATTAAAACAAATATAAATCAAATCTACCCAAGTTGTAAAACATTTGTAACATAATATTGTGGGTCGTAAAATTCTTCTTGTTAAATAGAATAGTATTAAATAAAATAACGCAGAAATACAAAATAAACAAACCAACATCTCACATAATATACATATGGTTCTAGTTATAAGTTATACAAATAATTTACAACTATAAGTATTTAAACTAAAACAGTAAACAAAGCAGTAAAAGGTCAATATATACAAATGCAGACGCGCCCAAGTACACATCATGTATATCTAACCCTTTGAAGGATCACTCTCAAATGAAACTTCAGGTGATAGATATCCAGGATGCCTCGACCCTCTACGGACACGGGTCCGAGCAATCAATACGTTGCTGATCTCGCTAGGCGCATCAAACATACCGCCCCAATGACGCCTAAGAGATAGCGGCAACTCCACATGTAAGTACAACATAGTGGAAAAGATCGGCACTCCATCAAACTTCGTACGTATGCTCACAGTCAGACGCCCTACGTACGTCACCGAGTCTCTATCCTCTCGCAGACGCCAGGCTTTAGAGCCTCCGTGAAACTCGAGTTGCACGAATCCGAAGAAACCTGGTAGCGTCATATCCACACAATCAATCCAATGGATATGGATGATCGGATGGTTCTTGATCGTAAAACTGATCTTCGGCTTGCTGCTCCTCCTCCTCTTCTGGATACTTACACGCAAGAGGTTGTTCCTTTTCCTCAAACTCTTTATCACATAATTTAAAATATACAGATAACACATACAAGAAAGAGGTAAGACAATCTAAATCATCACAAACATGGTAAATAAGAAAACGACAATACAATCAGATATACAGTTTATACAATATAGAATTTTATAACGACATAAACATAAATACGGTATAACACAGATATCATATAAGAATGAAATACAAAATCAATATATATAATATCACTGATAACTAGATAAAAAAAATGTCACCGATAACAAGATAATAATGTACAAGATAGATACATATGCAATATGACACGATCCTACTCCATGGAGCTAAACACATACAGACATCAGAGAGAATGACCCGCAATATTTATTAGTACCACGGCTGCCCAACCAAACTATTCCGCGGTCTCACGTTGCGTCTATAGCCCACAGTCACATGGCGTGGTGTAGCACACTGTCTAACGTCGTGTCACTACAGGCAATGTACTATTAGATTTTACAAGATCTCGATTAAATATAGTGTGAATCGAGTCCATTAGTGTGTTGCCAGTTACCACGGCCCAGAGGAGCGACCAACTGTCCACATATGGGATACTGCACACTAACGTCTCCAAGTCCATAAAGAAAATGAACCACACTACGTTTATCGCACCGACAATACGATGTGATTCAACTCGTCAATCAATCCATCAAAAATTGGCATTAACTCAATGCATGATAGAAAAATTACCAGAATACCCTCAATGGTACAAATATGCGTATTTACGCAAATGCCCTCAATGGCACAAAATCATGCCCTCATGGCAGAAACTCATGCCCTCATGGCAGAGAAAAATATACAGTAAGTCCCACCGGACAAATACTGTTTCACAATCTGTACGGGTTCACCACTTAGCCCGACAATAAAAATTTACTGTTTTGTCAATCTCGTAGAAATTTTATCGCGTTTTCACAATTCTGTCGTTTTTACAAACGTTTTTAAATCGCGTAAATATATTTTACTATTTTTAAAATCGCGTAGAGTTTTTAATACTTTTTCTCAATCGCGTAAGGTTTTTAAATTATTTTCTTGTCCGAATTCCTTAAAATTACTGTTTAAATAAACAGAAATAATATTTAGTACGTTTAAACTACGTAGAATATTTTTCATACCGTATACTATCTTTTGGGCATCTTTTCTATCTTATTTGTCCGTTTTTACTAAAAATTGACAGTATTTTGTTTAGAAACTTATAATAATGGTTTCCTAATTTTTCTGTAAAAATTCCTTTTACTTAATTTTTAACCGTATGATTTAACTTTTGAAAACCACTAACATGCTTCAAAATATAATATGAGCTATATGTTAAAAATTTACAAAAGCTACTGTATTTTCTTTTAACAGTAAAATCATTAGTTTTAACTTCTTAAATTTAATTCTAATTAATTTATTTCTTCAAAACTCATTGTAGAAAAATTCCTTTTAACATATATTGCTTCGTTTTAATTGAAAATTGTTTGGAAATGATTTTAGAAATAAAAAATCCTTGACTTTGGCATGTTGGCCGAAATACTTAAAATTGCTATTTGATCTCTACATTCATTTTTCTTGCTCTAAATAATTTTGCATCTTGTTAATTTTCCTAGGTTAATTAAATCACACTCTTAGAAAATTGATGAGAACATTTTGGTTCTCCTTTTTGGATGAGGCCGTGAGCCTTGTTATTGTGTTCTTTGGAACACTTATGCAATCCTTGACATATTGTTCACATCCTAATATTTATACATGCATCTACTAACACATACAATATTTCAAAGCTTGTAGACATGCAAATTAATACAAATCACAAATAGGAAAGCTAATAACAAAGACACAAATGAATCCTTATGGATTCTACAATCACAAACAATTTTCATCTTCTTACCACCACTCAAGGATGATAAGATTAAGTCTTCCTCTTACCTTAAATGAAGACAAATACTCTTTTACTCCTTTCTAGGATTTCGGTTTTCACTCCTCCAAAACCTAACAAGCTTAAACAAAATTCTACAAATTATAATCATGAAAGAAAGCTTAAACTATGGATCAATCATGGCTTAGAACTTTGAAAAAGAATTTAGAAATGAAAAACAAGAAATTTCACCTTCTAGGTAAAATCTCCCAAGTAGATTTTCAAGCTCCAAATGATGGATTTTGCAAGAACTCTCAACTAGAGATGTTCTTAGAATTGTGTTTAGGTTTAGAAAAGTTGGTTGGATGAAATTTTGGGTGGATGGATGGTGAATATGGTTGCTTGGCCGAATTCTTCACAAGGAAGACAACAATGGAGTTTGATATTTTTGGAAGAGAGAGAAGAGAGAAAATGCATGAAAATTAAGTGAAGAATGGCCTTGAATGAGTGAATGGCCGTAGACTTCAAATGGCAAGAGGTGTCCATTAGCTTGGCTCCATCCTAGCCTTAGAATTGATCAATGGTGAAGATTAAGACTTGATCACCAAGCTTTGCTCTCATTGGTTAATCCTAGCCTTGTCACTAACCTTGTCATCAAGCTTAGTCACTAATTAAGCTTAGTCATTAAGCTTAGTCACATGCTCTTGAATGTTCCACCACTAATGATGTTTAATTAAGCTACTAATCCTATTAAGTTTTCACTAAACGTGGGTCCTGCAAAACATTTCCGGGTCCATTACCGCTTATTTGTACTTGACTAATAAAATAATATTATAATAATATAAAATTATTTTATTTTACGCTTAAATCCTAAAAATTAAAAAATTACTAACCAGTATCATTCAGAATTGGGTTTAGTAAGATCCCCAAATTACGAATAATTAAAATAAGATTTCTCCTGGTCCGAAAAATATTATTTTCCTGTCCTGGAGCAAATCACACAAAAAGCCCAAATAAAACAACAGACAGTAATATAAAACAGTAATTCATACAGAAAAATAACAAACAGTAAAAAAAGGACATAACGGTCATTTATCCTAAAGTTGAAAAACATCAAACAGTACATTTGGGACACAATGGTAATATCCTAAAAGTTTAGGGTGTTACAACTCTCCCCAACAAACAAAAATTTCATCCTCGAAATTCGTTATACCTCAGAACAAATAAGGATATTGCTCCCTCATTTTGCCTTCCAGTTCCTAGGTAGCATCACCTGTCACATCGTTCCATATGACCTTCACCAATTCGATCATCTTCCCTCGAAGCTGCTTTACTTTTCTGTCCTCTATTCTAACAGGTAAAGTCTCATAAGTCAGATTCTCCTTCAGCTGCACTTCGTCTGGTTGTATAACATGTATCGGATCTGGAATATACTTCCTTAACTGGGATACATGAAATACATCATGCAGATTGGATAGAAAAGGCGGCAAAGCAATTTGATACTCTACAGGACCTATACGTCGGATAATCTGATACGGTCCAATGAACTTAGGAGTAAGCTTCTTAGATTTAATAACTCTTTCGACACCGGTCGTAGGAGTCACTCTTAGAAATACATGCTCACCTTCCTCAAATTCAAGAGGTCTTCTTCGTTTATCCGCATAACTCTTTTGTCTGCTTTGCGTCGTTTTCATTTTCTCTTATATCATCTTTACCTTCTCCGTAGTCTGTTGTACAAGATCTGGTCCAATAGTCATACTTTCCCCATCTTGACACCAACACAACGGTGTTCGACAATGCCTTCCATACAACGCCTCATAGGGTGCCATCCCTATACTTGCGTGAAAACTGTTGTTGTAGGTGAATTCTATCAAAGATAAAAATTCATCCCAACTTCCTCGTTGCTCCAAAACACAAGCACGCAACAGATCTTCCAAAGACTGTATAATTCTCTTTGTTTGACCATCAATTTGCGGATGATAAGCTGAACTCAACCGCAATTTAGTTCCCATGGCTTCTTGTAAACTTCGCCAGAACCTCGATGTAAACCTCGGATCTCTGTTAGAAACTATACATGTAGGCACACCATGTAACCTCACAATCTCACTAATATAAATCTGAGTTAGTCTTTCCAATGAATACTTAATATTAATTGGCAAGAAATGAGTCGACTTTGTAAGTTTATCGACTATAACCCATATCGAATCATGACATTTCCTCGTCTTCGGCAATCCAGTAACAAAATCCATTGAGATACTATCCTATTTCCATTCTAGAATAGCTAACAGTTGCAACATAACAGCTGGCCTCTGATGTTCAACTTTCACCTTCTGGCAAACCAGACAAGACGCCACATATTCCACTACGTCTCTTTTCATCCTTGGCCACCAAAACAACCTTTTCAAGTCTTGATACATCTTGGTCATCCCCGGATGTAAACTCAAGTCACTAGTATGAGCTTCATCTAGGATCCCCTTCTTCAATTCAGAATCATCAGGCATACAGATTCTTCCCTTAAACCTTAAGATTCCATCTGCTTCTTCCTCTACCGTCGCCTTATGACCTTGCTTTAACAATTCTCTTTCATTATGCAAAAATGCATCTTTCTTTTGCTTATCTCGGACTACATCGAGAAATTCATTTATGATCACGACTTTACATAGGCGAACTATTCCAGGCGTGAACTCCACTGACAACCATAGATCTCGGAATTTGTTAATCAATTCCTCCTCCTTTATCATCATTACCGAAACACTAAGCACCTTTCTACTTAAGGCATCAGCTACCACATTAGCTTTTCCTGGATGGTATTGGAGTTGAAAATCATAATCCTTTAAGAATTCCAACCATCGCCTCTGCCTCATATTCAATTCTTTCTGATCAAACAAGTACTTTAGACTCTTGTGATCACTAAAGACATTGAACATCGCTCCATACAGAAAATGCCTCCACACTTTCAGAGCAAAAACCACCACGGCCAATTCCAAATCGTGTGTTGGATAATTCCTCTCATGAACCTTCAGCTGTCGAGAAGCATACGCCACAACATTCCGATTTTGCATCAATACGCATCCTAACCCTTGGTAAGAAGCGTCATAATACACATCAAAAGTTCCCTTAGAATCTGGTAAAATTAACACTGGTGCAGTTGTTAACCTTTTCTTTAATTCTTGGAAACTGGCTTCACATTCTTCCGTCCACTCAAAAGTTTGACTTTTCCTCGTGAGCTGCGTAAGCGGTCCAGCAATCTTAGAAAAACCTTCGATAAACCTCCGGTAATATTTAGCAAGTCCAACAAAACTTCGAACTTCCGTCACCGTCTTAGGCCTTTCCCACTGTAAAACAGTCTCAACTTTCAATGGGTCTACCGCAATACCTTCCTTCGAAATCACGTGACCGAGAAACTGGACTTCTTCCAACTAGAACTCACACTTCGCCAATTTCGCATACAGCTACTTTTCCTTCAAAATCTGAAGAACAATACCAAGATGTTCAGCATGCTCTTCCTTAGATTGAGAATAGATCAGAATGTCATCGATAAAAACAATGACAAATATGTCTAGATACGGATGATAAATCCTGTTCATATAATCCATAAATATGGCAGGAGCATTCGTTACCCCGAATGGCATTACCTGATACTCATAATGTCCATAACGAGTTCGAAAAGCTGTTTTGGGTACATCCTCCCCCTTAACACGAATCTGGTGATAACCCGATCTCAGATCTACTTTAGAAAATACCACTGCTCCCTTCAACTGATCCATCAAATCATCAATCCTCGGAAGCGGATATTTATTCTTGATAGTCACCTTGTTCAGCTGACGATAATCCACGCAAAGTCGAGAAGTTCTGTCCTTCTTCTTGACCAAAAGCATTGGCACTCCCCATGGTGAAACACTAGGTCGCACAAACTGTTTCTCCAACAGTTCCACCAATTGTTGTTTCAGCTCCACCAACTCTGCTGGCGACATTCGGTATGGCGCAATTGAGATAGGACCTGTTCCTGGTACTAAATCAATCGAAAACTCGATCTCCCTTTCAGGTGGCAATCCAGGTACATTATCAGGAAAAATTTCTGGAAACTCATTGACAATAGGAATAGTATTCACATCTTTCTCGTTCTTGACTTCTAGAGAAGACAATAACATATATCCCTGTGCTCCCTCTCTCAACAATGACTTGACTTTAACAGCAGTTAAGAATCCAGACTCTTCTTCCTTAGGAAAAACTATGGTTTTATTCGCACAGTCTATAAGGATATGGTTAGAAGATAACCAGTCCATCCCTAATATTACATCTATCTCAACAAGAGGCAAACAAATCAAGTTGACCGAAAACATACGGTCCTTGATAACAACAGGACAATCCAAACATATCTTAGATGTAACTACAGGTTTAGCAGTTGGCGTAGATACACTCAATTTAACATTCAGAGAAGACAAAAACAACTTCAATCTTTCCATACAATCATATGCAATAAATGAATGTGTCGCACCAGAGTCATATAACATAGTCAAAATATTACCTTCAATGACTCATTCTCCCTGAATAAGGTCATCAGATTGAGAAATTTCCGTTCCCGTCATAGTATATACTCGTCCTCCTGACCTCGGTTGAGTACCTCCTAACTTTTGCTGATTAGCTCGAACATAACGAACAACAGGTTTCCTTTCCGGCTGAGTACAATCCTTACACATGTGCCCAGGTTGTTTACAGTTAAAGCAAACTGTCCCTCTGATTGTACACTCTGGAGAGATATGGCCTTTCTTTCCGCACTTAAAACATGTTGGAGTAAATGCCACTCTCTGACTAGCTCCACTACCACTAATACTTCCCCTAACTGGTGGTCGTTGAGATTGACTCCATGGTGGTCTAGAATACAGCTTGTGCTGAAACCGATTTGTATTACTACTACCACCCCTCTGAAATCTTGTTGGCCCGAAGTTATGATTCCTCTGATCTCGTGACGGCTCCAACTCATCGAGTCGCGCACACGCATCAACTAAAGCATGAAACTGATTCATTCTCAAGGATATCACCCCTCGCTTCAGTTCCACTCTTAACCCTACCTCAAACTTCCGACATCTCCACCTATCATCTGGTCGAGTTTGAGCATAATTTGAGAATTGAGACAAACTCTCAAATTTAGTAGCATACTCATTCACCGTCATATTACCCTGACGTAAACCAAGAAATTCCATCTCCTTGGCATGTCTAGCACTCGCAGGAAAATACTTTTCCAAAAATGCATTAGAAAATACCTCCCACGTAATTTCCGTTCCTTCAGCCTGCAACAACCGGCGGGTTCCTCTCCACCAATGTTCTCCGTCTCCCCTTAACATAAAGGCTGCATTTGTCACCTTTTTCTCATCAGAGCATCTTATTCCTTCAAAGATTCTCTCCAAGTCTTGTATCCATTGACTCGCCTTCTCAGGATCAACCTCGCCTCTAAACTGCGGCGGATTGTTACGCCTAAATTCAGATAAATTTAGGGCATCAGCAGTAGCATCTTGCTGTTGAGCTGTTCTCAGGTTCTGCCGAGTAATTACTTCAGCCATTCGTTGCATAGCTTCAGCAGTCGCAATCATTGGGTCCACTTCCCGATTTACGTTCGCACGTCCTCGTCCTCTACCAGACATCTTCTTTCTTCTAGCATAACAAAACAAAGTTAGATACATCCTTTCGGAAGTAAATCATAGAGAATCACACAGCACAAACAAAAACAGACCCAACCATAACCCCAAAAGACTCTAACTTGGGCTCTGATACCAACTAATGTAACACCCTTGTGGGGATGTCACATATATAAATAAAATAAAAGAAATATAAATCAAATCTACCCAAGTTGTAAAACATTTGTAACATAATATTGTAGGTCGTAAAATTCTTCTTGTTAAACAGAATAGTATTAAATAAAATAATGCGAAAATATAAAATAAACAAACCATCTCACATAATATACATATGGTTCTATTTATAAGTTATACAAATAATTTACAACTATAAGTATTTAAACTAAAACAGTAAACAAAGCAGTAAAAGGTCAATATATACAAACGCAGACGCGCCTAAGTACACATCATGTATATCTAACCCTCTGAAGGATCACTCTCAGATGAAACTTCAGGTGATAGATATCCAGGATGCCTCGACCCTCTACGAACATGGGTCCGAGCAGTCGATACGCTGCTGATCTCGCTAGGCGCATCAAACATACCGCCCCAATGATGCCTAAGAGATAGCTGCAAGTCCACATGTAAGTACAACATAGTAGAAAAGATTGGCACTCCATCAAACTCCGTACGTATGCTCACAGTCAGACGCCCTATGTACGTCACCGAGTCTCTATCCTCTCGCAGATGCCAGGCTTCAGAGCCTCTGTGAAACTCGAGTTGCACGAATCCAAAGAAACCTGGTAGCGTCATATCCACACAATCAATCCAATGGATATGGATGATCGGATGGTTCTTGATCATAGAACTGATCTTCGGCTTGCTGCTCCTCCTCCTCTTCTGGATACTCACACGCAAGAGGTTGTTCCTCTTCCTCAAACTCTTTATCACATAATTTAAAATATACAGATAACACATACAAGAAAGAGGTAAGACAATCTAAATCATCACAAACATAGTAAATAAGAAAACGATAATACAATCACATATACAGTTTATACAATATAGAATGTTATAACGACATAAACATAAATACGGTATAACACAGATATCATATAAGAATGAAATACAAAATCAATATATATAATATCACTGATAACTAGATAAAAAAAATGTCACCGATAACAAGATAATAATGTACAAGATAGATACATATGCAATATGACACGATCCTACTCCATAGAGCTAAACACATACAGACATCAGAGAGAATAACCCGCAAAATCTATTAGTACCACGGCTGCCCAACCAAACTATTCTGCGGTCTCACGTTGCATCTATAGCCCACAGTCACATGGCGTGGTGTAGCACACTGTCTAACGTCGTGTCACTACAGGCAATGTACTATTAGATTTTACAAGATTTCGATTAAATATAGTGTGTGTCAAGTCCATTAGTGTGTTGCCAGTTACCACGGCCTAGAAGAGCGACCAACTGTCCACATATGGGATACTGCACACTAACGTCTCCAAGTCCATAAAGAAAATGAACCACACAACATTTATCGCACCGACAATACGATGTGATTCAACTCGTCAATCAATCCACCAAAAATTGGCATTAACTCAATGCATGATAGAAAAATTGCCAGAATACCCTCAATGGTACAAATATGCGTATTTACGCAAATGCCCTCAATGGCACAAAATCATGCCCTCATGGGAGAAACTCATGCCCTCATGGCAGAGAAAAATATACAGTAAGTCCCACCGGACAAATACTGTTTCACAATCTGTACGGGTTCACCACTTAGCCCGACAGTAAAAATTCACTGTTTTGTCAATCGCGTAGAAATTTTATCGCATTTTCACAATTTCATCGTTTTTACAAACGTTTTTAAATCACGTAAATATATTTTACTGTTTTTAAAATCGCGTAGAGTTTTTAATACGTTTTCTCAATCGCGTAAGGTTTTTAAATTATTTTCTTGTCCGAATTCCTTAAAATTACTATTTAAATAAATAGAAATAATATTTAGTACGTTTAAACTAAGTAGAATATTTTTCATACCGTATATTATCTTTTGGGTATCTTTTCTATCTTATTTGTCTGTTTTTACTAAAAATTGACAGTATTTTGTTTAGAAACTTATAATAATGGTTTCCTAATTTTTCTGTAAAAATTCCTTTTACTTAATTTTTAACCGTATGATTTAACTTTTGAAAACCACTAACATGCTTCAAAATATAATATGAGCTATATGTTAGAAATTTACAAAAGCTATTGTATTTTCTTTTAACAGTAAATTCATTAGTTTTAACTTCTTAAATTTAATTCTAATTAATTTATTTCTTCAAAACTCATTGTAGAAAAATTCCTTTTAACATATATTGCTTCGTTTTAATTGAAAATGGTTTGGAAATGATTTTAGAAATAAAAAATCCTTGACTTTGGCTTGTTGGCCGAAATACTTAAAATTGCTATTTGATCTCTACATTCATTTTTCTTGCTCTAAACAATTTTGCATCTTGTTAATTTTCCTAGGTTAATTAAATCACACTCTTAGAAAATTGATGAGAACATTTTGGTTCTCCTTTTTGGATGAGGCCGTGAGCCTTGTTATTGTGTTCTTTAGAACACTCATGCAATCCTTGACATATTGTTCACATCCTAATATTTATACATGCATCTACTAACACATACAATATTTCAAAGCTTGTAGACATGCAAATTAATACAAATCACAAATAGGAAAGCTAAGAACAAACACACAAATGAATCCTTATGGATTCTACAATCACAAACAATTTCCATCTTCTTACCACCACCCAAGGATGATAAGATTAAGTCTTCCTCTTACCTTAAATGAAGACAAATACTCTTTCACTCCTTTCTAGGATTTCGGTTTTCACTCCTCCAAAACCTAACAAGCTTAAACAAAATTCTACAAATTATAATCATGAAAGAAAGCTTAAACCATGGATCAATCATGGCTTAGAACTTTGAAAAAGAATTTAGAAATGAAAACAAGAAATTTCACCTTCTAGGTAAAATCTCCCAAGTAGATTTTCAAGCTCCAAATGATGGATTTTGCAAGAACTCTCAACTAGAGATGTTCTTAGAATTGTGTTTAGGTTTAGAAAAGTTGGTTGGATGAAATTTTGGGTGGATGGATGGTGAATATGGTTGCTTGGCCAAATGCTTCACAAGGAAGACAACAATGGAGTTTGATATTTTTGGAAGAGAGAGAAGAGAGAAAATGCATGAAAATTAAGTGAAAAATGGCCTTGAATGAGTGAATGGCCGTAGACTTCAAATGGCAAGAGGTGTCCATTAGCTTGGCTCCATCCTAGCCTTAGAATTGATCAATGGTGAAGATTAAGACTTGATCACCAAGCTTTGCTCTCATTGGTTAATCCTAGCCTTGTCACTAACCTTGTCATCAAACTTAGTCACTAATTAAGCTTAGTCACATGTTCTTGAATGTTCCACCACTAATGATGTTTAATTAAGCTACTAATCCTATTAAGTTTTCACTAAACATGGGTCCCGCAAAACATTTCCGGGTCCATTACCGCTTATTTGTACTGACTAATAAAATAATATTATAATAATATAAAATTATTTTATTTTACAGTTAAATCCTAAAAATTAAAAGATTACTAACCGTATCATTCAGAATTGGGTTTAGTAAGATCCCCAAATTCGAATAATTAAAATAAGATTTCCTACCAAAAAATATTATTTTCCTGTCCCGCAACAAATCACACAAAAAGCCCAAATAAAATAACAGACAGTAATATAAAACAGTAATTCATACAAAAAAATAACAAACAGTACAAAAAGGACATAACGGTTATTTATCCTAAAGTTGAAAAACATCAATCAGTACATTTGGGACACAACGGTAATACCCCAAAAGTTTAGGGTGTTACAACTCTCCCCAACAAACAAAAATTTCGTCCTCGAAATTCGTTATACCTCAGAACAAATAAGGATATTGCTCCCTCATTTTGCCTTCCAGTTCCTAGGTAGCATCACCTGTCACATCGTTCCATATGACCTTCACCAATTCGATCATCTTCCCTCGAAGCTGCTTTACTTTTCTGTCCTCTATTCTAATACCCCAAAAGTTTAGGGTGTTACAGCCCAATTTTTAGGAATGAATTTTCTAAAACACTAACACTTTATTGAAACAATCTCATAGGATATAGTTGGAAGATAACTCATCCATTTTTAAGATCACGTCTATTTATGATAGAGGTAAATAAATCAAATTAACAGAAAAGATTTAGCCTTTAACAGACACATGATAGTTGAAGCAACTTGAGTATCAACAACAGGTTTTGTGCTAGAAATAGAAATAACCAGGTTAAAAGATAATGAAGATGCAGGTAAACTCTAATTGATCCACACAGTAATATGCTATAAAAGATTGGGTTGCCCCAAGAATTATACAATATAGTTAAAGGATCACCTCTTGTGGCACAATCTCTGTTGTTTTGGTCCTTAGTTCGAGATGCTTCCGCTCCATTCAGATTATCGACTCTCCCTTCTACTTGAGATTTTGAAGCACGTTTATTACCAATGGAAGGTTTCGTCTTTTTTGAAGTACAATCTCTAGAAACATGTCTGGGTTTCCCTCACTTGAAACAAATTATTCCTTTAAACGTACAATCCTTTGTTAAGTGGCCTTTTCCACATCTCATAAATGCCATGGTTGGACTAAAACTACCACCACTCATACCTCTTCCAAATGGTTGTTGTCGCTATTGATTTCCCAGTGATCGTAAATATGTTTTCCGCTGGAATTGCTTGACCTTACGATTTCTCCTCCTTCGGAACCAATATGGTGCAACGTTATGGGGTCCCATATCTTGAGACTGATTTAACTCTAACAAAATCTGAGTCTCAACCATCAATTCCTGCTGTTGAATGAGCCTCTACTCCTATTGTACTGTTCCTTCAGCTGTTCTTTGCATTGCTTTCGTAGTTGCAGCGACATTATCAGTGTCACTTCCTACTTCTTCACGTGCACGTTTACCACTAGCCATCGTCTTTCTTCAAAGATAGACAAATCAAAACACAATGGAAACTATAGTAACCATTCCAAACAACATCGTCTCCTTTCGGAGTCCAAGGACAGATAGTCACACAACACAAACAAGACAGGCCTAACCACAAAACCCCAAAAGACTCTAATCGTGCTCTAATACCAACTAATGTAACACCCTCCGTAGGGCATTACATTTCAGACTACAAACTTACCAAATTAATAATGAAATTGTAAAATATTTATTGTTATGAAATATGAGTTACAAAATTTCTTTCGTCGATAACTTAAACTTACCGAAGATGTAGGTAATATAAAAACATCTTGAACTGATTAATACACATTACATACACCATATAGTATTCAACAACATTCAAAACATAAAAACTTACAGACTCAAAGAGAAACAGTAGCAAACCCCATATTGGGTCCCACTTAATAGCACGGTAACATACTTAACAAAACTCAAAACGTCCACATCCAGATGGACATACCATACGACGATACTTCCCAGTATTATGTCATTTCAAAACCAGGGAAGATCTTCACTTCATCACCACGACGAACTTTACAAAAACATATAAACAGAAGAAGACAATAAAGAGGTGAGGTTCCCTACATCAATACCAACATGGCAGCATAGAAACAATACGAATGACAATAATGCCATTTAAACACAGAGTAACAAGTATATTAATGTTACCAATTAACAGATAATTTAATATAAATAATTCAACAGATAATATAAATATCACATAAATCACAGATATAGTCATACTATCAATTAATGAATAACTTCCATAAACACATATCGCAACAACACAGATGTTAACATTACTTTAAATATAAATGTCAATGATATGTGTATTGACCATGCATATGTACAATGCACCAGTCCCTACTCCATAGAGCCAAACTCAATTTCAGAGATAAACGTTCTAGAAGACCTGCCAGTCTCAATGACAGTCTAAGCTGGATCACGAAAAGAATAGTGTTTGTCGGGTTACGTCAGTGCGTTGCAATGGTTTATCATGGCTAGAGGAACATAATGTGATAACAAGATCACTAGGTGAATCACCACGCCCTTACGACCCTAAGACTAATTGTACGATCAACAATATTCAATTCTCATTCACTCATAGGCAACAAAAGTCGTATTCAATGCATGATAACTTAATATATAACACAATCATCATTGCACTATTCCCAATGATATTAAAACAACTGTCCATACAATTGTCTAATGCCATTAGTATCAATGGTATTCGATAACCACCCATACAATTACATAATACCACTGATCCATCCGGATCCAGTACATCAATCTTACAACCACTGCTGTCATTCTTAATTACTTAATACTTTTATTGCGTTTTCGCAATCGCGTAACACCTTTGTTACGTATTCAGATCTCATAACCATTTTCTAACGTTTTCCTCAATTGTGTAAAGATATTTAAATATTTTCTAAATTGCGTAGTTCAAAAATCCATGTTTTTGAAACGCGTAAGGTTTTTCTACTATTTTTCACCATATAAAAATATTTCTTGACGTTCTAAATTTAGTTTCAAAACTTTCTAAGTTTAAAATATAATTTGGACCTTAAATCCAATTTCTCCCATCAAAAATTCCCCTACGTAATATTTTCTGGCGTTTTCCATAAAAACTGCATTATTCTTAATCTACTAAAAATTCCTTCTACTTCATTTACCAAAATCCTCTTAAATAAAATAATTTAAGTTCTAAATCACTTTCAAAAATTGATTTCCAACAATATAACTAAAATTTGTTTGATGTTACATAATAAAACTTTGTTCCATGACTTTCTTAAATAAAAAACTTAAATCTAAACATCACCCTTTAAAACTCATTTTCCATTTCTATTTCCCAAAAATTATCATTTGTCCAATAAAAACTATATGTTTCCATATTCATCTAAAAATCATCATTTTAGTCAAATTCCTTGTCAACTAATATTTCAAAAAAATATCCTTTAAACTTATTTTCTTTCTTATCATAAAAAATCCATTCCTTTCCCAATAATAAAATCTTGTTCACTTCTTTTATCAGCTTGAAAAATCTTAATCCATATACTTATTATAAAATCAACTAAATCCATGATCAATAAAATATTTTCACTTGAAATACCCATTTTAGGCTTAGAGGCCGTGAGCCTCAAGTGGTCTTTGGGACCAAAATCATTTCCTTTCCATGTGATTCACATATGCAACATAAATCAATTATCTTAATTCTATCATAACAATTTCATACATACTATGAACATCACAATAAACATCCAATAATCAATCACAACATCAACATCATACTATCAAAATCATTCATCACATATAGCTAATAAGCAACCATAATAAATATCATGCATACTATTAAAACTATAAATCACATAAAGCAACCAAACACAAACAAGTAAATTTATACAATAAGTGAATAAATCCTCACATGGATTATTCACACATACACATACAATTCGTTCCTCACCACCATGGATGGTTGATGAGGTTAATCTCCCTCTTACCTTATTGTGATGCTTCCTAAGCTCCTTGCTTGTCCTCTTGAATCAATCCTTCACCACTAAGAGATTCTTGAAAACAAAACAAATACCAAAATATTAACATCTAAGGCATAACTAGGATGACCATGGATTCAAATCATGGTTTAGAACTTTGAATATAAGATTAGAAAAGAATATCAAGAACTTCACCCTTTATCCTTCAAACTTTAGATCTTAGAAAAAGTGCTTGAAGATGATAAATTTAGAAGAAAGTCCCAACATGTAAGTTCCTTAGAATTGCTTGGAGATTCAAGATCTATGGTTGGTTAAAATTATAGAAGATTGGGGAGTGTTTTTCTTGGCCTTGGCCATGAGCTTCTCTAAAGGGAAAAAGTGAATGTTTTTGTATTTGATTCTCTTGGTTCTTAGTGAAACTGGGAAAAAGGATGAACCATGTATAGAATTTGATCTCCCAAGGTGTCTTGGCCATGGGTTTAGTGAAGAGAAAGGGTGAGAAAATTTTAATAAAAGTGAGAGAGTTTAGTGTATAGTTTTTGGCTTCTTGGATGGAGATGAAGAAAAGATGATCAAGTGTAGAATTTTGGCCTTCAAGTAATGCTTGGCCGTGGAACACAAGGAGAGAAAAGGATGAGAGCTTCATGCAAAAGATGAAAATGAACCAAAGCCCTCCTATTTATAGAAAATGATAGGATAGCTTAGGATATTTTGATCAAGATATTTTTATTAAAGCAAAATATCTAACCCAAATAGCTACTAAGATATTTAATCAAAATATCTTACAAAGATATTTATCTAAGATATTTTAAGCAAGATATTTATCAAGGAGATATTTTCAAATAAGATATTTTTAAGCAAGATATTTACCCAAGATATTATCTCAAACAAGCTTGTTACCCAAGCATACACTAGAAGCTCCAAGAAGCATCCATTGCTATGAGTCACCATTGAAGTTAGAGTGTTCATCTTCTCTTCCTCTTCCCTCTTGCTTAGCCACCAAGAAAGCCTCTCATTGGTCCATTTTTGTGCAAGCTGCTATTGTTGTCTTTTTTTCAAAACTTACTAAGTAAGCAAGCTCTCCCATTGGTTCATCATAAAGGTTATCATGATTAGCTTCCAATATATTTTTCGATATACTTTAACCAGTGGATAATAATTACTGCTTATAAAGTCAGTGTCTATTGTCTAATGGATAATAAAATATACTTAGATTTTTCTTTTGTTCTAGTTGGGTAGCAACTATTGTTGATCATTTTTCTACTGATTACCCTTGATGAGTCACAAAGCGAGTCATCAAAGAGAAGTTTCTAGAACAGATGAGTCGGCATGATGAGTCGTAGTGCTGAGTCACTAGCTAAGTCATCAAGAGAACCTTCTGGAATGTGTGACTCACTGTGCCGAGTCATAGGGTGAGTCAGCATTCTACATCCTTCTAGAATGTGGCGAGTCACCATTCTAGAACATAGCGAGTCATCGCTTCTACAAGCTTCCAGAACATGCTGAGTCATAGGTGCTGAGGTGTCATGCAAGGTGTCCAGCTTCTATTGGTCCTCCACGATGAGTCATAACCGCAAACGTTGACTAGCTCCTCATTGGTCCACACATAAAGCAAGTACTCAAGTGTTTGATGACTAGGCGCTTTCTAGAATCTTCTAGAATAGTTTAAAACATGTGAGTCACTAGGCTAGTCATCTAGGTGAGTCATCAATCGATGAGTCATCATCTAGAACATTCTAGAGTTAGTAACTAGACTTGCGTCTGGAATTATCCACTAGATATTTTTTCGGAAGTTATTATCCAATGGATAATAAAACATACCCCAATTTTATTTTGTCAGATAAAATCGTAAAAAAATAAAACTTCAAAAATTGTTTCTGGTTTCGGGTTTATTAAACTCCCTCGGCCCCGAATCAACAGTACATAATTTTTCGGCTTCGAAATTTTTTTATTTTTCCGGGCCTACCCCAAGCCCACATACAACCCAAAATATAAAAAATATACTAAATATTCAAAATATTCCAAAATATCAAAAATTTAATAAAATATTTAAAATATCTCAAATGTATTAAAATATTCAAAATATCTCAAAATATGTAAAATAAAATAAAATATTCAAAATATCTTAAAATGTTTAAAATATATTAAAATATTCAAAATATCACAAAAATTGACAAAAATCATAAAAATTATAAAAAATCATATATATTAAAAAAAATGAAATTCGAGGTGTTACAGTCTGTGGGAAACTGTAAACTTTTACTCCCACCACCATGATTAACACGAGACAGCAGAGCCGATGACAAGTGTCTATCGCTCAGAACCAGCTGTTAGCAATAAGCTAACAACAGGCATCCGTCGCACAAAACCAACCAGTCACCAGCCAATGGCAAGCATCCGTCCCTCATAACCCGTCAACTGCTAACCTTGGATCTAGGCAGGATAGTGAGGAAGCCTCCCTCTTATGCTGAGATTTCCTTCTTTCCATCAAGAAAGCTGCCTTGAGATGTTCACTACGCTCCATCCGAGATTTGTGCTCGACTAGAATGGCTTGTCCTCGAAGCTACACTTCACCACAAGCAAGGTGCAGTCGAAATCCATTTCATGCCTTGCCCAGGTCAAGCAGGGGAAAGATGAGTGACTCCGTGACTACATAGCAAGGTTCAATAGTGAGTCCTTAACCATGAAAGACTGGGACTAGAAGGTAGCTTTGCATTAGAATAGGGACGGACTCTACCATGGTCCTTTTTTCCTCTCTCTCACAAAAAAGGGAAGCCAACATATTGGACGAGTTCTGGGAACGGTCCAAAAGCACATTAACTTTGATAAGATCACCAAAGTAAATAGAAACTTGGAGAAAAGTGAAGATACATAGCTAAAGCCAGCACAAGCCCCTTCACAACTTTAAAACTCCTCTAAATTAGCACCAAAAGGGAGGTACTAGGACTATACTCCTCTAAATACTCCTTTATCTCAAATCCTACAGGAAGTGATGCAGACTGATTTCTGAGATATTCCTAATCCTCCTCCATTGAAAAAGCATGTTCAAAAGGATAAATCCAAGTGCTGTGAATTCCACAACAGATTTGGACACAACATAAAAGATTGTGTCTGTCTCTAGGAAGCTATTGAGTCTCTCATCTGAGATGGTCGTTTAGGACAATATGTCTTCCAAACTCGAAACGAGAACTAATGCAGATCTCAAAATTTTAGGAAGATGAGCTATAGCTCAAGAAAAAGTCCTTCCCCATACTAAAGAAGACGATCCCCATCAATGAACGAACCATAGAGGGAAGGTTCACCCGTGGACAACAAACAAGCTCGGGATCACCAACTTCTCATGATTTGTCCTATTAGAAAGATGATTGTCATCACACTGAAGTCACTTGCACAATAAACACCATATCAGGTGGATTCGCAGGCGGCAGGGAATCAAACAATGCAAGAAAGAAAGCTCTCTTGTGTATGTCTCCCATCCGATCTCCAAGGCGGGATCCGAAATGAGGAAGGCCCCACCTATTTCCTTTTCTGGTAAGGATTATGAAAACTTGATGATAGAACACAATGATCCCTTGGTGATATCTAGAGTCATCACAAATGCCAAAGTTTAGCGAATATTTGATGAATAGGAAAGCTTAGCAAACATTATGTTCATAGACTTGTATAAGAAGTTGGAGTTCCCCAACAAAGAATTGATCCCATACACCAGCAAACTCATTGGGTTCAATGATGACAAAATCACCTCAGCGGGCTATGTTGAAACACATTTGATTCTTAGGAAGAAGCCCTTATTCAAAATGATCAAGGTCAAGTTCCTAGTGGTTGACTGTTCATTCGCCTACAACATCATATTCGGTTGCCCTTTATGGAATGCCTTTGGAGTCATAATCTCAACCAACCACTTGGCCATGAAGTTCTTGAACAAAGATAACGAGGTCATCATGGTCAAGGGAGACCAGGCCATGACCTAAGATTGCTATAATACAAGTTTAAAGATAGCACAGACCCTAAAGAAAACTAAGCAACATAAGCCCAACTCACTCACTACAGACCACTTTAATGTCTTCTTAATCGAATTAGAAATACATGAAGAGATATGAAACACATCCTCAATAAGAAGGAGAACTCATACTCCCTCTAACTTAGAGATAAGCTAGACCAAGTTAGCAAAATTAGAGGAAAATTAAGCTTGGAGGAGAGCACACAATTAATTGTGTTCCTTGAGAAAAACAAGGACCATTTTGCATGGATCTCAGCAGACATGTCGGGATTGGACCCTAATAATCACAAATTTTATACATTAATAAACCCTCATTTTTAGTCATTTACATTCTCCATGTACTTAATTGATTGAGCTTGGCCATGTTTTGTAAGTTTGGGCTTAAATTTGACTTAATTGATTTTTTCAGCATTATTAAGATTTTACACTGTTTCTATATTTCGGCCATATCTTGAGTTTTAGATATCTAAAAATTATGCATCTTGCCTTGTAGGAAAGATAAGAGAGAGATCTACAACTTTTATGAAGAGCTTTAGAGGTGAATCAGATATATAGTGAACCAAATTGGGCTTGGAAGTCAAAACAAGGGTGTGTCACTGAAACCTAAGTAGTGTGCACTAATTGGTCCATAAATTGGGCTATAGGGGTCTTTTGAAGGTAAAACTGGTGTCATTGGAAAGATTACACATAAGGATCAAACTCTTATGATACCACTAATTGAAACTACAATGTTTTAATGGTGTTATACCCCTGTGAAGTTGGCTGACGAATCTAGAGACCCATTGAGAGTGATTTGGTCATAACTCTCTCATCTTAAGCCCAATTCAAGTGATTTCGATGGCCAAGGAAAGCTAAGAGGTAGAGGATTATCTTTAACCTAGAGGAAAAATATGATTCTTGATTTTTAAGTCAATTTTTTTTGTATAAGTAGGGGACCTAAGATAGATAGTAACTCTAATCCGTACTACTTGATTCTTCTACCTAGAACTTTCTCCTTTCTTTTGCAAACTGTGTGCTACAGCCAAGGAGAGCTAAACAATTGAGATCAATCTAAGGATCTTAAGGAAATTCTGGTTTGGCTTTGAGATTTTGTACCTAATTTTAATTTTGAATTGAATTAATTATCTTCTTCTTCTCCTAACTTGGATTTCAAATTGCATGATTAGAGATTTCTGTTATGTGATGTGATCCGATTAGATTCTTAATCCTAATTGAGATTTGTGATTAAATTATGATTGATTAATTTTGGTTTAGTCACATGAATTGAATACGATTAGGTTGGCAAATTTGTTAATCTAGGTTAATTGAATTCTAGTTGTTAAACTAGCATAGGTTGCATAAATCTAGTGATCGCAGGTTTATGAATTGTTTGTTAATTAAATTCTAGGTGGTTATCTAGTGTTGAATTCTATTTGTTTGATGCAGAGATTTACTTCAATCATAGATTAACCAATTAATTCAATCCAGATGCATGTTTAGTGATCGATGACAAACCAACTAGATTTTTGACGATTTCTTGGATTGGTTGCTTTGCAATTTGTAACATCCCGGGATTGCCTGCAGGATTGACGAGTGTCTCCACAAACAAACACGGGTCTTTTCAGCATGTTTTGTCCTCACTCACACGCATCCTAGGAAACTTCCCAGGAGGTCACCCATCCCACAATTGCTCCAGGTCAAGCATGCTTAACCACGGAGTTCTTATGTTCTAGGCTCCCGAAAAGAAGTTGCAACTTGTTGATATGACTACGCCTAATCAATTCTTTTAAGCCATCCTCAACTATGCAGTCCCATACCTGCACAGTCTCTGAATCCCTCTCATTCCGGTGCGTATTCAGTTCATTCATGGGACCCTTTGCCTAGAAGCATGCCAGGAGCCACTCCATGTACGTGCTTATCATGCACCAGCGTCCACTCCCTGCCCCCATCAACCCCGGGACACCACACAATTTGATTTTTCTTACATTTAATTATTATATTTACATTTTGTATACACAATTCTTCCCCTGTTTGATCTTGATTTGGCTTGATTGGTACCTTGGTCCTCAAGAAACGACTCGGTTCGCTGTCTTATGCTACAAGTTATCGGTAGAACTAGAATTTTGTTATTTGGTTTAGCTCAACACTCAAATCAAATTTGATGCCATTGTCGAGGATCATTAGGTGTTAATTAATCATATCAAGACTTTTACTAACCCTCTAACCCCTTTTCTTCTTTGTTTTGGTGGTTTTAAGGCAAAAACAGGTGATTTCAAGTCATTTTTCTGAATTTTGTATGGACAAACGTGCTTAGAATGAGCAGAAACTTGGTCAGTCAAAGGAAAATGGCCTAATAAATAAGGCTCACAATTCTTTTGTGAGGTCATCCCTAGTTTTCCCAAATTCCATTGTTTAGACCACTTTTATCAATTTTTTAATATTTTTTATTTTACTGTTTGGTAGTATTTTTGACTAGTTTTAACCATGTGGTGGTCCCATAATTTTTAAAAATCAATAGATATAGTTTTTGTTGAGTTTTTGTGTGATTTTTACCATTGCTTTGTGTTTTTATTTTTTTGAGTCAGTTTTGAGTTCTCGTAGTGCTATCTGATGCATGAATAAGTCTTCTGATAGTCATATACTTGACATTGATCCTAAAATTGAAAGAACCTTGTATGTAGGGGTGTAAGTGGGTGGTTTGATTCGGTTCCTAAGGGAAAATAAATCTGAACCAATCAAAATCAATTGGTTCAGTTTGGTTCAATTTTTTTGTTTTTTGATAGTCAAATCCGAACCAAACCAAACCGAACATCTACGGATTGGTTTGGTTCAGGTGATTGGGTTGACCATTTTTTTAACACAAAAATTAGTAAAATAATTATACATGCAATACAGAAAAGTGCACATAATGTATCCTAAATTCCAAATAATATTTGAACATAGACTAGCCTTTGCTCTTCCATCAGGCAATGACCATTCAATTTCAAGTTGAGTTATACGATCATTGATATTTGAGATTTCCTATTTGTATCAAACCCAAAATGCCAAAATACTGAGAAAAGAAACTTTCCTAAGTATCAAAAGTTCAAAACTATACATAATATCCCTTGTGCTGTAATATATCTTAAAAAAAATTGAGTTGACTTAACATTGGTTTGAACTTCAGCTTTCTATTTTCAGAATTCCTTCCAAAATTCAACCAATTTGAAAAGTATATGTATGATACTAATGATGCTGACTTAACAACATGTTAGCTAAACACCTGCTCTAAGTTAATTCTTTACAGATTCGGGAAGAGGCAGCATAAAGCAAGTCACAAGACCAGTAGTCATATGTAATTTCCCTTCCAATCCTGTCAAATGAGAACATCAAGGCATGTTATCATACTCATAAAAGTTAATTAAACAAAGTTTGAAATACTATTAAGGTTGAGTAAAGTAACATGCATGTTTACCCAGAAAGTCAAATTCAGCTCCTCACATAAAGAAACTGGAAATATATGAAGAAATGCATAGACAAGTCCTATAAGGAAAATTTATTTCATATATCTTTGCTGAGAACTTAATTTTAAAGAACCTTTTAAGAAAAGTGACTTAGCTAACAGTATAACTAGTAACGCGGTTTTCAACCTATAACCAAGTAGTGAAGCACACCTAGAATCAAAACCATAATATAATGACGAAAACATTCACGAGGTATTTGATATATTCTCTACTTTATGATAGTGGTACTACTCTCATGCATCTCAACCCATGGTTTTCATTAAATTTAAAGCAATTCTCTCCACTTTTTTTTCACAGCAACAAAAAATTATATTCGTTAAACACCCTTCTGACAAGTAAAACAAAATATTTACTTTTACTTTTTTTAGCAACTTTTTTTTTTCACATGGTAAAAGAGATCTTTGAAGAATTTTTACAAACACAAAGTAGACTTTTTTTAGCATCATACCAATAGACCTTAACAAGTCCCCTTTGCAATTCCAGATTGCCACTCATATTCCATATGTTCTTATAGATGGAAACCAGAGTTATTAATCATAGCAATCAACCTCAACAAGAAGATATGAATATTCTATATAGATCTAGATATTAATTATTCCAACAGAGTGTGTATATTTCAAATCCAATCAATCATAGCAATTAACCTCAACAAGAATTAGAGCAAAGCAACGGCGACAAGGAGAGCGACCAGAGCAGAGCAGGGCGACCATACCAGAGCAGGAAGCGCGACCAAAGCAGCAAGCAACGACCAGACCAAGGAGAGCAAGTGATAACTAGACCAGAGCAGGAAGCAAGCGACGACAGGGGTAGGAGCAAGTGGCAGAAGGGTTCAAATGGGTGGGTAGGTAGGAGCAAGGCAGCAAGTGAAGAAAGGAAGAAAGTAATGATAAAAATCAAAACTTTCTAAAGTTAAAGCAGGAGGCAGCACAATAGCTAAGCATAAATAAAATGGTTCGGTTCTCGGGTTTGAAATTTTCAACCCGAGAACGGAACCAATTAAGCTTCAATTGGTTTGGATTTTTGCCCGAACTAATTAACATACCCGAACCAAACCAAACTAATTTAATTAGTTCAGTTCAGGTTGATCAGGTTGGTTAAGTTATTTGAACCAATTTACACCTCTACTTGCATGTATTGAATAAGACTCATAGGATTAGTGAAAAAATAACATATGAGGTTGAGACTGACATTCAATTTGAAACTGAATGTGAGCATATAGATAACACTACACCTATGATTAATAACATGCAAAATAGGACCTTAAAGGAACTAGCTGCACCTGATGTGAATTATCAACCATTGTGCATTTAATATCCTGATTTGGATGCTGATTTTGAACTTAAATATGGTTATTTCACTTACTGCACAAGTTTCATGGCCTTGCAGGAGAGGACCCTCACAAGCACTTAAAAGGAGTTCCATGTGGTCTGTTCCACTATGAAACCACAAGGAATTACAGAGGAACACATCAAGCAGAGAGTCTTTTCCTCTTCATTAGATGGTGTAGCCAAGGACTAGTTATGCTACTTGCAACCAAGAGCTATCACTTATTAGAATGACATGAAGAGACTATTTCTGGAAAAAAATTTCCCTGCCTCAAGAGCTGCTACAATCAGAAAGGATATATGTGGGATCAAACAGATGAGTGTGAGACCTTGTATGAATATTGGGAGAGATTCAAGAAATTAAACGTAAGCTGCCCATACCACCAGATTAATGATCATCTGCTGATCCAGTACTTTTATAAAGGCTTGCTGCCAATGGACAGAAGCATGATGGATGCTGCGAGTGGAGGTGCCTTAGTTGACAAAACCCCAACTGCTTCCAGAGACTTGATTGCAAACATGGTTGCCAACTCACAGCAATTTGGTACCAGAATGATAACTCCAACCAAAGGAGTCAATGAAGTCTAGCTTTCTAATGCTGATAAACAAAGACTAGAACATAAACTTAATGAGCTGACCTCTTTGATAAAACAATTGGTAGTAGAGAGGTACCAACTATATGTGCAAGGACCTGCTCGAGTGTGTAGTATATGTTCTTGTCCTTCACAGTCCATATATGCATGTCCTACACTTTAGGATAACAGTTCCGTATTCTAAGACCAATTTGTTGCTACAATATGTGTCTTTCCTAGTAAACTACAATTCCAGCAGCAACAACAAGGATATGATCCATTCTCCAACACATACAATCCTGACTGGAAATATCATCCTAACTTGAGATATGGGAATGCAACACCACAACAGCAGTACAAGTAGCCCTTCCAACAGCTAATGAGATAACAATAATTTCAACAAGAGGCTGGACCTAGTAGACTGCCCTTCCAACAACAACCACAAGGTCCTGTAACCACAAAATCTGAGCCTACTTTAGAGAATCTAATGAAACAGATAGCCACCAACAACATACAGTTTCAACATAGGATAGAAGCTTCAATTCAAAACTTGGAAACTCAAATTGGACAATTAGCTTCTACTCTAAGTCAATTGCAGAATCAAGGATCTGGCCAACTCCCTTCCTAAATAATTCCCAATCCAAAGGGGAATATGAGTTCCATTATGCTAAGGTATGGAAAAACAGTGGAGGTGGATTCCCAACTAGCAGTAAACAAACAACTGCACAAGCCATTAATAGTAGTACACCTGATTCTGGTGCACCAGCCCAGAAATATGGTCATGATGATGAGAAAGTAGCCGTTGGAGCCAAACAGAAGCCTTACTGCCATGGCTCTTCCTTTTCCACAAAGAGCCACACAATCCAAAAAAATAAAAGAGACTGAGAAAGACAAAGAGCTGCTTGAGACTTTTTAGAAAGTGGAAGTAAACATCCTACGACTGGATACAATCAAGCAGATATCGAAGTATGCCAAGTTCTTAAAAGAACTGTGTACACACAAAAGGAGGCTGAAGGGAAATAAGTGAATTAGTATGGAGTAGGATGTTTCAGCCCTCATCCAACCTATGCCACAAAAGTGCAAGGATCCAGGGACTTTTACAATTCCTTGCATAATAGGAAATTATAGATTTGAGAATGCCATGCTAGACTTAGGTGTTTCCATTAATGTAATGCCTAGGTCTATTTTTAATTCTCTTGAGCTTGGTCCTTTGTAGGCTACAAGTATAGTGATCTAACTAGCTAATAGGAATGATGTTTACCTAGCTAGTTTGGTGAAGGATGCTAGTCTGGGTGAACGAGTTGATATTCCTAGCTGACTTCTACATTTTGGAGATGAAGGGAAAGTCATCATCCAACAAGACTCCCCTTATTCTAGGGAGACCTTTTCTTAAAACAACACGGACAAAGATTGATGTACATGTTAGAGTTCTATCCATGGAGTTTGAAGATTCTATTGTGAGGTTTAATATTCTTGATGCTATGAAACATCCTATGGAAGAACATTTTGTCTTTCATATTAATTTAATTTATGATTTGGTTAATAATTCATATGTTGACTTGTGTAAGGAGTTTCCTGAGATTATTGATTTTGGTGACTATGTGTGGTGATTTGTGTGCTAGTTGTGATGGTGATAAGTTGTGTTCTATGTGTTCTGAAATTTCTGCCTTTTTGGGATATGATGAATATGTTTCTATGCTAGTAGATTATACAACAGGTGATACATATCCAGAGGTTCAGGCAATAGAAGTTGAGCAGCAACAACCTATTAGATTATTACCTTCTGTAGTGCAGCCACTGAATTTGGAGCTGAAGCTGTTACTCAAGCACCTGCAGTATACATACTTGGCATATAATGAGCAGTTTTCACTGATTGTAGCCAGAAACCTCCCTGTTGAATAAGAGGCGAAATTGCTACAGGTTTTGAGAGAGAATAAAAGGGCCATCGGATGGACACTGGCGGATATTCCTATTATTAGTCCTTCTACATGCATGCACTGAATTTTACTTGAGGATGGAGCTAAACCAGTGAGGCAGCCTCAAAGGAGATTGAATCCTCTAATTTTGGATGTGGTAAAGAAAGAGGTGACCTAGCTATTGTAGGCTGGCATTATCTATCCCATCTCTGACAGTCAATAGGTGAGCCTAGTGCAGGTTGTCCCCAAGAAATCTGGAGTGACTGTTATGAGCAATCAGAAGAATGATTTGATTCATACCAGAGTACAGAATAGTTAGAGAATCTATATTGATTACAAAAGGTTCAATCAAGCTACTCAGAAAGACCATTACCCCCTTCCGTTCATTGATTAAATGCTGGAGCGGTTGGTTGGCAAGTCACACTATTGTTTCTTGGACTGTTACACTAGATACTTCCAGATCTATATTGCACTTGAAGACTAAGAGAAGACCACATTCACTTGTCCTTTCAGCACCTTCGCTTACAAATAGATGCCCTTTGGCCTCTACAATGCCCATGGCACCTTCCAATAGTGTAAGGTGAACATCTTTTCAGACTTTTTAGAAGAGTGCATAGAGGTATTCATGGATGATTTTACTATTCATGACTCTTCTTTTGATTCTTGTTTGGATAGTTTGGCTAAGGTACTACATAGATGCATTGAAACTAACATTATTTTAAATTTTAAAAAATGTCATTTCATGGTATCACAGGGTATATTTTTAGGCCATGTAGTCTCCAATAAAGGCATTAAAGTAGATCCTGCTAAAATAGATGTCATCACATGTATGCGGGAGGTGCGTTCTTTTTGGGACATGCAGGTTTTTACAGGTGCTTCATCTAGAATTTAGCAAGATTGCCCTTCCACTATCTAATTTGCTACAAAAGGATATGGAGTTCATCTTTAACTAGAAATGCTAGGAAGCCTTTGATCATTTGAAGAAGGCATTGACCAGCACTCCCATCATCCAGCCACTTGATTGAACACTTCCATTTGAGCTTATGTGTGATGCCTCCAATTATGCAATGGGAGCAGTCCTGGCACTGAGTGTAGGGAAGGATCCTCATATGATCTATTATGCCTCCAGAACTTTGGATGCTGCTCAAGCTAACTACACAACTGCAGAAAAATAACTCTTAGCCAATGTATTTGCTTTAGACAAATTTAGATCATATCTGTTTGGTTCTAAAGTAGTTGTGTTTTCTGATCATGCAGCGCTGAAATTTCTTTTGAAGAAACCCGAAGCAAAACCACGACTAATTAGGTGGATGCTGCTGCTCTAGGAGTTTGATATTGAAATCCGAGATAAGAATGGAGCAAAAAACCTAGTAGCTGTTCATTTGAGTAGAATTAAGAGGGCCTCAGTGTAACACCCTAATACAGATATCCAGATATATCCTAGATAGACAGAGATATATAAAGATAATCAGTACTAGAGATGTCACTTCTATACTACATACTAACATATATCTATAATCACAACTGAGTAATTATAGAAAGCCTTGAGAGATTGCGGAAAAACTTAAACTCATACATATATATATATACAAACTTAGCCACCTGAGGGCTTATTGTAATACATATAAAATAAAACTTACAGAACAAACATAAACTTATTACATAAGTTCTGTCTACTTAAAGCAATAAAAACTATTCTAGTCTTCATGCTTTATCTTCTCATCCTTGGCAGGGTTTGCATTTCTGTACCTGAGCCTTTGCCTGCGCCTGAATCTGCATCGGTACCTGCATCTGAACCTGCATCTGGATTTACATGGAATAGCAACTGGGGTGAGAATTAACATTCTCAGTAAAAGCAATTCCAATACCAGTTCTCTATAACATTGTATATAACAAATACATAACAAATGCTATAATTCTAACTTAGGAGTTTCCTCCTCTATTCTCATAACTTAGGAGTTTCCTCCTCTATTCTCATAACTTAGGAGTTGCCTCCTCTTTTCTCATAACTTAGGAGTTTCCTCCTCTTTTCTCATAACTTAGGAGTTTCCTCCTTTATTCTCATAACTTATACACTTTCTAATAGTGTGATAACAATTAAGAGTCAACACACTGTTAATATATACAGCGCCCATACATCTGTACATACCAACAGTGACGGACAATGCCCATACAACTGTCCGTAAATGCAATGATAATGATATGTAATGAATATGCCTAAGGAATCCTAAGAGCATGTGAATGAAATGCAAATGCAGAGTTTTGCTTTGAAGCGAAGGAGTTTGCTAGGAACTAGTCAGTATATCATCCAGTGGTAAATAGAGGAAAATCTCATCCTCACCTTACACGTATCCTGGCACATTGAGAAGTTCGGGCTTCATCCTTGCTTAAAGAGCGTCTTTGGATTTCCCACTTATCTCCTTTGGCCTTGGCACATCGAGACATCAGGGTTATGTCCTTCTCAAAAGTCCTTCGGACACCCATCTATCCCCTTTTGCCTTTATGATTAACATCAAAGGATACTCACCAGATCGATCCTACATGACTAATTCATAGACTTTCGTACATACTTATATACTTAGTTCCTCTAAGAGCTAAGCATATTCTACTCTTCTTATGTTTACCCTTTGTAATGAGGAGAATCTGTAACCTCATACTACATGTAACCTTAGCACTTGGTTAGGAATACTTGTTCCCTTAGGAACTTCTTTGATTCCTTACCTTCTGGCTAAATGACCTCACATCATATAATGTTACATTCTCAGGTAAACATCACTAAACTATGTCTCTTACTTGTACCTAAACTCCACCTCATCACTCCTTTCTCTTAAGTGATTTCTAAAGCAACCTTAGGTTGCTGAGGTGTTAGGTACTTACCTTTGGCAAACCACTAATCTTGGTTGCCCTAAGGTCCTTTCTCTTCATCTTCACACTAGCTTAACTCTCTAGTGTGTGAAGAGCTTAGTGTTATGTTTATCTCTTACATAAACACCATCTTACTCTTTTCTATAGACTCAACTCATCCTAGTGAAAGAGTCTATCTTAACTAATGCCTCATCTAACCTTGCTTAAGGAACTGAGGGCATTTCTCTAAAACTTTGCATAATTAACTCAACTTTATCTACAGAGAGTAATTCATGCATCTAACTTTCCTTTTCTATCACACTTCTTGTAGTAGCGTATACTACACTTGTGTGCTAACATGCTTATTCTAAACTCAACTTCCATGCTTTGCTCGTATCTAAGGAAGTAACTTCTCTTTATCTTGTACTTCTAACTCATCTTAGCTTATACTTGAGTTATTGTACATTTACTGTTCTACTTTCTCGCTTATGACATCTTCTTAGTCACAATTCCTCTTATTGTGTATTTAGCAATGTACTAAGTCTCACTTAACTTGAGACTAAGTACCTAAACGTTCCTCTCGTGGAACTAATACACAATCTTGTCTCCACTCATGTAATCTAACTCAAGAGTGGTTCTTACTTGCAACTCTTTGTTGCCTAAGCTTCTAGGTACCTTCCTAAGGTAATCCACTATTCTTGGATTTCCTAAGGTTCATACCTTTCTCATTATTCTCTACTTGAGTGAATACTATTATTCATCTCTATTGCACTATCTCATCACATCTTAAGTGATATCAATTGCAACATTAAGTTGCCTAAAGTGCAATGTCATTACTTAAAGCAAACCTTTCCTTTAGGATGCTTAAAAGCCTATGCTTTCTCATACTTGATGGATAGATATTTTCCACTTGAAAATATCCCAACTTGTGCCTTAACACACTTAGGAAACATGTCTCAATGATTCCATTAACTATGGCACCTCGAATATCCAAAAACATCATTTTGGAGCTTCGGGTCTCACGCCGCGGACAAGATTTGCACGCCGCGGCCGCCCTTCTCTCGAGGGCTACTGCTGGGCTAATTTTTAGCCTCACGCCGCGGCATGCATCTTCTACGCCGCGGCATTCCCAGCGAAAAACTCTCACGCCGCGGCGTGACTATCTCCACGCCGCGGCGCCATCGCCAGTGAGACCCCGGTTCTGCGCAGTGCACTGCAGCTACGGGTTTACTGTTCTATTGGTCATTTCTGCTGATTCCAAGCCATTTCAATCCAAATTCTAAGTAATTCTAAGTCCCTAATCAGTTCTTTAACATTTAGGAACATCAATTACTCTCTTAAATCTCTTAATTTGGATTATGGCTAAAATTCTTCATTCTTTAACTTAAGGCTCACTTTGTGATTCAAGGGTCTTCTTACTTAAACTGATGTTATAGACAAGTCATAAATGACCCAAGAAACACTTCTATGCAAGCCAAACTCATCTAACATCTCTAAAACTCAAATTAGCATATTATGTATCTATATGCATACATAGAGAAAAGAGATGAATAAAAGCTCTAAACCCCTACCTCTTGAAGACTTGAAGCCTTGAACCTTGAAGCTTGATCTTCCTCTTCCTCTCCTTCTTCCCTTCTTCCCCTTTCTCCTTCTTCTTCTCCCCTTTTCTTTCTTTTCTTTTCTTTCCTCTGGTTTTCGGCTCTCTGCCGAGGGAGAAGGGAGATATAAGGGGGTGGGACGTGGAGGTAATTACGGGAAAAGATTAACTTAAGTTTCTACACTGAAACTTATATCTGCTATGGACACCCGAATTGTGCTAATTCGAGTTTCCCTGCTTCTAACAACTTTAGAATAAATCATAAGATTCATCTAAATTGTTGTTTCACAATTCTCATCATTTTCTATATCTGCTAGGGATCAATCTGGCATTAAAAGCACAACCTGTATGCCTAAAAATACCAAACTGACTCTGATTCTCTTGAAACTTTTACCACATCTTATTTGGCTTATTTGTGACCTAGAAATAAACTCTCTATGTTTATTTCTCTTAACTTAGCAACTTATGCTATTATCTGAGTCATTTTAAGCCACTTTACAACTTCTATGTTGCAACTAAGTGCCTAAATGAACTCAGATTGTCACAAAACTTTACTGACATGTTAAACAAGTCAAATGCTACCTTCGGTAACCATTTACCAGTCTAACATGTACTTAAGGGTATTACATTTCTCCCCTCCTTTTTAAAATTTTGTCCCCAAAATTGTTCACCTCACATAAACAATTCTGGCTAAACAAAACTCTACATGGAACTTCTGCTTCTATGCAGTCCTTCTTTAGTACTAGCTTCTCCCAACCACTTTCTCTTGAGGAGACTTGCTTATCTTAAAGCTCTTGATCTCTATACTTTAATCTCTATGCTTATGGATGGTAAGCTGTACTAAAACATAACTTAGCTTTGAACTCCTTCTTATAAGGCTTTCAAAACCAAGTGTGAAACTAGTATCTCTCTCAGACACTATATTCATTGAAACTCTATGAATCCTAACTATTTCCTTCAAAAGTAGTTGAACTACCTTATCTAGAAAATAGCTATCTGTTCTTGGCAAAAGATTGGCATATTACTTAATCTTACCATCTTTATCTGCCGCTCAACATATTCTCTTATGTTCTTTAACATACTATGCTACTATACATCTTCCTTAACTCTTGGAAAACCTTAGTAGCCTCTTGATAGATGGTACACTTTCTCTGATGAGCTTCCTCTGGAATCCTTTTCTTGATTTTTGACCCTCTTGGAAGACAAAGTTGTCTCTAAACTTCGTCATTCCCTCTTAGTCATAACAAAAATCCTTAAGGGTTCCTTTGAAAATCTGCTCACACTTGTCCCTTAGAGCTTCATTCTCCTTCTGAGCTTCAAAGAAATCTGAGCCTTTAGGCATCTTACTATGTCCACCTTGCTCACTGAGAGACTATCTGGAATCATAGTCACCGTTAGACTCAAATTCTCGAAAACTCTCAAGAATTTCACTCTCTCTTGGACTATCATCTAGGATAACCACTACACTGACATTACCCAAATGATATCTCAACTCAAGGTTATGAACCTTGAAAAACTCTATCCATCTATTCTGCTTCATGTCCAGCTTCCTCTGATCCACAAGCATCTTGAGCTATCATGATCGCTGAACATCTCTAGCTAGACTCCTTATGAGTTATGTCTCCAAAGCTATAAGGTAATCACTACTATGGCTAAATCCAAATCATGCCTAGGGTAGTCCTTCTCTTGCAGACTAAACTGCCTTGATGCGTAGGCATCTACCTACCTCTATTGCATCTAACATACCCTAGTCCCATCTTCGAAGTATAACTGTTTACCTCAAAGTTCTCTCGGGAATTTGGAATTACCAAAACTAACGTAGCAATCAACCTTCTCTTCTACTCTTGGAAAACAAACTCACTCTCTAGAGTCCATTGCTGGGTACTACCTTTCTTAACTGGCCTAAACCAGGTAGCACTAACTTAAAAAATCTATTGATAGATTCTCTGCTCTTGGATACAATGGCTACTCTACCCATTGTACCTCTGCTTAAACTCTACTGGGGTTCTCTGCAATTTCGGTCTTAAGAAATTACATAACTCTTAAACTGTACCACTTGTAATCCAAAACTGACTTTCGGCTTTCTTGGTACTTAACCCCTTCTTTTCAAAAGTTTCCAAAACTACCTTTGACATACTCTTCATGTCCTTTCGTAATTCTGGAAAACTCTCGAAGATCTGCTTTACTTTACTATGCTTCTATGATAACCAAGTCTTAGATCATCTCTTGAGAAAATTCAAAGATTCTCTCAACTGATCTTACCTGATCATCCTTCTCTCTCGAACAACCAAACCATACCAACAAGGTAAGCAACTAGATTCACAAAGTAAATCAACATGATCTACAAAGTAAATCTATTCTCTTCTTAACACACCTTAAAAGATTTTTCTTTACATGTGTTCTCATCTCATACCAAGTTGGAAGATTTCGTCACTTTCTTTTGTCCAAGAATCATCTCTCTTACGATGTCCTGGTTACTTACTTATGTAGCTCATGGATTACCCATCAAAATGGTCTACATCCATGTATCTTACCACATCTAGCACATCTTAGTGACTTGAAGCTTGATTTACCTTTTTCCTTAGAGTTGCTCCTCTACAAGCACTCTACTTATACTTATCATCTCTCCAAGCTTCCACTGTGCAACTCTATAACAAATTAAGATCAAAAGGCACCCTTACTGATCTCAACATCTAATCTCTTCCTCTTTAGAAACCTTCTAACTCTTGTTCCATAGAGGCTCTGAGATTATCTACTTCTACAACTCTACATTCACTTACTAGAGCGAAGAAGTCCATAATCTTCTTTTGCATTGCAACTCTTCTAATGCCTTCTTCAAGTTCTACTTCAACTTTTACTCACTTCCAGTCTTTATCTGGATTGGACGTAAAATAAGAAAAGAACTCTTGGCATTCTTGAATTGCTTCGCATACTGGTCTTCAATACTATCCCCTTGCTCTAACTTTAGGAATCCCTATTCCTTTACTTTCTCTAACTCAAGGGAATAATACTTATCTAGGAAAGTAACTCTAAACACCTCTCAGGTGGTTCGAGTACTAACCGTCTCTAATAACCTCTCTGTTTCATCTCATCAGCTTTCGGCTTCACCTACTAACCCTTACGAAGCAAGGTTACCTTCTGTTCATCAGCGCACGACATGATCTCAAGGATCTCTTCCATCACATGAAACCACCTTTTGGCTCTGACTGAACCAACCTCTCCTTTCAAGAACAAAGGAGTAACTTTCTTGAACTCTGAGAAACACTTGTTCTTCAAAAGTTCCTTCTCGTTCCCGCAACTAACTATGCGAGTCCTGTTCTATCACTTCTAATAGACTTCTACTAATGGCAGCCTGCTCTCTCAACACAGTAGCCATTTCTCTAAAAGCTCTGGTATTCTCCTCCTTTACCAGATTCTTAGTCATGCAATTCCATCTGCATATCTCAAAAAGAGATAAAAGAATGCATAACTTTCTACTAAACTGCTACTTATGCCTAAGCACGGTCAGTCCATACCCTGGCTCAACAGGATGAACTGCTCTGATACCAAAATGTAACACCCTAATACAGATATCCAGATATATCCTAGATAGACAGAGATATATAAAGATAATCGACTAGAGATGTCACTTCTATACTACATACTAACATATATCTATAATCACAACTGAGTAATTATAGAAAGCCTTGAGAGATTGCGGAAAAACTTAAACTCATACATATATATATATACAAACTTAGCCACCTGAGGGCTTATTGTAATACATATAAAATGAAACTTACAGAACAAACATAAACTTATTACATAAGTTCTGTCTACTTAAAGCAATAAAAACTATTCTAGTCTTCATGCTTTATCTTCTCATCCTTGGCAGGGTTTGCATTTACGTACTGAGCCTTTGCTGCTTTGAATCCATCGACGGTACACTGCATCCGAACCTCGCATCCGGATTTACATGGAATAGCAACTGGGGTGAGAATTAACATTCTCAGTAAAAGCAATTCCAATACCAGTTCTCTATAACATTGTATATAACAAATACATAACAAATGCTATAATTCTAACTTAGGAGTTTCCTCCTCTATTCTCATAACTTAGGAGTTTCCTCCTCTATTCTCATAACTTAGGAGTTGCCTCCTCTTTTCTCATAACTTAGGAGTTTCCTCCTCTTTTCTCATAACTTAGGAGTTTCCTCCTTTATTCTCATAACTTATACACTTTCTAATAGTGTGATAACAATTAAGAGTCAACACACTGTTAATATATACACGCGCCATACATCTGTACATACCAACAAGTGACGGACAATGCCCATACAACTCGTCCGTAAATGCAATGATAATGATATGTAATGAATATGCCTAAGGAATCCTAAGAGCATGTGAATGAAATGCAAATGCAGAGTTTTGCTTTGAAGCGAAGGAGTTTGCTAGGAACTAGTCAGTATATCATCCAGTGGTAAATAGAGGAAAATCTCATCCTCACCTTACACGTATCCTGGCACATTGAGAAGTTCGGGCTTCATCCTTGCTTAAAGAGCGTCTTTGGATTTCCCACTTATCTCCTTTGGCCTTGGCACATCGAGACATCAGGGTTATGTCCTTCTCAAAAGTCCTTCTGGACACCCATCTATCCCCTTTTGCCTTTATGATTAACATCAAAGGATACTCACCAGATCGATCCTACATGACTAATTCATAGACTTTCGTACATACTTATATACTTAGTTCCTCTAAGAGCTAAGCATATTCTACTCTTCTTATGTTTACCCTTTGTAATGAGGAGAATCTGAACCTCATACTACATGTAACCTTAGCACTTGGTTAGGAATACTTGTTCCCTTAGGAACTTCTTTGATTCCTTACCTTCTGGCTAAATGACCTCACATCATATAATGTTACATTCTCAGGTAAACATCACTAAACTATGTCTCTTACTTGTACCTAAACTCCACCTCATCACTCCTTTCTCTTAAGTGATTTCTAAAGCAACCTTAGGTTGCTGAGGTGTTAGGTACTTACCTTTGGCAAACCACTAATCTTGGTTGCCCTAAGGTCCTTTCTCTTCATCTTCACACTAGCTTAACTCTCTAGTGTGTGAAGAGCTTAGTGTTATGTTTATCTCTTACATAAACACCATCTTACTCTTTTCTATAGACTCAACTCATCCTAGTGAAAGAGTCTATCTTAACTAATGCCTCATCTAACCTTGCTTAAGGAACTGAGGGCATTTCTCTAAAACTTTGCATAATTAACTCAACTTTATCTACAGAGAGTAATTCATGCATCTAACTTTCCTTTTCTATCACACTTCTTGTAGTAGCGTATACTACACTTGTGTGCTAACATGCTTATTCTAAACTCAACTTCCATGCTTTGCTCGTATCTAAGGAAGTAACTTCTCTTTATCTTGTACTTCTAACTCATCTTAGCTTATACTTGAGTTATTGTACATTTCTGTTCTACTTTCTGCTTATGACATCTTCTTAGTCACAATTCCTCTTATTGTGTATTTAGCAATGTACTAAGTCTCACTTAACTTGAGACTAAGTACCTAAACGTTCCTCTCGTGGAACTAATACACAATCTTGTCTCCACTCATGTAATCTAACTCAAGAGTGGTTCTTACTTGCAACTCTTTGTTGCCTAAGCTTCTAGGTACCTTCCTAAGGTAATCCACTATTCTTGGATTTCCTAAGGTTCATACCCTTTCTCATTATTCTCTACTTGAGTGAATACTATTATTCATCTCTATTGCACTATCTCATCACATCTTAAGTGATATCAATTGCAACATTAAGTTGCCTAAAGTGCAATGTCATTACTTAAAGCAAACCTTTCCTTTAGGATGCTTAAAAGCCTATGCTTTCTCATACTTGATGGATAGATATTTTCCACTTGAAAATATCCCAACTTGTGCCTTAACACACTTAGGAAACATGTCTCAATGATTCCATTAACTATGGCACCTCAGAATATCCAAAAACATCATTTTGGAGCTTCAGGGTCTCACGCCGCGGCACAGCATTTGCACGCCGCGGCGCCCTTCTCTCGAGGGCTACTGCTGGGCTAATTTTTAGCCTCACGCCGCGGCATGCATCTTCTACGCCGCGGCATTCCCAGCGAAAAACTCTCACGCTGCGGCGTGACTATCTCCACGCCGCGGCGCCATCAGCAGAACCCTGGTTCTGCAGAATTCTGCAGCTACGGGTTTACTGTTCTATTGGTCATTTCTGCTTATTCCAAGCCATTTCAATCCAAATTCTAAGTAATTCTAAGTCCCTAATCAGTTCTTTAACATTTAGGAACATCAATTACTCTCTTAAATCTCTTAATTTGGATTATGGCTAAAATTCTTCATTCTTTAACTTAAGGCTCACTTTGTGATTCAAGGGTCTTCTTACTTAAACTGATGTTATAGACAAGTCATAAATGACCCAAGAAACACTTCTATGCAAGCCAAACTCATCTAACATCTCTAAAACTCAAATTAGCATATTATGTATCTATATGCATACATAGAGAAAAGAGATGAATAAAAGCTCTAAACCCCTACCTCTTGAAGACTTGAAGCCTTGAACCTTGAAGCTTGATCTTCCTCTTCCTCTCCTTCTTCCCTTCTTCCCCTTTCTCCTTCTTCTTCTCCCCTTTTCTTTCTTTTCTTTTCTTTCCTCTGGTTTTCGGCTCTCTGCCGAGGGAGAAGGGAGATATAAGGGGGTGGGACGTGGAGGTAATTACGGGAAAAGATTAACTTAAGTTTCTACACTGAAACTTATATCTGCTATGGACACCCGAATTGTGCTAATTCGAGTTTCCCTGCTTCTAACAACTTTAGAATAAATCATAAGATTCATCTAAATTGTTGTTTCACAATTCTCATCATTTTCTATATATGCTAGGGATCAATCTGGCATTAAAAGCACAACCTGTATGCCTAAAAATACCAAACTGACTCTGATTCTCTTGAAACTTTTATCACATCTTATTTGGCTTATTTGTGACCTAGAAATAAACTCTCTATGTTTATTTCTCTTAACTTAGCAACTTATGCTATTATCTGAGTCATTTTAAGCCACTTTACAACTTCTATGTTGCAACTAAGTGCCTAAATGAACTCAGATTGTCACAAAACTTTACTGACATATTAAACAAGTCAAATGCTACCTTCGGTAACCATTTACCAGTCTAACATGTACTTAAGGGTATTACACTCAGAGCCTCTGACCATCTATGACTCCTTCCCAGATGAGTAGCTTTTACAACTGCAATGTAAGACTACCTCTCCTTGGTTTGCTGACTTAGTTAATTACTTGGTTGCTGGTGCACTGCTTGCATATTTCACTAGGGCTCAGATTGATAAGTTAAAGAGTGAGTCTAATTATTATGTGTGGGATGATCCTTATCTATAGAGATTTTGTAGTGACCAAGTGATTAGGAAATACATATCTGATCATGAGTTTGATTATGTTCTTAGCTTTTATCATGCATTTACATGTGGTGGACATTTTAGACCTCAACGTACAGCTAGGAAAGTCTTGGACTCTGGTTTGTATTGACCTACCTTATTCTATGATGCATACTTGTTCTGTAAGTCTTGTAAATAGTGCCAGAGAACATGGAACATTTCTTGCAGGAATGAGATGCCCTAGAAACCTTTGCTATTTTGTGAGATTTTTTATGTATGGGGTATTAATTTTATAAGACCCTTTCTTATTTATTTTGGTTTTGTTTACATTTTGTTGACTATTGATTATGTATCTAAGTGGGTAGAGGCAAAAGCCACTTGGACTGATGATTCCAAAGTTGTTGTGGATTTGGTTAGATCACATATTTTTTGCAGGTTTGGAGTCCTAAGGGCCATCATCAGTGATCAGGGTTCGCATATTTGTAATCGGAGCATGGAAGCTTTGGTAAAGAAGTATAAAGTCATGCACAAAGTTTCTACACCTTACCACCCCTAGACCAATGGGCAAGCCGAGATTTCCAATAGAAAGATCAAGCATGTACTTCAAAAGACAGTCCAACCTAACATAAAGGACTAGAGCAAGAGGCTTGACGATGCTTTATGGGCTTACCAGACTGCCCATAAGACACCAATTTAGATGTCCCCTTATCAGATTGTCTTTGGCAAGGCATGCCACCTGCCGGTGGCAATTGAGTATCGCACATTTTGGGTGGTGAAGAGGTGCAACTTGGACCTAGACCAAGCAGGCATGGAGAGGAAGATACACTTGCAGGAATTGGAGGAGATCTGCTTAGAGGCATATGAGAGTTTCAAACTTTATAAAGAGAAGACCAAACCCTTCCATGATAAGATGATTATGAGAAAAACATTAGAGATTTGTCAAAAAGTGTTTTTATATAATTGTCGTCTTAAATTGATGCTCAAAAAATTAAGATATAGGTGGGAAGGTCCTTTTGTTGTTACTAATGTTTTTCCTTATAGTATAGTTGAGCTTCAAGATGTGACTACAAAGAGGAGCTTTAAGGATAATGGGCACATACTTAAACACTTTTATGATGGATTCTAAGAGCATACCATGGAAGAGGTGGCCTTGCTTGATGCTACTTATCAAACATGAAAGAAAGAGTTTCATTTCCTTTCTTGTTTATTTTTTATTTCAGTTTTTCTATTTTTAATTTAGATTTCTATTTTTATGTCTATTTATTTTTCTATCTTCTATTTTCTATTTTCTGTTTTTTGTTTTTACTTGCTGTTTTTGTTTCTATTTTTATTTTTGTTTTCTACTTTTTATTTTCTATTTTAATTTCTCGTCGTTGTTTCTGTTTTTCTGTTTTCAATTATGTTTTCTATTTTTCTGTTTTTCAATTCTGTTTTTGTTTTGTATTTAAATTTTGTTTTGATGTTTTGAAAAAAAAAATTATGCTTCTTGTTTTTAGTTTTTAATTGCTTTCCAATAGCTCTTGAGATGTGTAGAAGTTGTGAGTTTTGACAAATTGAGGATTAGAGGTTCATGACATAATGAATGAATTGTCTTTCATCTTGAATTTGACTTATTTGGTAATGGAAATTGAATTAGTAAATTAAGTTTGATAGACTTATACATTGTGAGAATTTAAGCTTATTGATGAATGGATTAAGTAACTGTATCATTCTCTTCCTTCTGGTGTGATTTTCACTCATGGATTTTGATCACTCTAGAACTTGCTTTGATTCTTTTTTAGGCTACATTTTTACATGCATGCATGAACATGATTGAGGAATTTTTTCCTTGCATTAGCTACTTTAGCCAAACAGCTAACCTTACATATTTTCCCTTGATTAACCCCTTAAGCTTCTTTTCCTATACTTTTTTGTTCTTAGCTCATTATATATCCTTAGTGAAAAAAAAACATTGTCCCTTTATCTTAAGGAATAGGAGAACATTAACATTATCCTTGGATGAGCTCATGAACAAGTGTAGGGGAATCTTAAATTGTTATTGTTGTTTGGTCTTACTTGAGGACAAGCAAGTTTTATGTGTGGGGGGTGTGAAAATGTTGTGCTAAATTGTTATGCAAAAAAAAAAAGTTACAATACTTCTAAAAAAAAAGGAATAGAGAATATATATGAAGAGAATAACTTGCATCATATGGAATCACATTAAACTTTCATGCTTGTTCTTAGAATTCATCTCCAATGTTCTTTTATTCTCTTTGATTTTTTGTTTGTCATATCATTATCATTCTTATCACTTACCTTGGTCCCATTACAACCTTGAATAAATCCCTCTTGATTTGTGCATGCATATGTATAGAATAGTGGAGAAGTAGAAGATAAGCAAGCTTATGATAGTATAAATTTTCATGAGTTGAGTTGAGTGAAACACTTACCTTCTAGACATTTCTAACACTAAACACTTGAGGGAGTGAGAGCGTATCATGTGAGAATCTATCATTCTTGATTTATGCTTTTCAATTGAAATTACCTTGCTTATTAATTTGAGATGTAAAAAAATGTCACTTCATGAATGTTTTGATCCCTTAAACTTCTTAGTTGTTATCCTTACTTGTAAACTTTTACATTCTTGAAGGTCATTGGAAAGTGAATCTCTTTGGGTTTTGGTTTTTGTGTTCCTTGTCCCTTAATTTGAGTTTTTAGTTTGCCCGGGACATGCAAAAGCTAAGTATGGAAGAATTTGATAATAACAAATTTAATACATTAATAAATCCCCATTTTTAGTCCTTTACACTATTCATGTACTTAATTGATTGAGTTTGGCCATGTTTTGTAAGTTTAGATTCAAATTGGACTTAATTGATTTTTTTCAGCATTGGTAGGATTTTATATTGTTTATGTAGTTTGACTATATCTTGAGTTCTAAATATCTAAAAATTATGTATCTTGCCTTGTAGGAAAGATAAGAGAGAACTCTATAACTTTCATGAAGAGCCTTAGAGCTGAATTTGATATCTAGTGGATCAAATTAGGCTTGGAAGTCAGAACAAGGGTGCTATCACTGGAACTCAAGCAGCGTGCACTAATTGGTCCATAACTTAGGCTGTAGGGGTCTTTTAGAGCTGAAACCAGTGCCATTGCAAAGCTTACACGCAAGGCTCAAACTCTTATGATACTACTAATTAAAAATACAACGTTTTGATGGTCTTCTACCCTTGTGAAGTCGATTGACGAGTCTAGAGACTCATTGAGAGTGATGTAGGCATAACTCTCTCATCTTAAGCCTAATTCAAATGATTTTGGTGGCCAAGAAAAGCTAAGAAGCAGAGGATTAATTTTAACTTCGGGAAAAATTAGGATTCTTAATTTTTCAGCTAGTTATTTTTGTATAAATTGGGGACCTGAGATAGATAGTAATCCTAATCTATACTACTTGATTCTTCTACCTAGAATTTTTTCCTTTCTTTTGCAAACTATGTGCTGCAGCCATGGAGAGCTAAAAAATTGAGATCAATCTAAGAATCTTGAGGAAATTGTGGTTTGGCTTTGAAATTTTATACCTAATTTCGATTTTGAATTGAATTAATTATCTTCTTCTTCTCTTGATTTGGATTTCAAATTGTATGATTAGAGATTTCTGTTGTGTGATGTGATCTGATTGGATCTTTAATCCTAATTGAGAATTGTAATTAAATTGTGATTAATTAATTATGGTTTAGTTACATGAATTGAATACGGTTAGGTTGGGAGATTTGTTAATCTAGGTTAATTGAATTCTGGTTGTTAAACTAGCATAGGTTGCAAGAATCTAGCGATTGCAGGTTTATGAATCGTTTGTTAGTTAAATTCTAGGTGATTATCTGTGTTGAATTCTATGTATTTGATGCAGAGATTTTGGTCAATCATAAATTAACCCATTAATTCAATTAAGATGCATATTTAGTGATCGATGACAAGCCAACTAGATTTCTGACGGTTTCTTGGATTGATTGCTTTGTAATTTGATTTTTCTTACATTTAATTATTACGTTTACATTTTGCATACATAATTCTCCCCCTGTTTGACCTCGACTTAGTTTGATCGGTACCTTAATCCTCAAGAAATGACTTGGTTCTTTACCTTGTGCTACAAGTTATCGGTAGACCCTGACTTTATATCTCACCGACTTTCCATTAAACCAAATGCCAAACTGGTATCACAGAGGAAACGAAAAGTTGAACCAAAATGGTAGCAGATAATTGAAAAATAGGTGAAGGAGTTCCTGAATACTGGCTTTGTCAGGGAAGTCTCTTATACCACTTGGCTATCCAACATGGTCCTTATGAAGAAGGAACACGGGAAGTGGCGTATGTATGTTGACTTCACCAACTTGAATAAGGCATGTCCTAAAGACCCCTACCCACTCCCAAAAATTGACGCACCTATTGATAATTCTTTCAGTTTCTTGCTTCTCTCATTCATCGACACCTACTCTAGGTACAACCAGATCCTTATGCACCTTGACGATGAGGATAAAACTGCATTCATAATAGAGAAAGTCATTTACTGTAATCAATTTATGCCCTTTGGGCTGAAGAACACCGATGTGACCTACCAACGAATGATGAATAAAGTCTTTGAAGAATAAATTGGTAGAATGTAGGAGGTTTCCAATGACGACATGATCGTCAAGATCATAAAGACAATCACCCACTTGCGTGACCTCGAAGAGGTATTTGAACAACTTTAGAAGCATAACATGAGACTGAATCTAGAGAAATATGCCTTTAGAGTGAAGGCCAGAAAGTTTTTGGAATTCTTGTTGACAAACCACGACATTGAAGCCAAGCCGAGCAAATTTCAAATGGTACTTAACATGCACAACCCCTAAACCACAAAAAAAATTCAACAGCTCATAGGATGGATAGCGGCCTTGATCCTATTCCTAGCTAAAGCCATTCACAAATCTCTTCCCTTTTTTAAACTCCACAAAAAGGGAAAAGACTTTGAGTGGTTATAGAGTGCGAGGCCGCATTCATTAAACTGAGGAACACTTTGGCCTCACCACCCATCCTAACTAGGTCGAATCTTGGTAAGACACTATATGTTTACCTTTCTGTTAATGAGGAAGTCGTCAGCTCTATTCTGATTTGGGAAACTACAGAAAGTCAAAAATTGGTCTATTACATGAACAAGGTCCTACATGGGCCCGAGATCCATTATTAGAAGATCGAGAAGATAGCCCTAACACTAGTCACAATAGCTAAGTGGTTAAGACAATACTTCCAATGCCACCTAGTCGTTGTGAGGACTGATCAGCCTATTCTCCAAGTGCTACATAAGTCGGACCTTGCTAAAAAAATGATTGCATGGTCAATAGAATTTTTTGAGTTTGGCATCACCTATAAACCACAGCAAGCTATTAAAGCTCAAGCCTTATCCGACTTCATAGTAGAGCTGACACTGGATACCGACCATCCCAAAGGGAATTCTTGTGAATGGAGGACTCACCATTGAGCATTCCTAGAGGTTCGAGTTTCCAAATTCAGATAACCAAATAGAGTATGAGGCTTGTACTGTTGGGATCATAATGGTGAAAGACTTAGGGATAACTGAGATCATCCTGTGCAGTGATTCACAATTAGCAATATCCTAAATCCAGGGTGAATATCAAGTGAAAGAACCTCAACTCCAGAAATACTTGATTAAAGTGAAGAGTTTGTTGAGCAATTTTGCAAGTGCAAAGGTTGAGCACATTGCCAAATAATAGAATTCTCGTGCGAACATCCTCTCTGATCTTGCAAGCACGAAAAGCCCTAACAACAACCGATCTGTCGTCCAAGAAACCCTCTTGGCCCCAAGCATTACAGATTATTAAATCCTCTTGCTTATCGATGAACAGAATGACTATACTAGCCCTATTGCCACCTACCTTCGAGATGGGATCCTGCTTGAAGATCCCAAGGAAGCCCAAAAACTAATATGGACTATAACTTGGTATATGTTGTATGACAACCAGCCATCCCACCATGGATTCTCATCCCTTCTTCTCAAGTGTCTTGTTCCCAAGGAAACTAAATATGCCTTGGTTGAGATCCACAAAAGAAGTTGTGGACACCACCTTAGAGGAAAAGCATTAGCACAAAAGGTGTTATGCGCTAGCTACTACTGGCCCAGTATGGAAATAGATTCCATGGAACCCGTTCAGTAGTGTGACAAGTGTCAATGGTTCTTGGATCTCTATTCAGGCCCATCGAAGGAACTTACAACAATCTCAGTTCCTTGGCCTTTTTACCAGTGGGGGATGGACATCCTAAGACTATTCCACAAGCTACAGGACAACTCCAATACCTAGTGGTAGTTTTTAATTACTTCACTAAGTGGATCGAAGCAAAACCACTGGCCACAATCATCTCGGCCTAAGTGTAGAAGTTTACATAAACATTATAGTCACTTTAGGACCATGGAGTCCATCGTCACAGACAATGGCACCTAGTTCACTAACAAGAACTTCGAGGAACTTCTCTCTAGACTCCACATTAAGCACTACTTTTCCTCAATAGAGCATAAGCAGGAGAATTATATACATTTGGAGTAAAATACTCCCTAAGTGCTCGATTATTATTTGCCATATTAGTATCAATGAGTGCAGTTTGGTTTTGTGCTCTAAGTATACACTCTATCTCTGAGTCGTACTCTTTCAAATCAAATGACAGTGAATGCCTACCAAACATAACTCAAACAAAATATCAAACTAATAAAAGTAAGAGTTGGAACAAAAGCACTTGGAGTCACAAGTTCAAGTAGAATTGGCCTTCTCCAACCTTGTCAACAAAAAAAAAAAAAAAAAAAAAAAAAAATGAAAAACAAATAAAACTAGAAAAAATCTAGAAATTAAATTAGGTAAAAATTAAATTAAAGCAATCACAAAATTAACTCCCCGATAATGATGCCAAAAACTTGGTAGAGAATTTTTAAGTAATAAAAATTACCCTTTGCTTGTAAGTACACATGATCAATGTAATAGTTAGCAAATATAAGGGTGTCGCACCTACAAAGAGTGACACGATTAACTAAAATATAATATTTATCTAAATTAATTTAAAAGAAAAAAGAAAAGAGATTCTAATTTTATTTAATTAATCTGAGAATATAAATTACGTACTAAACTAAACTAAAATTAAATAATAAATCTAAATAAAACGACTCAAATTAAAATGTAAGAGCAATTAAAGAATAATTCTAGAACTTCAAATCTATCACTAACTATGTAAAGATAAATTTAACTTGAATGAGAATTAATCTTGTTTTATGGAATGTCTACGACTACAAGCTTTGATCACTGCTAAAGATTATTGAAATCCAATTAATGACATAATTCATCTAAAATAACATAATATATTCAAATTATGACATAAACCATTTAATATAACATGAACTATTCAATTCTTAGATCGCGAAAGCAATGATTACTATTGCACAACTCATACCTAAAACTACAAGAATTAAGCATGTGATTAAAATATATCAATTTAAATTTACTAATTGACTACAAGACAATAAATAAAAATTAAATTGAATAACAATTGAAGATTATCATCAACATTGTGCAATTATAGAACAAAGAAAAAAAATATCTCAAACAAAGTTAAATCATCTAAAACAAAGATTGGGATTTCATCTTAATCCTAGAAAATAAAATTAGTTATTCATGACAAGAGTATCAAATACAAAAAGACAAGAAAAATTCATAAAAGATGAATCAATTGCTACGTGTCGTTCTTATTCCTCTGCTTTGTGTGGCACTAAACGTATGTCTTCGATCTACCGCCTCCTCTTCTCCTTGTCTATTAATAAGAGATTTTCCTAATAGAAGTGTATCTTGCATAAAATATCCTTAATTGGTTCCCAAATAATAAAAAAAGCATTGACTGGATTTAGAAAACTAAATTTAGGAAACTTAATCTCCTTAATTGGTCTCCAAATAATAAAAACATATTGATTTGATTTAGGAAACCAATTTTAGGAAACTTAATCTCTTTTTATTGAAACTTGCCAAATTTTCATCTTTTTCTCTCTTTATTTTTCTCATCATTCAGATGACAAAATTAGCCTTCGAGGTCAACAAAAGATTTGTTACATTTTCTGTTAGCTTTCCAACGTTGCAAGAATCGCGTCGATTAGATATCTGTAGCTGAAGATATGATCAAAATATAGCAGCAATGTCAAAAAATACGAGTTGAATCCAAATTTGTAACAAATTTTCTACAATTATGATAATAATTAATTAGATTTTCTTAAATAAACAAATAATAATTTCACAAAATAAATAAAATTAAATATATTGAAATATAATAATGCTTATTTTTATAAGAAAAATATAAAAATATTATAATATTATCAGTAATAATTCGTTGGAGTTTTGTTTTGCACAATCTTTCAATTTTCTCATGACATTACAGTGAACTTTCTCATGTTCTTCATAAAGCTTCTCAAGTCTCAGTTGAACTTTCTCAAGTCATAAATTAATATTCTCAAGTTATTTCAGATGACCAGAAGGTTTTCTTAAACTTTGTTTTATTCCTAAAAAGTTTAATAGAATAGAAAATACTCCACAAAGATTAAATATAAATGAATTAAATTGTGAGAAGATTCAAATTATATTTTCAATATAGTTGTTATCACTTATCATCAAAACAAATTATGCAGTGTTATGCGCTAAAAGAGCTTTTGAGCTTATACAATGGAGACTTATAAAAGTAGACTTTATCTTTTTGGCTCATCTTGAATGTTGTCTTCAAAAGGAATATAATGATATTCTTATTTAGGAAGAATTATTTTGGTTTTGAAAATGTAGAGAGAAGTGGGTGTGGTTTGGTGATTAGAATACAGTTTTCTTTCTTACTCAAACAGTTGTTTGAAGAAAGAGAAATCAAATTAGTGGCTTGTCTCTTATGGATGGAACCTATTGTATAGAGGAGAAAGTTCTCCAGTAGGAAGTACTTGTTTTTTTTTTAAATCTTTTTTGCTCTACGGAGAATGTTGATTTGTGTTCTCTGCCTCCATGTGGAGTTCCAAAGCTGGACCAGGATGCCTATTCTATGTTATTAAGCTGATGGAAAAACATGAAGTGTTTGTAGTCTTGAAGAGTATGAAGCCTCATAAGTCGTTGGGTCTAGACAAAACCTTTCTTCTTTGAAAAATATTAGGATGTAATGGGAAATGATGTTTGGAGGTTGGTTTGAGAAGCATTGATCTGTTGATAATTTCAGTATTTTGAATGCCTTATAGTTGATCTAATTGGATTCCATTTATGCTCAATTGATAACATTTGCATAAATTTCTGATAATTACCTTAATTGGAACCTTATTGTGAAACTTTGCCTAAATATATTCATAAACACTCATAACTGAATTGCGCTTTTTAGGAAACCCTTGAGTGTTGGAGTCCATAAGCCTTAAACTAGGCTTACTATCCATGTGAAGGAAGAGCCAATGATTCATGTAGATCAATACCACCTCTTGAAGCAAGGGAAGAAGAGTGTTTGCTGAGAATTCCAGCTAAAGTTGAAGAAAGTCAATAACACAGCCCGTGTCATAAGACACGGGGTAACCTGTGTATTCCTCTGGTACCACAAGAAGTCTCTAGCCATAAATTTGCCCAACACGGCCCATGTCATCTAACACAGGGTAGGCCGTGTACATCTCTGACATGATAAGGGAATCTAATTTTTGAGCTTTGACTAACCACACGGCTCATGTCATATGACACGGGGTTGGCTGTGTATCTCTCTGGTATCCTAAGATGGGTTTAGTTCTGAGCCAATTTGACAACACGGCCTATGTCATCTGACACAGGGTATGCCGTGTAGTTCTCTGAGTTTTGAAATGCCAAGTTTGTGAATGCAGTGTCAAACACAGGGTAGGTCGTGTCATATGACACGGCCCGTGTCTACAAATCAAAAACTTAACTTCGAATTTTGAGGCAAAATTGGGGGTCCAAAGGTATAAATAGGATTGGCTAGGACTTATAAGGCAGTTCTGAATTGGAAGCCATCAAAGAATAGAAGAGGATTCAAGGAACAAGAAAGAGGGAGATTCAATCGAAGATTGGAGACTCGGGTTCAAGCAATCGGAGATCAATCAACCTTACTTACTGAAAACTAGTTTGATCTTCAATTTTGCTTCGTTCTTTCATTCTTGACTATGTTTCTATTTCGTTTTAATCTTGATTTTGAGTTCGCCTTGTGCTGCTAAACTCCTATTTGGTTAAAGGAGGATGAAACTCTAGTTTTGGTTATGTAAATTCTGCATATTCCTTTATTTCAATACAATTGTGTTTTTATTCACATGTTTCTGATCTCAATTTAATATAAAGGTTTTTATATTCTTGCCAATTTAGAAAGTGGTAAAATTAGGATTACTATGTGCAGTTATAGTGGTAGAACTAGTGGAACATATGATCTAAGTAATTTAATCTTGGTGTGTGATTGAATCTTAGTGTGATTGGTTTTCTAAATCTTAATACAATCAATGCGTAGGTGTAAGATTAGTTGCTTTACAAATAACTATTGATTAGGGATTGATTTGAGCAATTGCTTGTATTTATTTTGTTATTGCTTTATCTTTGGTTTCTGTTTTAGCCTTAATTAACAAACCCTCTTTTACTACTTATTGTCACTTAGAGTTTAAATTAGGATTCAGTTAATAGTGTTAATTGAGTTAGTTCTTTGTGGATCGACCCTTGCTAACTACAACTGGTTGCAAGATTTTTATAATTTTGGTGGCACTTGGCAACTGTTTCTAATATCAAATTTAATTCATAATCCTAATACCACACCAAATTTTGGCGTTGTTGCTGGGGAACTAATTGTTCAATTGCGTTATTAGTTTGTTTCCTATATTTTTTTACTCAGTTTTTATTTCAGTTTTTAATTCTTTTCCTCCTCTTTTCCGATTGTTTTGCAGGTGTTCATGTCCAGTGGTGACGTAAACGAGCAATTGAAGAATCTAAGGCATTACTTTGAACAAGTCAACTCACAGTTTCCTCTTCAATTCACACCTACTAACGTCGAAGCTGCCTGCCATATAGATTTATCTAGGTCTGAGACATTTTCTAAAACATCTCAAGAAGTGGTGATGGCAGAGAATACCTTAAGGGCATTAGGTGCTCCAGATTTAGACCAACAGCCTCTTTGTATAGAAATTCCAAACATTGAAGGGGCTTTTAAGTTGAAGTTTGGTTTAATCCACCTTTTACTATCCTTTAATGGATTAGTTGGGGAGGATCCTAACAAGCATTTGAAGGAGATACATGTGGTTTGTTCTAGCATGAAGCCTGTAGGGGTTTCAGTAGAACAAGTCAAGCTCAGGGTTTTTCTATTCTCGTTAAAGGATTCTACAAAGGAATGGTTGTACTATTTGCCACCCGGATCAATCAATTCTTGGCAAGACATGGCTCGAGCTTTCTTGGATTGATACTTCCCTGCCTCTAAGGCCACTACCATTCGAAAAGAAATTTGTGGTATCCAACAAAGGCATGGGGAATCACTTCATGATTACTGGGAGAGGTTTAAGAGGTTGTGTGCTAGCTGCCCCCAACATCAAATTAGTGAGCAACTGCTGATTCAGTACTTTTATGAGGGTTTGCTAGTGATGGACTGCAACATGATTGATGCTGCTAGTAGAGGAGTATTGGTTGATAAAACTCCTCAAGAAGTTAGAAACTTGATTGCAAGAATGGCTGCGAACATCCAACAATTCTTTACCAAGAATGACATTGGAGTGCGGGTAGTAAAAGAGGCGGATACAGTTAGCTTGCAGCAGCAGATGACTCAGTTGACCACCATGGTTCAGAAACTAATGGATAGTGGAAAAGCATCAGTCAACACTTGTGGGATTTGTTACTCTCCTGGACACCCCACTGATATGTGTCCCACTCTACATGAGGACACAAAAGAAGAAGTAAATGCAGTAGAGGGATATTCTGGCACTTCTAAAAATTATAACCCCTACTCTAACACATACAATCCGGGGTGGAGAGATCATCCTAACTTTAGCTATGGCAAGTAACCCCAGAGTCAACCTCCAACTCAAAGACCTCTAGGGTTTCAACAGAGGCAAGCATCGTTCCCTCCGAGGCAATAATAAGCCCCAGCTCCTAGGTAACCTGAGCCTTCATTAGAGGAGCTAATGAGACAGATGGCCACCAATAACATTCAGTTTCAACAAGAAACAAGAGCCACCATCAGTAACTTGCAGAATCAGGTGGGGCAGTTAGCCATCGAGATCAACAAGGTTCAGAGTCAGCTTTCTAGGAAACTTTCCTCACAGTCGGAGGTGAATCCGAGGTAAAATGCTAGCATGGTAACCTTGCGAAGTGGGAAGACATTGGACAAACCCACATCTCCTCCACAAGTCACTGAAGACAAAGCTCAAAAGCCTAAGGAGGTAGAAGAGGAGGGGCCCAACTCTAAGGCCCCTAAAGTAAGTATTTCTGAACCACTCCCTAAATATGTCACTAAGGCCCCTTTTTCTAGTTGATTGGTTAAAAATAAGAAAGAAGAGGTGGATAAAGAGATCTTAGAGACTTTTTGGAAAGTAGAAGTTAACATCCCTTTGTTAGATGCCATTAAGCAAGTGCCTAGATATGTTAAGTTCTTAAAAGAATTATGCACTAACAAAAGGAAGTTAAAAGGTAATGAGAGGATCTAAGTGGGAGCGAATATTTCAGCTGTTTTTAATAAGAAACTCCCAACCAAGTGTAAGGATCCTGACACATTCACCATACCTTGCATAATAGGTAACAAAAGGTTTGAAAGGGCAATGTTAGACTTAGGCGCATCTATAAATGTCATGCCTTATTCTATTTATGCATCCTTATATCTTGGTCATTTAGAACTAACTGGTGTTATTATTCAATTGGCTGATAGATATAATGCATACCCGAAGGGTATTGTTGAGGATGTGTTAGTGCAGGTGAATGAGTTAGTGTTTCTGACAGATTTCTATGTGCTGGACATGGAGGAAGATAAATCTCCCAACTCTGCTCCTATCTTGTTGGGGAGACATTTCTTGAAGACTGCGCGAACAAAGATTGATGTGCACTTAGGGACTTTGACCATGGAATTTGATGGAGAATTAATCAGGTTCAATATTTTTGAGGCTATGAGATACCCAAGCGATGTGCAATCTGCTTGTTTAATTGATTCTTTTGATGCTTTTGATTCTTTAATTTCTGTAACTTTTGAGTCTAATCATTTTGATGCTCTTGATACTATTTTGACTCACAGCTTAGATCTACAAGAAGAAAAGAAAGCTGATGCAAGCGAGCCATGGAGCGAAGAAGTTCAAGAGGTAGTAGCAGCCATGCATATGCTTTCCTCCACTTCAGAAGGATATGATGTTTCATATATTGAGCTACCTGTTATTAATGATGCACCTAAACCTTCTGTTGTGCAAGCACCAGAGTTGGAACTTAAAGAATTGCCAGCTCATCTTAAATATGTATTCTTAGGAGAGAAGGACACACTTCCAGTGATCATTGCTACGTCACTCACCCAAGAGCAGGAAGAGAAATTGGTGGTTGTTTTGAAGGCGCATAAGACAACCATTGGTTGGACTATCGCGGATATTAAAGGGATTAGCCCCTCCATTTGCATGCATAGAATCTTAATGGAGGATGAGGTTAAACCAGCGAGAGATCCCCAGAGGAGGTTAAATCCTCCTATGATGGAAGTCGTGAAGAAGGAGATACTGAAGCTCCTAAGTGTGGGGGTGATCTACCCCATTTCTGACAGTAAGTGGGTGAGCCCGGTTCAGGTAGTACCAAAGAAATCTGGAATTACTGTGGTACGAAGTGCTGAGAACGAGCTTATTCCCACTAGGCTACAAACAAGGTGGCATGTTTGCATCCATTACAGAAAATTAAATGTAGCTACCAGAAAAGACCAATTCCCTTTGCCTTTTATTGATCAAATGTTGGAGAGATTAACTGGTCACACTCATTATTGCTTTCTAGATGGATTTTCAGGCTATAATCAAATTGTCATTGCTTCAGAAGACTAGGATAACACCACTTTTACTTGTCCCTTTGGCATTTTTGCATATCGACGAATGCCTTTTAGACTGTGTAATGCACCCGGGACATTTCAGAGATGCATGATGAGTATATTTTTTTGATTACATAGAGAATATTATTGAGGTCTTTATGGATGATTTTAGCGTGTTTGGGACTGGTTTTGAAAGTTGTTTGGAGCATTTGCAATTGGTTCTCAAAAGATGCATTGACACTAACCTTGTGTTGAATTGGGAAAAATGCCACTTCATAGTGGAAGAGGGTATAGTGCTAGGTCATGTAATCTCTGCTAAGGGAATCGAGGTAGATAAAGCTAAGGTAGAACTCGTGTGCTCCTTGCCCCCGCCCACTAGTGTGAGGGAGATTCGCTCATTTATTGGTCATGCAGGGTTTTATCGGAGATTCATCAAGGACTTCTCCAAGATATCTTTACCTCTTTGCACACTGCTTCAGAAAGACGTCCCATTTCATTTTGATGAAAGGTGTATGAAAGCTTTCACCAAACTCAAGGAGTTAATGACTACAGCGCCTATCATTAGGCCACCTAATTGGGAGCTACCATTTGAGATAATGTGTGATGCCAGTGACTTCGCAATTAGAGCTGTCCTAGGACAGCGAGTTGATAGGGTACTCTATGCCATTTACTATGCCTCAAGGACCCTGAATGATGCTAAATTGAATTACTCTACAACTGAAAAAGAAATTCTAGCTGTGGTTTTTGCTTTGGAAAAATTCAAATCGTATCTAATTGGTTCCAAAGTGATTGTATTTTCTGATCATGCGGCCTTGAAGTATCTTTTAGCAAAGAAGGATGCGAAGCCCAGATTGCTCTGATAGATTCTGTTGCTCTAGGAGTTTGACTTGGAGATTAGAGACAAGAAAGGGAGTGATAACTTGGTAGCGAATCATTTGAATTGGTTAGTGACTGAAGAAGAGGAGAATCTTATCCAAGTGAGTTTTCTGGATGAGCAATTAATGGTTATCAAGATTACAATACCTTGGTATATTGATATTGCTAACTATTTGGCTACTAAGGATTTTCTGGAGGGCCTGACCAAGGCACAGTAAGATAAGCTAAAGAGTGATTGCAAGTATTATATCTGGGATGATCCTTACCTTTGGAAGCACTGTGCAGATCAAGTAATTCATAGATGCATTCTGGATTCAGAAATTCACTCCATACTCTCTTTTTGTTATACTTACGCCTGTGGAGGACATTTTGGCATGAAAAGGACAGCCAACAAAGTGCTTGACAGTGTTTTCTATTGGCCCACAATTTTTAAGGATGCTTATAATTTTTGTAAGTTATACGACCGCTGTCAAAGGATAGGTAATATTGGTCCGCGAAACCAAATGCCTTAAATTCCAATAATTTTTATGAAAATTTTTTATGTTTGGGGCATTGACTTCATGGGACCATTCCCTTATTCATTTGGCTTCTCATATATTATTTTAGTTGTTGATTATGTGTCTAAATAGGTGGACGCTAAGGCCACTAAAGCTGATGATTCTAAAACTATTGTGGATTTTGTGAAGTCTACTATCTTTTCCAGGTTTGGAATCCAAGGGCCATCATTAGTGATCAAAGAACTCATTTCTGCAACAAAACATTTGAGACCCTTTTAAAGAAATATGGTGTGGTGCACCAGACTTCTACTCCCTACCATCCACAGACGAATGGACAAATTGAAGTGTCCAATCGGGAAATCAAGTCTATCCTTGAAAAGACTATGAATCCAAGGCACAAGGATTGGAGTATTAGACTTGATGATACATTATGGGCCTATTGGACTGCATACAAGACCCCGATTGGCATGTCATCATTCTGATTGGTGTATGGGAAGCCTTGTCACTTCCCAGTGGAGTTAGAACATCGATTTTACTGGGCTGTTAAGCAAGTTAACATGAACCTAGAAGGTGTTGGAAAGCACAAGAAACTCCCATTACAGGAGTTGGAAGAGTTGAGGAATGAGGCCTTTGAGAGTACCCTCACTTATAAGGCCAAAACCAAAGCATTCCATGATCATATGATTTCTAGGAAGAGTTTCCACAAAGGCTAAAGAGTGTTGCTATATCAATCCAGACTCAAATTGTTTCCAGGTGCTGCGTTCTAAATGGATTGGACTATCTGTAGTAACAACTATTTCTTCTTCTGGTGCAGAAGAGATCATGAATGAGGCATCGAGAAAGACATTCAAGGTCAATGGACATCGTCTCAAGCCTTACCATGAGCTTCCAGCGAATGCAGAAGTCGAGGAGATGAACCTTCTCCATGCTTGTTATGTTAAACACTGAGGAGTGTTACAATGTCAGGCTGCGGACATTAAACCAAGCGCTTATTGGGAGGCAACCCAACCAGATTTGCTTTCTTTTTTTTTTCCTTTCTATTTTATGTTGTTTTCATGTTCTTCTTGTTTAACTTCATAATTTAGTCCATTTTGTTGTGTTCCTTACCTGTTGATTCTTGCATCTTTGCAATTATTTGTGCTTTACCACACGGGGCTTAAGATTGAATGCATGAATGCCTTGTTTACTGAGTGTTTGGGGTCTGCATAAGAGTTTGAATGGATGATATCTTTACGAATTAGTGATTTTATGAGATGTTGGTGTGATTTTTCCAGTTGACTTAAACCCCAGTTGTTAATGAAGATAACACGGGGTGGGCTGTGTCATATTACACAGCACGTGTCCTCATATCAGAGGACCATTCTGTAGGTCCAGTGGCTCACAGAGCCAAACTTCCCTTTTACAGATCGCATCAGCACCCCTAAAACCCCACTTAGGGTTCTATTTGGGTCATTTTCAGCCCTTCTTCATCTTTCCCCATGCGCAACCCCCCTTCTCTCCCCCATTCCCCTCAAACCACCACACCTCTTTCTCTCATTTTCACTTCTTTCTTCTTTCCTTCCCTTTATTTACCCTTTTATTATCACCAACCAAATCCCCCATTCCATATTCCATACCTCATTACCGTGTCATCACCCACCATTCCCATTCCTAATTTCCTTCCCTTTCCCAATTCCTACGCACACCACCTTCCCATATTTATCTCAATTTCATTCTTTCTACCCTCACCTACTCTATCCCTGCACAATGCCTCCTCGCAAGCGCACCAAGATGCAAGCAAGGAAGGAGGTTCCACCTCCCCCTCCACCACGGGCTCCATCTCTACCCCAAGTACCCATTAACCCTATTGATAGGAAGGAAGTTATTGCCACTAGATTCCTAGATGAGGATACTTTAAGAGCCATAGGGTTATATGATGAAGTTTTTACACTGCTGAGTAGGATAGGCTGGGTAGAATTTGTAAAATTGCACAAACCCACTTATGTTGAGCTGACTAGGGAAGTTATTTCAACTTTTTCTTGCAAACTATACCCCTTGAGTGACCAAGCCCAGTGGCTAGATGAGATCACCTTTAAGCTTTTAGGCTCCCTTCGTACTTTCGATATCCATCAATTCAGTGCAATTTTTGATTTCCCAGTCGGACACAACTGTCATCCCTATGAGTTTAACCCTGACCGTGTTTGGACCACTCTGACTATTGCTGGGTTAGGTACCTATGACCCTTCGAAATCTAAGGCTTCCAAACTTAGGTCACCTGCTCATTAATACATTCAGAAATGGTTGGCTAATACCATATGTGGTATGAGGGAAAGTCAGGGAACCATTAGTCGCCATGAATTATTTTTCTTACACTGCATGATCCATGGGGAACCCGTCAATGGGGGGTATTGGTTGTGCAATCAATTTAAGCATGTTGGGGCCACTCTAACTGGTAGCATCATGCTTGGGGGTTTTGTTTCTGCTATTGCTGAGTATTATGACTATTTAGACCTCCTAGAGGAGGACTCTGTCCATGGTTCCACTACTATCGATGGCTCTATTCTAGTGGCTATGAAGTTGTGTGTCCATCGGAATGGCGCACTACATTTACTTGGTGCTAATAGAGAAATCTTACCTGGACTAGACCCGATACCTGACCCCCTGGAGGATGATGCCGAGCTACCACCTCTAGAGTATGCTGCTCCTTTTGCTGATGATGCTGGCCCCTCCACTCAGCCTCAAGCTGCTTCTTATGATGATCTTCTGGCCTGTCTTGATCTCCTAGAGATAGATCAGACTACTCGTTTTCAGAGCTTTGATGACCGTTTACAGAGCCTCCAAGCGCTAGGCGACTCTTCTATTCAGCGACTGGATAGCATTGATGGCAAAGTTGATGCCTTGCTTTAGAGATTTTCTTATCCCCCTTCCCCATCTTGATATATATCATTGTTGTATTGGGACTTTGTTTTGCTTTTCATGGGATATTTTGCATCTATTTTGGACTTGCTTGTTGACTATTGGTTAATGATGATGACTTAGATTCCTTAATATCCTTGCTTTTATCCCATTAGTTTTATAGTTTTCATTTGTATCTGTTCTACCATTTTGCCATTTTAGACAATGTTTGATTTAAGTATGGGGGGATACTGATATCAATTAACTTAATATTGATGATATATGTTTTTTCCAAATTGATCTTTAAAGTGATTTGAGCCGTAAACGAGAGTCCGCTTTATCTTGAAAGGTCTCTAAGTTTAAAGGAACTGATGTTTTCGCTTCTAAATTGGTCAAATGAGATTTTTGAAAAATTGAAAGGGTTAATCAAAATTGATAAATTGTGACCTAGTGAGTTTTTGGGCCTTAATGCGAATGACTAACTTAGGTCATTTCAGTTCTTGGTTGTGTGATTCCACTCATGGTTATATGTTCTTCAGAACTTGATTTGACTCTCTTTTCAGCTGCAATGACCACTGCATACTTTTGACATGATAAAGGCATTTCTTTCTTACAACTACTGGCCAAATAGCCATCCTTACAATTTGATCCATTGTTTACCCCTCTTTGAGCCTAAATGATTTCCCTTCTTTCTATCATAGCTCAATATAAGCCTAAAAGTGAAAAACCATTAATACCTTACCTTAGAGAATAGAAGAGCTTGATAATTGTGTGAGAATTGAATTTCAATAAGTGTGGGGGTGTTTGATAATGTGATGCAAGGTGTGTTCTTATTAAAAAAAATGGTGTGAAAAAGAAAGAAATGAAAAAGGGAAAAGTTATTTACTGAATGGAGAAAGGCAAGAAAAAGGTGAAGATACCAAAAAGAAATCTGAGATTGAAAAGTACTGGGGTGATATTGCAAATATGTTTGAATTTTCTATTCCCCTTGCTCTTTTATTTCCTATGGTCTAACCCTGCTCATCCTTGATATATCCTACCTTGACCTTGACCCCATTACAGCCTAATCAAAGACGTTTTGATCTTGGTGTGCAGGTGGCCTAAGTGGTAGAGAAGTAGAGGTTTGTCAAGCCTATGATAGGGCATGTCTTCATAAGTTGGTTGAGAGAAAATACAAACCCAAAGCACTTGAGTGAAAGAGAGTATATCAGTGAGGGTTTATCATGCTGATTTAACCCTGAGATTTGATAGATTTTGCTAGCTGGTTTGGATTGCTAAGAAAGGAAATTTCTGATTGCTTAGACTCCTTGAAAGGATTAAAGTATATAGGTCTTTACTCATTGCTTAAATACTTTCATTGCCTATTGAAAAGCATGTGCTTGATTCTATGTTTTGCTTAAGAGTGCAAAAAGGCTAAGTGTCGGGGTATTTGATCTGTTAATAATTTCGGTATTTTAAATGCCTTATAGTTGATCTAATTGGATTCCATTTATGCTCAATTGATAACATTTGCATAAGTTTCTAATAATTACCTTAATTGGAACCTTATTGTGAAACTTTGCCTAAATATATTCATAAACACTCATAACTGAATTGTGCTTTTTAGGAAACCCTTGAGTGTTGGAGTCCATTAGCCTTAAACTAGACTTGCTATCCATGTGAAGGAAGAGCTAAGGATTCATGTAGATCAATACCATTTCTTGAAGCAAGGGAAGAAGAGTCTTTGCTGAGAATTCCAGCTGAAGTTGAAGAAAGTCAACAACACGGCCCGTGTCATAAGACACGGGGTAACCCGTGTATTCCTCTGGTACCACAAGAAGTCTCCAGCCATAAATTTGCCCAACATGGCCCGTGTCATCTGACACGGGGTAGGCCATGTACATCTCTGACATGACAAGTGAATCAAATTTTTGAGCTTTGACTAACCACACAGCCTATGTCATATAATACAGGGTTGGTCGTGTATCTCTCTGGTATCCTAAGATGAGTTTAGTTCTGAGCCAATTTGACAACACGACCTATGTCATCTGACACGGGGTGTGCCGTGTAGTTCTCTGAGTTCTAAAATGCCAAGTTTGTGAATGCAGAGTCAGACACGGGGTAGGTCGTGTCATATGACACGGCCCGTGTCTGTGAATTACAAACATAACTTCGAATTTTGAGGCAAAATTAGGGGTCTAAAGGTATAAATAGGATTGGCTATGACTCATAAGGCAGTTCTGAATTGGAAGCCGTCAAAGAAAAGAAGAGAATTCAAGGAACAAGAAAGAGGGAGATTCAATCGAAGATTGGAGATTCAGGTTCAAGCAATCAGAGATCGATCAACCTTACTCACTGAAAACTAGTTTGATCTTCAATTTTGTTTCGTTCTTTCATTCTTGACTATGTTTCGATTTCGTTTTAATCTTGATTTTGAGTTCGCCATGTGCGGCTAAACTCCTATTTGGTTAAGGGAGGATGAAACTCTAGTTTTGGTTATGTAAATTCTGCATATTCCTTTATTTCAATACAATTGTATTTTTATTCATATGTTTCTAATCTCAATTCAATATAAAAGTTTTTATATTCTTGCCAATTTAGAAAGTGGTAAAACTAGGATTACTATGCGCAGTTGTGGTGGTAGAACCAGTGGAACATATGATCTAAGTAATTTAATCCCGGTGTGTGATTGAATCTTAGTGTGATTGGTTTTCTAAATCTTAATGCTATCAATACGTAGGTGTAAGAGCGGTTGCTTTACAAATAACTATTGATTAGGGATTGATTTGAGCAGTTGCTAAATTAATCAATGCTTAAGATTTTGAAATTGGACTTGGCTCTAGAGACCTTTAGAATACAAGAGCCACCTAATGAAAGTTTTCACGATTCAGTAAAGACCCGTAGATCCTCAGGATAGAAATCCCCAAGTTAAGGAAATCCCATTAGGATACAAAGGGAGCGTACCTTTCGTTATCTTTTGACCTATCTGTATGCCTTGTGAGTTGTTTAATCCCTTAATGTGATGAATCATATTGGTGTCCCTATTGATAAAAAAGAAATAAAAAGTTTTTCCCAAAAAAAAAAAAAGGCAAATCACTTTTAAAGGAATAACAACTCACTCATTATTAAATTGTAAAATCATTTTTTTAAACCATGCATTGGTAATTCTTCATCCCCAGGTTTGTTGGAGAACCATTTGAAATTCAGTGCTTAAGGACTAGCAGTGAGTATCTTTGGTTAAAAATGGAAAGTGACATGGGATTAGATCACAAGGAGGCAATTTTGAAAAAGGCCCTGCAACTTAAGGCCAAGAAAGTGGATACAGAGAGCCTAGTGTGTTTGGGCCGAATGCTAAAAAAGGCACAGTGTTTGACCTTCATCGCAAGATATGGGAAAATTTTGGATCTACTAGAAGTGGATGTGCAAACAGAAGCTATCACTGCGCTAGCCCAATATTATGATCCACCATTACGTTGTTTCACATTTCAAGATTTTCAGTTAGCCCCACATTAGAGGAGTTTGAACAAATCTTGGGCTTATCATTGGAAAAGGAAAAACTATACCAATATAAGGGTCGCTATGCATCATTGCCAACCATAGCAGAGGTCTTGAAGGTTCATGTAAAGGATTTACAAAAAGCAAAGCAAAACAGGAAAGGAATAGAGGAATTCCCAAGTAGATACTTGGAGAGCACATGTGCCACCTAGCCAAGGTTGAAGACTGGAATACCTTTATGGATGTGCTAGCCCTCACCATTTATGGTAGCATCATATTCCCAAATAATGAAGACTTAGTAGATTTCGCAGCAATCGATGTGTTCCTCGCTCGACGAAATGATACCGCTAATCCTGTTCCGGCCATTCTGGATGATGTCTACTACACCTTTAATTTATGCCATGAAAAGAAGGATAAACGAATCTTATGTTATCTACCGATGTTGTTTGTGTGGCTAATGTCTCACATGTTCAAGAGGAGGTACGAGGATCCATGTCCTATTGTAGGTCTTAAGATGCTCCAGTTGAAGACCAAGAACGGCCGTGAATGGGCCGAGGAATTGACCAAGCTTGAAGATGGAAATATCGTATGGTACCCATGGCGCAAAGAGGGGCAAACTGTGATTTATCAGTGTGAGGGTTTTCCTAACGTTCCTCTAATGGGTACTCAGGGGTGCATTAATTACAACCCCACTTTGGTATTGCGATAACTTGGCTATCCCATGATGGGACTGCCCTCGAAATTGGAGACCACTCCTTTTATTTATGATATGCAGACGGGGTGTACTAAGACACTTAGGAAAGTGCGAGACGCTTGGAGGAAAGTCATCAGAAAGGGTAGAGAACTTGGAGTCAGAAGTTGTGGAGTCAAAGAAAGCTACAGGCAGTGGGTCAAGGACCGGGCTCAAAAAGTCAAGTTACCTTTCAAAATTTCAACTAGTAAATCATTACCTCTGGCTCCAATAGAAGATGAAGAGGTAAAGGAAAAGCTAGTCGAGGCCAATGAACAAAAAAGAAAATTAGAGGTAGAATTAGAAAGGGCTCGTCAAGCATATACAGTCTTAAAGTGTGAAAATTCTAAAAAAAGTCACGCTCTTGAAATCGCTAACAAGAGGCTAAAAATAGAGCAAGAACATATGTCAAGGACCAGAAGATGCTTGGAAGCTGCAAACAAGGAACTAGGACTCCGAGGGCAAGAAAGAGATAGGGCACTAGCCGAAAATCAACAGCTTAAAGAGTTGCTCGTGAATGCCAAAACAATACAGAATGATGCTCTTCAGCAAGTGGATAGGATGAAGCAACAAATGAAAGAGGTGTCAGTAAGATATGAAGATACAATCAAGATTGAAAGGTTACACACTAAAAAGACGGTTGCATGGCTTAAAGCAGCGTTACAACAGGGACAAGAAGACTTGCAGAATCTGATGAATCAGGTGAAACAACAAGGTAGAGACATCAATGAACGGAAAAAGGAAATCCAATTTTGGATGGACCGCTTTGCGAAACTAGCATGCTTAGCCAACGCGGCAATTGCAGACGTCCCATACTATTTAAAGGTGGCAGATAAGATGGTCGATCCTCTTAAGACTCTGGCAGAGATTAATGACTTCATTGAGTATTGCAAGAGTCTCATTGGACAAATGAAGCAGATGATCAAGGCCTGCTCGATTGTGAATGAGGAATTAGACTAGACAATGATGTATTTCAAATAGAGTGAAAATGATGTACTCCTCTCAAATGATGTTGATGACTTTTTTTGAATGAATAAAGTGTGCGTTATTATTGTTCTGATCCTATCGAGACCCATTTCTTTTGAACAAGAAGTTCTAAGAAATGTTTATGACAAAAAACTTTTGAACGAGACATTCTAAGAAGTAGTCATGACAGAAAAGATCAAAGATACTCACTCAAGTCCATTCGGCATAAATTAATAATGGTCCTCTAACAAACAAATAATAATCATGGTGGTTTCTAATAAATTGTTCCTTAATTATTTACAGGAAAATTTAGAACCATTGCGCGGCCAAGGAAAGAAGACACTAATCAAACCCGAGTTCACAACACAAGGGCTCGAACAAGGCTTTTGGCAATGGCCATCGAAAACGAAGGAAGGAATCTAAGTATGGAAGTAGAAGAAGTGAAAGGAAGGGTGAATGAGATTACGGAGTCTCAAAGAAGAATGGAAGAGATGTTGTTAGCCATGAGGGAAAGCCTCACCTTGATGGGGGCAGCCGGAGTTACAGGAGCAACCGGGACACATTTACATAACACTTCCATGAGGACAAACCTTGCAGTCACTGCTACAATACCTGTTGTGGGAGGAACATCAAATGCTGCATCACTAGTACTTCCTATTAGAGAAGGATATCATTCCTTAGAAGGAACTCGAAATGAAATTCATGATAATGTTAAGTGTGCATGGGAACCACCGCACATGTCCATACCGATGCCGACTAGATTTCCTGCTGGTACTGGATATGCAACTGTTCAGAATGATAAGATAAAAGAAGAGTGGATGGAAAAGATGGAGGAGCAAATCAAGGCGATCAAGGGTCCTAGCACTTATGGCTCCCTTGGGATAGAAGAGTTGTGCCCTACTGCTAATGTCATCATTCCCAAAGATTTCAATATTTCAGAATTCGTCAAATACGATGGAAGCACTAATCCTTTTTTCTACCTGAAAACATACATTACCAAAATGTCAATTTGGTCAAAAGATTGGAAGTTTCTTGTCAGCTTCTTTCATGAAAGTTTGACTGGACCCGCTTTGGAATGGTGCATCCAACAAGACCTTTCCAAGATCTCCTCATGGGACGACTGGGCAAATTTGTTTATGGGACAATATCGATTTAATCTGGATACGACCCCAACCCGAGGGCAGTTAGGAACACTAGAAAAGAAAAATGAAGAGACATTCAAGCAGTATGCCCAAAGGTGGAGAGCTCTAGCTGCACAAGTGCAACCGCTATTGACTCTAACAGAAATATGCTCGTACTTTTTGGGGACTTTAGGAGCTCCTTATGTTGGGACAATGGCGGGCGCCGCTTACCGAGACTTTGCTGATTTAATTGCAGTTGAAAAAAGAATTGAAATTCTAGTAAAGGCTGGAAAACTGCCCACTGGCAATAATGATAGTGGTTTCAAGAAAGGGTTTCCCCCTAAGAAAAAGGAGTTGGAAGTGAGTTACGTGCAAAATCTGCAACCTTTACAACCTCGATATTCGCTGTCCTACCCTGTATATCGAGCACCCCCATATAACCCAAACACTTACCCTTCCTATCAGATATCTGCACCGTCTCATCTACATGGCCTAACCGCCCCTCCCACAAATGCACCTCAAGCCCAGCCATTCCAAATCAACAATGTTCCTGTACCTCAACCATACACATCAACTCGCCCAATTTACACTCAATACCTACCTCCACCTTCGTAAAATTTCCTAAACTACCCACAGCCTCGACCAAACTTCCCAAATTAAGGCCGTTTCTGTCCCCAAAACTTACCCTCTTTCCCAAAACTGTCTATTCCAAATGCAAATTTATTTCAAAGGTTGTTTGATGCTCACCTCATTTCAAGGAATCCTGTACGTCCCCTACAACTACTGTTTCCAGCATGGTACAACCCAAATTTAACTTGCCAGTACCACATAGATGTCCTAGGGCACTCGATCGAAGACTGTGAGTCTTTTAAGACTGTGGTAAGGAAACTTATTGCTTGTGAAAAACTGGATATTCAAGAGGAGGCTGGACCTAGTATTATTAACAACCCAATCCCTAACCATGGTGGAAGGAATGAGGTGAATGTTATGGGGATCAAAGGACCACTAATAAGAAAGGTCATGAGTTTGCGTACACCGATGACTCAAATATTTGAGGGATTGAAAAAAACAGGTTATGTTATCACCGCACCAGCTTCATCAATGAAAGAAGATGAGAGGTATGATGAAGAGTCAAGTTCCGGTTACCATTGTGAGGGAATAGGACACGATATCGAAAACTGTTGGGACTTTAAAGTTCGAGTCCAATGTTTACTCACTTTGGGAGTAATACAGGCCAGGCAAGGGGTAGCTTCCTCTAAAGAGGTTAATATGGTTGAACGTTTAGTACTCAAGGTGCCACCTCTCAACCAAGCTCCGACACCAGGTAAAGTAGCGGTGACAGTCAAGAAGCCAACACCATTTACTTATAATAATACTCACTCAGTGCCATAGAATTATGAAACAAAAGTAGAGATGAAAGGAGTTGAAGAAGAGGCGTCAAAGGCTCTAGTGGCTGAAATACACCAGGATGAAGAGCCTGTGACAAATATAATTACAAGGAGTGGGCGATGCTATGGCCTGGTAGAAACAGAGAAGAGGAAAGAGGGAAGTTCAAAAAAAGAGGAAAGAGGGAAAGAAGAAGAGGAAGAATTTCTGAAGATCATGAAACAAAGTGAATACGATGTGATGAAATAGTTGAAGAAGACTCCAGCAAGGATATCTCTTCTGTCACTCATTTTGACATCTGAATTGCATCGGAAAGCATTGCTAAAAGTACTAAGTGAGGCTTATGTCAAACCCGATGTTATCCCTGAGAATGTTGTCAGCATGGTGGACCCGGTGAAGCGTGTCAACATGATTGTATTTATGGATAAAGAGAATACCTCTCAATCTGAGAAAAACCCACGGGCCTTATACATAACCCTTAGATGCAAAAGGTACATAGTTACAAGGGTTTTGATCGATGGGGGGTCTGCACTAAATATCCTACCAAGGTCTACTCTAACCTCATTGTCAATAAGTGAGGATGAACTGTTCCCTTGAGAAATGGTGGTGTGAGCCTTTGATGGAAATAGGAGAGGCATTTTGGGAGAGATAACATTGCGATTAGAGATCGGTCCAATTAATTTTCAGGTATTGTGCCAAGTTATGGACATTGAGTCTGGTTATACTATGCTCCTGGGGAGACCATGGATCCACGCTGCTGGTGTTGTTCCTTCTACATTGCACCAGAGTATTAAATACATTGAAAATGGGTCGATCATCACCATACACGGAGAAGAAGAAATCATGTTGACAAAACCAGTTTTGGTGCCGTATGTGAAAAGTGCAGAGAAAGACGAGGAGAATTTGTGGCACAATTTTGAAATAATTGAGACGAGTAGGAATGAATCCCCGGCACAAAGTGTGAATCATATGGTGGCTCGAATCATGGCTAACAACGGGTACCAAAAAGGAAAAGGCTTGGGCTCAAAATTGCAAGGTACTCAGACACCGGTCTCATTTCCAGAAAAACTAGAAAAGTTCGGGTTGGGGTATGAAGCATCTCTAGAGAAGAGAATAGAGAATATGACTTTGGGAAAAAGGAGTGATAAGGACAAAATGAAGCACATTCCTCATCTGAGGGAAACGTTTCCAACACCAGCCGAGATAATCATGCCCGAAGAAGTCTCTCGTCCCTAATACCGTCTCACTATTAATGCACTGCATGAAAAAGGCCTAGAAGAGTGCAAAGCAATCCGTCCTTTTACTGATGAGGAGCCACTGAAGAACTGGCAATCTGAACCAATGATTAATGTTATTGTTGCCAAGTAATTGTCTAGTCATACTGTAATGGGCAGATATTTGAATTTAGCTATGTTTTGAGCTTATATTTATGTTATTTGAGACATTAACTAAATAAAATTACATGTTTATTCAGCATTCCTCCTTGTCACACTTTTAGTTTATCTTCTTTGCATTTGTCAATTTTCTTTCTACATTTCCGTAAAAAAAAAATCTCTTGCTTTCGTTCTATTATTCTTATTCTTTTTGCCTTTCCAACTCCACACAAATTGCTTTACAGGGATTTGAGTCTTATGGAAGTTCTGTCTCATAAAAGGGACCTTGAAAACTTGTTAATTGATTCCCTTGCGACGTTTGATGAGGAAAACCTTAGATCTGATGAAGAGGAAGAGATGGTTGAAAAATTTGAAAAGATACTGGAATACTCAAGAAGAAAATTTGATGTGGATAATAAGGTAATTGAAGTGATTAACATGGGAATCGAAGAAGACAAGAAGGAGTTGAAAATAGTAGATAATCTTGAGCGCATGGAAATGATGGCGCTACTTAGGGAATACCTGGACGTGTTTGCATGGTCCTACAGAGATATGCCTGGATTAGACCCTGAGATAGCATCACATAAAATCCCATTATATCCGGATGCAGAAGCGAAAAGACAAAAACTGAGAAGGATACATCCTGACATGTCACTAAAGATCAAGGAAGAAGTGGCTAAGCAATTAGAAGCCGGATTCATAGAGGTGTCGAGACACCCATAATGGGTAGCAAATATTGTGCCAGTACCTAAGAAGGATGGGAAGGTCAGGATGTGCATGGATTATAGGGATCTAAATAATGCCAGTCCAAAAGATGATTTCCCACTCCCTCATATTGATGTTCTTATTGATAATACAACAGGAAATCATAGGTTCTCATTTATGGATGGTTATTCTAGGTACAATCAGATTCCCATGGATGTCGATGACAAAGAAAAGATTACTTTTATTACCCATTGGGGAACTTTTTGTTACACAGTAATATCCTTTGAATTGAAGAATGCTAGGGCTACATATCAACGTGTTATAGTTGCATTATTTCATGATATGATGCACAAAGAAATTGAGGTTTATGTGGATGATATGGTGGCCAAATCTAAAGAAGGGGAAAGTCATGTGGAGGTCTTGCGGAGATTGTTTGAAAGGCTCAGAAAGTACAAGTTGAGACTCAATCCTACTAAATATGTCTTTGGAGCATCTACTGGAAAATTACTCGGGTTCATCGTTAGTAGAGAAGGAATAAAAGTGGACCCGAATAAGGCGAAAGCAATACAGGAGATGCCTTCTCCTAAGACTGAGCGTGAAGTGAGAAGTTTTCTCGGGAGACTCAATTACATTGCTAGATTCATTGTTAACCTCACCAGTACATGCGAGCCCATATTCAAGTTGTTAAAGAAGCATTAACCGGGAAAGTGGGATGAAGAATGTCAAGGAGCTTTTGACAAGATAAAGGCCTATGTAATGAATCCTCTAGTGTTGGTACCTCCTACAGTGGGTCGTCCTCTGATATTGTACCTAATCGTACTGCCAACTGCGATGGGGGCAATGTTGGGACAACATGATGAATCAGGGAAGAGGGAGCAGGCAATTTATTATATGAGCAAGAAATTTAATGACTGTGAAGCCCGATACATGGCGATGGAAAAACACATGTTGTGCCCTAGTATGGACCTCAAAACGGCTAAGACAGTACATGCTCTATTACACTACTTGGCTGATCTCCCGAATGGACCCTCTGAAGTACATATTTGAAAGTCCTCATATCTCATTAAGAGTCTCAAGATGGCAAGTGATATTATCAGAGTTTGATATCAAGTGCATGACTCGAAAATCCATCAAAAGAAGTGCAATCGCAGACCATTTAGCTGAAAACCCTCTTGAGGGTGGATAACTAATAACGTCCGAGTTCCCGGATGGAGAAATATTGATGGCAGAAGGAGAAGAAGAAGGAGAGGAGTCTGTGTGGAAGATGTATTTTGATGGGGCAGTCAATATGTATGGTAGTGGCATAGGAGTCGTTGTTGTTTCGCCAATCGGAAAACAATACCCAGTCGCTATTAAGCTGGATTTTGAATGCACCAATAATGTTGCAGAATACGAGGCCTGTGCTAGTGGTTTACAAGTGGCAATTGACTTGGGGATCAAGCAGTTAAAAGTATTCGGAGATTTGGCACTTATCATTTATCAAGTAAATGGTGAATGACAAACTAAAGACCCGAAGTTAATGCCTTATCAAAAGTATTTGACCAAGTTGACCGAGAAGTTTGAAAATGTGACCTTCTCCCATCTGGCTTGAGACATGAATCAGTTTGCAGATGCTTTATCCACTTTGGTTGTAATGACCAAGTTGGATATCCATAATAATGTCCAACTCATCCAAGTAAAGATACATAGTGAGCCCACATATTGTGCCAATGTGGAGGGCGAACCAAACGGTAAACCTTGGTATTATGATATCAAGCAGTACATCTAGCATAGAGAATACCCAACTAGGGCAAGTGAGGTGAATAAAAAGACTATCCACCGGTTGGCAATGGCATTTTACCTGAACGGGGAGGTTTTATACAAGAGAAGCAATGATGACACCTTGCTTACATGTGTGGATACTTGTGAAGCTCGTTTAATCATGACTGAAATCTATGAAGGAATCTGTGGGACTCATGCTAATGGTCATATGATGGCACGAAAGATTCTAAAGAGTGGTTATTATTGGTCCACCATGGAAACAGGCTGTATAGAGTATGTTCAAAAGTGCCATAAATGTCAGATATATGCAGATCGAGTCAATGCACCTCCATTCCCCTTGCCATAAATGTCAGATATATACAGATCGAGTCAGTGTGTCTGATTAAAACTACATTCAGATCATATGCGTTCATTCATAGAAGTGTCCAAAAACTAATCTGGTTTTAGAGCTGCTAAGCCTCTTTCTACGTTATTTGATGCTAGTAGCCCCTACGTGACTTGGGAAGCTCCCCTTAGTGGCATTCAATCGTTGTTACTTGCGTATGCTTTAGGAGTTTTATTTTATAGGGAGTGATCCTTGCCTTTTCTCTGCTGCTTTTCCTTTGTTATTCTTCAGCACCCAAAAAAATACTAAAATTTAAATGGGCCAGTGTTATTAACAACCTTAACCCCATATAAGAGTAAGCCTCCATCTCTATGTATAGGGGGAAAAAACACCATAACTTAACAAATTTAGAGACAAATAAAATATAAGGTCAAGTTGATAAATAATTACAATGAAAAACAATACTACTGGGTCAAAATCTCAAATGACATACATGTTCATCTGGTCGTGACCTCAGCCAGAGCCAGAAAAAGGAAGGAAAAGTGGGGAAGGAGGAAACAAATAAACCAATTTCACAAACTAGTAGAATCTGGTGGCTACCATTAGTAATCGCCTGAGTGCACTCTCATTTCACATGAGAGAGTATTATTAGGTTGATATGAAGAAGATTAATGAAATTTATCGATATAAGACAGAAGAGTATTCTACTGATGCTATCAACAAGTTTATTGCTATTGATCATGATATGTGTCTTTGATGTGGAGCTATTCTGATTGTCAGTCACTATCCTCTCTCATATATTTTAGTTGGAGTTGGAGATGGACCATGGAATGAAATGCAGCACTTTGATGATAACATCACTCAGCGTTTATTTGACAACTTTCAGGTACTTGACAGATGTATGATTAAGCATGTGTATATTTCGCATGACTTTGTAATTAGTGTTATAATTGTTGTTGAAATTTTAGGGATTAGATAGAAAAGGGAAAAGAAATACATTTCACTAATAAGACTCTGAATAATTGTTATATATAACACTGATATTATATCCCTATTTATGCTAATAATCTAGGTCAAGTACAAGTATAATACAACTAATACAAGCCCTACCCAATAACATTCACATTGTACTGACACAATATACTTAAAACAATAATAATTTCTAACATAGGATACACTAATATTGTGAAACTTCTCCTCAAGATGAAGGAAAAACACACAAACTCACATGATGAAAAAAACTTAAAAACATGGTGGACTCATTCATGCTTGTAATGGGCTTCGAAACAAGATTTGAACCACAATACAATTGAAAAGAACTGCGCAGTTAGGCACCGCTTGAGAGACAACACAAAGAACAACCTAAAAAAGCAAAGACTGGCTGAAAGAGTCACAAAGGGAAAAAGGGACTGGAAAACTGGAAGAATGCATGGTCAAGAAAGGAAAAACATGGCCAGAAAGATGTACTTCAGGAATAGATAGGCACTGCTAGAAAAAGACAACCAAGAGTTGTGTTACTAAACTTGGGTTCATGGTAAATCCTATATGTGACAACATATCCATCACTGAATTCTATGTACATATTTATAATTTTAAATTGTCATTTGAAAGGTGGATAGTATTGCCACATATAGGGTTCACCATGAATCTGAGTCTATTAATATAACTCAATAACAAAATAGGTAGATAGTTGGAGTGACACACAACTATAGAAAAACAACACTGCTGGAAAAGAGTCAAGCGAGAAAGGCTACATGATCATACCACAACAAAACCCAAAATTAACACCTCAAAATTCATCAAAAAGGAAAACCACTATGTAAAAAAAAAACATTATTTCAAAGCCTCTAACTGCAAAACTACTTTAAATTTGAACTCTAGAGACCCAATTTAAAAATAACTATGACTATTTATTGTTATTAAAGTTAAATGGCGTTCATTTTGTATGATTTATACCAAAGTGGGGTGGCTACATATAATCAGTGAAATTTATTGACTTATTTAGCTCTACTTTATACTCTCTTTTTGCTCAAGCACCAATGAAACTTAATAACGACTAGCTAAAGAATATTCTTTTAATTTAGTGTATTCAGGTTTCTATCTCATGCTGTTTCTTTACAAAACCCATCTACGGGTTCAGGAGGTGTTATGTCTCAATAATCGGCTAATGAAACAAAACACATTAGAAGTTTGAGTTGTAGATTTTTATGCAAAAAATAATTGGGTGTCAGGAGTTGTTGGACTTTATTTTGCTGGAGGTGATATACTACTCAGGTCAACCCTGCCTCTCTGAAAAATGTAAAGGACATAGTCTACTTAGTAGATCCTTTCAAACTGTTACGCACATTTTCAACAAAGGATCTAGTTGTTTTTGCTGAAAATATTAGAGTATTAGACACGTACTTAAATCCTACCCACATCACTAGTTAAACCCTACATTTTTTAGTTCACCATTGTGTTTTTCAAAAATGAACTTTGAAAATTTCAAAACCAAAAACTAAAAAACAGACCACACAGATCAGTATTCAAATCAAAATGCACAATAACAACCACCAAATATTACATAAAAACACATCTCATAATCCAGATATTAGAAACCATAGGTGTTCCGATCTGAAAATGCAAGAACAAAGGAACTCATAAAGCTCTGCCAAATCGATAGAGAAGGGACTTACCTGAACAAAAGGACTCACAGTGCTCCGAATAAAGGGACTCACAGAGCTTCACAAAATCGATGTTCTGCACCTTTCAATTCCAGAGCTCCCACAGTAGATTTCTTTGCATGTTGGTGCGATGGCTTTGGAAAGAGGCTGAGGTTGAACAGATCTGGGCACCTGCGAGCTAGGGTTGGCACGACGGCTTTGGGGCAGAGGCAGAGGTTGAACAGATCTGGGCTTTGAGTGAGAATGAGAGTGAGAGTGAGAGTGAGAGAGAGAAAGAGAGAAGGTGAGAGTGAGAGCACGAGAGATAGAGATGGTGAGAGTGAGAGTGAGAGTGAGAGTGAGAGCACAAGGGAGAGGGAAGTGAAAATGGCAGTTTGAAGGAATTTTTGGCTAAGAGGGAAGTAAAAACTTATTTGTTTTAAAAATATTTTAATTAAAATTTTAAATTAAAATAACGGCGGTTAAAACCGACGTTTTATTCATTACACTGCCGTTTTTTATTTGTAAAATATGGCAGGTGCGTAACTGTCGTATTATACTGAATATTACGGCAGTTTTTAAGAACTGCCATATTAAAACTGCCGTAATTTACATGTTTTTTTGTAGCGTAATCAAATGACAATCTTCAAACTTTCCCCTCGGTAGAGTCTTTGTCAACATGTCTGAACCAGTATCACCAGCATGGATCTTCTCAAGTTCTAACAACTTAGAGTCTAGAACATCACGTATCCAATGATACCTCACATCAATATGCTTAAATCTACCATGGAACGTAGGATTCTTGCCAAGATGGATAACACTCTGACTATCACAAAACAAAACATACCTCTATTGTGTAAAACTAAGTTTATGCACAAAATTATTCATCCAAAGCAACTCCTTACAAGCCTCAGTAATAGCAATGAACTAAACCTCAGTAGTAGACAATGCAACACACTTTTGCAACCTAGATTGCCAAGCCACAACTCCTCCTACAAAGGCAATCAAATAACCAGAAGTAGACTTTCTAGAGTCAACATCCCATGCCAAGTTTGAATTTGTATAACCACAAAGAATATGTTTCCCAATTCCAAAATAGAGTTTCAAACTATAAGTGCCCCGGAGATATCTTAATATCCACTTCACAGCTTTCCAATGCTCTCTACCAGCATTGGAAAAAAAATAACTAACCACACCAACTGCATGAGATATATCAGGCCTTGTGCAAACCATTGCAAACATCAAACTTCCTACTGTAGATGCATAAGAAACACGTTGCATGTCTTGTTTCTCTTCATCACTAGAAGGAGCTTGTCTAGTGCTAAGCCTAAAATGTAAAGCAAGAGGTATGCTTACAACTTTAGCTTTATCCAAGTGAAACCGTTGAAACACTTTCTCAATATACTTCTACTGAGATAACCACAACTTCTTGATCACTCTATCACGAGTAATCTGCATGCCAAGAATTTGTCTTGCTAGTCCTAAGTCTTTCATTACAAAACACTTACTAAGCTCCTTTTTCAATCTGTCAATTCTAGAAGAATTATGAACAACAATCAATATATCATCAACATAAAGCAATAAAATGATGAATTCATTATCAGAAAATTTATGCACAAACACACAATGATCAGAAGTAGTCTTCTTGAAATCCTGCTGAATCATAACAGATTCAAACTTCTTGTACCATTACCTCAGGGCTTGTTTCAAGCCATACAAACTTTTCTTCAACCTGCAGATATAATTTTCTTTACCCTTCATCACAAAACCCTCAAGTTGCTCTATGTAAATCTCCTCCTCCAAATCACCATGAAGGAAAGTAATTTTCACATCTATCTGCTTAACCTCTAAATCAAGACTGGCTGCCAAACCAAGAATAACTTGGATATAAGACATTTTAACAAAGTGAGAAAATCTCCTCAAAATCAATCCTTTTTTTTTACACTAGCCTTTGACAACTAATCTAGCTTTGTATCTCAGAGTGGAAGTATTCTCATCATTCTTCAACTTGTAAACCCATTGATTTTACGAAGCTTTCCTGTCCTTAGGCAACTTGTCAGCTCAAAAGTATGGTTTTCAAGCAAAGATCTCATTTCATCATTCATTGTTGTAACTCATTCTACCTTCTGCTCACTCTTTATAGCCTCTTCGTAGCACTCAGGTTCTCCTCTGTCAGTGAGGAGCACATATTCATCATATGAGTAATGGGCAGAGGGAATAAGATGTCTAGAAAACCTCCTAAGTGAAGCAACAAGTTCATCAACAACCTCATGAGCAGGAGCATATACCTCATTAGCAACATTATCAACAACATCCTCAACCTGATCACCCTGAATATGATTATGCACATCATCATGATTGCCAAAGTCAGCTACATAAGGCATATGAGGCTCAGGAACTGGATCAATATCAACCAAACCATCAGTACTCGGAGACTTTGACTTCTTTGCCTTATCAATATCTTCAATGGTCTGATCCTCCATGAAAATAACATCACGACTTTTAACAAGCTTCTTCTCAACTGGATCATACAACCTATAGCCAAACTCATCATAACTATAACCAATGAAGATGCGCTGCCTAGTATTGACATCCAACTTGGACCTTTCATCTTTGGGCACATGTATAAATGTTCTATACCAAAAAACACATAAGTGGTCATAAGAAACATCCTTTCCATACCACACCCTGTTAGGAACATCAGCTTGTAAAGCAACAATATGAGATAAATTAATAACATGTGTAGCAGTATATAAAGCCTCACCCCAAAAAGATCCAGTTAACTTTGCTTCAGAAAATAAATATCTAACTCTCTCCCTCAATGTCCTATTCATCCTTTTTGCCAGGCCATTAAGCTGAGGAGTCTTAGGGAGTGTCTTCTAGTGTCTAATACCTTGTTGTCTGCAGTACTCATCAAATGGTCTGCAATATTCACCACCATTATCAGTGCCAACACATTTTAGTTTCTTCCCTGTTTTTCTCTCAACAAAAGCCTGAAACTGCTTAAAAACACCAAGCACCTGGTCCTTAGTCTACAAGGCATAAATCCAAAGTTTCCTTAAATGATCATCAATGAAAGTCACAAAGTAAAGCACACCATCAAATGTTCTAGTCCTCATTGGACCACAAAGATCTGAATGCACCAACTAAAGCACCTCTGATTTCCTATAAGGAGGGTGACTCTTGAAAAAAACTCTATTATGCTTCCTAACCAAACAATGAGCACACTTTTCCAAACTTGCACCCTTCAAACCTGAAAGTAGATTCCTTTTGGCCAAAGTATCAAGTCCCTTCTCACTAATGTGGCTAAGTCTCTTGTGCCATAACTCTGACTGGTTATCACATTCAACTATATTAGTAGCATCAACAGAAACTGAAGCTTCAGTCCAATACAAACTTGAACACTTCTCTCCATGTGCCACAACTAAAGAACCCTTAGAGAGTTTCCACTGTTTACCACCAAAGGTACTAAAATAGCCATCATCAAGAACGCTAGTAGAAATCATATGCAAATGGATGTCTAGTATGTGTCTGACATTCTTCAAAATTAACTTTGTCTCATTACTGGTTTCCAAACATACATTGTCAATGCCAATCACCTTTGACATACCATCATTACCCATCTTCAAAATCCAATAATCACCATGAGTATAAGATGTGAAGAAATCCTTCCTAGATGTCACATAAAACTGGCACCACTGTTAATAACCCAGCTAGTCTCATCACAAGCAACATTAATCAAATTTTCATCATAGTTAATCACAAGATCTCCTCCAGTAGTGGTGGCAACATGATCATCATTGTCATTATCCTTCTTTTGTTGCTTGCCCTTGTTACCCTTGTTCTCCTTTTTCTATTGGTAGCAGAACCTTTGGGCATGCCCCTTTTTACCACAATAGTCACACTCAATGTTTTTGTATTTAGATCTTGATTTGCTTCTACTCTTGCTTTTGCCTCTATTGCCTTATCCCTGATCCCTCTCAATGCTTCTCCCCCTATTTTCAGTAACCAAAACCTCTGACTATGAAGAGGACGCCTGCTGAGTTCATTGTCTGACTTCTTCATTCAAAACAACAATCTTTACATAATTCATGGTCACAACACCTCCAAGAGTAGAACTAGTCAAAGTGACTATGAGATTTTCCTAAGAATCAGGCAGAGTATTAAGCAACCAAAGTTCAAAATTTCATCTTCAAATTTCACAACCATGTCGGACAACTAGTTAAAGCATCCCTGAAAATCACTCAAGTGATCAGAGATAGAACTACTATCCTTATAACTCAAGTTCATAGTTTGCTTCAATAAACATAATTTATTATTCTCAAATTTAGAGGCATACAACGTCTTAAGCTTATCGCACAAAGTTCTAGCATGTGAATCATTAGCAATATGATTCAAAATATTATCATCTACCCATTATCGAATAAAACCACAAACCATCTTATGCTCAAAAGCACAATCTTCATCAGATTTAGCTTCAATTTTTTTACTAGCAAACCTTGGTAAATGTAATTTTTTCACAAATAATAAATTTTTCATATTTCTTTTCAACTTGTGGTAATTTGTGTCAGTCAAACTGATCATTCTACTAAAATTTGGTTATATCATTCAATCAAGCAAACAAACAAATAAATTTCTCTGATGCCAGCTGTTGGAAAAGAAAGGAGTGTATACACAACAGAAGCAACAACACACAAATGGACAATAAAATCTTTTCTACTTGAAAGAACCTGTAAGGAGCAAAATATACAGTCAACTAAAAATATCCGCCAAAAAATATATCAAATAATGCACAAAAATAAATAGGCAAAGAGAACACACACAATTTTAACGTGGAAAACCCCCTCAATGTGAGAAGTTAAAATTACGGAACCTAGTCCAGAAAAATCTCCACTATAAAAATCAATGAGTATAGCAAAGTGTCTCCCAACAAATAAGGATATCACAATGGCCCCTACTCACTCACAACAAAGTGGAAATCAACAAAACAACAAAGCTCAAAACTCATAAAGGGGTACAAATAGCCCAACAAGTAGAGATGAAAAAATAAAAATCTGATCGTATAAGTAGAAGCTCACAATACAAGGAGCAACATATTAAAAAATCATCTAGATCGAACCATAAATAATTACCCAATCTAAACACACAAGATCAGTTATAATCACATATTTTATATTTTAATAAACCCTCATGTTTAGTCATTTACACTCTCTATATTCTTAATTGATTGAGTTTGGTTATGTTTTGTGAGTTTGGGCTCAAATTGGGCCTAATTGATTTTTTCCAGCATTAATGAGTTTTGACATTGTTTCTGTATTTCGGTCATAACTTGAGTTCTAGATATCTGATAATCATGAATTATACCTTTAAGAAAGCTAAGAGGAAGCTCTACAACTTTGATGAAGAGCTCAAAGTCTCAACCGGATGTCTAGTGGGCCTAATTGGGTCTGGAAGTCAGAATACGAGTTTAGAGACCCTATGATGTTGTTTTGGTCATAACTTGAGTTGTAGACCTTCAAATTGCATGGGGTTTGGGCCCACTTGTTCATAATGGACCAAGCTCTGTAATTAGTAGGTTTTTAAATTATGTGAAGCCAAAATAAGGAGTAGTTTAGGGGGTTAGAAGTCAAAAACCGAGGTACCCCTCATTTTGACACTTTTCTTCCTTCTTTCTAGAACTCTCCTCCCTTTTCTTCTCTCTAATTTTCATTTTCTTCTTCCCATTTTATTTTTTTGAGTTCTCCCCTTCTCATGGAGGGGTAGAGCCTGTAAATCAATCTAAGGGATTGAACATGCTTGATTGTTAATCTTAAGATTTCATTTCTAATGTTAACATTCATCTATTAATCAAGTTTCTCTCCTTCTTCTTCTCTTTGTTAATTCTGATTGCTTAATTGGAATTTTAATATATTAATTGCTTAAGTATCATGTGTAAAGAGATGAACTCAGAGATTAAACAAGGCATTGAAGGTGTTTGATAAAATGTTTAACTTGGTTGGATCTTGGTTTTCAAGTTAATTTGGGTTTAAGATGGATGTTTAATTTATCTCACCTCAATTAATTAAATTCTGGAAGCATTTCTAGTTGAAGATCCGTGATCATTGAGAGATGTCTTGAAGTGATTTAAGACCAAAGACTTGATTGATAATTGAATGGACCTATAGTAATTAAGGATGGATTAAAATCAAGTTTGGACAATTTTCTTGAATTAGTTGCTTTATTAATTCTGTTTTATCTTTCAATTCAAATTTTGTTTCTGTTGTGCATTTGTAATTCTGCCAAACCCCTCCTTTTTTTACTTGATTTGATCAAATTGCATTTTAAAATCCTTGGGAGATGATCTGGTGTTGTTTTCTATGCTACAAGCCATAGGCATAACTCAGTTACAATTTTGGTGAGTTCAGCGCTCGTCAAAATTTTGGCACCATTTCCAGGGATTGTGATATGTAATCTGATCATATTGAGTGTCATTACTGACTTTTGTTCTTACTAATAGCTAATAATTAACAATCCATAACTCTTGACCACAACTGATTGCTACTATACTGGTAGTTGTGTTAATGCTGCACATTGATACATTCTAATACAATATGATTTTACTGTGTTTTGCTGCATAATTTTGTTGTGTTTTGCTGCATAATTTTGCTATATTCTGATTTTTGCTACTAATTGCACAATTTTGCTTCTGTACTGTTGTATTGGATTTCTGCTGCATTGATAGGTGCATTTTGCTCGGTTACTGTTTCATTGCTTTTTGCTGCATTTTGCATCATTCTGCATGAATTCATTGCATGATCGCCTTTTAATTGCATTGCATTTTGCTACACTAGTTACGTTTCCTTAGGTCCATTACTAACACTTGTCAATCGCACACAACTACTACATTCTGCATTCTGTTGCATAATTCTAGTTATTGTTCCATTGGTTTTTGTTGCATTGCATTGCATTTTGTTTATGTACATTACATGATTTCATTACAATTGCATCGCATAACATCACACAATTGTTCTATGCTGCAACACTAATTCTGCTGCATTGCAATTCTGCTTCTTGGTTACTGTTCCATTGGTTTCTTGCTACTGTTTACCATCCTTTTGCAGTCTTTATTGATAGTTGCATTGCAAGTTGCTCTTGTAAGTGTTACCCAGCTAGCACTTTTCACCTTCACTTGGTTTTCATTTTCCTGGTGCAGCCAAAAAGGCACTAGTAGAAATCATAAGGTGAAATGGAGTTTTAAGTTGAAACTTGGTCTCCAAAGGTAAACCACCATTCTATGCAAAAATTTGGCCAAATTCCATCATTTGGTAGGGTTTTTGAGCAAATTTAGTTGAAACGATGACATTTTGGTAATTTTTGCATGGATAAACATGCTCGGATGGAGCTGAAAATTGGTGAGTTGAAGGAAAATGACCTTCTCCACAAGGCTTGCAGCTTTGCTGTAAGGTCCATCCTGGTTTGCTCAAATTCCTTCATTTAGACCACTTTTTCATTTTTTGAAGTATTTTCTATGCACTATAATTTTCTAAAAAATTGTAGTTTTCATCCTGTGGTGGTCCCATAATTTTTAAAAATCATTGGATATGTTTTTTTTATTTTTCCTAGCTATTTTTCTTGTATGGATTTGTATGCTTTTGAGTTTTTGACTTTCTGACACCTCTTTAGCCCTGATTGGTGCATGACTAGGTCTGATTCTGTTAATTTGTTTGATCTTGATCCTGAGATTGATAGGACTTTACATGCATTGATAAGAGCTCGTAGGCTTAGTCAAATAATTGATTCTTCATTTCATTTTGATATTGAATTTGTCATTGAATCTGAGAGTTTAGGTGATTTTGCAACCATGGTTGATAACATACACAATAGGACTCTTAAAGAGCTTGCTGCCCCTGATGTCACTTATCAACCATTATGCATTCACTATCTTGAGATTGATGCTGACTTTGAGCTAAAGTCTAGAGTAATCCATTTGCTACCTAAGTTTTATGGACTTGCAGGTGAGGATCCCCATAAGCATTTGAAGGAGTTCCATGTTGTGTGCTCAACCATGCGACCTCAAGGCATCCATGAAGAACACATCAAGCTGAGGGTATTTCTCTTCTCCCTTGCTGATGCAGCCAAGGACTAGCTTTATTATCTTTCACCAGGCTTTGTGACTTACTGGAATGATATGAAGAGATTATTTTTAGAGAAGTTCTTCCCTGCCTGCAACACCCCCGAAATTTCTTGCTTTTTAGTTATATGTGGTTTTTATGAATTTTGTGATATTTTAAGATATTTTGAATATTTTATTATATTTTAGATATTTTGAGATATTTTAAATATTTTAATATATTTTAGATATTTTGGGATATTTTAATATATTTTAGATATTTTGGATTAATTTTGTGAATTATTTGATTTATTTTATTTTAATATTATTTCAGGCTATATGTGGGCCCGGCGTAGGCCCAAAAAAATAAAAAAATTTCGGGACCGAAAAATTTTGGATTGTTGATTCGAGACCGGAGGAGCTTACTAAATCCGGAATCGGAAACAGTTTTCAAAATTTTCTTTTACAGTGATTTTTGTGTTGTTTTATTATCCATTGGATAATAACCACTAGGTAATATGTTGTAGTTTCTGTATATTGGACAATAGTTACCGATAAATATCTTTCTTGAAAATATCTCGTTGGATGATTCTAGAAAGTGGCGAGTCATGAGCCTAGTCACGCGCCTAGTCATCGAGTACTTGAGTACTTGCTTTACATGTGGACCAATAAGGAGCTAGTCAACAATTGCGGCTGTGACTCATCATAACGGACTAATAGGAGTTGGACACCTCACCCTATGACTCATCGTATTCTGGAAGCTTGTAGAACGATGACTCGTTATGTTCTAGAGTGTGGTAGAGCAGTGACTCATCCTGTGACTCGCCACAGTGAGTCACACGTTCCAGAAGGTTCTCTTGGTGACTCAGCTAGTGACTCAGCTAGTGACTCAGCACTACGACTCATCATGCTGACACATCTGTTTTAGAAACTTCTCCTTGATGACTCGCTTTGTGACTCATCAAGGGTAATCAGTAGAAAAATGATCAACAATAGTTGCTACCCAACTGGAACAAAAGAAAAATCTAAGTATATTTTATTATCCATTGGACAATAGATACTGACTTTATAAGTAGTAATTATTATCCATTGGTTAAAGTATACTAGAAAATATCTTAGAAGCTAATTGTGACAACCTTTATAATGAATCAATGGGAGAGCTTGCTTACCTAGTAAGTTTTGAAGAAAAGTCAACGATAGCAGCTTGCACAAAAATGGACCAATGAGAGGCTTTCTTGGTGGCTAAGCAAGGTGAAAGTAGAAGAGAAGTTGAATACTCTTTCTTGGAAATATCTTTTGTGAATATCTTCTTGAAAATATCTTCTTGATAAATATCTCCTTGATAAATATCTTGCTTGAAATATCTTGGATAAATATCTTTGTAAAATATTTTGATTAAATATCTTGGTAGATATTTTGATTAAATATCTTGGTGGATATTTTGATTAAATATCTTGATTAGATATTTTGGTTAGATATTTTGCTTTGATGAAAATATCTTGATCAAAATATCCTAAGTTTTCATCTTTTTCATGAAGTCTATAAATAAAAAGGCTTTAGTTCTATTCATCCCTATTGCTCTTGCATAAAACTATCACCCATTCTCTCATCAAATCTCACGGTCATGCTTGTCTAAAGAGATCAAGTTTGTGTTTTGTTTCATCTTATCCATCATTCTCTCAAAGAACCATAAGCTAAAACATCAAAATCTCTCACTTTTTCTCTCTTGAACATCCACGGCCAAGACCATTTTTGGAGGACCATCCTACACTTAATTCATCACTTGTTCATTTTTCTATCTAAGCAACCAAAAGGTAAACACAAAATCCTCACCTTTTCTTCCATTCACGGCCCAGGCTAAGAAAACCACCCTCCACTCTTCAATAATTTTAACCAACCATAGAACTTGAATCTCCATGCAATTCTAAGAAACTTTCATGATTGAGTCCATTTTCCAAATCATCCATCTTCAAGCACTTTTTCTAAGATCTAAGTTTGAAGGATAAAGGGTGAAGTTCTTGATATTCTTTTCTAATCTTATATTCAAAGTTGTAAACCATGATTTGAATCTATGGTCATCCTAGTTATGCCTTAGATGATAATATTTTGGTATTTGTTTTGTTTTCAAGAATCTCTTAGTGGTGAAGGATTGATTCAAGAGGACAGCAAGGAGCTTAGTAAGCATCACCAAAAGGTAAAAGGGAGATTAACCTCATCGACCATCTATGATGGTGAGGAACGAATTATGTGTGTATGTGTGAATAATCCATGTGAGGATTTATTCACTTATTGTATAATTTTACTTGTTTGTGTTTGATTGCTTTATGTGATTTATAGTTTTAATAGTATGCATGATATTTATTATGGTTGCTTATTAGCTATATGTGATGTGTGATTTTGATAGTATGATGTTGATGTTGTGATTGATTATTGGATGTTTATTGTGATGTTCATAGTATGTATGAAATTGTTATGATAGGACTAGGATAATTGATATATATTGTATATGTGAATCACATGGAAAAGAAATGATTTTTTGGTCCCAATGACCTAAGAGGCTCACGGCCTTCAAGTTTTTTTTTTAGGTAAACCAAGTAAAAATATTCTATTTAAATATGAACTTAGTTGATTTTATAACAATGTTATAGATTAAGATTTTACAAGTTAAGGAAGGAAGTGAATAGAGTTTTAATATTGGAAAAAGATTGATTTTCAGTTAAGAGGAAATGAAATGGATAAGATTTTATTATTGGGAAAGGAATGGATTTTTTATCACGAGAAAGGAAATTAAGTTTAAAGGATTTTTTTGAAATATTAGTTGATAAGGAATTTGATTAAATTGAGGATTTTTAGATGAATATGGAAACGTATAGTTTTATTGGACAAAAGATGATTTTTGGTAAATAGAAATAGAAAAGGAGTTTTAAAGGGTGATGTTGAGATTTAAGTATTTTATTTAAGAAAGACATGGAACAAAGTTTTATTGTGGAACATCAAGCAAATTTTAGTTATATTGTGGGAAATCAATTTTGAAAGTGATTTGGAACTTAAAGTATTTTATTTAAGAGGATTTTAGTAAAATAGAAGGAATTTTTAGTAGATTGAGAATAATGCATTTTTTGGAAAACGTCAAAAAATATTATGTAAAGGGATTTTAATGGGAGAAATTGGATTTAAGGTCCAAATTATATTTTAAACTTAGAAAGCTTTGAAATTAAATTTAAAATGTTAAGAAATATTTTTATATGGTGAAAAATAGTAGAAAAACCATACGCATTTCAAAAATGTGGATTTTTGAGCTATGTGATTTAGAAAATGTTTTAAATATTTTTACGCGATTAAGAAAACGTTAGAAAATGGTTACGCGATTGGAAAATATAACAAATATGTTACGCGATTGTGAAAATGCGACAAAAATATTATGTAATTGAGAATGACAGCAATTGCTGTAGGACTGATGTACTGGACCCGGATGGATCAGTGATATTATGTAATTGTATGGGTGACTATATAATATTATTGATACTAATGGTATTAGACAATTGTATGAGCAGTTGTTTTAATATCATTGAGAATAGCACAATAGTGATTTGTGTTATGCATTGAGTTATCATGCATTGAATACGACTTTTGTTGCCTATGAGTGAATGAGAATTAAGTAGTGTGATCCATGATGGATCTTGGGGAGGCGTCGAGGCGTGGTGATTCACTAGTGATCTTTTTATCACATTATGCACCTCTAGCCGTGATGAATTGTTGCAACACATCAGCGGATACTTGATAAATACTATTCTTTTCGTGGTCCGGCATAGACTGTCATTGAGGCTGACAGATCTTCTGGAACATTCATATCTCAAATTGAGTTTAGCTCCATGGAGTAGGAATTGGTGCATTGTGCATATGCATGGTCAGTATACATATCATTGATATTTATAGTCATAGTAATGTTGATATATGTATTGTTGTGATATGTGTTTATGGAAGTTATTTATTATTTGATAGTATGACTATATTTGCGATTTCTGTGATATTTATATTATTTGTTAAATACTATATCTACGATTTACGTGATATTTATATTATCTGTTAAATATATCTGTAGAAGTATCTGTTGAATTATTTGTATTAAATTATCTGTTACTTGGTAAAATGAATATACTTGTTACTCTGTGTTTGAATGGTATTATTATTATTCTTACTGTTTCTCCACTGCCATGCTGGTATGTGATGTAGAGGATCTCACCTCTTCATTGTTTTGTTATGTTTTATGTTTATGTTCTGTTAAGATCGTGGTGGATGCGAAGCGAAGATCTTTTTGGTTTTCGCTAGGAAGTAGTGCCGTGAAAGTTTCGTCGTTTGGCGTATCCGTCTGGATGTGGATGTTTAGAGTTGTGTCAAGTCTGTTATCGTGCTATTGAGTGGGACCCGTCATAGAGTTACTATTGCTTTCTTCTTGAGTATGTAAGTTCGAAATTATGTTTTTTCAAGAACAAGTATGATATAGTTATTTTAATGTTGTTGGATATTATGCGTCATAAGTAATGTGTTTTAATCAGTTCAAATTATTTCAGTATTTTCTATATCCTTGGTAAGTTTGAGTTATCGACGAAAGAAATTTTATAACTCGTATTTCATAACATTAAATATTTTACAATTTAATTATAGTTTAGTAAGTTTATAGTATAAAATGTAATGCCCTACGGAGGGTGTTACACTGTCTCCAGAGCTGCTGCAATTAGGAAGGACATTTGTGGCATCAGGCAGATTTCTGGCGAAAACTTGCATGAATATTAGGAGAGATTCAAGAAGTTGTGCTCAAGTTGTCCACACCACCAAATTAGTGATCAGTTGTTAATCTAATACTTTTATGAGGGACTTATGCCAATGGAGAGAAGCATGATTAATGCTGCCAGTGGAGGAGCCTTAGTAGACAAGACCCCTGCTGCAGCACGAGATTTGATAGCAAACATAGCAGACAACACTCAACAATTTAGAACTTGAATGATCACATCAACCAGAGGAGTTAATGAAGTTCAAGTGTCTCATGTAGACCAACAGAGAGTAGAGCACATGCTTAATGAATTAACTTCTTTGGTGAGGCAATTAGCAATGTTCCAACAACAACCACCTATGCAAATAACTGCAACTATGTGTGGAATTTGCTCTTGCCCTTCTCATCCTGCAGATGCTTGTCCAACACTTCAGGAAGAGAACTCTGCCAACCAAGCCTACCTTGTTGCTGTAGCAGGCATTTTTCCTAGTAGACCCCAATATCAGCAGCCCCAATAGCCCAGATATGATTCATTTTCGAGTACTTATAACTCTGGCTGGAGAGACCATTCCAACCTGAGATATGGGAATTCTGGTTAGCAACAACAACCCCAACAACAGCAGCAGCAGCAACAATTTAGATACTAAGTTGCAGGCCCTAGCAACAAGTACCAACCACCTGCATTCAAACAGGTGCCACCTATGTAGCAGCCCCTCCAACTACCTAGTCCAGCAGCCACTCCAGCCAAGCCATCCTTGGAAGATTTGATGAAATAGATGGCCTCAACCAACATTCAGTTCCAGCAGAATGTCAATGCCACCATTCAGAACTTGCAAATTCAGATTGGGCAGCTGGCAACCACTGTAAATGAACTAAAAAGTCAATGATCAAGTCAATTGCCTTCACAAACAGTTAATAACCCAAGTGTAATGCCCCTTTTTAGGAGGGAACGTCACATTGTCAAACAGAAAAAAAATATAAATATGCGGAAATCAAAATTTTCTAAATTAAGACCCGGTTCATTTTAGTTAAAGTTAAATTGTCCGATTCATTAATACATGAGTAGAAAGGCGGTTTTTTTTTTTTTTGTTAATTAATAAAACGGAGTGACGAAACGTGAATGGCAGTAAAGAGTAAGACAGGAAATAAAACTCACATCTGAATAACATACATATATATATATATAATTAGATAACAATTGTATTTTAGATACAAGCCTAGAAATTTCCAAAAAGCAAAACTATACCTGCCCCAAAGGATCATACATGTACATCCCCATGATATCAGAATATACAGCCCACTAAAAATAAAACATCAGGCCCCCAAAATAAAACACTGGCAGCCATTAGTAGCTACTAGCAATGTCAGTCCCTCAAATGAGGAGGGATCGTGTCAGGATCCTCCGCGGGGTCCTCCTCATCCGAGAAACCTCCATAGGAACCACAGAGCCACGGGCAGGAGCCCGAGCAGTGGAGTTGAAAGAGTCCTCCTGCGGGGTGTAGTAACGGTCACCCCATATCTCCCGGATGGGCAGATAAAACTCCAAGCATAGGCTAACGTAACAGGTAAAGATCGGCGTCTCATGACGTCTCCAGGCTAGAGAAATCGACACATCTCCCAGATAGACGCAGCGGTCGGAACTCAAGTTGATGTGCCAACACTCTGGGCCCCCAAGGAAGGTCAGACACACATCACCCAGAAATTCGCACATGCGTGCCTCCATGCTCCTCAGTAGGTACTAGTCTCGATCGGGCCAAAAGCCAGGAAAATTGGGAGCTCCAACCTCCTTGTCGTCGTCTTCGATAGATACAATATAAGCACAGGCAGCAAATAATAGAAATACAGAAAAGAGGTAAGACATCCTATCATCATTACTAATTATAGCAGCCAGAAACCAAAACGGCGCAATGCGTCCAAATAGCATTCCTAGAATAATAATAATAATAATGATAGATAGTAAACACATCAGTAAACAAGTAAACAGTTCCAGGCAGTCATTCATCATAATAATAAATAAACAGTTCAAATTCACACAAGGCAGTAATTATCAGATGGTATGACATCTCATGATGCATATGCACACAGTACCCAAAACCTTACTCCATAGAGCTAAACTTAAACAGTCGGAGAGAAAGATCAGGAGACACATCTGTAACTCGGCTGCCGAGGCCAAAGTGCTATAACTCAACAGTTTTCCACGTGCACATTCAGGCATTGTACAGACAGTCTACGCTAGATCACAATATAGGACAGTGTCTCGGTCCGGATCGTTGGTGCGTTTGCATTGGTTTGCCCCATGGGCAAGAGAGCTACCAACTGCCCATTGCGAAGGACCCGCACTCCGACGTCCCCAAGGTCATAAAATGACCTACACTAGTCTACTCGCACCCGCACTAAGGTGTGTTCAATCTCCTAGGCAACTTGGCCTTACAACAGTCCACAGGACATTCACGATGCATAAGACTCTATGCATGAACATGTATGGTCAACATCACATACTATTCCATAATATGCCACAATTGGCCAAGATAAGCATCAACACATCATTGGTCACTCACATGGACCCATAATCGCACAATATTGAAATCAATTAAGGTAATACATTTTTAAGGTCTATTATGCATTCTTATTTAAGATTTGTCTTTCTTACAAGATCCCTCACTAGGTAAGTTTTCATAATTAATCCAATTTTCTAATGCACTTTATTCTCATACACTTAGAAGGTTATTCTAAGGTCTCAAAGTCTCACACTCTCTTGTTCTTACCCTAATTGAATTTACCTTAAGTTTTATGACAAGTTTTATTCTTGGTTCCTTAGAATTTATGAATCTTCAATTGTATTTAATTCTTATAATTTGCTAATTTTCTAATCCATTACCTATGATTTAATCATTTAATTTTCTAAGTCCCAAGGTTACTAAAATTTGCATAATTAAGTCCTAAAAAGCCCTAGAGACCGTGGCCTCCCTAGAGGATTAAATTCCCAATTTTTCCATACCATTGATTTTTTTATATCACATACTTGATCAATTTAGACAATCATTTATTATAATTTATTCACAAAGAAACTCCTAATTTTTGCCCCAAAACCGTGGCCTTCCAAGAGGAAATCTCAAATCATTTTCTTCCATTCCAAGTCTTCTAATCCATTCCTATATACCCATATACGTCAACAATCAATCCAATGGCGCAAACCAAGCAAAATTAACATGCAAACATACTAATCATACAATCAAAGAATAACCCTCATTAGGGTTTTCTCACAATCAACCACAACCAAGGTTCCTAGATGCTAATAGAGGTTGAGGAGGAGTGTCTTCCTCTTACCAAAGTGAAGAAATCAAGAGAAACCTTCAAGAAACTCCTTGCAAATTCGGATTGGGTGCCACCAAAACCCTAGAAATTTCAACTTGGTTAAAATAGCACAAAGGCTTGAAAAATGAAGTGTAGATGGTCACAAAGAGGACCTTGAAAACGAAAATGAAGAAAGGGAGTGAAGAGTCAAGAAACTTACCCAAAACCCCAAGCTTGACGCTTGAAGAAAATGGTGAAAATGGTAGATTTTCAAGATGCCACAAGCAAGAGAAGTGTTTAGGAGATGGAGAGGATTAAGAAAATGGGGTTGGTTTGAATTTTTGTGATGGATGAGGGGGAGAGGGGCTGCTGGCCGTGGAGCTCTCCTAGAGAGAAGGAGAAGAAAACTAAAATGAAGAAGATGAGTGGAAGTAGAGAGAGAAAGGGCTTTAGGTGAATTTTTGAAATTATATGATATAATTAACTAATGAAAGGCAAATTAATTTTCCCCCCAAAAGCCTTGTTCCAGCCGTGCATGAAGAGAGAGAAAAGGGAGGTGGCTGCATTTGCATGGGGAAAGAGGGAGAGGAAATTTCCAAGAAGCTTCCTCCAAGCTTACATGAGAAGCTTTGCACATTTCACGATAAAGTGAAAGTAAGGTTGTCTCCTAATCAAGCACACTAACACAGATAAATATTTACACTGTTAGTATTATTTTTTTCCTAGTGTAGAAGAGTCACAGATGATGAAAATAATATTTTATTATTCATCGGACGATTTTACGGTTTCGCGATTTCATTTATCGGGTAAAAACCTCGAAAAACACAAACCTCGTAAATTGTGCCCGATCTCGAATTTAGTAAGATCCCCCATCGACAAGTCCACAATTTAGAGTTTACCAACCTCAGGGAGAATATTGCATCTTCAAGGCTCCGCTCAGTGTGCACGCAAAACGAGAAATATATTAAAATATTCGTCATTTCCGAAAAATTCCAAAAAATTCACATAATTCATAAATATTAGAAAATGACTATTTATGATAAAATAAATGATTTCCAGAGCGTTACACTGACGTCAGCAGGCTTCTACTTAGTGTGCACGTAAAACGAGGAATATATTAAAATATTTATCATTTTCGAAAAATTCCAGAAAAATTCCTAAAAATCAAGAATATTATAAAATGATCATTGATGATTAAACAAACACTTTTCGGGGTGTTACACCAAGAAGCAATGTAAGTGCCATTACCTTCAGAAGTGGCAGAGAAGTTGATGGTCCTAGTCAACTTGAGCAAAAACTTGAGCAACCAGTTCAGCAACCAATTTAGCAACCTGAAATAGACCAGAAATAGTAAAACTCATAGAAAGTAAATAGCTCAAGGCAGAAATTCGTGGCATAGAAGAATTATGCAAAAAAATCAAATTCGGTCATTCCACTACCTTTCCCAAATAAAATCGCACAGTCCAAGCAAACAATGTAAGCAGAAATGGAAAGAGAAGTCCTGGAGACATTCAGGAAGGTGGAAATCAATATCCCCCTCCTGGATGCAATCAAGCAAATTCCAAAGTATGCAAAATTCCTTAAGGAGTTGTGTACTCATAAGAGAAGACTTAAGGGTACAGAGAAGATCGGTATGGGCAGAAATGTTTCTGCAATGATTCAGCCAAGTATGCCACAGAAATGCAAGGATACTAGAACATTATCATTCCTTGCATCATAGGCAGCTAGCAATTCACTCATGCAATGTTGGATTTGGGAGCCTCCATTAATGTCATGCCCAAATCAGTCTTTGAATCCCTGCAAATTGGAGAGTTGAAGCCTACTGACATCATCATTCAGCTAGCAAATAGAAGCACAACTCATCCTGTAGGAGTGCTTGAGGATGTTTTGGTAAGGGTAAATGAGTTAATAATTCCAGTAGATTTTTATATTCTAAACATGGAAGATGAATTTGCATCTAGTCAGCTGCCATTAATTTTAGGTAGACCTTTCTTGAAAACTGGTAAGACTAAGATTGATGTGCATGCTGGTACTCTTTCCATGGAATTTAGTGATAACATAGTTCAATTCAATATCTTTGATGCCATGAAACATCCTTTAGAAGAACATTCTGTTTTTTATTTAGATGTCCTTGATATGCTGGTCGATGATGTGCATTTTGAATAGCTAGCTAAATTTCCTGAGATTGTGGGAATTCTAGATGGTGTTTCTGTTTCGGTTCCTGATTTTACTAATAAATCTGCATTTGTTGTTTCTAAATTTCCTGTTTCTGATCTTGTTTATGATTTTTCTGTATATACTATTACTGCTAATTTTTTTGCTATCGTTTCTGCTAATGATTTTTCTGATTCTGTTAAATCATATGCAGTTACTAATTTTGCTTTTTCTGCAAATGTTTCTGATTCTGCATATGCTTATGTTGCTGATCAAGTTTCTATTTCTAGTTAATTCTCAGTTCATGGATTTTCTATTTCTGCTACACATGATGCTAATTTTATTGTTCTTGATAATTCTGCTGTTGTTTCTGCTTCTGCTTCTGTTAATTTTGTTTCTGAGTGTGATTCTACTGTTAATATTGTTTCTGATTCCACTGCTTTTGCATATACTGATCTTGCTTTTTTTTATTCTACTGATACTGATAAATCTATTTCTGCTGACAAATCTATTTCTGATTCTGATAAATCTGATTTTATTGTCTCTGATTCTGCTTTCTCTGATAAATTTGCTATTTTTTATTGTGGTAAATCTGCATGTTCTGAAAATAATAAATCTGCATGTTGTGATATTCTTGCTGATGTGAATGATAAATTCGCATATTCTACATTACCTTATCCTATGAGACATGATCCTGTTGTTTGTGAAGTTTCTGCAACCAGATTGATACCTTTAATCCAAAAACCACCTACCCTTGAGCTTAAGCCTTTGCTTGAGCATCTGAAGTATGCATATTGGGCAGATGATCAGCAGCTTCCGATAATTGTAGCCAGAAACCTCTTTGCTGAATAGGAGGCGAGATTGCTACAAGTTTTAAGAGAAAATAAGAGGGCCATCAGATGGACACTGGTGAATATTCCTGGCAATAGCCTTTCCACCCGCATGCACAGAATTTTACTTGAGGATTGAGGTAAATTAGTGCGCCAAACCCAGAGGAGACTAAACCCTCTGATTCTGGATGTGGTAAAGAAAGAGGTCACCAAGCTACTGGTATTATTACCCCATATCTAATAGCACTTGGATGAGTCCTATGCAGGTTGTCCCCAAGAAATCTGGAGTGATAGTTGTGGCCAACCAAAAGAATGAGTTGATCCCTACCAGAGTGTAGAATAGTTGGAGAGTCTGCATTGATTATAGGAGGCTAAAGCAGGCCACTCGGAAAGACCACTACCCTTTTGCCTTTCATTGATCAGATACTGAATCGATTGGCTGAGAAATCCCATTATTGCTTCCTGGATGGATACATTGGCTACTTTCATATTCACATAGCACCTGAAGATCAGGAGAAAACCACATTCACCTGCCCTTTTGGTACTTTTTCTTACAGGCAGATGCCTTTCGGCCTCTGCAACGCCCCTAGTACCTTCCAGCGGTGCATGGTGAGCATTTTGTCTGACTTTCTAGAGGAGTGCATGGAAGTGTTTATGGATGATTTCACTGTATATGGCACTTCTTTTGATTCTTGTTTAGATAGTTTATCTAGAGTACTACATCGATGCATTGAAACTAACTTTTTCTTGAATTTTGAGAAATGTCATTTCATGGCAAAAGTTTTGGGTCATGTAGTGTCTAGCGAGGGTATTATTGTTGTTCCTGCAAAAATAGATGCTATTACTAGTTTATCTTACCCCATATGCGTACGGGAAGTTCGTTTTTTTCTTGGACATGTGGGTTTCTACAGGCGCTTTATCAGAGATTTCAGTCAAATAGCCCTTCCACTATCCAACCTATTATAGAAAGATATGGAGTTCTTGTTTGACCAGAAATGCATAGTGGCCTTTGATCATTTGAAGCGAGCTTTGACTAGTACCCCTGTCATTCAGCCACTTGATTGGATACTCCCGTTTGAGCTAATATGTGATGCCTTTAACTATTCGATCTTATTTACTTGGTTCTAAGGTTGTTTTATTTTCTGATCATGCAGCTTTGAAATTTTTTCTGAAGAAGCCTGAGGCTAAGCCACGATTGATTAGGTGGATGCTGCTACTTTAGGAATTCGATGTGGAGATTAGAGATAAGAGTGGAGTAGAGAACCTAGTGGCTGATCACTTGAGTAGAATTGAGAGAGCCTCTGATCCCCTTCCCATTGATGATTCGTTTCCTGATGAGCAGCTTTTACAGCTTCAAGGTAAGGTCACTTCTCCTTGATTTGCGGATATGGTCAATTTTCTAGTTACTGGTGTTTTCCCTGCATGTTTTACTAGGGTTCAGATTGATAAGTTAAAAAGTGAGTCTAAGTATTATGTGTGGGATGATCCTTATCTTTGGAGATTTTGTAGTGACCAGTTAATTAGGAGATGCATCCCTGATCATAAGTTTCATTCTGTTATTAGCTTTTGTCATGCATTTGCATGTGGTGGATATTTTGGACCTACTCGTACAACTAGGAAAGTTTTGGACTCTGTTTTATATTGGCCTACCTTATTCCATGATGCATATTTGTTTTGTAAGTCTTGGGAACAGTGCCAAAGAACAGGTAATATTTCTCGCAGGAATGAAATGCCCCAACAACCTTTACTGTTTTGTGAGATTTTTGATGTCTGGGGTATTGATTTTATGGGACTCTTTCCTGTTTCTTTTGATTTTGTATACAGTTTGCTGGTTGTTGATTATGTATCCAAATGGGTGGAGGCGAAAGCCACTCAGACTGATGATTCTAAAGTTGTTGTGAATTTTGTTAGTTCACAGATTTTTTGCAGGTTTGGAGTCCTGAGGACCATCATTAGTGATCAGGGTTTGTATTTCTGCAATCGGAGCATGGAGGCTTTGATGAAAAAGTATGGGGTCTTGCACAAAGTTTCTACACCTTACCACCCCCAGACTAATGGGCAAGCCGAGATTTCCAACAGGGAGATCAAACAAATACTCCAGAAGACAGTTCGACCTAACAAAAAGGACTGGAGCAAGAGGCTTGAGAATGCTTTGTGGGCTTATCGGACTGCTTATAAGACATTGATCGGGATGTCTCCGTATCGAATTATTTTTGGCAAAGCATGCCACCTGTCGATGGAAATTGAGCATCGCGCATCTAGGCAGTGAAGAGGTGCAACTTGGACCTAAATCAAGCAGGCATGGAGAGGAAGTTATAGTTGCAACAATTGAAGGGGATCCGCTTGGAAGCTTATGAAAGTTCTAAACTTTATAAAGAGAAGACCAAAGCCTTCCATGATAAGATGATTATAAGGAAAACATTTGAGATTGACCAAAAAGTTCTCCTCTACAACTCTCGTCTCAAGCTCATGCTCGGGAAGCTCCGATCTAGATGGCTAGGTCCATTTGTTGTTACTAAAATTTTTTCTTATGGTGTTGTGTAGATTACAAGTGAGGCTGTAACACCCCAGGAATTTCTTATTTTTTGATATATATTCTCTTTATAATATTTGTGATTTTTGTAAATTATTTAGGTGACTTTGATTATTTTATTATATTTCTCGATTTACGCACGTGATAAGCTGGGCAAGAAAAATAATATTTTTCCGAGGTCAAAAAATTTTGGACTGTGAAACGGGGCTGGAGGATCTTACTAAACTCGAAACCTGACACAGTTTACGAAGTTTTTATTTTTTGAGATTTTATCTGCAGATAAAATTTGGGTACGTCCTATTATCTAACAGACAATAAATACTAGTTTTGTTAATTGTGACTTTTGTTCATTGGATAATAGTTTTTAGTAAAGTGTAAGTCATCTTTCTAGAAGGTTTACTTTATGATATCACATGGATGACATCATCATTTGACTTTTTCAAAAAGTAACACCAAGCTTCCTAAAGAAGCTTCATCAAAACTTAATTGAGAAGTTTTCTATCAAGGCTTGTTGGAGAAGTTTTTCCCTTCTCTCTCTTGGAAGTGGCCCACAGTTTTGGGAGAGAAAGATGACCATAATTTCATCTTACATTTAACTATTCACATCACTTTTACATCTCAAAAAGTTTCTACCTTTCTTCTCTCTTTTTCTCTCATATTTTCTCTTCTCTCTTTTCTCTCCCTTCTCACGGCCACAACCCCTTTTCCCCATTATCCATATTTGTTTTTCCAAACCACTTCTAGTTGTTGAATCTACTCATCACTTGGAAGCTTTTCTTTGTTGAGGTCACTGCCTTGTTCTTCCATCTTCATCATTTTCTTCCAAGCTTTAACTTGAAGTTTTTGAGGTAAGATCTTTGATCTTCATTTTCTCTTCTCTTTTTCATGATTCAAGGCCATTTCTTTGATCATGATCTTCCCTTTTTTTTCAAGCTTTGGATGTTAATTGTGTGGGTTTGAATCTTCTAGGGTTTGGTGGTGGTGTTGGATGAAATCTTCAAGAAGCACCAAGGAGTTTTCTTTTCTTGTTTTTTCTTGAGGTAAGAGGGAGATTATCCTTTTCAACCACACATGGTGGTGAGGGAACGAACCTTGTGTGTATGTGTGGATTCACTCATTTATTTGTATAATTTATATGCTTTGTGATTATTTGATTTTATTGGATTTCTATTGCTTTGAATAATATATATGACTTATTGGAATATAAATGTGAAATTTATTAATGGATATGTTTTGGATACTTTAAAACATGTATGAAAGGCAAAAGAATCTTTGCTCTTTTTTAGGAGTGACTCACGGCCAAGTGGCATAATTAAGGGTCCAATGTAAAATTCTTGTATTAAGTTGGGACTTAAGAAATTAAGTGAAGAGAAATTGATGAAATGATGACAATTTTGGGACTAGAAACCTTTGGGAGAGGTCTCAGCCAAGAGGAATGAAATGGGATATCCAAGATAAGTTTTGTGGTAAATTGGAAACTTAGAAGCTTAGGTTAAAGAGGAATTGATTAAGGGTAACAATGATGAAACAAGATAAAAAATTTTGGGTCCAATGACCCTTAGGGTTCATAGCCATGTGGGGCAACCAAGACAATATTTTTGGTATCAAGATTGAACTTAAGTAATTAGATGATTAGAAATATAATTAGGGACTCATAAAATAGATAAATGGAAAAATAATATTTCAACCTTAATTCAAGAGTGATTTTCGGCCAAGAGGTTAAAAATGGGTTTTGAAACAATGTTTAAGAGTTTAATGAATTTAGTGATTTAGTGATTTATAAAGTAGATGATTTAAATCAAGAGAGTTTTCTAAAGGTAATAGAGAAAGGGTTTTGTAAATTAAAGTATTATGGACTTTGTGAAAGATATTGGAAAATTGAGCCTAGTGGTGGCTATTTTGTATCATGTGATGCATTTAATATCCTGTTGAGCTAGTGGTGGCAATTTTGTATCATGTAATGAATTTAATATCCTATTGAGCCCAGTGGTGGCTATTTTGTATCATGTAATTGTTTATTATTGATGCATTGAATCATTGGTCATGCATTGAAAGTCCGATGGACTATTTGTTAAGGTTGTATGCTTAGGAGATGAATTACACCTTAGTGCGGGTGCGATGGGCCTAGTGTAGGTCATTGGTTGACCTTGGGGGCGTCGGGGTGCGGTTTTTCCACAATAGCCAGTTGGTAGCTCCATTGAACTATAGGTTAGACCGATGCAAACACACCGACGATCTGGACCGAGACACTCACCTCAATCATGATCTGGTGTAGAATGTCTTGTATAAAGCCCTGTTGCGCAATTTGGTTTTAATGAGAAATTTTTAGCACTTGATTTTGTGGCTGAGGAGATACAGACATGTATTCCAGATCATTCTCTCCGAGAAATTGTGTTTAGCTCCATGGAATAGAAAATGAGTACATTGTACATATGCATAGTCAGCCAACATCTCATTGTGGCATCTATATCTATTAATTTATCTGTTGAATTATCTATTGCTTTATCTATTGAAATATTTATTGAAATATCTGTTGAATATTTATTGAATTACATGTTGTATGAAATAATGATTTACATGTGTACTTTTGAGCTTAGAATGGCATTACTGCCATTTACTGTTTTTGTGCTGCCATGTTGGTATTGTTGCTGGATATCTCACCTCTTTATTATGTTATTCTGTTTTATATATATGCTTGATGAAGATTGCGAAGGAGGCGAGCCAAGATCTCCTGGTTTTTGTTTAACTTCTGTTTTCTGAGATGGCGACGAGAAGGGATTCTGTCGGTTTCATCAGGATTCAGTTCAACGGAGGCACTAATGCCTGGAGTACCGACTGGGGTATCGAGCGTGCTAGGTATATTGGGGATTTGACCCTGACTGGGAGTAAGACCCGCGACGGATGCCCTATCTTGTCTCTTACCGCAGCAATATTGTTTGGAGTTCGTCATGCCCATTCGGGAGCTGTGGGGTAATATACATTGCACCCCTAGAGAGGAGTTTGTAGTGTCGCCTACTCGGACTCTTGTTTGTAGAACCATGTCCGATATGGAGCCTTTTTATGTTAGGAATTCTGGCAAGGATCCCGATGGTGGATCAAGTGTGGACATCTCCCTCCAAGTGTTTGTGCTTGGGTCAGATCGAGTCTTTATATGGTAGTTGCATATATGTTTTGATTGAGTAAGTTTTATGTATTGTATGTACTTGATAAATTTTGTTATGTATATACATATATATGTGGAATGTAACTCTCTTTGGAGGAAATATTGTGGAGTTATGTATTAAACATATATTCATTTGTGGCTCATATTTTCTATATTCACCTAGGGGTTATATTCGAAAATGCGTCATTGAATTTAGTAGCAGGCCTGAATTTAGTAACTGTGGTGTAATGACGATTATATTAGGGTTATTAAGTTCGGGATGTTACAAGAAGCCACCGCGAAAGCTTTCATAGTCAATGACTACCGTCTCAAGCCATTTTATGAGGGAGCTCAAGCTCAAGCAGACGTTTTGGAGGCGGTCACCTTGCAAGAAGTCGTCTACCCCACTTGATAAGGTTGTTTCTTTTCCCCCTCTCTTATGTTGCTTGTCTCATATTTGTTGATGTTATTTCTAGTTTGCTACTGATTTTTGAGCTTTACATTGAAGGCAATGCAAAATTTAAGTGTAAGGGAGAGATTTTAGCATGCTGTCTGCTATTTTTTTTTATTTTCTGTTTTGCTACATTTTTGTTGTTTTTCCTGGATAATTTGCTGTTTTTAAATTCTATTTTTTGTAAATAAATAATAAATATGTGTGTTTTTAATTGCTTTTCAATGATGTGTTGAGATTTGTAAAGTTTATGAGTTTGAAGCAATTGAAATTCAAGGTCATTGCATGATTGAAAAATTTTCTTCTTTCTTGAAATTGATATGCTTGGTGGTGGATGTTTGAATTGGTGGATTGAGTTTAATAAATGCATACCTTGTGAGATTTTAAGCCTATGGATGGATTTAGCATTGATGTCATTCCCTTATTTCTTGTGTGATTTTCACTCATGTCAATTTATCACTCTAGAACTTGTTTTCATTCTTTTTTAGGCTACATTTCACTTACATGCATGAACATGATTGAGACCTTCTTTCTTGAATTAGCTACTTTGGCTAAATAGCCAACCTTGCATCATTTCCCTTTGATTAACCTCCTTGAGCCTATTTGCCTATTCTTTGTCTTACCTCATTATATGCCTTTGTGAAAAACCATGTTTTTACCTTACCTTAGGGAATGAGAGAGCATTGATTCATTTTTATTTGAGGAGCTTTTTTGCTTATGGACAATTAATAGTTTAAGTGTGGGGTTGTGCAAATTGATGTGTAATATGCAAGGTGATTGAAAAAAAATGAAAATGAAAAAAAATTGAAGAGAAAAAGAATAAATGCAATAAAGGTTGTGAAAGGAAAGGAATATGTAAGAGAATATGCATAATATGAAATTTGGGGTAAAATTTCATGCTTGTCACTTGTCATTTGAGTTCTTCCCTATTGCTCTTTTATTCTCTTGGGTACTTAGCTTGTCATATCCATATCGTTTCCTTCCCTTACCTTGGCCCCATTACAACCTTTAATAAGTCATCTTGATTTTTGTGTGCATGTGTTTGATATTGGAGAAGTAGAAGATAAGCAAGCTTATGGTAGTGCAATTTTCATGGGTTGAATTAAGTGAAATACTTACCTTGAAAACACTTGAGGGATTGAGAGTGTATCTTGTGAGGATCTATCATTCTTGATTCATACTTTTCAATTTGAAGCTACCTTACTTGTTGGTTTGGATGTGAAAAAATGTTACCTCATGAATGTTTTAATCCCTTGAAACTTTGGTTGCTCTTCTTGCTTGTAAACTTTTACTTTCTTGAATGTCATTAGAATTTGAGTTCTTTTTTACTAATCCCTTGTGCCCTTGTTTTGGTCTTTTGTGTTTTGCCTAGGAATGCAAAAAAGTTAAGTGTGGGGGAATTTGATAATCACATATTTTATACATTAATAAACTATCATGTTTAGTCATTTACACTCTTCATATTCTTAATTGATTAAACTTGGTCATGTTTTGTGAGTTTGGACTCAAACTGGGACTAATTGATTTTTTCTAGCATTAATGAGTTTTGGCACCGTTTCTGTATTTCAGCCATAACTTAAGTTCTAGATATCTAATAATCATGAGTTTTATCTTGTAGGAAAGCTAAGAGGAAGCTTTACAACTTTGATGAATCTCAATCGGATGTCTAGTGAGTCTAATTGGGCCTGGAAGTCAGAATACGAGTTTAGAGACCCTTTGATATTATTTTGGTCATAACTTGAGTTGTAGACCTCCAAATTGCATGTGGTTTGGACCCAATTGTTCATAATAGACCTAACTCTGTAATTAGTGGGTTTTTAATTATGTGAAGCCAAAATAAAGAGTAATTTAGGGGGTTAGAAGTCAAAAACCGAGGCACCCATCATTTGACACTTTTCTTCATTCTCTCTAGAACTCTCCTCCCCTCTCTTCTCTCTAATTTTCATTTTCTTCTTCCCATTTTATTTTTCTGAGTTCTCCCCTTCTCATAGAGGGGTAGAGCCTTTAAATCAATTTAAGGAATTGAACGTACTTGATTGTTAATCTTGAGATTTCGTTTTTAATGTTAACATTCATCTATTAATCAAGTTTCTCTCATTTTTCTTCTCTTTGTTAATTCTGATTGCTTAATTGGAATTTTAATATGTTAATTGCTTACGTATCATGTGTAAAGAGATGAACTCAAAGATTAAACAAGGCATTAAAGGTATTTGATGAAATATTTAACTTGGTTGGATCTTGATTTTCAAGTTAATTTGGGTTTAAGATAGATGTTTAATGTATCTAACATCAATTAATTAAATTCTAGAAGCATTTCTAGTTGAAAATCTATGATCCGTCTTGAAGTGATTTAAGATCAAAGACTTGATTGATAATTGAATAGATCTATAATAATCAATGATGAATTAAAATTAAGTTTGGACAATTTTTTTGAATTAGTTGCTTTATTAATTTTGTTTTATCTTTCAATTTGAATTTTGTTTCTGTTGTGCATTTGTAATTCTGCCAAACCTTCATTTTTCACTTTGATCAAATTACATTTTAAAATATTTAGAAGATAATTTAGTCTTATTTCCTATACTATAAATCATAAATATAACTCGATTATAATTTTAACGTGTTTGACGCTCGTCAATCAACCCTGAAACTTTTTCTCCCCTCTCTCAGGCGGCGCTGTTCGGTTTCTTCGACAACATAAAGTAGAAGTGCTGGTGCCTTTTAAAAGATCAATCTCTTTTTATTATTTTTATTTTTTAAAAAATTATATAGTATGGGCCACTTGGGTTGGACCCAAATAACATCATCATTATGGTGTTGTTGTCCATGACATCAAAACACTACCACTGCAGGCTTCGGAGTGTCATATTACTCATGTCCTTAGGGAAGCCAATTTCCCAACATATCACTTAGCGAAGAAGGGAGCCACCAATACGGAAGAGCTGTCTTTGGAATAACCCACCTTTGGGTATTGGAGTTGCTGTTGTTGTGTGATACATCTGGTATAACCTTCATTAAATGGATTTCATTTTAATCTTTTCTTGCATTTTTTTTCTCCAGTGCACCAAAAAAAAAAGAGAGAGAGAGATTGGCCAAGAAAGGAACCTTGAGCTAACCCATTTTGCTGAAAACTAAATCTAATTGACTTTATCACGAGAGTTATCTACTCACAAAATCAACGTTAACTGAAGGATTCAAAACTAGATTCACTATGAAACTATTAGAAATATAATAAAATTATTTATTTGTCTTTACTTAATAATTTAAATTTTTAAGAAAAATAATTTATAACATAGTACTAAAACTATTATGACCAAACGATCATGAATTCAATTGTTACCATTTCATTCTTTTAATAAAAGTTGAATATAAACAAATGGTAAAAATGAGATTATATATTATCTCTTTAAGTCTAAAGAATTCTTGTGTTACGTGCGTAGAAATATAATAAAATTATTTATATATATTTATCTAACAATTTAATCTTTTAAAAAAAATAATTTATAACATGATATTAAAATTTTTAGAATCAAGTGGTATAAAATTCGATCATTATTGTCCTATTCTTTTAATAAATTATGAATTTTAACACAAAATAAATGAACTTTTATATTGTTTCCGCTTAAAAAAAAAAAAAAAACTTTTGCGTGAAGTAGGCGTAGCATGTTATATCTCTAACAGAAACTATGTCTATCACAGGACACGACATATGTTGCTTATAGACGTAAAATGCAAATGAAGGCTATTTGACTTTTACACCTGATACACGTAAAATGAAAGTGAGGTCTAGTTGACTTTGTACATGATGAAAATATTATTATGGGAGTGGTTTGAAATTTCTGCTACTGTAAATTTGTTCCATATGTCATTATGACTCTTCCTAGTTGAATTTGTCTGCTTTCGTGCGTTAGATTCCATCTTCACACATTGGCATTTTCTTTTTCAATTTTTTATTTGTTAACTAATAAGAATATTCCATTTTACGAAATTTGTATGTTCAGAACCTAAGTAGAAGAGGAAGGAAGCAATAGTTAGCCTGAGAAATTTTTATATATAGGTGCATTAAATCAATTATATTATAAATTATAGTAAATTATGATAATTAATTATTAATTAATTATATATTAATTAATAATGTAATTGGTTTAATATATTTAATTTAGATGTTTTAGGTTTGTAGAAGAATTTCTTTACTCAGCTGCAAGAAAAACTGCACTTGCTAATATTGTTGGAAGAAAATTATAATGGTTCTGATTAGTGAAAGGGTGTAACTTTTGGAGCAAGTGAAAAATAAATTTTAAAAGTTTTGTTTTTATTTTTAAAAAGTTAATTTTAAAAGGTCACGATTTAAGCCGGTTGATAAATATTTTTTTTATAATAACTACATAAACTTAAAAAAATTCAATTATTATTATTATTATAAAAGAAGTGTAAAATCTAAAATAAATATGGAAATAATATGGTGTCACTTGAGTTATTGTTCTTGTGGACAATAAAATATCATTTTCATTAGATAGAATTTAGAACTTTTTTTTGAAAAAAATAGAATATTAGAGATAATATTACGAAAGAAAATTACCTTCTATTATGAAAGTTACACTAATAAACTAAAAAAAAATTATACCTTATTGTTTTTTTTTTACATTTTTTACCGTAAGTCTTTTTTACATTTTTTTATTAAATATAATGTAAGTTAATTTTCAACCAATCTACTTTTTTATTGTTTAACCTTTTTTCTTTAGCTAGAGTTTAGGAAGAATAGAGACCCATTCAAGATTAAAATTATTTTATACTATTATTTAGTTATATATGGTGATATATCATTAAAAGAATTTAATATCTACAACAATTATTTTTTTGAACTGATCTTTATAATAATTATTATATTATGATAATCAAATTCTTTTAATTACGTAACAATTCAATAAAATTATAAAACTGGATCAAAATTGAATATAATATCAAATAGGAAACAAAAAAATCATGATTTTTTTTTTTGGTTTTGTTTCTAACATCGTTAACTATTCCAAAAAATTAGTCTTTTAATGTAAGTAAGAATACTTTGTTAAACAAAATAATAATAATAATAATAATAATAATAATAACAATATTTTTGTTTGGTACAACTACTGCATAATTATTAAAAATTGAAAAATGAATTTGGAACAAAATATAATAAACTGGGCTTTTTGACTAATAAGCCTTTATTAATAAAAATATTTATCAAATTGTCATCTTTTTCAAATTATTTATTAAATTGTCTTTATTTTAGTCACGTTGAAATTTTTTATTATTTTTTGTTTCGCGTAAGATGCGTCAGAAAAGATGGCGCATACAACTCAGATACGCCAACACGTTTGACGCATCTCACGTTGATACGCTAACACCTGTGATGTTTTCCATGTGATAATGCAACACGTGATGGTATTTACACGTTGGATGCACCACGCGCGTTGGTGTATCCACGTGAGATGGGTCAAACGTGTTGGCATTTTTCACGAGAAGAAAAACAAAATATCACGTTACATGTGCAGGACACTTAACCTATTTCACGTAGATCTACTGAGAAATGGCGTTCAGAGACACATACAATTTATATGATTATTAAAGAGTACACCATATTATTAGAAGACATCAATTACAATTAACTTATTTATAGGTTAAATATTTGTTTTTGATCTGTAAAGTAATCAATGTGAGATCTTAATGTTAGTAAGGTAAAACAACTAAATAAGATAACAAAGTAATTTTGTTCGATGTAAGACTTTATTCATTGAATTGTGCTAATACATGCACTATTGAATAATTTCTTATTTGATAAATTTCTTATAAAATTTATTGTTAGATTGAAAACTCTTATCATATAAATTTTTTTCTATTTTGCCCAAAAAGAGTAAATGAAACAAAAAAAATTTTATGGTATTAAACTTTATGAAGTTATATTGTGTTTAAATTTCTGGAAAACTAGTATAAAAAGAAAAAATTCTGGAAACCATATGCATTTTTACTCAATCATAATAAGTTATAACCTACAAAAGAACAATTTGTTTACCTTCCCAAGGGGACTGCAAGTACAGAAACAGCTACAGTAAGCCCAACTATTCAACTATGCCAATAAAAGTAGCTACTCCATTCAAACGTACCTATTATACATGTCACAAAAAATAAGTTAAAAGTTTTAACACGTGAAGTTACAGTTAAAGTCTCACATAAAAAGAAATTTATCAAATACGAAATTATTTAGTAATGAATATATTAATACAATCTAATAAATAAAGTTTCATATTGAATGAAATTATTTTGTTACTTTACTTAGTTTATTTTACTTTATTAATATTAAAGTTTTATATTGATTATTTTATAGATTAAAAATAAATATTTAATTTATAAATAAATTAATTGATACTAATATCTCTTAATAATATGGTGTATGTTTTAGTAGGCATATAAATTATATATATCTCTAAGCTTCATTTAGCAGTAGATTCACGTGAAATGAATTAAGTGTCTTACACATATAATGTATCATTTTTTTATTTTTTTTTCACGTAAAAAATATCAACATATTTGACACATCTCACGTAAATACACCAATATGCGTGGTACATCTAACATATAAATATCATCATGTGTTGTGTTATCACGTAAAAAATGCTATAAATATTAATATATCCACATCAAATATGTCATCTCTTCTGATACATTTTATATAAAATGAAAATAATAAAAAACTCGAACGTAATTAAAATATAAAAATATGAATAATTTAATAAATAATTTAAAAAAATGATAATTTAATAAAAAAAAATTTCACTAAAAACATCTTTGTCAAAAAACCTAATAAACTGTCCTAAAGGTCCAACTCGAAGCAAAGTTGGTGAGCTAAACCTGCATCCTTTGACTCATCATCATCTTCTTCCTCTGACTCTTTCTACCTTCTCTCCTCCCCAAACTCCATTCCATTCCCACTTTGTCATTCCTATAGTTTGAAAAATTCACCCTGAAAAAGCACTTCAAGAATATAGTTTCTCTTTCTCCATATTGCTCTCCAGTGTTCATTGTCCATGGCTGGAGAGCCACCCCCGTCCGAGATCCCCCTCAGGGTCAACTCTAGGAGAGGCAACAACGTGGTGCACCCAGTGGAGTTAGTCTTAGACCCACCAGGTGCAACCCCAGTTGAATACAGGGAGGTGAAGTATCACAAGAAATGGTTTCCTTGGTTGATACCATTCTTTGTTGTGGCCAATATCATTGTGTTTGTCATCGCCATGTACGTCAACAACTGCCCCAAGAACTCCATCTCATGCATTGCCCGCTTCCTGGGTCGTTTCTCCTTTCAACCTTTCAAAGAAAATCCCCTCCTGGGGCCTTCATCATTGACGTGAGTTTTGGTCCTAGGTCTTGTAATTTTGGTTTGAGTAAAACCCTATTTTCGTCCCTGACCTGTTATCAATTTAGTCCTTACAGATTAATCAATTTGATTCTTAAGGTTCAAATTCGCAATATTTTAGTCCCTCCATCCAAATAATGAAGTTGAATGATGTGCCGACTAGACTTATGGCTGTATTATAATGTTGAGGATTTGAACATTGAGCAATCACATTGATAAAATTAATCTGTAAGGGACTAAATTGATGGTGGGTGTATCTTTCAAAATATGATTTTACTCTTTTGGTTTTTGTATGTGGCATTTAAACTTATGGATTTTGATGTTATGAATGATTTTCATGAATTGATACAAAATTTAAATTATGAATTGATTGTTTCTGATTAAACAACTGGTGCTTGTTTATTGCTCAGGCTACAGAAGATGGGGGCTCTTGATGTAAACAGAGTGGTTCACAGACACCAGGGTTGGCGCCTCATCACTTGTATGTGGCTACATGCTGGGGTTTTCCATCTGTTGGCAAATATGTTGGGCATTCTAGTCATTGGAATTCGGCTTGAGCAAGAATTTGGGTTTGGTATGTGTTGCATATTCAAAATTAAGACTTTGTATATTTTTTATGTACCTTGCAATTATCAGGTTCTTTAGGAGTTAAGGCCAGTAGAAACCCTAAGATAATTGTTACAGAATAACATGTAACAGTGTCGGAAGTAAAAATTTTTGGTTTTTCTGTTAAGTGTTGTCTTCTGTGTTAAGTTTTGTACTCTTGACATGGTTTTGACTTCTGAGTAGAAAAGTAGATCGATAAAGCTAACTAGACAGTAAGAAAATCAGTACTTTATTCTGAAAAATTGTCAGCAAACACAGCCGAAGGGTAGCTCATAAGACTTCTAGTAATTGATAGTTGGTGAAAGGCTAAGACATGGTAGCCTCTACAGTCTAGACTTAAACAAAAATTTGAATCATCAACATTCAAAAATCTGATTTGAGGAATAATATTGACTGTACTGTTTATTATCTGATCTGATGAACAGAACAAAATGGCACTAAAGATAATTCCTTTTTAGTGTCTATTGGAGCTATGATTTTCTGATTTCATGTTATTATTTTCACTACCTCCAAATTCTTGACTAATTCTCGGAAAGTTGCGCTACAGTGCTTGTTGGACTGCTATTTGTCATTTCTGGATTTGGGGGGAGTTTGCTTTCTGCCCTTTTCATTCAGTCAAACATCTCTGTTGGTGCTTCTGGTGCACTTTTTGGCTTGCTGGGAGGCATGCTTTCGGAACTCATTACTAACTGGTCTATATATGATAATAAGGTTGTCGTTAAATTTCTTATATCTGGACCGAGTATCTCTAAAGGAAAGATTGTGCTTCTAAAAGCAAACTACTGACAATTAATATTTTCTTGTCATGTGCAGCTAGCAGCACTCTTCACCCTTGTGGTCATCGTTGTTATCAATCTAGCTGTGGGGATTCTCCCACATGTGGACAATTTTGCTCATATTGGAGGCTTTCTTACAGGATTTCTTCTCGGATTTGTGTTTTTGATACGTCCCCAGTTTGGATGGGTTAACCAACGATATGCTCCCCTAGAATATTCTCCAGCACGAGCCAAGCCTAAATTCAAGAAATATCAGTGCGTCTTATGGGTCCTTTCCCTGATCATTCTAATTGCTGGGTAAGCATCTGAAGTGTCACTTTTTCTAAGAACAAGTTGCTCTAGCTAAAGTATATGAAAGGGGGAGACTTGAGCATTATTAACCCTGTTGAAATATAGCATTTGACATGGACTTACCTCAAGTAGTTGGGGTAGATGCAGTTTTGGATAGAGGTTTTAGATTCAGTTTCTACTTTCTACTATACTAACAGAAAAAGACATATAAGCATAGAAGCCAAGTGATTTGCTTTAGGCAGAATCTAAAAACATATCAAACCCATCAAAATCTGCCGTTACATTTATTTGATATTCAAACTCATTTTCATGATCCTAATTACTTAGTAACAGTTTTACAATTATTTTTTAAATTAATTGTTTCTGAGACTATTAATAAGATAAATATTCATATGCTTCACAGCAGAGCTGAAGTGATATAAACAAGGAAAAGAGTGGTATGAAAAGAAAGATACTTAAAGAAAATGATAGTACTGGAGTGATATTCAGTTTTGAAAGAATAAATGCAATTTCTATGAGTCTCCGTGGGTTGGAGAGAACTCAAACTTGTGATTGCAAGTGGCACAAATGAAATGAGTTACTCGGAAATTTGGACCTATTAGCTACAAATGCTAGATCATCAGTTTCTGGCAACAAAACCATATAAGAACTCTGCAAAACAGAATACTACCAAGGAGCATAAACTGATAGTTTGTTCTTTTTTAATCTTGTAAAGTTTAGACTCTGTTAATTTCACGCATGAAAATTATGTTGCAAGACAGTGCTACTGAAAAGGTCTAGGGAACTGGCCTGAACGCCATATTAGAGTCCCCCTATAAGCATGACAATTTTTTTCTGGTTTGCACTACGTAATTGCTGCTTACAGCAGCAGAAGTGATATAGAAGAGGGAAACTTCTGAAATGTCAACAATTATAATGAGAGCAGAGTCTTAAATAATACAGAAGCCTTGGCCTAGTTCTAGTAGTTACTAGCAGAGCAGGCTTTAGCATATATATAGGATGTCTCGGAGGTACTCTACAAACTGGAGGCATGCTCTTTTAGTTAATTACAAGAGTAACTTGATTGTTCAGTTGCTCAAATAATTTTTAGATATACGAGGATTTCTCAATTGTACTTGTGAAAATTATGGCAGCTCTGACTATAATTAAGTGTTGGTCCAAGTAGATCAGGAAAGAAATCCTCAGGTGTTGTTGGAGTAATTATCTCCGTATGTGTTGTTTTTATTTGGTGCCTCTGACAATCATGCAAAAGTAAATCTCGCTACTCTAATTGTTTATTAGTACTGAGAAGATCTCCTAAACCTAGTTTAAGTTGGATGAGGACTTACCAGGCAGTGAGATAGCTAGGATCTCTTGAAACTTTTTTTTCCACAAAACAAAGCAACACAAGATTGATACAGAAACTAGATCTACCCTTTACTAATATAAGTTTGCATGTATACATGAAATTCAGTTTTGTTCATGATTGCGTTGCAATTTCTGCGTGACTGATCCATCATCTTATTTGTATCCATACTTTTATTTTCACTCATTCTGTAATTTCGAATTTTAGTTCTGTTTATGTTCAATTGTCTATGTAACAGGCTTTCTGTTGGCCTGGTTGCACTTCTCCGTGGTGTTGACGCAAATGATCACTGCTCCTGGTGCCATTATCTGTCTTGTGTCCCAACTTCAAGATGGAGCTGCGACACAGAGGCTGCATATTGTTTGGTAAGCATTTTACGTGAAAGTCTCTTCATCTGAATAATATTATCAGATCTCATGAAATTACTTTTTTTTTCACCCACTATTTTATGAATTGTTAGTTAACACATCTTTATCCCCTTTTTCCATGTATTATTATAGTCTCAATACTGTATACCTTCTCTTGTTTGAAGAATATTAATAAATACCATGATATTTTTTCACTCCCTGATTTTACATTTATAGGTTTGTAGCACTTAAGGAAATCTTTAACCACTTTCTTCTTGTATCATAAACTCTAAACAATTTGTTAATCTCCAACAATAAAAAAACATATAGGTATTACCATTAGCTAGACCAATGTTTTCATTACACATTACTTTTTGATGTTCAAAGATGCCTTCTACTTAATGTCAACCATTTAAAAATTTCATTTTTTTGTTCTTAATGCCTGATATTAATGTTGTTGTGAATTGTGATTCTGTGTTTTTCCTTTTTGTTTTGGTCTGGATATTAATGTTGTTGAAATACCATAACTGCAGTCAAACCAGCTTGGCAACCAGCTGAACGTAACATGCTCAAGCAATGGTAAATCCAGTATATACCACGTTCAAGATCCAACCACTTCCCAGATCCAGCAATTGTGTACTGAGCTTTGTACTTGAGTTATGAAAAAAAGAGGTGATCGTTGGAATGAGATGTTCATTTGTTCATATTAGTGTTTCAGGCTCTCATGAAACACTATAGTGCTATTTAGTTCATACCTTCTGCCTTATTCAGGATAAGAAAGATACATTTTACCTTATTGTTTTGTATATCTCCTTTTGTGTATATAATATTGATTGATTTGCATTTTTTTTTTTGTGGCTACCTATTGTGTGCTCATGATCAAAGTTACACTTACAGCTGATTTGTCTTATAAAAAATTGGATTCAGATTGCTTTGATGTGGATCCACTTGATTGGATTTCATTTCCTTTATGTGAAAAAAAATTTCTCAGATGTATTAATCCCAAAATTTCATGACATATCAAAATATATAAAGAGTTTTATGATTACTTTAAAAAAAGTGTCGATAAGAAAGTCATTATTGAAATCTTTAATGGGGTAACTGTACGTGTTAAAGTAAATAGGAATATGGGTCTCTCTTTGTATATATAAAATAATTAAAATGAGTTAAATTTACTTACTATGGTAAACTCATACAAGATTCATAAAACAAAATTCATATATGAGCAGTGTTCTAATAACAATAAGTTCATTAACAATATTGATCACAATTTGGGTTAAACAAAATGTTTTAATAATTTTAACATCTAATTAATCTGAGTTTTATAAAATTATAATATGAATTATGTTAGTCTATAAAAAGATTCTAACATTCTCTCTAAGAGTGTCTAACAAGTTGGGTCAACCTATGAACTCACGAGTTTTGACTCAACTCAATTCATAAAATGTGAGTTGGGTTGGGTCCGCGGGTTGGGTTGGGTTGAAAAACACTTCAACCCATAAGGTACGGGTTGAGTGATGAGTTTGGAAAGTTTCGACACACTCAAACCCAACCTACCCAAGTAAGTTTTTTTTTTTTTTTGGGTAAAAGTCATTTAGCCATAATGACAATTTATGTTATTTTTCACATGACTTTTCTATACAGTCAGTTAAGTTTAAGTATAGATATTATAGTCACATTGAGAATGTGACTAAAAAAATAATGATTAGAAACTCATAAAGTGTCTAACAGACCAATGCGATAAAAATCTAACTAATTGCTTTGATGACAAAGAGTATCATGAGAAAATTGAAAACTGAGTAAATGATTATGTCAATCCATATTCTATATGTGATGACATTGACTTTAATTAGTTAATGTGATTTGTTATTTATAACTTTTAAGACATGTTATTTTGCTTTAGTTTATTTTAAATTTATTTTAGCTTAGTAAGACTTATTAAGTTTATTTATAGTATTGACTCATGTCCTTGAGAACAAATTCTCTAGAATAATTAAAAGAACACAATAAACATAAAATTAGAATTGTTGATTGTATATATTTATGTTTATAAATCAATTAAAGGGAATAAATAACTTAAACAAAATAATATGCTTGTTTTACTAACATTTCATAACTGGATAAATGATCTTAGAAGATATTCTTTACTTACTAGGAAAATTTACATGTTAATAAACCTATAATGCATTTCAAAAAAGTTAGAGAACAAAAGCAGGTTAGAGGAAGTTTTCTTACAAGTATTTGAACTATAAATAACTTTGTTTAGATTATTCCAGACTTTGTAAGACTTGTTAGTTGGTAATTTGTTATGTACTTATTGACTTATGGTGTTTATTTTATTTGAGATTGAGACCTATCATGTTTGAGTAAGGTTGGTTGAGACTTATAGTGTTAATTTGGTATATCGAAACCTTTTATGTTTGAGATTGAGACTTATGGTATTGATTTGTTAGATTGAGACTTATTATGCTTGAGATTGAGACTTGTAGTGTTAATTTGTTAGATTTTGTATTTTGATTCTTTTTTACTTAGATTTTTTTTTTTAAAAAAAAAACATGTCGAACTCATGAGTTCGACCTAACCTAACCCACTCTTAAGTGGGTCAGGTTAGGTCGAGTTGAGCGAAAAAATCTCTTAGACCCAATCCAACCCAACTCACTATTCTGGTGAGTGGGTCGAGTTCAAAAACGTCGTTGAACCAACCCAACCCACCCAGCGGACACCCCTAGTTCTCCCACTTAGACGACATATTTCATATTACATTATTTCAATAAGAAAACAATTCTTCATATTAATTAAACAATATGTAGCTACAACATGATGTCAAAATCGAAATAGCACTCTCAAGAACAGGTCCAAAATGAGACTACAAGTATCTCAACAATGCAGAAAATCATATTTGAAGGAGTACTTATATCATACATGCAAGAAACTCATATCTCGATGACCCAACAAAATGTGGTATATGGGTAATGGGAAAGCACATCCAAAATTGCATGTCGATATGTGATCAAAGTGCATTTTCCAACAAAATGACCCCAAACATCCACCCAAGATGCTTTTTGAGATTTAACAAACATCTCAACACAATAACAAAATAAGACTGAGTCTAAAATGTCTCCATAATATGTCATAATAAGAACAAATGATACTGCACAGATAATAATAATAACAATATTATATGGTGACGACAATAATAACAACATAATTGTTTAAGGTCTCGAGACATAATCACAAAATGAGGTCAAAATAAAATTACAGAATAAACTCTAACTAACCCAAAACATCAAAAGACCTCATTATACTTATATGGGTCATATGATCAACAAAACTTTGATAGCTAGACCTTTGGTTAGGGGATATGTAACCATAAGTTATATAGGAATATACTCAACATGAGTTTGAAACTCCTGAATCTTCTTTCTAACAAACATATACTTTGTGTCAAAAGTTTTGAGTGCTTAAAGCTCTTATTGATTTAAGAGAAGCACACTACGACAAAATTATCACAATAGATAGTAAGAAGCCCGAAAATACTCTCCACAACATGAAATTCAGTAATCAAATTTTTAACCATACCGCTTGATGCGTAGCCTCATAACAAGCTATATACTTTGCCTCCATAGTGGAAGTAGCTGTAAGTGTCTATTTAACACTCTTCTAAGAAATAACTACTACTCCTAACATAAAGATATATACCTTGATGTGGACTTGTGGTCACTTGAGCAACCACTATAATCAAAATTAGAATAGTCAATCACCTTAAGGTGATCCAACCTCATATAAGTTGACATATGATCTTTAGTACCATTAATATACCTCATGATTTGGTTTGTAACCTACCAATTAGCCACACTAGGTTTGCTCAAGCATCTCCTAAGTACACTAACAACGAAAACAATATCAAGACGTGTACAAACTTGAGCATACATAAGACTGCTAACAACAAAAGCATATGAGACCTTTTCCATTTCAACATCATCTTTATCATTTTGAGGACACTGAGTATTAAAGAGTCTTTCACCCTTTAAAATAGGTGTATCACAAGGATTACAAAATTTAATATTAAATCTATTCAAAATCTTTTCAATATAAGCTTTTTGAGACAAGTCAAAATACGACAAGATCTGTCACGGTGAATTTCAATGCCTAGTACAAAAGAGGCATCGCCAACATCTTTTATATCAAAATGTGTTGTCAACATTTGCTTAGTTTCATTTAGAAAATCAACATCATTACTAGCCAACAATATATCATTGATATATAAAACAAGAATGATGAATTTGCTCTCACTAAACTTCAGATAAATGCATTGATCAACGATATTTTCTTTAAAGCCAAGAGAGCCAACAACATAATCAAATTTCAAGTACCAACCATTTTCAATAAAACCATCAGGTTGATCCATATACACATCCTCATACAAAGCACCATTTAGGAAGGCAGTCTTAGCATCCATTTGATGAAGCTCCAAATCAAAATGAGCAATCAATGTCATCATAACACGAAAAGAGTCTTTAGTGGAGAGTAGTGAGAAAGTCTCCTTATAATCAATGTCTTACCTATAATTATATCCCTTAACAACAAGTCTGATCTTATACCTCTCAATTTCACCTTTAGCATCATATTTGGTCTTAAAGACCCATTTGCAACTAATAGTTTTACAACTAGTAGGTAACTCCACTAATTCCCAAACATTATTCTTTCTCATGGAAGCCAACTCATCCTCCATAGCCACTAGCCATTGTGCACTATCAGGATTGACCATGGCCTCTTGAAAGGAAATAAGATCAGAATCCTCAACTGAATTAAACTCATACTCTTGCAGGTACACAACATAATCCCTAAATTTAGTAGACTCAGTAGATATAAAAACCTGCTTAGATCTTCTCAATGGAGTCACAACAACATTTGGATTCTATACATTATTTTTGACTTGTTGAGGGATATCGACATTATCAACATGATCAACAACATCATCATTATGGATCAAAGGAGATGACATTATCCCTAGAAAGGGAACAACAACAATAATAATAACAACATGCTCTTCTCTAAAATCAATAATACGCGGCTCCTGAGTTCCACATTACTCTAAGTTCCCTTCAAAATAGACAACCCGATCAGATTCAATAACTCTAGTAGTATGTGAAGGATAATAGAACCTAAAATCCCTTGAGCCAACACAATAACTAATGAAGAAACTACTAATAGTTTTAGGATCAAGCTTCTTTAAATGTGGGTTATAAGGCCTCACCTCTGCCCCACAACCCCAAACATGAAAATGCCTCAAGGTAAGCCATTTTCCTGTCATAAGCTCATATAAAGTCTTCAACACAAACTTACTTGGCACATGATTCAATATATAAGTAGTAGTTTTCAAGGCATCTCCTAACAAGAATTATGGAAGAGTAGAATGACTAAGCATACATCTCACCATATCCAAAAGAGTACGGTTTCACCTTTCTGCAATTCCATTTTGTTGTGGAGTGCCAGACATGGTGTATTATGCCGCAATACCATAGTCCTATAAGAACTTAGCAAAAGGTCCAGAATTTCTACTAGTTTCATCATACCTATCATAGTACTCACCATTCCTCTTAGTAACTCCACTCCTCCTGGCTCCAACTATAAGTCTCCTTTTTATACAATCAACACAAGTATAAAAAACAGAGAAGTTCATATCATGAAGAATACTCTTCTTAATCAACCTCTCCATTCTCTCCTTAGAGATGTGTCCTAAATTTTGTGCCACAACATAAAAGAGTTTTTAGCAACTCTACTATGCTTGTTCCGAATAATATTATTGATATCTAAACGTCTTTAGATCAACAGAAATGTGTCAATATTTAACATATAAAGGCCATTAGATGAAACTCCACAAATAACCAGAATGAAATTATAAGGTAGGGAAACTCTCTTATCACTAAATAGACATAAGAGTGCAACTATCCAAAATAGAAACAAAAAACAAGTTCCTTCTTATAGAGGACACATAGCTGGCGCTTTTTAAACCTAAAGAATATCCAATATACAAATTCAAGGAAATAACACCTATATACTCTACTTTGACACTAAATATATTTCCTACTGTGATCATCAACTCTACTTCACTTGGCTTTCACCTATTTTTGAACTCCAATAATGAGCTTGTAACGTGAGTAGTTGCACCAATATCTAACCAACAAGTGTTAGAAGGAACATTAATAAAATTGGATTCAAAATACATTAGAGCCAGGAGTTCAACTTCTTTATCCTTAATCCAATTATTAAACTCCATACAATTAGCTCGTTTGAGCCAATCTGTAAATTTCGTAATGCGTTCATGATCACCATTTACACCATCTTACTTAGTCTTGGTCAACACAGAGAGGTCATAAGCCCTTCTAAATGTATCAATAGCCTTAAAAATTGGTTGACATTATCTGCTTCATGAAAACTCTCCTTAATGGCTTTGTCCATGCTATACTTTATGGTCATGATATGAACTTTATTTGAATGATCACACCTTTCATATTTCACCCCAATCGCAGTGGAAAACATATCTATGGGCTTCAAGGCTCATCCACAACGAGAGCAACATCAATAACAAAGATTGCCAAAAATAAACTCATTGACTCAACTCAGTCCTCATAATTGGTCCCACACAACTTTGTCAAAACATTTATTTTCATAAGCAAAACTGAATCAATATTTTAAAGGGAGATTTTCTTGTCGAGTATTTCAATAAACAAGATGGGCAACAACCATAATGGAGCTTTCCCATGCAATTGCAATCCCACCTAAGGGTCCTGAATTACAACACATGAGTAGACTCCCACAGACTTCAAAATCATGTTCCTAAAGCTAGTACCGAGAGGATATTGAGAACTCTAAGGGCAAAACCTTAATGCCTTTAACAAAACATCAGGAATTACATTAACAAAGACAAACTGATAGGGTAAGTGCAGTATCAACATAATCCCTAATGCCACAAAAAATAATATTTTATCAATAAAATAACACCTTGCCACAATTGGTCTAGTGAAGGTGAGCTCACAATCATGCAAAGTGTAAAAAAAAAATCACTTAACAAATCATTAAGAATTACATTAATAAGGCAAACCGAAAAGGTAAGCGCATTATTAACATAATCCCTAATGTCATATTATTAACAAAATATCAACAAAATGACACCTCAACATAATTGGTCTCACGAAGACGAGCTCACCATCATGCAAAGTATCCTAAAATTAGGGGTGTAAGTGGGTGGTTTGGTTCGGGTTTTGAGGAAAAATAAATCCGAACCAATCAAAATCAATTGGTTCAGTTTGGTTCGATTTTCATGTTTTTTGATAGTCAAATCCCAACCGAACCGAATCAAACATCTATGGTTTGGTTTGGTTGGGTGATCGGATTGACTATTATTTTTTTTAACGCAAAAATTAGCTAAACAACTATACATGTAATACAGAAAAGTACACATAATGTATCTAAAAGTTCAAATAATATTAGAATATAGACTAACATTTGCTCTTCCATCAAGCAATGAACATTCAATTTCAAGTTGAGTCACACGATCATTGGTCTTTGAAATTTCCTGTTTATATCAAATCCAAAATGCTAAAATAGTGAGAAAAGAAAACTTCCTAGTAGGCGATAGAAAAATAACACTATTAGTTAAATATATTCCTTAATAAGCACTTGTTTATATAATCACACAACTTTTTATTTATTGACATCTATAGACATTTTCAAAACTAATATAACACACAAAGCAAAATGCCTAATAAAATTAATGTAATCCAATTTCTATAAATGTATCATACTAACAGGGTAACAATTAATAGAAAATCTTGGTAAAAAAAATAAAAAATGCATATGTCTAATGTCTCTGTACGTACAAAGTGGTTTGGTTCGGGTGGTTCTTCAGATTTGAAATTCTCAATCTGAGAATCGAACCAATTAAGCTCTCATTGATTCGGATTTTACCCGAACCAATCAAAATACCCAAACTAAACCAAACCAACTTAATTGGTTCAATTCAGATTGGTCGGATTGGTCGGATTATCTGAACCAATTGACACCCCTACCTAAAACAGTACCACAATACTTAAAACATCAACTCTCAAAATCAAATCGCATAAATAACAATAAAATAAATAGTTTTCAAAACATTACATATTAATTTATGCACAAAATAACAATGAAAATTATTTTAATGACCAAACAACATCAACGCTGAGAGTGCACAATATATATATCATGTCCAAAAACATCATAATAATGCACAAAAATTGCCAGAGGCAAAAGAGGATAGTACTATATATTTTTAATAATTTTAATATTTAGAAATTTAGGAATAAATAATAAATAGGCATTAAAAAATAAATAAAATTCACCAAAAAATAAATCAGAGCACGTGGAGAACAAAGCAAAAGACAAAATTGAAAAATCAATTTTTTTATAGATCACACTCTCCTGCACTTTCTAAGACTGTGAGTGGGCATGAGCGTGGGTAGATCACCACCTTCTTCCTTACCTGTTTGATTGAATTCAGGTCATTTTACCCGGTTTTGACCAAGTTTATGGTGTGATGGGTTTTCTGCGATATCTCTCTCATTTGACATCAGTTTGATGCGATTCTTGTGTCGTTGGATTTCTGAATTTCAGTATATACTAAACCCCTTGAAATTTTTTGAAAATTTCGCATGAAATTTTTTGGCTTTTGATCGAAAATGTGAGTACAAAAATATGAGTTCAAACGCGATATTTTAGCAATTTCTCTGTCGTTTCTCAAAGAAAATCAATCATTCATGTGTCATAAAACTCAGAAAATTGAGATATATAAACCCCTAAGTCAATTTCAGAATTAATTCACAAATTTTTTGGGTTGTTCAAACCTAATCCGTTATAGCTTCATGGGCTTTCTATTACGAAATTCTCACTATTTTCACAACCATTTGACACGATTCTTGTGTTTATGAAAACAAAATTTAGGGATTTTTAATAACCCTAAATCAATTTCTTGAATTGATAATCAAAAGAAAAAGCGAATAATAAAATTTAAACATTTTAGGATTACATGAGTTTGAGCAAAATTCTTTGTGAATTCATAATATTATAATGCAATATACATATTTTTAGACTCAGGATAACCTAATCTACAAAAGCCCTCATCCAATTTTAAAAAAAACTAATCATAAAAAATTGAATTGAACATCACATACGTTTGGATTTCAGGTTTCTTCAATTTTAAACCTCATACAATTTTTAGGTAAAACAAAAAATTGATAGTCATAATTAGGATTAAAACCGCTCTGATACCAAATGAAAGAAAATTTCCTGAATATATTAATCCTAAAAATTCATGACATATCAAAATATGTAAAGAGTTTTAGGGTTACCTTGAAAAAAAGGCCGATAAGAAAGTCATTGTTGAACCCATAAAATCAATCTCGATGAGGGAGAGATATTATTCTTTTCCCACAGTAGTCGCTCATGCGTCAATATCAATGAGACAATTGTACACACTAGAGTGGCTATAAATAGGGACCTCTCCCTGTATATATAGAATAACTAAAATGAGTTAAACCTACCCACTATGGTAAACTCATATACATGACCTATAAAACAAAACACATATATAAGCAGTGCTTTAACAACAATAGGCACATTAACAACACTGATCACAATTTGGGCTAAACAAAATGTTCTAATAATTTTGACATTCAATTAATCCGAGTTTTATAAAATTATAATATGATTTATGTTAGTCCATAAAAAAATAATAACATTATGAAATTATCCTAAGTTCAAATGGTTTAAATGATCTGTTTTGTGCACTAATCTTTTCCATAAACTTCTTTACCTTTGATGCAACTAGCTAATTTAAGACATAATTTGCTCGTAATCCAAAAAAAAAAAATCATGAATCATGTAGATGTCTTACAAGTTTGTGTGATTATAACTACAAAGATTTTAAAATTATTTGCATATACTATAATAATTTAAGAAATGCATGACTTCCCCTCTTGTCTGCAACCTTTGTTAGCACTTTGGTCGCATGAGGAAACTACTCAAAAAACACTAATTTGTTTATCAATATCATATGGAAAAAATATTTCAAATTGATAGATAAATCCTTAAAAGGATAAATTAATATGTAAATGACTGCATTATCGTAGGTGAAATTTTTAACTTCACTAATTCTAAAAAGTAGGAATGAAATGAAGAAGTTGGTGTAAAGAGGACTATTTTAAGTAAGAAAACTACTTCCAGAAAAACTGAAAGTTCTTTGGTGGCTATAATAGAGCTAGACCAGAAAATAAGAAGAAAGATAACAAATTTACCAGAAAACTCTCCCCTCTGTATCAAAATCAGAGGGAGAAAGAAATAATTGAGGAATACAAGAATCAAACAGAAATGGCAAATACAAGCTAGAATGTGAATACACACTCTCCAAGGACATTCAAGAGGTCCTTACTCTCCCAATTTCCACCTTACAATTATGTAACAGGTTAGCCTCCTCCTATAGGACCCCCTTCTTTATTTATAACTACTCACCACTTCCCCCTCCTAATAGACTTAACCAACTAACCAACTAACAAAATAATTGCCACTAGTAACTGAATAGCCACGCAAACAACAAAATAACCATCTGGCTAATTTTGATCTCCTACTACTTGTTTATTCCTCCTAGTGTACACCCTCTAAAAATTAGAGGTTTACAAATAATACTCTCCCCAAAGACTTCTACCTTGTACTAAAGGGGAAAGGAAGAAATTGCTCCTGAATGGTTGACAGTAACTCCCACAAATTCTCACAATCTAGAAGGCCTGACCACTTAATGAGGATTTCTTGGTCACCTGCAACATTCCTTCAGACTTCGAGAACCTGATCTGATTGTACCTGTAATTCCAATTCATTAGACAACATAAGAGGTAACGACTGGGATGTTTGCTATACAGAAATAACTTTCTTTAACATAGAAACATGGAAAACTGGATGGATTGTGTTGTTAGTAAGAAGATCTAACCAATAGGCAACTTCTCCAGTTCTTTCTGTAATCCAGTAGGGTCCATAAAATATAGGACTCAACTTCTCATTGACCTTTTTAGTTAGGGATCTAAGTCTATATGCTTAAAGCTTCAAGTAGACCCAATCTCTAATTTGAAGCACCACCTATCTTCGGTGTTTGTAAGCCTTTATCTTCATTCTGTTTTGTGCTTTCAGTAAATTCTCTCGTAACTCCTCCAACTTCAGATCTCTCTCCTTAGTCAACAAATTTACTTCTTCCACTGTTGATGGAAATGTGTTTCCTCTGAACAACAATGGAGGGTCCCTGCCATACAATGTTTTAAAAAGAGTGGTTTTCATAGAATTGTTATAGTTGGTATTAAACCAATATTCAGCCCAACTTAACCACCGAGGCCACTGTTTAGGCTTCGTTCCAAAAAAACTGATAACTCTAGGAAATGTAGTTATTTGTGTCCTATTTATGTGCTTTGTTGATAAGCTTAGTCCTATTAAGTAAGCATATTTGGAAGATTTTAGGCTTGATAATTGTCAAATTCAATTTGGATATCTTCCTATATGATCTTGAGCAAATTGCGTATATTCTTTAAGTGATTGAGTACATTTGTAACTATTATGAACTTGGTGATTTCTCTATTGTAGGAAGAGCTATAAACAAGCAGATTGGTGGAAGATTTGGACTAACTTTGGATGCAAAAAGCCAAGAGGAAGCCAAGTGTGAAGTTCAACATCTTACGCCGCAGCGTAGGCATGACAATGTCACGGCGTGGTGCATCCCCTGTATCAGATAGAGAGCTAAGAAACTTGCACTCCGCGGTGTAGACTTGTTAATGCCACGGCGTGGTGACCTAATTTGTACACGCGCCACAGCGTAAGGTGTTTAATGCCGCGGCTTGAACCAGATTTCAGGGCCTATATATACTATTTTGTTAGATTTCTTAAAAGAGGCTTGTTTTTAGGTTAGAAAGCTATGGCTAGGAAATCATTTCTGGGTTGAGAGGAGGCTACAAGAGCCAAGGTTGGAGACCATCTTCTTCATGGAAGGAGATTCAAGCATCAAAGATCATATTTATGAGCTTCATTCCTTCTCCTTTTGTTTTCTTATCTTCTCTATATCATGAACATGTATTTTGTGATTCTGATTTCATGTTCAATGAGTAGCTAGGCTATATTTAGGCATTACTTTGAATCCTTGGATGAATATTAATGATTTAGTACTTCTTTGAGTTTATATTGATGTTTGGCTTTGTTCTTCCATACATATGCTTAATGCTTGCTCTTGATTGGCCATCAATGGCATGATCTTAGTTGTAAATGCCGTAGTGTGTGGTCTAAATTTTTCTAGAATTGCTCAGTTTTACATATGTTTAATACTTTTAATTATGCAATTCTGACTTCTTTAAATTCCTTTTCAAGTCCACCATGGCTCCTAAAAGACAAAGAGGATCCAGCAGCCAGCAAAACAAGGAGCCATCTCCCCCTCAGGGGTTTGATGAGACAAGGTTCATTTCGATAGCTGCTGCCTAGAAATACATGACGCTCATCACCAAATCAGTGATAGTAGAGCGGGGCTTTTCCTTCAAGGAGGCTATTCATCACAACATAGAGAGGACCATCCTCCAGCTTCAGTGGAGGAAGTTTGCTAAACATCTCGAGGCAGCGGTACTTCTAGTAGTTCGCTAGTTCTATGCGAACATTGCTTTTGCAGCCCTGGGGACCACTTCTATGAGAGTATGTGGGCGTCCCATCTCTTACTCCGCAGTAGTCATCAGGGCAGCATTGAGCCTACCCCCTTCCCCGGAGATCTGCGAGTACACCACCTTCCTTAGCTGGGAGCTGGGGGAGGGTATTGCCGTTAATGTTGTCACTACCATGATTTGCACCCAGTAATCTCAGCTAGTGTAATGGACTCTTAGTGTGCAGACTGACTGTCGACAATTCTTTGTTAGGTCTTGCCCCACCCCAGAGGCCATGGCCTAGTTTCATTCCATCTCGATGAGGATCCTCCCATCAAATAACTTATCTGAGATGACCCACGACAAGGCAATTTTGATTTATGCTATTCTTGAGCACCACTATATTGACGTCGCTCGGATTATTATGTAGCTGATTAGGAGGTTTGCAAGGGAGGGTAGAAGCCTCTTCTTCCCCTTGCTTATTTACACGCTTTATCGAAGGCAGTTTGTACAAACAGGGCCTCATGAGGAGAAGACTGACATGAAACAACCTCTTAATAATTATTTCATTGAGAGGTTCAGAGCAACCCCTGGAGATCCAGCTGACCCACTAGCCCCAGCAGATCCACCAGCTCCAACAACCATACCACCTAGACATAGACAAGTTCAAGGAGAGCTCAAGGTAGCCCCTGTACCAGATGTTGATTGGAGAGCCTAGATAGAGGCTTAGATGACCCGATTGATGGCCTTGTAGACGTGCCACTACCAGCACACCATTGCTACCTAACGGTGGATGGTAAAGAAACTGGCATTCCCTATGGACGATTTCCCAGTCCTAGAGTTCCCACCTAAGGTGGTGGCTGATCCTCCCCCATAACAGGATCCCAGGGAGCGGGCAATGCTGAGCCCATGCCAACAGAGGAGGATGCTCACGATGAGGACGACGACTTCTAGCTCACCTTGCATTCAAGGGCATTTCTCTTTCATTGTATTTATTTCATATTTTGTATACAATAGGGACACTGTTTCCCATAAGTTTGGGGGGGCATTATAGCATGTTGTGGGATTGTATGTGTTAAATATTAAGAAGCATGTTATAATGTTAAAATTTTTTGTGATAAATGGATATTAGTATATTTGATCATGCTTATATTGGGTATTTTGGTTAATTATGTTGTGAGTATATAGCTTTTATGTTTTTAATGTCCATAAGCCTAATGAATGCATGTTTTGAATATTCAACAAAAATGCAAAATTTGTTAAAATGTGCCAATTGTTAATGTAGTTTGGTTGTCCGATATTATTGCTTGCAAAGTGACCGTTTTCAGCGAAACCATATGCGATCATGAAGCATGTGAAACAATCTAGTCGTTCTTTATGTATGATTTACATCCCGCTTAGATGCACGTGTAACTTTGAACATAATAAGAGTGTATGTCTAGAGAAAGTTTATGGATGTACATGTAGAGTTTCGATTATCCTAGAAGTTATTTTTAAACTCTCTTGAGGTGAAATCCTAGATTATACATGATTGAGGAAATGATTAGGGTATTGTTTGGACTGATTAAGCCTTTCAAGCTTAACCTGACATGATTATATCTTTAGGTCCCCTTTTTGAAGCATATTAAATGTTGGCCTTATATATTTTTCATTACCATTGTATTCATTATCTTGTTAACCATTATAATGCATGTGAAAGCATTGCATTTTCTTCCTACCATCAATGTTTGTTGAGTACATAATATGTTATTTTTTGAAGTGAGTTCAGTGATTAAGAATATTAATATCTTCAATATAAAATGAGCCTGAAGGAACCAAATGCAGTAAAAGAAAAAGAAAAACATTACTTTGTATAAGAGAAAAAGATAAAAGAGACAAGCAAAGCAAATAAAAGAAAAAAGAAAAGTTAAATACGAAAAGCATGGCATAGTTCTGGCGAGTTTTATTCTTTCACTGTTAAATACCCTGATAGTTTCACATGATCTCAAGCCTTGAAATAGCATGTTTATATTTTTCAATGTTTGTATGTATCCTTTCCACTTTTGTTCTTACGCCCATTACCATTGGCCTAACATTACAAGCTGTTAAAGTCCCTTTTGATCCTCAGTTGTGTATGATTTACATTAGTGGAGAGAGAGTTTAGATTCAATTTTGTGGATTATATGATTCAAACACATGTATGCTCATAAACTTATTCGGTTGTGTATGATTTGAATAGGAGAAGTTTATCTTGCATGTTTGTGGAAAATGTAGATTTGCATGAAAGGATGCCTTGATTGTTAACATGTTTAGGATTGTGTATGTGTGGAGCTGATTGTGAGATATTTGCATTCATTAAGGACTACTGCAATCATCCTACACTAGTTAGGGTAAATTGAAAAATTGAAATTATAATATTTGTTGAATGTCTATTGCACCATTTGTTGTTAAGCAAGTTTACTTGATCCTACTTTGTTTTACTCGAGGACTAGCAAAAACCTAAGTTTGGGGGTGCGATAACTCCAGGAAATGCAGTTATTTGTATCCTATCTCTGTGCTTTGTTGATAAGCTTAGTCCTATTTAGTAAGCATATTTAGAAGATTTCAGGCTTGATAATTGTCAAATTCAATTTGGATATCTTCTTATATAATATTGAGTAAATTGCGTATATTCTTTAAATGATTGTGTATATTCATTCAATTGGCTTGGGTGAGATGATTTGCTAATGGGATAGACATATACCTTTTAGCCATGCATATCAAGTATTTGAGAATAGATTTTAATGAGTGGAGTTTGCGCTAGTTCTCATGGAAACATAGTGAATTAGGTAAATGAAGCATAATTGATTAACCTAGACATAGGCTTTTAACTAAAGTAGATTCTCAAGCTAATTTAACTCATTCATAGATGTTGCGTAGAGGGGTTGCATGTTATTAATTGAAGTAGGAGGTGAAGAAAGATTCCCTAATCTCTAACCATTATCTTTAAATTTCATTTATTACTTTTCAGTCTTTAGATTAGTTTTAATGCATTTTTACCTAATTTTATATGTTCTTGAATATAAATACTTAAGATTTGTTGATACTCAGTATTAGAAAGCCAACATCCTTGTGGGAATGAATCTTATTCTTCATTGTATTACTTGAATGACCCGTGCACTTATGGTAAGCAAAAGGGTGAACAAAAACATCTTAAGTAATTTTGCCACATGTAAACATACTACCTCCTTAATGAATAATTCTACCACCTCTTTAGCTGAGAAAGGATGAGACATAGCCACAAAGTAAGTATATTTAGTGAGCCTATCAACCACCACCAAGATAATGTCCTTTCCTTGAGCTTTAGACAGTCCCCCAATAAAATCCATTGAAATATCAGGCCAGGTCTGAGTAAGGATAGGTACTGGCTATAAAAGACCCCCCAAAGACAAGGTTTGATATTTGTTCCGTTGACACACATCACAAGTAGAAACAAACCTCTGAATATCCCCCATGCATTCCATCGCAATAGACTAAATTAGCATTCCTTTTATATATCCAGAAGAAACCAGAATGACCTCCTAAAGAAGAGTTGTGAAACTCATACAGAATCAGAGGAATTCTGGTGGTTTGCTTAGGTAAAACCAATCTTCCTTCAAACAAAAGTCTTCCCCCTACCAACTGATACCCTGGGTGAGAGCCTAAATTATGAATAAGGTCCTACATAATGGATTTCATATTGTCATCAGCTTATAACTTCTTATCCAAGGTGTCTATGTCACTAAAATGCACTATAGACAAATCAGCAAAAATCATCTTCCTGTTGAGAGCATCAACCATCTTATTAGCACAACCAGGTTTATTCCTGAACTCAAAGTCAAACCCCAGCAACTTAGAAGTCCATTTATATTGTTCTTCACCCATTAAACGTTGTTCTGCAAGGAATTTCAGACTGCGCTGATCAGTGTATATGATAAATGGTCTGCCCAATAAGTAGTGTCGCCATTTTTGGACTGCCAAAACAATAGCCACACCTTCCATTTCATATAGTGATTTCAGTTGTGCCCTTTCTGATAAACCTTGGCTAAAATAAGCTATAGGTCTGCCGTCTTGAAGTAAAACATCCCTCAATCCTTTACTTGAAGCATCAGTTTCCAAGACAAAAGTTTTGGAAAATTTTGATACTGCTAAAATAGGGAGGGTAGTCATAACCACCCTTAACGTGTCAAATGCCGCCTGTGCCTCTTGACTCCATTGAAAACGGTCTATTTTGAGCAACTCAATCAAAGGTTTTATGATTTGGCCATAACCTTTAACAAACTTCCTATAGTAACCGGTCAATCCCAAAAAGCCTCTTAGCCCTTTAACATCTGTAAGAACCTGCCACTCTAGCAACTCCTCAATTTTTTTAGGGTCTGCTGCAACCCCATGACCAGAAATGACATGCCCCAAATAGACCGTTAAAGGGCTAGTTATGCTCTGATTACTGTACACTATTCAGGTTTCAGACACAAAACTCGTGTTCTGTCTTCCAAGCCCAATTAGCTCTACTAGATGTCTGATTGAGACTTTGAGCTCTTCATCAAAGTTGTAGAGCTCTCTTTTATCTTTCCTACAAGGTAAAAGTCATAATTATCAGATATTTAGAACTCAAGATATGACCGAAATACAGAAATAGTGTAAGACCAAAATAGTGCTGAAAAAATCAATTAAGTCCAATTTGAGTCCAAACTTACAAAACATAACTAGGCTTAATCAATTAAGTACATGGAGAGTGTAAATGACTAAAAATGAGGGTTTATTAATGTATAAAATATGTGATCATCAAATTCCCCCACACTTAGCTTTTTGCACTCTTGGGCAAAACACATGGAACCAAAGTTAGGAGACAAAGAAAAATGACACAGACTCAAAAGCTAAAAACTCTAAAGGACTCGATGAAGCAAGAAGAGCAACAAGAAATTCAAGGGATCAAAGCATAAATGAGGTAACATTTCTTCACATCTCAAACTAACAAGCAAGGAAACTTCAGTTGAAAAGAATGAATCAAGAATGATAGATCCACACAGAATTCACTCTCAATCTCTCAAGTGTTTAAAAGGTAAGTATTTCACTCTATTCAACCCATGAACAATTGCACTACCATAAGCTTGCTTATCTTCTACTTCTCCGCTACTCAAAACATATGCATACAAAAATCAAGAGGACTTTATTCAAGGTTGTAATGGGGTCATGGTAAAGGAGAGGAGATAATATGGATATGAAAAGATAAATACTAAAGAGAATAAAAGAGCATTATGGTATAGTTAGAGTGGAGAAAATGTTTGAGAACATTCATCATAAAGGACAATCACCAATATTTGACTAATATTTTGTTGAAGATCAATCCCAAATTAGTGAATTGAATTCATTGTTAGACTTGAACATTCTCCTTTTCTTCCTATTGTTTCCAAGAATCCACCTTTATTCTGATAATCCTTTGATTGCAACGGTGGTCATTTTTTTTTTATCATTTTGCACATACGCCCCCATACTTATTCAAGAACAAGGTCAATGCTCTCTTATTCCCTAAAGTTGGTTAAAAACATGTTTTTTTTTCTTTTTTTTGAAGGTACGAAATGAGCTAAAAACAAGGAATGGTCAAATAAGTTCAAAGGGGTTACACAATGGAAAATATACAAGGATGACTATTTGGTCAAAGTAGTTATTTCAAAATGCCTCAATCATATTAATGTATGCATGTGAAAATGTAGCCTCAAAAAGAATCAAAGCAAGTTCTAGAGTGACAATTCCATGAGTGAAAATCATACAAGAAGGAAGAGAATGGTACAAATATTCAATCTATTCATCAATAGGCTCAAAATCTCACAAGGCATATTTCTATCATTCTCAATCCTTCATATCAACATTCATATCCAAGCTTGTGATTTTTAAGAAAGAAGACAATTTATGCTCAGATCCAAGAATCCATTTGCTACTTCTACACAAAATAATTTTTTCCTCAACTAAGATGCGTCTCAAGAGTAATAAATTGTTTCCAAAATTTACTCCTTACTCTGCCATCCTTAATTGGTTTTACTACAAATAGATTTCTGACAGTCATCTCACTAAATATACTTCCCAATTTAAATGCGTCTCAGGAGTGAAATTACTTCTTACTCTGCCATCATTCATTAGTTTAGTAAGTCCATGATAATCATATCATACTTCCTAAAAAAGAAAAGAAAAAAAAATTGGTAGTCAACTATCCTTCCCCCTAACTAGATCACAACATTGTCCTCAATGTTAAAATATAGATGAGTAAAAGATAGAATATATTACCTGTTGGAGAAATTTGACACAAATTTAAACAAAAACAAAGTACGATAAATAAAATCAAAAGTAAAGAAAAGCTATAAACGAAGTGTCAAATCTAGCTCCTTTTTCATCTTGTTTCCCTCTCTGCCTCCTGCTGACCAATCTATCTGAGCTATATGTACAACTTTCATGGCGTATCTTTATACTGCGCGTCATGAGTGCAGTAGTAGCATATCTTTATACTGCGTGTCACCAGTGCAGTAGACACTCACGAATTTTTTTTTAAGGACTAGCGTGCAAAGGTGCACCTAAGTCAATGACGGGTCAACCAAAGGCTGGGGTTCCACAACTAATTAAAGCCATGGTACTCCTTCCGGATCGCCCTTGTTCAAACATTTTTTTCTTTTTTTTTTGATTTTTTTTTGAAAGATGACATGAAGAAGAAGAAGATGATATGTACAGATTGTTATGGATATGACTCACATCTGCCTTTAGTTTAACATCTAGTAATGACTTAAACGCCTTCTATGAGTCAAGGATAAGCTTCCCATCCAATTTTCTTATAAATTGGCAAACATGGTCTTTTAGAGTCAGATTCCCAAGACTATAGCGTTTTTCTTTATCCTTGAAGAGATTCCACAAATTAAGAATTTCACGCTGCATCAATCCATAAGAACGCGTCTCAAGAGTCAATAAGATATTATCTAATGACTTCTTACTCTGTCTATTCTTAATGAAGAATCTGTTTGTGGAAACCATCCCCAAAGAACGACATTGCTTGTTATAATTCCATCGTCTACATTTGTAACAAACTTGTAACCTTTTTGCTCTTCTCCTTTTAGAATACGAACTTCTTCCAAGACCTGGCATGTATGAGTCAAATAAAATTGAAAACTCACCTGCTAGTCGAACATTTGCTTCAATTATCCAGCGTACATCTTCTGGCATACCTTTGTGCATTAACAGTCTCAATCTTTCACATCGAACTTTGTAGATTTTTTTCAGAGCATTTTGAGGGAGAGAAGGAAAATGTTTTCTCAGGTTTGAAAGAATGACATCCATTTTAAAGGAGAAGAAGGATTCAGTTATTTTGGGAAACTAAAAAACAAACCGACTTGAGAGTCACAGAGTACCGTATCCGCCACTTAACCGGCAACACAAAGAACTCATCAACTTGGTTTTTTCAGAAATGGTTTGAGCATTTGTCCATTGACTTTAAACACATTACCATTCCTAGGATTCGCAATATCTACGGCCCCATGAGGATACATGTGTTTGACAACAAAAGGACCACTCCACCTTGATCTCAATTTTCCAGGGAATAGGTGCAAGCGAGAATCATAAAGCAGAACTTTTTGACCAATTTCAAAAGATTTTCTCAAAATTGTCTTGACTGTGGATTTTATTGGATTTGTCTTTTGACAATTTTCACAGCTTTTGCAAAAAGTATAGCAGTCCTTAAATAAAGTGAGCCAATAAAATCCACACTGCAAGATTTTCGCAGTTATTTTCTTTGAAGAAAAACGACCTCCACATGTTTTTGAGTGACAAAATTTAATGACTCTACCTACCTCACTGTCGGGCACACATCTTCAAAAGATTTGGTCGGCATAATATTTGAACAAGTATTAGTCATCCCAATAAAAATTTTTCACCTCTGTCAAAAATTTCCTTCTATCTTGGTGCGTCCATTGAGGCGACATCTTTCCTTCTTGTTCTTCAGTAAGAGACGAGAAAATTACCGCAGGAAAACTTTACTTTTCTCCCAAAAATGTGTACTTTAACCTAGCAGGTAATGGTTTTAGTTCTGGTGTGGGTACTTCTTCATGGGCATTATCATTCATGGGTTTTAGCTCTTCGAATTTTGGCTTTCTTCCTTTGTATTTTATTTCCTTTGTACAATCAAGCAAATCAAATGAATTATTAAACAAACTTCTAATAGGTCAGAAGAACTCCCTTTTTGAAGATGATCATCTATAATGGCTTCAATTCCTTCAACTTCCTCATTTTCATCAAGGACTTCCTGTGGTTGCTTGCATATGTTAAAAACATTGAGATCTAGTGTCATGTTTCCAAATGTTAGCTTCACCACTCCATTTCTACAATTTATCAAAGCATTTGATGTTGCTAAAAATGGACGGCCTAAGATAACAAGAATTGACTTGCAACTATCAACCATAGGTTCAGTATCCAAGATAATAAAATCCACAGGATATATGAATTTATCAACTTGAACTAACACATCTTCCACTATTCCTCTTGGAATTTTAATTGATCTATCGGCAAGTAGAAGAGTTACAGAAGTTGGTTTTAACTCATCGAAGTTGAGTTGTTGATAAACTGAATATGAAAGCAAATTGACACTAGCACCAAGATCAAGTAAAACTTTTTCAATTTTATGTTCTCCAATAATGCATGAAACTGTAGGACAACCAGGATCTTTATATTTCAACGCATTATTATTCTGAAGAATGGAGCTTACCTGCTCAGCCAAAAATGCATTCTTTTTCACATTTAATTTCCTTTTAACAGTGCACAAGTCCTTCAAATATTTGGCATAAGAAGGAATCTGTTTGATAGCATTTAACAAAGGAATATTAACTTTCACTTGTTTCAAAATTTCAAAAATTCCAGTGTTATGGTCCAATTTCTTTGGATTATTCAATGCTTGAGGAAATGGGGGTGAAGGTGAGAGTTTGGTCGCCTTTTGGTCAACTTCTTCATTTTCTTGGGGAATTGGTTCATCTTCTTTCTCACAAGATTCGGGGATTTGTTTTTCAACAACCTTTCCACTCCTAAGAGTTATCACTGACTGGACTTAGTCCATTTGTTGGTTTTCTGAACTCCCCTCATTTAGACTGTATTGACCCTTGGGATTTGGTTGAGGTTTAGAAGGAAATTTTCTTTTCTCATGAATGGTGAGTGCAGAAGAAAGTTTAGCAAGAGTGTCTTTTATGTCATTCATGGTTTGATTGTTTTGTTTATTAATGGTCTCTTGCTTTTCTATGAATGCATGCAATATTTCCTCAAGGTTTTTCCTATATGGTGGGACATAAGGTGCATATTCTTGAGAATTTTGAGAGTCCTGTTGTGCCTGAGGAGGTGGTGGTTGCACGAATTGTGACTGATTATTATTCCTCCAGCTAAAGTTCAGGTGATTTCTCCATCCCGGATTGTACGTATCTGAAAAAGAAGAAGTAAATGACTTTTTAAAATTATTCATTGCATTTACTTGCTCATGTAGAACTTCTTTAAAAATAGGAATCTTAGGACATTCATGTGTTGAGTGTCCTAAGTCATCACAAATGCCACAAATTTCTTCATTTTGCACAGATTTGATTTCTTTTGTTTTTCTTAATTCCATAGCTTCCACCTTTCTAGCCAATCTGGCAAACCTAGCATTTAGATCTTCCTTTTGACTAAGGTGATATTTTCCTTTATTAGTACTTGCAAGATTAGATCTAATTGAATTTTCAGAAGTGTTAGTACTATGCCAAGATTGAGAATTTTTAGCCAACTTGTTCAAATAGTCTAAAGCTTCATCAGGTTCTTTATCAAGAAACTCACCATTGCACATTGTTTCCACAAATTGTTTAGTTTTAGGTGTTAAACCTTCATAAAAGAAGCTTATAGTGCGCCATTTTTCAAAACAATGATGTGGGCAAGAATTTAACAAATCTTTGAACCGTTCCTAACATTGAAAATATGCTTCATTTGAATTTTGAGAAAAATTTTGGATTTATCTTTTCATAGCATTGGTTTTATGTATTGAAAAAAACTTCTTTAAGAACTCACCTTACATTTCTTGCCATGTGCCAATTAATCTTGGATTCAAAGTGTTAAGCCAAGATTTTGCTTTATCTTTTAAAGAAAAAGGAAACAATTTAAGCTTAACAATCTCTTCAGTGCAATTTTGATCATTGAAGGCAATACATACTTCCTCAAATTCTTTCAGATGTAAATATGGACTTTCAGATTCTAAACCATGAAAATTAGGAAGTAAAGAAATCATACCTGGCTTAAATCTAAAATTGTTGGCATTGAGTGGAAAGATAAAACATGATGGACTAGAACTTCGAGATGGTTGCAAATATTCACGCATGGTTCGCAACGGTTGATTTTCATGTTCATCATGTACATTTTCATTTTCAGCCATTGTGTCAATTGTGTGTGATTGTGATTCAAACAAATCAATATATAAAGTACCAGGGTTAATTTTAACTAAACGACCAGAATTTAAATCACGATACCAATTAAGCATAAATACATAAATAACTAAAAATAAATAAACAAAAAATAATGTACAAGCTGGCGGTGTCACCCACCATTAAATATTAACAGGGATGGGGTAATAAACTAACCACCCAAAAATAAAAATAAAAATAAAGTGCGAAAAATTAAAATATAGAAAATAAAGTGCAGAAAGTAAATTTAAATATGAAAACTGGAGAGTAACAGAGCCCCATAGAGCTGGCGAAAGAGAAGAGAAGAAGAAATATTATTTCATTAAGTTAGATTATTATGGAAAAATAAATAACAAGAAAATAAAAGGGAGGGTTACCCCATCGACGAAAAAAAAATGACGAAAATAAATAAATAAAATTAAAAAACAAAAATAAATGACATAAATATAAAAGTTAGAAAGTTAGTATATTAGCAAGTTAGTAAGTTAGAGTTAGATAGTTAGAAAGTTAGAGAGTTAGTAAAGAAACCGAAGGATCGGCAAACTGATCTTTTGCTCTGGTAAAGGAGAAGAGAGAATAGATTTTATTAAAGAAAACGAATCTCAATAAATCAAAACTTCAAATCAAGTCCCCAGCAACTGCGCCAAAAACTTGATTGGGGATTAAATGATGCAAACCCAAGTGCAGGTTATCTCAAGTAATAAATTTCTCGGGAGTCCGAGGTCGATCCACAGGGAATTGATGAAGAAAAATTAATTGAGGTAAGAAAAGGATTTGTCACAACACCAAAAGTAATAAAAGATGTTCACAAATGAATTTAAGAACTTGCTTGGGTTAGGTGATCCACTCTTGGTAATAAATTAAAGGTAAAATTATTTCTCTTTTTAACTCAATTGAAATCCACACACAACGGAGGTTCCAATATGAAAATATAACATTCAAAGTTCAATTATATATGTAATCATATTATGATTCCTTTAATTATCTACCAACATTTGTAAATGAGTTCAAGCATTCACTGTGTCAATCCTATTGTCTACAATAAATCAAGATCTCCATTAACAAGGAAGGTTTCTAAATTGATTAGAAACAAAATACAACACATATAATGTCCATTTGATAATATATCATTTAAGCACAAGAAAATAGAATAATCTAACCTTATTTCATTATCAAGAGCTTCACTCTTTCATCCAAGCAAGATGAAGATTTAGTTACTCATAGGTAAGAAGAAAGAAAGAGAGAAAAAGAGAAAGATGAACATAGCTTCAATATAGAACAAGAGAAAATTACAACAAAGGAAAACAATAAACAAGCATAACCATAACTTGTAAAAACTAAGCCTACTACCAAGTGCCCAACACTAAGCTCTCAACATCCAGCTCATGGTGCCTTTTATAGAGGAGTAGGGATACAAAATGACAAGGAGAATGATTAAAAGTAGGTGGATGAGTGGGTGGAGTGGTTGGATGATTGGATGAGTAGTTGGATTATTGAGATTCTTTGTCACCGAAATAATTTATTGCTTAAGTCATTGATTCCATCATTTTCGAGTCAAGTGGTCTTCATGAAAGTTCTATGAAATTGTCTAAGCTTTCCAATGGCTCTGGAATCACCCAAAAATTCGTCCTACATCCCAAGATATGACCCAATTACTACAGACTGCTTTTCCTGGCCCGGTTTTCAAGACTCTATTTTGACTTTCAGACCCAATATCACTATCAAGGAGCCCGAATCAAGTTTTGTGTTCAACATGAAAGTTTTAGATCTGGGTCTTAGTCCAAATTTCAGCTCAAGATAATTCTTGTAGCTCGAGTTATGCTCTGATTACTGTACACTATTCAGGTTTCAGACACAAAACTCGTGTTCTATTTTCCAAGCCCAATTAGCTCTACTAGATGTCTGATTGAGATTTTGAGCTCTTCATCAAAATTGTAGAGCTCTCTCTTATCTTTCCTACAAGGTAAAATTCATAATTATCAGGCATTTAGAACTCAAGATATGACCAAAATACAGAAACAACGTAAGACCAAAATAGTGCTGAAAAAAATCAATTAAGTCCAATTTGAGTCCAAACATACAAAACATAACTAGGCTTAATCAATTAAGTACATGGAGAGTGTAAATGACTAAAAATGAGGGTTTATTAATGTATAAAATATGTGATCATCATAAAGAAATCATACCTGGCTTAAATCTAAAATTGTTGGCATTGAGTAGAAAGATAAAACATGATAGACTAGAATTTTGAGGTGGTTGCAAATATTCACGCATGGTTCGCAACGGTTGATTTTCAGGTTCATCATGTACACTTTCATTGTCAGCCATTGTGTCAATTGTGTGTGATTGTGATTCAAACAAATTAATATATAAAGTACCAGGATTAATTTTGGCTAAACGACCAGAATTTAAATCACGATACCAATTAAGCATAAATACATAAATAACTTAAAATAAATAAACAAAAATAATGTACAAGCTGGCGGTATAACCCACTTAAAATATTAACAAGTACAAGCCGGCGGTATAACCCACCAAATTTTAGAAAAATATTTCGAATGTCCTGTTTGCTGTTTTTCAAACTTTTGGGTGAATGACCGTTGTGTCTCGATTTTACTGTTTCTTGTTTTTCAGCATGAAATACAAGTATATTTTACAGGCTCTAATTTTATTTGGTCGTTTTGCGTAATTTGCTTCGAGACAGTAAAATAAAATTTTTGTCGAAATTACTATTTTAATTTTTTCTGTGTGAAATACAAATATATAATACTGTCTGTAATTTTATTTGAGCGTTTTTAGTGATTTGCTTTGTGATGGGGAAAAATGGGAAAATGACCATTACGTCCCGAATGTACTGTTTTAAATTTTTCTGTATGATACAGTGTGCAATATTACTGTCTGTGATTTTATTTGGACTTTTTGTGCGATTTGCTTCAGGGCAGGAAAATAATAATTTTCCGAACCAGGGAAATCTTGTTTTAATTATTCGGAGCTGGGGGATCTTACTAAACCCAATTCTGAATGATACTGTTGTGAATCTTTTAATTTTTAGGATTTAACTGTCAAATAAAATAATTTTATATTATTATAATATTATTTTATTAGTCAGTACAAATAAGTGACAGTGGACCCGAAAATGTTTACGGGACCCACGTTTAGTCATCAAGTGCTTTACACGTGGACTAATGAGGAGCTGGTCAAAATTTGGTGGTTGTGACTCATCAAAACGGACCAATAGAAATTTGACACGTGGTGTGACACCTCAGCACCATGACTCAGCAGATTCCGGAAGGTTCCAGAAACGGTGACTCGCCCTGTGACTCACCGTAGTGAGTCACCTGTTCCAGAAGCCTCTATGATGACTCACCATGCTGACTCAGCGCTGTGACTCATCATTGATGACTCAGCTGATGACTCAGCACTGTGACTCACCATTGATGATGCAGTTGATGACTCAATCAATGACTCAGCACGCTGACTCGCCATGCTGACTCACCTGCTCTAGAAAATATCTACGCTGACTCGCCATGCTGACTCGCCCGTTCTTGACAGTTCCACGATGACTCATCATACTGACTCATCGTAATGAGTCACATGTTCTAGAAATTTCTCTTTGATGACTCGCTTTATGACTCATCAAGGGCAATCAGTAGAAAAAAATGATCAATAATAATTGTTACTCTGTTAGTGTAAGATAAAAATCTATGTATATTTTATTATCCATTAGACAATAAACACTGACTTTATAAACAGTAATTATTGTTCATTGGTTAAAGTATACTATAAAATATACAGTGTGCACCAATAGAAATTGGTCAAGAATAATGGCTTGAATTTTTAGGACCAATAGGAAACAAGCTTTTAAACAAATATTGGATTTCTTAAAGTTTGTTGGTCTACGGTGAAGGAGAAAAACAATTGCTCTAATAGCCAAATTCACAAAGTGAATTCACGTAGAAGACTTAAGTTAAACCAAATAAAGACTAGTCAACATTAGTTTCTTCTCTTTGATTTCATTCTACGGCAAAGCAACTTTTGTGAAGCCAATATTACAATTCAATTTTTGCTATCTATCATTTAATTAACCAAGTGAGACAAAGTCCACATTGGTGGCTTGTCTTCATGTTTCTGTGGCAATGCCATGCCTTTAGGAAGGCAATATTCAACAATTCAATTCATTCTTCCTCTCAATGCATTTACGACCATGCATTTGAATAAAAGCCAAATTGCCTACTTAATTATATTTGGTCACTTTTCTATTTTAGCTATCATTCAAAGAAGCAAAACAACAAATATTTCTCACTTTCTCTCAAAGTGATTTACGGCCATGCATAGTCCAAACCTTCATCTTTCTCCAAATATTTCCAAATAGCAAAAGCTCTCAAATATTTCTTCTCTTTTTCTTCTCCAATCTCACGGCCTCCCAGCCCATTTTCATTCCTTACTCTTCTATAATTTTAAACTACCTTATTTGTTACTTCCTTACTTCATTTCAAGACACTTTGTAGTTGAAACCTAAGCTTAAATCATCCTTTTTCTATCATGTTCTTCAAAGCTTAAGTTTGAAGCCTTGAAGCTCTTGGTGGAGAAAGTTTGCTTGAAGGAGACATACAAGGAGCTTTGGAGGTTCTTCAAGAGGTAAGAGGAAGATTACCCTCATCAACCATGTGTTGGTGGTGAGGAATGCATGTGTTTGTGGTGAAGAATCCATAAGGATTCATTCACTTGATTGTTTATAGTCTTTCCTAATTGTGATTGATTATATGTGAAAGCATGTCTAATAGCTTTAATATTTTGTATGTGTTATGTGTGTAGCATGTCTAATAGCTTTAATAATTTGTATGTATTTTATGGTTGTTTTAGTATATGGTATGTATATATATATGCATGATAATTATTGTAACATGTAAATAACATACAAGGATTTGCATGAGTGTTCCAAAGAACACAAATCCAAGCTCACGGCCTCAAGGCAAAGAGGAGAACCAAAATGTTCTCTTAAATTTTCTAAAAGTGTGATTTAATTAACCTAGGAAAATTGATAAGTTACCAATTTGTTTAGAGTAAGAAAAATGAATTTATGGATCAATGAATGAAATTATGTATTTCGGCCAACATGCCAAAGCCAAGCAATTATGATTTCTAAAATCGTTTCCAAACCATTTTCTAAAGCAATGATTTAATGAATTTAGGTAATATAATAATTTGACATTTATTTAGAAAATGAAAAATAATTTAAAGATCAAATGCAAAGACTTTGTTAAAATTTGGCCAACATGCCACATATTTTTTTTATCCAAGTTTATTTTCTAACTATTGACTAGATAATTTAATAAAAATAAACTAGATCAAGAGTTTTATAAGAGATTAAATGTATGAAAATAATTAGGAATGAATTATAAAGCATAGAATGATTTTCGGCCAATATGCCAAATTTAAATGTTTTTGATTTATAGAATTGTTTTCAACTAAGATTAAGTAATAAATGCCAAAAGGATTTTATTACAATGAGTTTTGAAGAAATAAATTGATTAGAATTAAGTTTAAGAAATTTAAACTAATGATTTTTACTGTTAGAAGAAAATACAGTAACTTTTGTAAATTGCTAACATATGGCTCATATTATATTTTGAAGCATGTTAGTGGTTTTCAAAAAGTTAAATTATACGGTTAAAAATTAAGTAAACAGAATTTTTACAGAAAAGTTAGGAAACCATTATTATAAGTTTTCTAAACATAATACTGTCAATTTATATTAAAAATGGACAAATAAGATAGAAAAGATGTCCAAAAGACAGTATACGGTATGAAAAATATTCTACGTAGTTTAAATGTACGAAATATTATTTCTGTTTATTTTAAATAGTGATTTTTAAGGAATTCGGACAAGAACATGATTTAAAAATCTTACGCGATTGAGAAAATGTATTAAAAAAACTCTACGCGATTTTAAAAATAGAAAAATAAATTTACGCGATTTAAAAACGTTTGTAAAAATGACGAGATTGTGAAAATGCGATAAAATTTCTACGCGATTGACCGAAACTGTATATTTTATACTATTGAGAGTATTCTGTATATTTTTCTGCTGTCGGACTATGAGGTGAACCCGTACAAGCTTTGAAACAGTATTTGTCCGGTGGGACTTACTGTATATTTTTATCTTTGAGGGTATTTTGAGAATCTATATTTCTGGACATCTATTGAGTTGATGCCAATTTTGGTGGATTGATTGACGAGGTGAATCACATCGTATTGTCGGTGCGATAAGCGTAGTGTGGTTCGATCTTGAATGAACTTGGAGACGTTAGTGTGCAAAATTCCACATGTGGACAGTTGGTTGCTCTTCTAGGCCGTGGTAATTGACAACACACTAATGGACTCGACACACACTATACTTAATCGAGATCTTGCAAAGTCTAATAGTACATTGCCTGTAGTGCCACAACGTGAGACCGTGAACTACACCACGCCTTGGACAATGAGTTCCATGTGACGTGGGGCTATAGACGCAACGTGTGACAGCGCAATAGTTTGGTTGGGCAGCCGTGGTACTAATAGATTTTGAGGATCATTCGCTCTCTGATGTCTGTATGTTTTTAGCTCCATAGAGTAGGATTTTGTCATATTACATATGTTTATATGCTGTACATTTTTATCTTTTATCTGTGATATTTTTATTGGTGTTGTTATTTAGTATATTTTCATCTGTGATATTTTTATCTGTGTTGTTATTTATTTTATTTTTATCTATGATCTTATATGTTGTTATTTATTATATTTTTTATCCGTGACGTTATATGTTGTTATTGTTTTTAATTTTTATATTATATCATTATCTACACTGTTATGGTATTTTATATTGTATGAATAGTTATATCTATCCTGGTAATGTTATAGTTGTTCATTATATTATGATATATGCTTATTTGATTTATTTATAAATTGATAACATGATTGTACTTGTGATATATGTGGGTATGGAATGACTTTGTCATTCGTATAATTCTTTGCTACCGTACTGGTATTGGTGAAAGGGGATCTTACCTCTTTACTGTATTGCTTTGTTGTGTTGTATGTGTTAAATTCGTATAGTTGACGAAGGAAGTTTCTTAGACCTACTGGAGGCTATGTTCTGAAGATGGTGACAGCGTCAAGGTGTAATCTTCCAAGTTTCAACAGGATGCAGTTGGTGGAGAAATGGAACATGTAGGTTGGGTTTTCTCGTTAGTGTTGTTACCGTGCTATTAGTAGTACCCGTCTTTGGGTTTGCTACTGTTTATCTGAGTCTGTAAATGTTATGTTTTAAATTGTTGTTGAATATTTTGTGGAATATATAATATGTGGATTAATTAATTCAATCTAATTTCTGTTTTACTTATAATTTTTGGTAAGTTTATATTTTCGCGAAAAGAAATTTTCAAATTCAGCCTTTAGAATTCAAAGCTTTTATAAAATGATTTTATTTGGTTTTATGTTTTATTTAAAATATGACGCCCTATGGAGGGTGTTACAATTAGTAAGTTAGAAAGTGCAGAAAATAAAGAGCAGAAAATAAATGACATAAATTAAAAGTTAGAGTGCAGAAAATAAAAAGTTAGTAAGCAGAAAATAAATAACATAAATTAAAAGTTAGTAAACAAAAAATAAATGACATAAATATAAAAGTTAGAAAGTTAGTATGTTAGCAAGTTAGTAAGTTAGATAGTTAGTAAGTTAGAGAGTTAGTAAAGAAATCGAAGGATCGGCAAGCCGATCTTTTGCTCCGGTGAGGGAGAAAAGAGAATAGATTTTATTAAAGAAAATGAACTTCAACAAATTAAAACTTCAAATCAAGTCCCCAGCAACGACGCCAAAAACTTGACTGCGGGATTTAAGGATGCAAACCCAAGTGCAGGTTGTCTCAAATAATAAATTTCTTGGGAGTCCGAGGTCGATCCACAGGGAATTGATGAAGAAAAATTAATTGAGGTAAGAAAATAATTTGTCACAACACCAAAAGTAATAAAAGAAGTTCACAAATGAATTTAAGAGCTTGCTTGGGTTAGGAGATCCACTCTTGGTAATTAATTAAAGGTAAGATTATTTCTCTTTATAACTCAATTGAAATCTACACACAACAGAGGTTCCAATTGGAAAATATAACATTCAAAGTTCAATTATATATGCAATCATATTATGATTCCTTTAATTATCTACCAACATTTGTAAATGAGTTCAAGCATTCACTGTGCCAATCCTATTGTCTACAATAAATCAAGATCTCCATTATACAAAGAAGGTTTTTAACTTGATTGGAAACAAAATATAACACATATAATATCCAATTGATAATATATCATTTAAGCATAAGAAATAGAATAATTTAACCTTATTTCATTACCAAGAGCTTCACTCTTTCACCCCAAGCAAGATGAAGATTTAGTTACTCATGGATAAGAAGAAAGAAAGAGAGAAGAAGAGAAAGATGAACATAGCTCCAATTTAGAACAAGAAAAATTACAACAAAGGAAAACAATAAACAAGCATAACCACAACTTGTAAAAACTAAGCCTAACACCAAGTGCCCCAAATGGTCAGCTAATGGTGCCTTTTATAGAGGATTAGGGATACAAAATGATAAAGGGGCTGATTAAGAGTAGGTGGATGAGTGGATGAATGAGTGGAAAATGCCAAATAGTGAGGATAAGAGTGAGAAATCATTGAGATTTCTTGTCTCCGAAATCATTCATTGCTTAAGTCATAGATTCTGTCATCAAATAGAAAAGTCATCTTCACGAAAGTTGTAGATCTGGATCTTAACTTTTAGATGTCCAAATTTCAGCCCAAGATAATTCTTACATCCCGAGATATGGCCCAATACTGTAGACTGTTTAGGCCCAGTTTCAACATCTCTATTTTGACTTCCAGACCCAATATCACCTCCAAGCTGTCCGAATTAGCTCTTGTGTTCTTCATGAAAGTTGTAGATCTGGTTCTTAACTTTCAGATGTCCAAATTTCAGCCCAAGATAATTCTTACAGCCTGAGTTATGCTTTGATTACTGTATACTATTTAGGTTCCAGACACAAAACTCGTGTTCTATCTTCCAAGCCCATTTAGCTCTTCTAGATGTCCATATTTTACTTGGAGCTCTTCATGAAAGTTGTAGAACTTTATCTCAGCTTTCCTACAAGGTAAAATTCATAATTGCTAGATGTAACACCCCAAATTTCCTGAATAGTTGACAGTAATTTTGACAGTTAACAGAATTCTACTGTTTAGTGATTTCTGTGCACTGTAAAATTATTTTGAGTATTCCATCAGCGTATTTGATCGTTTCGAGTGATTTACTCCGTGTCAAGAAAATAATAATTTTCGGGTCGGAGAAAATCTTTAAGTATTTATTTCTCTTGATTGTTAATTATTTTTAATAATCTGATTTGATTTTCATACGTTTTCTAATATTTATGATTTTTGTGGATGATTATAAATTTTTATATTTATTAGATTGTTTTTGGGTTGTTTGTGGGCCTCAGTGGTCCTACGTGGGCTCGGGATGAGTCCCAAAACATGAAAAAAATTTTACATATAGAAAATTTTGTACTGTTAGAAGGGGGAGTGGTGAGTAGTTACAAATAGAAAGAGGGGTCTTATGGGAGGAGGTAACCTGTTACATAATTGTAAGGTGGGAATTGGGAGAGTAAGGGCCTCTCGAATGTCCTTGGAGAGTGTGTATTCACATTCTGGCTTATATTTGCCATTTCTGTTTGATTCTTGTATTCCTCAATTGTTTCTTTCTCCCTCTAATTCTGATACAGAGAGGAGAGTTTTCTAGTAAATTTGTTATCTTTTTTCTTATTTTTTGGTCCAGTTCTATTAATTGGTATCAAAACTCCCAAATCATAGGAGTTTTTCATGGTTTTTACGTGAATGGATGCTAGGCTCGACGGGATGAAGAAGGGATTAGAAGCTCGGAGGCGCTAAGTAGAGGAGGAGTGCAAAATCCTCGAGGCTAGAAGGGAGCTGTTAGCGGCAAGAACCAAGAAAACAGATGATGTCGTTGAAGAAATTATGAGGATGGTGAGAGGTTTCCATCGGGACCTAACCTCTAGGAACCGATCAAAGAATTCTGAGCATGAAGAAGGAAGATTGGTTGGGGGGTCCATCAGTTGAGGGTCCAAGATTAGAGGAAGTAGAAAATCAGTGGAGGAAACTTGATATCCCTCTGTTCTCTGGTGAAGACACATACGAATGGGTGAATACGATAGAGAGTTATTTTTAGGTGAAGGGGGTGACGGAGGAAGAGCGGTTGTGAGCGGTAATGATGGCTATGAAGGGACGTGGGCTGAGTTGGTTTCAATGGTGGGAATCTTGTAGAAAAAATGCTTCTTGGAAGGCATTCTACACTACTGTGATTAGAAGGTTCCAGCCATCTATGATACATAATCCATATAAGATTCTTCTTGGGCTGAAACAGAATGGGTCCATGGAGGAGTTTAAGGACACTTTTGAGTTGTATGCAGGGCCCTTGAAGAACACTAATCAAGAAAACCTCCGCAGAATTTTCTTGAATAAGTTGAGAAAAGAAATTTGAGCAGAGTTGAAGATGCATTCGATGGAAACTCTATATGAATTCATGGATTTAGCCTAGTTGATTGAATAGAAGAATTGGGCATTACGCAAGGGAGATGTAGGAGAAAATTCAAAATTGGGAGGAAATTTCAGAGGGTTTCAATCAGCTAGAACAACTTCAATGGAGCTGGGTCCAAGACCAAACTCTAGTTTGGGTTCTCGAGGGACAACAACCAGTATTAGTTATATGTCCAACAGACCCAATCTAGTTACAAAAGCACCTGAGATTAGTACTGTCAATAGGAGAAGGAGGAATTTTAGGCATTTATTTAAGGCTGAGTTGCAAGAAAAGACTAAGAAAGGGTTGTGTTTTCGTTGTGATGAGAAGTACAGTCCACAACATGTGTGCAAAAATAAGCAGCTGCATGTCATGTTAATAGGAGAGGAAGGAGAATATGAAGGATAGATTAAAGAGTTGGAAATTCAAGAAATACTGGAGATGGAGGACAATGCTCTTCAGTTATCAATCCACAACAATATGGGCTAAACTTCAAAAAAAGTCCTTAAAGCTATGGGGTGAGGTGGAGGGAAGGAAGGTTATGGTTTTGGTGGATTGTGGGGCATCCCATAATTTCATTTCAGATAAGATAGTACAAGAGCTGTAATTACCAGTAGTGGAGACTCCATCGTATTATATGGAGGTTGGTGATGGACATAAGGTTAAGTGCAATGGGGCTTGTGTTATTGTTGCAAGGGTTAGAGGTTAAGCAAGACTTCTTCCTATTTGGTCTAAGAGGTGTAGATGTTGTGCTAGGCATAGAATGGTTAGAAGGATTAGGAGAAATAAGGGTAGATTTGAAGGATTTTACCTTGAAAATTGAAGAAAATGGGAGAACTTGTACTATTAGAGGAGAACTAGCCTTGTCTAATACATTTACTTCTTTTAAATCAATGGTGAAGGCACTAAAGAATGATGGGCAGGGATTCTATATTGAATATCAAGCAATGGCAGGTCTGTCTTTGCAGGAAGTTTTAGTTCCAGAGGGCTTAACAGGAGTTTTACAAGACTTTGAGGATTTGTTCCAGGAGTCACATGGTTTATGATAATCATATATTTTATACATTAATAAACCCTCATTTTTAGTCATTTACACTCTTCATGTACTTAATTGATTAAGCCTGGTTATGTTTTGTAAGATTGGACTCAAATTAGACTTAATTGATTTTTTCAGCATTATTTGGGTCTTACACTATTTCTGTATTTTAGTCATATCTTGAGTTCTAGATATCTAGTGTAACACCCTCCTCAGGGTATCACATTTTCGACTCCCAACTCATAATCTGTAATGAAGTTCATAAACAGTTTGAGTTATAAAAGATGGGTTTTAAAATTTCTTATTACCGAAACATAAACTTATTGAGATCCATAAATATTACTGAAAATATATTTAATATACAATATTGACACCAATTAATATTTAACAATTTAAAGAGAAATATAAAACTAACAGAAAACTCTTTCTTTTTAACAGTAGCAAACCCTATGACAGGTCCTATTTAATAGCATGGTACAACACTAACGAGAAAACTTAGCATACTTATTGCTTCTTGTATCCATCAGGATGCATCAGACATCTGTTCTATGTCAACACTGCACGCTATCAAATCTGGAATGGTCATTCTCTGATGTTGTCTCCGATCTCAGAGTATTTATCACCCGTATGTCTAAGACAACCCGTTTCATCTATTATATAGTTTTTACCAGTACAAGCACAACAACACAATATAACAAAGAGGTGAGATCACCTACGCCAATACTAACATGGTAGCACAGAGATAATACAAACAACATATCATACAGGTATATCATACCAGAATTCCAATAATGCACTCAACATTAATCAACTATCATCATCATGCCATTAATATTATTATCATCACACAATAATCACAATAATTCCATCAACATGATTATCATCATCATCATCCAATATTCCTCAATTATTATATCATGCAGATATAGATACTCAGATTTATGCATATTTTATGCATTTAAACTCAATGTCCTACTCCATAGAGGTTTTCACAATTTTGAGAAGAATGCTCTGTTAATTGTCAGCCTTAGCCCAAAGACAATCTTCCAGATTAGCCCACAGACAAATGTCCAGCTTTTGAAAAGAATTGTGTTCTTGTCGATGCACCAATGCGTTGCAACGGACTGCATCGCCAAGTGGCATATGGTCCAGCTGTAGCCCACAGACAGATATCCACTGGTCGACCGCCGCGCCTCGACGCACCCCAAGATCCATCATAGACCTCACTATCAATTCACATTCCCTCTTCAACCACAAGGGTCCCAATAGCATCAATTATCAATTTTTGTTTAATTCAAAATCATCATATGCCTCAATGCATATCTTTCCAATGCATGTTCAATGCACCAATGCCAATCACAGGCAAAATTCCTCATTTCCAATGCGTGTTCAATGCACCAATGCCAATTATAGGCAAAATTCACACTTTCATATTCAGAGTCCACACATTAGCCCATTTTTAGTTTAATTTCATTATTTCATAATTAGGGTCCACACACTGGCCCAACAGTAATCATACTATATTTTCGACAGCAAAATCATATTATTGCGTTTTCATAGTCATAAAACACTTTCGTCGTGTTTTCACAATCGCGCAACATTTCTGTTACGTTTTCAAAATTTTACAACATTTCCGTTGCATTTTCAAATCAAGTAGTGATTTTTCAACGTTTTCTCAATCACGTAAAAATATTCCACCATTTTTAAATTGCGTAGCGATTTTTCAACAATATCTCAAACGTATAAAAATATTTCCAAATTGCGTAGAAATATTTCAACGTTTTTCAAATCGCGTGGAAATATTTAAACGTTTTTCAAATTGCGTAGCTTAAAAATCACGTTTTTAAGTTACGTAAATCATTTTTCACCATAATTCCATTACGAAAAATATTTATCAACCTTCAAAAATTCCATTTCAACCTTTCTCAAAATAATATGACTACTCACATTATTTTTCATATTTTCTTACTCAAGAAAATCCTTTTTGCAATTTATTCCACAAATTTACAATTCCATTGAATTAAATCAATGTTTTCAAACTTTAAAAATTACTAACGCTCTCCAAAACCCAAGGATGAGTTACACATTAGAAAATATCAAATCACTATTATATTCTCTATTTTTCTCAAATCAATTCTAAAATCAATTCTCTTCAAAATACATTGAGGTCTGTTTGAACCTATCTTTTCCATTTACATATTGAAATTCATTTCTCAAGTGATAAAATACTCTGATTCCCTTTCTGAATTCCTTGTACTACTTCAAAATATATTTCCACTTTGTTTCCATAAAATCAAGGCATTACAAGCCTTCAAAATCGTGGACATGACTATTGAAATCATCAAAACATTTTTCCTTCTAAGTCGATATGGTTTTACACAAACAAAATCATTAAAAATTCCTTAACAAAAACCGTGAGCACTTGGTCTTTGAAATTAAATCATTTGTTCATTTTCATTTTTCACTTTCTTTGCAAATCCTTAAAATCAACAGTGCTCTTTTCATTTAAAACTCATGTTTAGTAAAATGCTTAGAATCTTTTTACACAAAATAAATCAATAAAATCCTTCTAAAACCGTGTTCACGTACTCTTTGAAAAATAAACCCTTTGTTTATGTTCCTTATTTTTCTAAACATTCCATTTCATCATTTATAAAAATATTAATTTGTGACACCTATCTTGAGGTGTCTTGGCCAAAATTCACAATTTTCTAGGGACCAAAAAAATTCCCTTGTTCTTGAAAAATTTCAACATAAACCCTCATCATGGGTATAAAAACCGTAGCCCTCTTCCTTTGGCCATGGGAGCCAAAAATTGATTTCTTTTCCATCATCTCATCATGGCATACATATACATAATTTCAACATATTCTCATCATGCATATTATAAGCATACCATATAAGTCATACAATCATGCAAAGCATATCAAGCATAGGCAAATAATCAAAGCATATAAACACCCACAAATTATTACATGACCATGGATATGAATCCTCACATGGATTCACCATCCATCAAATATAAGATCATCTCTCACCACCATGCTTGGTTGGTGAGATGGATCTCCCTCTTACCTCTTGAAGATCCTCAAAAGCTCCTTGTTTTGCTTCTCTTTCCAAGTCCTTCACCACCAAGGGCTTCTCAAATACAAAAAAAAAAACATATATTTATTAGTAAATCAAGCTTGAACAAGATAAACCATGGATCAAACATGGCTTAGAACCTTGAAAATCAAAAGAAAAGTGAAGATTAATAAACTTCACCAATAAAGCTTCAATCTTTAGCTTGAAGAACAAGGTTGAAGATGAATGATTTAGAGAAAGTCTCCAACATGAAAGTTGCTTAGAAAATCATGTAGATTCAAGATCTATGGTTGGATGAAATTAAAAGAGATTGGATGATGATTTTGGGTATCTTGGCTGAAATTCCTCTTGAAGAACAAAGATGAAGTTTTTGATTTTTTTGTGAGAGAAAGACTTCTTAGACTTGGTTAAGGTAAAGAATGAAGTGAAAACACTTGGTTTCCCTTCCTATCAATTTCGTGGAGCTCCTTGAAAAAATCCCTAAAAATCATAAACAAATCTTAAAATCAATAACAAGTGAAAGAATAGGTAAACCATGATTCAAGCATGGCTTAGAAAATCAAAACTAAAAGATTGGGTGAAGAAATATGGACTTTACCATTTTTGGTAGAAACTTGAAGCTTGGATTTGAAACTCAAGATGAATGATTTAGTGAAAACTCATAACTAGAGATGTTCTTAGAATGAGGTAAGGATTCAAGAAACTAGGTTGTATGAAATTTTTGAGTGATGGAGGGTAGAATTTGAGGTCATGGCCGTGAGTTAGCTTGAAGGATAAGGAAAGAAATTTTTCTAAGAGTTTGCTTGAAGGAAATGATCAAGAATGATCAATAAGTGACCAAGACAACTAATAATGGTCTTGAAACCTATCTAAGCCCTTAAGCATGCACCAAAATCGTCCCCCCTCCAAGCATTCTCCTAAGAGTGCTAAATGATCAATAATGATGCATAATTGACCAAGACATCTAATAATGGTCATAAAGCTTTTCTTTAGCTCCAAAATGAAGCATAAAACCGTCCCTCCCCCCCATGCATTATGAATTCAATAAGTTGTCATCTTTTCTAGCCACCATTTAGAGCCATTTAAGCCATTGATTAGATCAATGGTTAGGATTAAGGCAGACTTTTGATTAGAAGACTTAATCTAGGCCATTAGATCCTTTTCCTTAAAATTCTAGCCATTAGATCCATCTCCAAAATGAAGGGTCAAGATTACTCCTTCTTACTTTTAATCCCAGGGTCATAATTAGTCATAGCCATTTTAGAAGACCAAATCTCCACCATTGATTAAATCCACATCCAATGGTCATAAATGATCCATCTCCACCGTTGATTTAATCCGAATCCAACGGTCACAAATGGTCCTAGCCACTTTATAAGATCAATTCTCCACCCTTGATTTAAATTTAAATCCAACGGTTATAAATGGTCATAACCATTTTATTAGACTAATCCTACACCGTTGATTAAATTGACGGTTGATATCAAAGTCTTCAATATTAGACTTGCTTCCTATTGGTCCGTCAAAAGCACTAAACTTGTTTCCTATTAGTCCGTCAAAAGCTGTCATAACCACTATTGTTGACTTAAGCAGTATAATTTCTATTTTTATCTGCTAAAACCGCACGAAAGAATATATTTACTGTATTTTTATCGCCCGATAATTAAATACAGTACAAAATACAGTACAATAAATTTTCTAAAAACTGTTTCTGGATTTAGGTTTAGTAAGATCCCTTGTCTCTGTCTCAACAGTACAAAATTTTCTATACATAGAAAAATTTTCGTGTTTTAGGACTCATCCCGAGCTCATGTAAGACCACTAAGGCCCACAAACAACCCAAAAACAATCTAATAAATATAAAAATTTATAATCATCCACAAAAATCACAAATATTAGAAAACGTATGAAAATCAAATCAGATTGTTAAAAATAATTAACAATCAAGAGAAATAAATACTTAAAGATTTTCTCCGACCCGAAAATTATTATTTTCTTGACACGGAGTAAATCACTCGAAAGGATCAAATACGCTGACGGAATACTCAAAATAATTTTACAGTGCACAGAAATCACTAAATAGTAGAATTCTGTTAACTGTCAAAATTACTGTCAACTATTCAGGAAATTTGGGGTGTTACATCTAGCAATTATGAATTTTACCTTGTAGGAAAGCTGAGATAAAGTTCTACAACTTTCATGAAGAGCTCCAGGTAAAATATGGACATGTAGAAGAGCTAAATGGGCTTGGAAGACAGAACACGAGTTTTGTGTCTGGAACCTGAATAGTATACAGTAATCAGAGCATAACTCAGGCTGTAAGAATTATCTTGGGCTGAAATTTGGACATCTGAAAGTTAAGAACTAGATCTACAACTTTCATAAAGAACACAAGAGCTAATTCGGACAACTTGGAGGTGATATTGGGTCTGGAAGTCAAAACAGAGGTGCTGAAACTAGGCCTGAACAATCTGCAGTATTAGGCCATATCTCGGGATGTAAGAATTATCTTAGGCTGAAATTTGGACATCTAAAAGTTAAGATCCAGATCTACAACTTTCGTGAAGATGACTTTTCTATTTGATGACAGAATCCATGACTTAAGCAATGAATGATTTCGGAGACAAGAAATCTCAATGATTTCTCACTCTTATCCTCACTATTTGGCATTTTCCACTCATTCATCCACTCATTCACCTACTTTTAATCAGCCCCTTTGTCATTTTGTATCCCTAATCCTCTATAAAAGGCACCATTAGCTGACCATTTGGCGCACTTGGTGTTAGGCTTAGTTTTTACAAGTTGTGGTTATGCTTGTTTATTTTTTTCCTTTGTTGTAATTTTTCTTGTTCTAAATTGAAGCTATGTTCATCTTTCTCTTTTTCTCTCTTTCTTTCTTCTTATCTATGAGTAACTAAATCTTCATCTTGCTTGGATGAAAGAGTGAAGCTCTTGATAATGAAATAAGGTTAGATTATTCTATTTTCTTGTGCTTAAATGATATATTATCAAATGGACATTATATGTGTTGTATTTTGTTTCTAATCAATTTAGAAACCTTCTTTGTTAATGGAGATCTTGATTTATTGTAGACAATAGGATTGACATAGTGAATGCTTGAACTCATTTACAAATGTTGGTAGATAATTAAAGGAATCATAATATGATTACATATATAATTGAACTTTGAATGTTATATTTTCATATTGGAACCTCCGTTGTGTGTGGATTTCAATTGAGTTAAAAAGAAAAATAATCTTACCTTTAATTTATTACCAAGAGTGGATCTCCTAACCCAAGCAAGTTCTTAAATTCATTTGTGAACATCTTTTATTACTTTTGGTGTTGTGACAAATCATTTTCTTACCTCAATTAATTTTTCTTCATCAATTCCCTGTGGATCGACCTCGGACTCCCGAGAAATTTATTACTTGAGATAACTTGTACTTGGGTTTGCATCCTTTAATCCCGCAGTCAAGTTTTTGGCGCAGTTGCCGAGGACTTGATTTGAAGTTTTGATTTATTGAGGTTCATTTTCTTTAATAAAATCTATTCTCTCTTCTCCCTCACCAGAGCAAAAGATCGGTTTGCCGATCCTTCGATTTCTTTACTAACTCTCTAACTTTCTAACTATCTAACTCTAACTTACTAACTTGCTAACATACTAACTTTCTAACTTTTATATTTATGTCATTTATTTTTATTTTTTAATTTTATTTATTTATTTTCGCCATTTTTTTTCATCAGTGGGGGTAACTCTCCCTTTTATTTTACTGTTATTTATTTTTCCGCAATCTAACTTAATGAAATAATATTTTTTCTTCTCTTCTCTTTCGCCAGCTCTATGGGGCTCTGTTACTCTCCAGTTTTCATATTTAAATTTACTTTCTGCACTTTATTTTCTCGTATTTTAATTTTTCGCACTTTATTTTTATTTTTATTTTTGGGTGGTTGGTTTATTACCCCATCCCTGTTAATATTTAATGGTGGGTGACACCGCCATCTTGTATATTATTTTTTGTTTATTTATTTTTAGTTATTTATGTATTTATGCTTAATTGGTATCGTGATTTAAATTCTGGTCGTTTAGTTAAAATTAACCCTGGTACTTTATATATTGATTTGTTTGAATCACAATCACACACAATTGACATAATGGCTGAAAATGAAAATGTACATGATGAACATGAAAATCAACCGTTGCGAACCATGCGTGAATATTTGCAACCATCTTGAAGTTCTAGTCCATCATGTTTTATCTTTCCACTCAATGCCAACAATTTTAGATTTAAGCCAGGTATGATTTCTTTACTTCCTAATTTTCATGGTTTAGAATCTGAAAGTCCATATTTACATCTGAAAGAATTTGAGGAAGTATGTATAGCCTTCAATGATCAAAATTACACTGAAGAGATTGTTAAGCTTAAATTGTTTCCTTTTTCTTTAAAAGATAAAGCAAAATCTTGGCTTAACACTTTGAATCCAAGATCAATTGGCACATGGCAAGAAATGCAAGGTGAGTTCTTAAAGAAATTTTTTCCAATACATAAAACCAATGCTATGAAAAGATAAATCCAAAATTTTTCTCAAAATTCAAATGAAGCATATTTTCAATGTTGGGAACGGTTCAAAGATTTGTTAAATTCTTGCCCACATCATTATTTTGAAAAATGGCGCACTATAAGCTTCTTTTATGAAGGTTTAACACCTGAAACTAAACAATTTGTAGAAACAATGTGCAATGGTGAGTTTCTAGATAAAGAACCTGATGAAGCTTTAGACTATTTGAACAAGTTGATTAAAAATTCTCAATCTTGGCATAGTACTAACACTTTTGAAAATTCAATTAGATCTAATCTTGCATGTGCTAATAAAGAAAAATATCACCTTAGTCAAAAGGAAGATCTAAATGCTAGGTTTGCCAGATTGGCTAGAAAGGTGGAAGCCATGGAATTAAGAAAAGCAAAAGAAATCAAATCTATGCAAAATGAAGAAATTTGTGGCATTTGTGATGACTTAGGACACTCAACACATGAATGTCCTAAGATTCCTATTTTTAAAGAAGTTGTACATGAGCAAGTAAATGCAATGAATAATTTTAAAAAGCCATTTACTTCTTCTTTTTCAGATACGTACAATCCGGGATGGAGAAATCACCCGAACTTCAGCTGGAGGAATAATAATCACCACACCGTGCAACCACCACCTCCTCAGGCACAACAGGACTCTCAAAATTCTCAAGGATATGCACCTTATGTCCCACCATATAGGAAAAACCTTGAGGAAATACTGCATGCATTCATAGAAAAGCAAGAGGCCATTAATAAACAAAACAATCAAACCATGAATGACATAAAAGACACTCTTGCTAAACTTTCTTCTGCACTCACCATTCATGAGAAAAGAAAATTTCCTTCTAAACCTCAACCAAATCCCAAGGGTCAATACAGTCTAAATGAGGGGAGTTCAGAAAACCAACAAATGGACTAAGTCCAGTCAGTGATAACTCTTAGGAGTGGAAAGGTTGTTGAAAAACAAATCCCCGAATCTTGTGAGAAAGAAGATGAACCAATTCCCCAAGAAAATGAAGAAGTTGACCAAAAGGCGACCAAACTCTCACCTTCACCCCCATTTCCTCAAGCATTGAATAATCCAAAGAAATTGGACCATAACACTGGAATTTTTGAAATTTTGAAATAAGTGAATGTTAATATTCCTTTGTTAAATGCTATCAAGCAGATTCTTTCTTATGCCAAATATTTGAAGGACTTGTGCACTGTTAAAAAGAAATTAAATGTGAAAAAGAAAGCATTTTTGGCTGAACAGGTAAGCTCCATTCTTCAGAATAATAATGCGTTGAAATATAAAGATCCTGGTTGTCCTACAGTTTCATGCATTATTGGAGAACATAAAATTGAAAAAGCTTTACTTGATCTTGGTGCTAGTGTCAATTTGCTTCCATATTTAGTTTATTAGCAACTCAACTTAGGTGAGTTAAAACCAACTTCTGTAACTCTTCTACTTGCCGATAGATCAATTAAAATTCCAAGAGGAATAGTGGAAGATGTGTTGGTTCAAGTTGATAAATTCATATATCCTGTGGATTTTATTGTCTTGGATACTGAACCTATGGTTGATAGTTACAAGTCAATTCCTGTTATCTTAGCCCGTCCATTTTTAGCAACATCAAATGCTTTGATAAATTGTAGAAATGGAGTGGTGAAGCTAACATTTGGAAACATGACACTAGATCTCAATGTTTTTAACATATGCAAGCAACCACAGGAAGTCCTTGATGAAAATGAGGAAGTTAAAGGAATTGAAGCCATTATAGATGATCATCTTCAAAAAAGGAGTTCTTCTGACCTATTAGAAGTTTGTTTAATTAATTCATTTGATTTGCTTGATTGTACAGAGGAAATAAAATACAAAGGAAGAAAGCCAAAATTTGAAGAGGTAAAACCCATGAATGATAATGTCCATGAGGAAGTACCCACATCGGAACTAAAACCATTACCTGCTGGGTTGAAGTACACATTTTTGGGAGAAAAGTAAAGTTTTCCTGTGGTAATTTCCTCGTCTCTTACTGAAGAACAAGAAGGAAAGATGTCGCCTCAATGGACGCACCAAGATAGAAGGAAATTTTTGACAGAGGTGAAAATTTTTTATTGGGATGACTCATATTTGTTCAAATATTATGCAGACCAAATCTTTCGAAGATGTGTGCCCGACAGTGAGGTAGGTAGAGTCATTAAATTTTGTCACTCAAAAACATGTGGAGGTCACTTTTCTTCAAAGAAAATAACTGCGAAAATCTTGCAGTGTAGATTTTATTGGCCCACTTTATTTAAGGACTGCTATACTTTTTGCAAAAGCTGTGAAAATTGTCAAAAGACAAATCCAATAAAATCCACAGTCAAGACAATTTTGAGAAAATCTTTTGAAATTGGTCAAAAAGTTCTGCTTTACGATTCTCGCTTGCACCTATTCCCTGGAAAATTGAGATCAAGGTGGAGTGGTCCTTTTGTTGTCAAACATGTGTATCCTCATGGGGCCGTAGATATTGCGAATCCTAGGAATGGTAATGTGTTTAAAGTCAATGGACAAAGGCTCAAACCATTTTTGAAAAAACCAAGTTGATGAGTTCTTTGTGTTACCGGTTAAGTGGTGGATACGGTACTCCGTGACTCTCAAGTCGGTTTGTTTTTTAGTTTCCCAAAATAACTGAATCCTTCTTCTCCTTTAAAATGGATGTCATTCTTTCAAACCTGAGAAAACATTTTCCTTCTCTCCCTCAAAATGCTCTGAAAAAAATCTACAAAGTTCGACGTGAAAGATTGAGACTGTTAATGCACAAAGGTATGCCAGAAGATGTACGCTGGATAATTGAAGCAAAGGTCCGACTAGCAGGTGAGTCTTCAATTTCATTTGACTCATACATGCCAGATCTTGGAAGAAGTTCGTATTCTAAAAGGAGAAGAGCAAAAAGGTTACAAGTTTATTACAAATGTGGACGATGGAATTATAACAAGCAATGTCGTTCTTTGGGGATGGTTTCCACAAACAGATTCTTCACTAAGAATGGACTGAGTAAGAAGTCATTAGATAATATCTTATTGACTCTTGAGACGCGTTCTTATGGATTGATGCAGCGTGAAATTCTTAATTTGTGGAATCTCTTCAAGGATGAAGAAAAACGCTATAGTCTTGGGAATCTGACTCTAAAAGACCCTGTTTGCCAATTTATAAGAAAATTGGATGGGAAGCTTATCCTCGACTCATAGAAGGTGTTTAAGTCGTTACTGGATGTTAAACCAGAGGCAGATGTGAGCCATATCCACAACAATCTGTACATATCATCTTCTTCTTCTTCATGTCATCTTTCAAAAAAAAATAAAAAAAAGAAAAAAATGTTTGAACAAGGGCAATCCGGAAGGAGTACCATGGCTTTAATTAGTTGTGGAACCCTAGCCTTTGGCTGACCCGTCATTGACTCGGGTGGACCTTTGCACGCTAGTCCTTAAAAAAAAAATTCGTGAGTGTCTACTGCACTGGTGACACGCAGTATAAATATATGCCACTACTGCACTCATGACGCGCAGTATAAAGATACGCCATGAAAGGTGTACATACAGCTCAGATAGATTGGTCAGCAGGAGGCAGAGAGGGAAACAAGATGAAAAAAGAGCTAGATTTGACACTTAGTTTATAGCTTTTCTTTACTTTTGATTTTATTTATCGTACTTTGTTTTTGTTTAAATTTGTGTCAAATTTCTCCAATAGGTAATATCTTCTATCTTTTACTCATCTATATTTTAACATTGAGGACAATGTTGTGATCTAGTTGGGGGGGAAGGATAGTTGACTACCAATTTTTTTTCTTTTCTTTTTTAGGAAGTATGATATGATTATCATGGACTTACTAAACTAATTAATGATGGCAGAGTAAGAAGTAATTTCACTCCCGAGACACATTTAAATTGGGAAGTATGTTTAGTGAGATGACTGTCAGAAACCTATTTGTAGTAAAACCAATTAAGGATGACAGAGTAAGGAGTAAATCTAGGAAACAATTTATTACTCTTGAGACGCATCTTAGTTGAGGAAAAAATTATTTTGTGTAGAAGTAGCAAATGAATTCTTGGATCTGAGCATAAATTGTCTTCTTTCTTAAAAATCACAAGCTTGGATATGAATGTTGATATGAAGGATTGAGAATGATAGAAATATGCCTTGTGAGATTTTGAGCCTATTGATGAATGGATTGAATATCTGTACCATTCTCTTCCTTCTTGTATGATTTTCACTCATGAAATTGTCACTCTAGAACTTAGTTTGATTCTTTTTTAGGCTACATTTTCACATGCATACATTAATATGATTGAGGCATTTTGAAATAACTACTTTGACCAAATAGCCATCCTTGTATATTTTCCATTGTGTAACCCCTTTGAACTTATTTGACCATTCCTTGTTTTTAGCTCATTTTGTACCTTCAAAAAAAAGAAAAAAAAACATGTTTTTAACCAACTTTAGGGAATAAGAGAGCATTGACCTTGTTCTTGAACAAGTGTGGGGGCGTATGTGCAAAATGATAAAAAAAAATTGACCACCGTTGCAATCAAAGGATTATCAGAATAAAGGTGGATGCTTAGAAACAACAAGAAGAAAATGAGAATGTTCAAGTCTAACAATGAATTCAATTCACCAATTTGGGATTGATCTTCAACAAAACATTAGTCAAATATTGGTGATTGTCCTTTATGATGAATGTTCTCAAACATTTTCTCCACTCTAACTATACCATAATGCTCTTTTATTCTCTTTGGTATTTATCTTTTCATATCCATATTATCTCCTCTCCTTTACCATGACCCCATTACAACCTTGAATAAAGTCCTCTTGATTTTTGTATGCATGTGTTTTGAGTAGCGGAGAAGTAGAAGATAAGCAAGCTTATGGTAGTGCAATTGTTCATGGGTTGAATAGAGTGAAATACTTACCTTTTAAACACTTGAGAGATTGAGAGTGAATTCTGTGTGGATCTATCATTCTTGATTCATTCTTTTCAACTGAAGTTTCCTTGCTTGTTAGTTTGAGATGTGAAGAAATGTTACCTCATTTATGCTTTGATCCCTTGAATTTCTTGTTGCTCTTCTTGCTTCATCGAGTCCTTTAGAGTTTTTAGCTTTTGAGTCTGTGTCATTTTTCTTTGTCTCCTAACTTTGGTCTTATGTGTTTTGCCCAAGAGTGCAAAAAGCTAAGTGTGGGGGAATTTGATGATCACATATTTTATACATTAATAAACCCTCATTTTTAGTCATTTACACTCTCCATGTACTTAATTGATTAAGCCTAGTTATGTTTTGTAAGTTTGGACTCAAATTGGACTTAATTGATTTTTTCAGCACTATTTTGGTCTTACGCTATTTCTGTATTTCGGCCATATCTTGAGTTCTAAATGTCTGATAATTATGACTTTTACCTTGTAGGAAAGATAAAAGAGAGCTCTACAACTTTGATGAAGAGCTCAAAGTCTCAATCAGACATCTAGTAGAGCTAATTGGGCTTGGAAGACAGAACACGAGTTTTGTGTCTGAAACCTGAATAGTGTACAGTAATCAGAGCATAACTCGGGTTGCAAGAATTATCTTAAGCTGAAATATGGACATTTGAAATTTAAGACCCAGATCTAAAACTTTCATGTTGAACACAAAACTTGATTCGGGCTCCTTGATAGTGATATTGGGTCTGAAAGTCAAAACAGAGGTGCTGAAACTGGGCCTGAACAGTCTATAGTAATTGAGTCATATCTTGGGCTGTAGGATGAATTTTTGGGTGATTCTAGAGCCATTGGAAATCTTAGACAATTTCCTAGAACTTTCATGAAGACCACTTAGCTCGAAAATGATAGAATCAATGACTTAAGTAATAAATTATTTCAGAGACAAAGAATCTCAATCATCCAACTACTCATCAAATCATCCAACCACTCAACCACTCATCCAACCACTCCACCCACTCATCCACCTACTCTTAATCATTCTCCTTGTCATTTTGAATCCCTACTCCTTTATAAAAGGCACCATGAGCTGGATGTTGAGAGCTTAGTGTTGGGCACTTGGTGTTAGGCTTAGTTTTTACAAGTTATGGTTATGCTTGTTTATTGCTTTCCTTTGTTGTAATTTTCTCTTGTTCTAAATTGAAGCTATGTTCATCTTTCTCTTTTTCTCTCTTTCTTTCTTCTTATCTATGAGTAACTAAATCTTCATCTTGCTTGGGTGAAAGAGTGAAGCTCTTGGTAATGAAATAAGGTTAGATTATTCTATTTTCTTGTGCTTAAATGATATATTATCAAATGGACATTATATGTGTTGTATTTTGTTTCCAATCAATTTAGAAACCTTCTTTGTTAATGGGGATCTTGATTTATTGTAGACAATAGGATTGGCACAGTAAATGCTTGAACTCATTTACAAATATTGGTAGATAATTAAAGGAATCATAATATATGATTACATATATAATTGAACTTTGAATGTTATATTTTCCGATTGGAACCTCCGTTGTGTGTGGATTTCAATTGAGTTATAAAGAGAAATAATCTTACATTTAACTTATTAGCAAGAGTGGATCTCCTAACCCAAATAAGTTCTTAAATTCATTTGTGAACATCTTTTATTACTTTTGGTGTTGTGACAAATCCTTTTCTTACCTTAATTAATTTTTCTTCATCAATTCCCTGTGGATTGACCTCGGACTCCCGAGAAATTTATTACTTGAGATAACCTGCACTTGGGTTTGCATCCTTTAATCCCGCAGTCACTTTACTTCCTAATTTTCATGGTTTAGAATCCGAAAGTCCATATTTACATCTGAAAGAATTTAAGGAGGTATGTATTGCTTTCAATTACCAAAATTGCACTGAAGAGATTGTTAAGCTTAAATTGTTTCCTTTTTCCTTAAAAGATAAAGCAAAATCTTGGCTTAATATGTTGAAACCAAGATCAATTGGCACATGACAAGAAATGCAAGGTGAGTTCTTAAAGAAATTTTTTCCAACACATAAAACCAATGCTATGAAAAGACAAATCCAAAATTTTTCCCAAAATTCAAATGAAGCATATTTTCAATGTTAGGAATGATTTAAAGATTTGTTAAATTCTTGCCCACATCATGGTTTTGAAAAATGGCGCACTATAAGTTTCTTTTATGAAGGTTTAACACCTGAAACTAAACAATTTGTGGAAACAATGTACAATGGTGAGTTTCTTGATAAAGAACCTGGTGAAGCTTTAGACTATTTGAACCAGTTGGTTGAAAATTCTCAATCTTGGCGTAGTACTAATATTTCTAAAAATTCAATTAGATCTAATCTTGCAAGTGCTAATATAGGAAAATATCACCTTAGTTAAGAGGAAGATCTAAATGCTAGGTTTGCCAGTTTTGCTAGAAAGGTTGAAGCCATTGAATTAAGAAAAGTAAAAGAAATCAAATCTGTGCAAAATGAAGAAATTTGTGACATTTGTGATGATTTAGGACACTCAACACACGAATGTCCCAATATTCCTGTTTTTAAAGAAGTTGTACATGAGCAAGTAAATGCAATGAATAATTTTAAAAAGCCATTTACTTCTTCTTTTTCAGATGCATACAATCCGAGATGGAGAAATCACCCGAACTTCAGCTGAAGGAATAATAATCAGTCACAATTTGTGCAACCACCACCTCCTCAGGCACAACAGGACTCTTAAAATTCTCAAGGATATGCACCTTATGTCCCACCATATAGGAAAAACCTTGAAGAAATACTGCATGCATTCATAGAAAAGCAAGAGGCCATTAATAAACAAAACAATCAAACCATGAATGACATAAAAGACACTCTTGCTAAACTTTCTTCTGCACTCACCATTCACGAGAAAGAAAAATTTCCTTCTCAACCTCAGCCAAATCCCAAAGGTCAGTACAGTCTAAATGAGGGAAGTTCAAAAAACCAACAAATGGACCAAGTCAAGTCAGTGATAACTCTTAGGAGTGAAAAAGTTGTTAAAAAACAAATTCCTGAACCCTGTGAGAAAGAAGATGAACCAATTCCCCAAGAAAATGAAGAAGCTGACCAAAAGGTGACTAAACTCTCGCTTTCACCCCCATTTCCTCAAGCATTGAATAACCCAAAGAAATTAGACCACTGCACTGAAATTTTTGAAATTTTGAAACAAGTGAAGATCAATATTCCTCTGTTAGATGCTATCAAACAAATTCCTTCTTATGCCAAATATTTGAAGGACTTGTGCACTGTTAAAAGGAAACTAAATGTGAAAAAGAAAGCATTTTTGGCTGAACAGGTAAGCTCCATTCTTCAGAATAATAATGCGTTGAAATATAAAGACCCTGGTTATCCTATAGTTTCATAAATTATTGGAGAACATAAAATTGGAAAAGTCTTACTTGATCTTGGTGCTAGTGTCAATTTGCTTCCATATTCAGTTTATCAGTAACTCAACTTAGGTGAGTTAAAACTAACTTCTGTAACTCTTCTACTTGTAGATAGATTAATTAAAATTCCAAGAGGAATAGTGGAAGATGTGTTGGTTCAAGTTGATAAATTAATATATCCTATAGATTTTATTATCTTGGATACTAAACCTATGGTTGATAGTTACAAGTCAATTCCTGTTATCTTAGCCCGTCCATTTTTAGCAACATCTAATGCTTTGATAAATTGTAGAAATGGAGTGGTGAAGCTAACATTTGGAAACATGACACTGGAGCTCAATGTTTTTAACATGTGCAAGCAACCATAGGAAGTCCTTGATGAAAAGGAGGAAATTGAAGGAATTGAAGCCATTATAGATGATCATCTTCAAACAAAGAGTTCTTCTGACCCATTAGAAATTTGTTTAGTCAATTCATTGGATTCAGGCATACAATTAGAAGATGATATCTCTGAAATATATTCTTTGCTTGATTGTACACAGGCAATGGAGTACAAAGGATGGAAGCCAAGATTTGAAGAGCTAAAACCCATGAATGATAATGCCCATGAAGAAGTACCCACTCTGGAACTAAAGCCATTACCTGCCGGGTTGAAGTACACATTTTTGGGAGAAAAGCAAAACTTTCCTGTGGCAATTTCCTCGTCTCTTACTAAAGAACAAGAAGGTATGTTAACAGGCATAAAAGTGCAATTGGATGGACATTAAAGGACATAAAAGGCATTAATCTATTAATTTGTACACATAGAATACATTTAGAGGATAATGCTAAAACTTCTCAACAACCTCAAAGAAGATTAAATCCATACATGAAAGAAGTAGTTAGAGCTGAAGTCCTTAAATTGCTTGATGTTGTAATTATCTATCCTATCTCTGATAGCCAATGGGTAAGCCCTCGCAAGTTGTGCCTAAGAAATCTGGAATAACAGTGGTTGAAAATGATAAGGGTGAATTAATACCTACGCGAGTCTCATCTACTTGGCGTATGTGTATTGATTTTAGAAAATTAAATGCTGCTACTAGGAAAGATCATTTCCCTTGCCATATCTTGATCAAATTCTGGAAAAGGTAGTAGGACATCCATACTACTGTTTTCTTGATAGTTTTTCGGGTTATAATCAAATACCAATTGCATTGGAAGATCAAGAAAAGACCACTTTTACATGTCCCTTTGGTACTTTTGTATATAGAAGAATGTCTTTTGGCCTTTGTAATGCTCTGGCAACATTTCAAAGATGCGTGTTAAGCATTTTTAACGACATGATTGAGCATTATTTAGAGGTTTTCATGGATGATTTGATAGTTTTTAAAAATTCTTTTGAAAATTGTCTTGATAATTTGGAAAAAGTTCTTAAAAGATGTGAAGAAAAAGGATTTGTGCTAAACTGGGAAAAATGTCATTACATGGTTACCTCAGGAATAGTGTTAGGTCATGTGATCTCTTCTAAAGGAATTGAAGTTGATAAGGCCAAAGTTGAATTGATTGCTCATTTGTCTTCCCCAAAAACAGTCAGAGAAGTTCGTTCCTTTTTAGGACATGTAGGATTTTACAGAAGATTCATTAAGGACTTTAGTGCCATATCTAGACCATTATGTAATATTCTGTTGAAAGATGCACCATTTGATTGGACTCAAGAATGTCAAAAATCTTTTGAAAAATTAATTGGTCTTCTGACATCTGCTCCTATCATGCAATCTCCTGACTGGTCTTTGCCTTTTAAGTTAATGTGTGATGCTAGTGATTTTGCTGTGGGCGTTGTTTTAGGCTAAAGAAAGGAAGGTAAGCCTCATGTGATTTGTTACGCAAGTAGAACTTTAAACAATGCACAAATGAATTATACCACTGTTGAAAAAGAATTACTTGCTGTAATTTTTGCACTGGACAAATTTCGATCTTACTTAATTGGTTCTTCTATTGTGATTTTCACCGATCATTCTGCTATTAGAAATTTGATGTTTGAGCAGGATGCCAAACCAAGATTGATACGGTGGATCTTGTTGCTTCAAGAATTCAACATCACAATAAAAGATAAGAAAGAAGCCGAAAATGTTGTCGCTGATCATTTGTCTAGACTTACAATAGGCTCACCTTTTGATAGCACACCTATCAATGATTATTTTCCTGATGAATTTTTATTTTCTGTCAACTCCATGCCTTGGTTTGCTAACATAGTCAACTTTCTTGTAACAGGAAAGATGTCGCCTCAATGGACGCACTAAGATAGAAGGAAATTTTTGACAGAGGTGAAATTTTTTTATTGGAATGACCCATATTTGTTCAAATATTGTGCTGATCAAATATTTCGGAGATGTGTGCCCGACAGTGAGGTAGGTAGTGTCATTAAATTTTGTCACTCAGAAGCATGTGGAGGTCAGTTTTCTTCAAAGAAAACAGCTGCGAAAATCTTGCAGTGTGGATTTTATTAGCCCACTTTATTTAAGGACTGCTATACTTTTTGCAAAAGTTGTGAAAATTGTCAAAAGTTGGGCTCAATTTCAAAAAGAAACATGATGCCTCTAAATCCCATCCTTGTCATTAAATTTTTTTATTGTTGGGGAATTGATTTCATGGGTCCATTTCCATCTTCATTTGGATTTATGTATATTTTGGTTGCAGTTGATTATGTCTCAAAATGGATTGAGGCGATTCCATGCTGACACAACGATCATAAAACTGTTCTCAAGTTTTTAAAAGAAAATATCTTGTGTCGATTTAGAATCCCTCTAGCTATCATAAGTGATGGAGGAACACATTTTTGCAATAAACCATTTGAATATTTAATGAATAAATATGGTATTACATACAAAATTTTCACCCCTTATCACCCTCAGATAAGTGGACAAGTTGAATTAGCAAATAGGGAGATTAAACAAATTTTGGAAAAAACAGTTAACCCAAATCGTATAGATTGGTCTTTAAGACTAAACGATGCACTTTGGGCTTACCGTACTGCTTTTAAAACATTTTTGGACATGTCACCCTATCGGTTAGTCTATGAAAAACCTTGTCACTTGCCTGTAGAATTGGAACAAAAAGCATTTTGGGCCATTAAAGCTTTCAATCTAAATCTTGATGATGCTTGCAAGATACGCAAATTGCAATTAAATGAACTTGAGGAATTGAGAAATGATGCATATGAGAACTCAAATATTTATAAAGCCAGAACAAAAACTTTTCATGATAAGACAATTTTGAGAAAATCTTTTGAAATTGGTCAAAAAGTTCTGTTTTATGATTCTCGCCTGCACCTATTCCTTGGAAAATTGAGATCTAGGTGGAGTGGTCCTTTTGTTGTCAAACATGTGTATCCTTATGGGGCCGTAAATATTGAGAATCGTAGGAATGGTAATGTGTTTAAAGTCAATGGACAAAGGCTCAAACCATTTCTGGAAAACCAAGTTGATGAGGTAGAATTCATCTCTATTTTTTATCCTTGTTATGAATAGAATTCACTCTAATTTTGTTGCCTTGTTTTTGCAGTTCTTTGTGTTGCCGGTTAAGTGGCGGATACGGTACTCCATGACTCTCAAGTCGGTTTGTTTTTCAGTTTCTCAAAATAATTGAATCCTTCTTCTCCTTTAAAATGGATGTCATTCTTTCAAACCTGAGAAAACATTTTCCTTCTCTCCCTCAAAATGCTCTGAAAAAAATCTACAAAGTTAGATGTGAAAGATTGAGACTGTTAATGCACAAAGGTATGCCAGAAGATGTACGTTGGATAATTGAAGCAAAGGTCCGACTAGTAGGTGAGTCTTCAATTTCATTTGACTCATACATGCCAGGTCTTGGAAGAAGTTCGTATTCTAAAAGGAGAAGAGCAAAAAGGTTACAAGTCTGTTACATATGCGGACGATGGAATTGTAACAAGTGATGTCGTTCTTTGGGGATGGTTTCTGCAAACAGAGAAGATAAAATTTTCTTCATTAAGAATGGACTGAGTAAGGAGTCATTAGATGATATCTTATTGACTCTTGAGATGCATTCTTATGGATTGGTGCATCGTGAAATTCTTAATTTGTGGAATCTCTTCAAGGATGAAGAAGAACGTTACAGTCTTGGGAATCTGACTCTAAAAGACCCTGTTTGCCAATCTATAAGAAAATTGGATGGGAAGCTTATCCTCGACTCATAGAAGACGTTTAAGCCGTTACTGGACATTAAACCAGAGGCAGATGTGAGCCATATCCACAACAATCTGTACATATCATCTTCTTCTTCTTTATGTCATCTTTCAAAAAAAATATAAAAAAAATTAAAAAAAATATAAAATAAAAAAAATGTTTGAACAAGGGCGATCCGAAAGGAGTACTATGACTTTAATTAGTTATGGAGCCCCAGCCTTTGGCTAACCTGTCATTGACTCGGGTGGACCTTTGCACGCTGGTCCTTAAAAAAGTTCATGTACCATGCTCTGTAGAGAGCCGCACTCCATAACCCAATGTTTACCATCTAGGCACTGTGGAGTTGATGGACAGGCAGAAGCGTCCCACTCTAGTTATTAGTGAGAAGTAACCAGCGGCGGCCAAAGCGTATGAGGCATCTGAGCTTGATCCTTTCTTTTATTAGAAGGGGCTCTTAGCGCCCTGGGATGGGATGTTTTGGATCTTAGACATTACGGGTTTCAGATTTTAGCATCTTTGTTGATGTTACGAGCCCAAGTGTGAGCGCTCTAGGTTTCAGACCTAGGATGGAAACCCAAGATGGTTTCTTCTTTCTCCTTTCTTTGAAAAAACGGATGTGAGTGTCTACTGCACTGGTGACACGCAGTATAAAGATATGTCACTACTGCACTCATGACGCGCAGTATAAAGATACGTCATGAAAGATGTACATACAAGTATGTCATCATTTGCTATTATATTTCTTTTATTTTTATATGATTTTGCTGCATTTTGGTTTTGGACAGACGATCCTTTGAGCAGGGTCCTTCAGGAGTTTCTAGACTTCTTTACCCTAATGGTTTTCTTAAAGTAAAAAAAAAAAAAACAAAAAAAAAAAAATAAAAATAAAAAATAAAAATAAAAAAATAAAAAAAATAAATAAAAAAAAAAAGAATTTGTGTTTCTTAATTTCAAACTTTTCTGACAATAGCCAACCTACCCTTATAGGTGCAATTATTACCCTTTCTGTTCTTTTTCCTATTTAAACATTCCATTTTCTCCACTTTCCTCTAACTCAGATTCATTCAAAGGGAAGGTGAGAATAGAAATGGAAGGTGTTTCTGTTCGTCAACTTAAAAATATCTGTGTATTTTATGGATCTAAGTATGGGAATAGTTTAGAGTTTGTAAACGCAGCTACCACTCTTGGTCGATCACTTACTGCGAGGAATATTCATCTTGTATATGGGGGAGGTTGCCGTGGGTTAATGGGGGCTGTATCACTTGCTGCATATATAGGAGGCAGTTAGGTTTTAGGTGTCATTCTTGAACCTTTAGCTCAACAGAACATCACTGGAAATACAATTGGAGAGGAACTTAAGGTATCATCAATGCATGAACGAATGAAAATAATGCTTGAAAACTCTGATGCATTATTACCTTACCAGGTGATTTTGGTACCTTAGAAGAAGTTTTTCAAATTGTCTCTTGAGCCCAACTGAACATCCACCATAAACCCATAGGTTTGTTGAATGTAAATAATTTCTTTGATATTTTGTTAATCTTTCTTGACCATGCTGTGGAATAGAAATTTATCACACCTTCGGCAAGACAACTTCTTATCTCTGCTTCCACTATTGATGAGTTGATTGATAAATTACAAGCTTTTGTTCATAAACTTGACCCAGCAATAGCTCAGATAGATTGGTCAGTAGGAAGCAGTGAGGGAAACAGGATGAAAAAAGAGCCAGATTTGACATTTCTTTTATAGCTTTTCTTTTGATTTTATTTATCGTACTTTGTTTTTGTTTAAATTTGTGTTAGATTTCTCTAACAGGTAATATGTTCTTTCCTTTACTCATCTATATTTTAACATTGAGGACAATGTTGTGATCTAGTTGGGGGGGAAGGATAGTTGACTACCAATTTTTTTTTCTTTTCTTTTGGGAAGTATGATATGATTGTCATGGACTTACTAAACTAATGAATGATGGCAGAGAAGGAGTAAATTTACTTTTGAGACGCATCTAAATTGGGAAGCATGTTTAGTGATATGACTATCAGAAACCTATTCGTAGTAAAACCAATTAAGGATGGCAGAGTAAGGAGTAAATTTTGGAAACATTTTATTACTCTTGAGACGCATCTTAGTTGAGGAAATAATTATTTTATGTAGAAGTAGCAAATGGATTCTTGGATCTTAGCATAAATTGTCTTCTTTCTTAAAAATCACAAGCTTGGATATGAATGTTGATATGATGGATTGAGAATGATAGAAATATGCCTTGTGAGATTTTGAGCCTATTGATGAATGAATTGAATATCTGTACCATTCTTTTCTTTTTTGTGTGATTTTCACTCATGGAATTGTTACTCTAGAACTTGCTTTGATTTTTTTTTAGGCTACATTTTCACATGCATACATTAATATGATTGAGGCATTTTGAAATAGCTACTTTGACCAAATAGCCATCCTTGTATATTTTCCATTGTATAACCCCTTTGAACTTATTTGACCATTCCTTGTTTTTAGCTCATTTCATCCTTCAAAAGAAAAAAAAAAGAAAGAAAAAAACGAAAAAAAAATATGTTTTTACCCAACCTTAGGGAATAAGAGAGCATTGACCTTGTTCTAGAACAAGTGTGGGGGTGTGTGTGCAAAATGATCAAAAAAAAAAGACCACCGTTGCAATTAAAGGATTATCAGAGTCTAGAATAAAGGCAGATGCTTGGAAACAACAGGAAGAAAAGGAGAATATTCAAGTCTAACAATGAATTCAATTCACCAATTTGGGATTGATCTTCAACAAAACATTAGTCAAATATTGGTGATTGTCCTTTATGATGAATGTTCTCAAACATTTTCTCCACTCTAATTAATGTTCTTTTATTCTCTTTGGTATTATCTTTTCATATCCATATTATCCCCTCTCTTTTACCATGACCCCATTACAACCTTGAATAAAGTCCTCTTGATTTTTGTATGCAAGTGTTTTGAGTAGCGGAGAAGTAGAAGATAAGCAAGCTTATGGTAGTGCAATTGTTCATGGTTGAATAGAGTGAAATACTTACCTTTTAAACACTTGAGAGATTGAGAGTGCATTCTGTGAGGATCTATCATTCTTGATTCATTCTTTTCAACTGAAGTTTCCTTGCTTGTTGGTTTGAGATATGAAGAAATGTTACCTCATTAATGCTTTGATCCCTTGAATTTCTTGTTGCTCTTCTTGCTTCATCGAGTCTTTTAGAGTTTTTAGCTTTTGAGTCTGTGTCATTTTTCTTTGTCTCCTAACTTTGGTCTTATGTATTTTGCCCAGGAGTGCAAAAAACTAAGTGTGTGGGAATTTGATAATCATATATTTTATACATTAATAAACCCTTATTTTTAGTCATTTACACTCTTCATGTACTTAATTGATTAAGTCTGGTTATGTTTTGTAAGATTAGACTCAAATTGGACTTAATTGATTTTTTTAGCATTATTTGGGTCTTACACTGTTTCTGTATTTTAGTCATATCTTGAGTTTTAGATGTCTAGCAATTATGAATTTTATCTTGTAGGAAAGCTGAGAGAAAGCTCTACAACTTTAATGAAGAGCTCCAGGTAAAATATGGAAATCTAGAAGAGCTAAATGGGCTTGGAAGACAGAACACGAGTTTTGTGTCTAGAACCTGAACAATATACAGTAATCATAGCATAATTGGGGTTGTAAGAATTATCTTGGGCTGAAATTTAGACATTTGAAAGTTAAGACCCAGATCTATAACTTTTATGAGAACACAAGTGCTAATTCGGATAGCTTGGAGGTGATATTGGTTCTGGAAGTCAAAATAGAGGTGCTGAAACTGGGCCTAAATAGTCTGCAGTAATTGGGTCATATCTCCGGATGTAAGAATTATATTAAGCTGAAATTTGGACATCTAAAAGTTAATATTCTGATCTACAACTTTCATGAAGATGACTTTTCTATTTGATGACAGAATCCATGACTTAAGCAATGAATGATTTCGGAGACAAGAAATCTCAATGATTTCTCACTCTTATCCTCACCATTTGGCATTTTCCACTCATTCATCCACTCATCCACCTACTCTTAATCACTCCCTTTGTCATTTTGTATCCCTAATCCTCTATAAAAGGCACCATTGGCTGACCACTTGGGACACTTGGTGTTAGGCTTAGTTTTTACAAGTTGTGGTTATGCTTGTTTATTGTTTTCCTTTGTTGTAATTTTTCTTGTTCTAAATTGAAGCTATGTTCATCTTTCTCTTCTTCTCTCTTTCTTTCTTCTTATCCATGAGTAACTAAATCTTCATCTTGCTTGGGTGAAAGAGTGTAGCTCTTGGTAATGAAATAAGGTTGGATTATTCTATTTCTTGTGCTTAAATGATATATTATCAATTGGACATTATATGTGTTATATTTTGTTTCTAATCAAGTTAAAAACCTTCTTTGTATAATGGAGATCTTGATTTATTGTAGACAATAGGATTGACGTAGTGAATGCTTGAACTTATTTACAAATGTTGGTAGATAATTAAAGGAATCATAATATGATTGCATATATAATTGAACTTTGAATGTTATATTTTCCGATTGGAACCTCCGTTGTGTGTGGATTTCAATTGAGTTATAAAGAGAAATAATCTTACCTTTAATTAATTACTAAGAGTGGATCTCCTAACCCAAGCAAGCTCTTAAATTCATTTGTGAACTTCTTTAATTACTTTTGGTGTTATGACAAATCATTTTCTTACCTCAATTAATTTTTCTTCATCAATTCCCTGTGGATCGACCTCGGACTCCCGAGAAATTTATTACTTGAGACATCCTGCACTTGGGTTTGCATCCTTAAATCCCGCAGTCAATTTACCTCCATCTCGTAGGCAAGATCATGTCATTACCTTATGAGAAAGGGCCAATATTCCTAATTTGTGCCCATACAGGTATCCTCATTATCAAAAAGCTAAAATTGAAAAGTTAGTAGATGAAATATTGTTTGCTGGAATTATAAGACCAAAGTGTAAGCCCCTATTCTGGTCCTACTATCCTAATGAAAAAGAAGGATGGAGGATGACGTTTTTATATGGATTATAGGGCCCTTAACAAAATAACAGTACCGGATAAATTTCCAATTCCGGTAATAGATGAGTTCTTGGATGAACTGGATAGAGCTTCCATTTTTTTAAAGTTGGATCTATAATTGGGTTACCATCAAATCAAGATGTGAGAGAAAGACATTCCTAAGACAACTTTTTGTACCCATGAAGGGCATTATGAATTTTTGGTCATGTCCTTTGAGCTGACTAATGCACATTCAACTTTTCAAGCATTGATGAATGAGATCTTGAGACCGTTTTTAAGGAGGTTTGTTTTGGTTTTTTTTATGACATTCTGGTTTACAGTAAAGATGAGATGGCTCACATTTCTCATTTGAGAATAGTTTTACAATTGTTGACTAAGCAGTATAATTTCTATTTTTATCTGCTATAACCCCATGAAAGAATATATTTATTATATTTTTATCGCCCGATAATTAAATACAATACAAAATACAGTACAATAAAATTTTAGAAACTGTTTCCGGATTCAGGTTTAGTAAGATCCCCTGTCTCTGCCTAAACAGTACAAATTTTTTTTTATTACAGAAAAATTTTCACTTTGCAGGACCCACTTGCGCCCACATAAGGCCACCTGGGCCCACAAACAGCCCAAAAACAATCTAATAAATATAAAAATTTATAATCATACACAAAAATCACAAATATTAGAAAACGTATGAAAATCAAATCAGATTGTTAAAAATAATGAACAATCAAGAGAAATAAATACTTAAAGATTTTCTCTGGCCCGAAAATTATAATTTTCTTGACACACAGTAAATCACTCAAAACGATCAAATACGTTGATGGAATACTCAAAATAATTTTACAGTACATAGAAATCACTAAACAGTAAAATTCTGTTAACTGTCTAAATTACTGTCAACTAGTTAGGAAATTTGGGGTGTTACAATACTCCCCCTCTAAAAAGAAATTTCGTCCTCGAAATTTGATAAACCTGATTTCACACCCTTAGAATAAATATGAACAATGCTCTTTTATCTTTTCTTCTAACTTTCATATTGCTTCTCCACTTACATCATTCTAAACGTTTTTAACCAATAAAAATTCTTTGTCTCTCATTCAATTTCTCCTGATCAAACAAATATCTCAGACTCTTATAATTACTGAAGATATTAAATATTACTCCATAAAGAAAGTATATCCATACTTCTAATACAAACACAGCATCTACCAACTTCCATTCGTGCGTAGAATAGCTTTTCTCAAGTGACTTCAATTTCCTAAAATCATACCCTACAACTCTTCTATTCTACATAAGCACACATCTTAAACTTTGATGTAATACATCGTAGTCCACCTCCAATGGTTTACTGAGATTAGACAAAACTAATACCAAAAAAGTACTCAAACATATTTCAACTCCTAAAAATTCTCTTTGTATGCATTAGTCCATACAAACACTTAATTCTTTCTAGTAAGCTAGGTAAGAAGTCCTACGATCTAGAAATTTTCCAGTATTCCCATTACTGTGTTTGATTTTTCTCACTGAAAAACTGTTTCAACCTTTGAAGGATCCACCACGCTTCCGCTGCATCACTCTGATACTATGACATGGATATAGATAGAAATATCCTTTCTTGCAAATTACGATACATGAAAAACATTATGAAAGACAATAAAACTATCTGATATATTACTGGACATATCTAACAAAGAATTTGATATAACCCAATTTTAAGAATGAATTTTCTGGAATACTAACACTTTATTGTGACAATCTAATAGGATATGGTTGGAAAATAACCAATCCATTTCAAAGATCACGTCTATTTATGAAAGAGATAAACAGATCAAACTAATACAAAAATTTGATTCATAATAACAATAGGATAATTTGAATAACTTGAGTAGCTTAATAGGCTAGTTATAGAAACAGAAGTAAACAAGTCAGAAGATAACAAAGACACGGATAACTCTAATTGATCTACACGATCATATGCCATAGAGAAATGGGTTACCTCCAGAATTATACAGTACAATCAAAGGATCACTTTCTGTGACATAATCTTCTTTACTTAGGTCTTCAGTCTGGGGTACTTTTGCTCCACTTGGAGAATCAACGCTCCATTCTACTTGAGATATCGAAGCACGTTTATTACTAACGGATGACTTTGTCTTTGATGGAACACAATCTCTGAAAATGTGTCCAGGCTTTCCGCACTTGAAACAAATTTTTTCCTTGAATGTACAATCCTTTGTCAGATGATCTTTTCCACAATTCCGACATTCCGGTGTAGATGTCGCAGTCAGACCAAACCTGTTACTACTAGTACTTCCTCCAAAAGATTGCTGTTGTCGTTGACTTCCCGGAGATTTCGAGTACGTTTTTTGCTGGAATCGCTTGACCTTACGATTTCTCCTTCTTCGTAACCAATATGGTCCAACGTTACAGGGTCTCTCATCCTGAAATTGATTCAACTCTAACAAAATCTTAGCTTCAGCTATCAATTCTTACCGCTGAACAGTCTTTTGAGTTTGCTGTATATTTACATCAGTCGATTTTCGTATCACTTCCAAAGTTACTGTCATATCACCATCATTATGTCTCGCTTCCACATGCGTACGTCTATCACGAGCCATCGTCTTCTCTTCAAAGACACACGAATCAAAATACAATGGAAACCAGATGTAACCATTTCAAATAACATTGTTTCCTTTCAGAAATCAAACACACAGAGAACACAACACAAGCAAAATAGACCTAACCACAAACCCCAAAAGACTCAAACCGTGCTCTGATACCAACTAATGTAACACTCCCCTCAGGGTATCACATTTCCGACTCCCAACTCATAATCTGTAAAGAAGTTCATAAACAAGGTTTGAGTTATAAAAGATGGGTTTTAAAATTTCTTATTACAAAGACGAAAACATAAACTTACTGAAATCCATAAGTATTACTGAAAATATATTTAAACTGATTAATATACAATATTGACACAATTAGTATTTAACAATTTAAAGAGAAATATAAAACTAACAGACTCTTTTTTTTAACAGTAGCAAACCCCATCACGGGTCCTACTTAATAGCACGGTACAACACTAACGAGAAAAACTTAATATACTTATTTCTTCTTGTATCCATCTTGATGCATCAGACATTCGTTCCTTGTCAACCCTTCACACTATCGAATCTGGAATGGTCATTCTCTGATGTTGTCTCCGATCTCAGAGTATTTATTACCCGTATGTCTAAGACAACTTGTTCCATCTATTATATAATTTTTACTAATACAAGCACAACAACACAATATAACAAAGATGTGAGATCACCTACGCCAATACCAACATGGTAGCACAGGGATAACACAAATAACATATCATACAGGTATATCATACCAGAATTCCAATAATCACTCAACATTAATCAACTATCATCATCATGCCATTAACATTATTATCATCACACAATAATCACAATAATGCCATCAACATGATTATCATCATCATCATCCAATATTCCTTAATTATTATATCATGCAGATATAGATACTCAGATTTATGCATATGTTATACATGTAGACTCAATGTCCTACTCCATGGAGGTTTTCACAATTTCGAGAAGAATGCTCTATTAATTGTCAGCCTTAGCCCAAGACAATCTTCCAGATTAGCCCACAGACAATGCCCAGCCTTAGCCCATAGACAAATGTCCAGCTTTTGAAAAGAATCGTGTTCTTGTCGAGTATCGTCAATGTGTTGCAACGGACTACATCGCCAAGTGGCATATGGTCTAGCCTTAGCCCACAGACAGATATCCACTGGTCAACCACCGCGCCTTGACGCACCCCAAGATACATCATAGACCTCACTATCAATTCACATTCCCTCTTCAACCACAAGGGTCCCAATAGCATCAGCTATCAATTTTTGTTCAATTCAAAATCATCATATGCCTCAATGCATATCTTTTCAATGCATGTTCAATGCATCAATGCCAATCACAGGCAAAATTTCTCATTTCCAATGCATGTTCAATGCACCAATGCCAATTATAGGCAAAATTCACACTTTCATATTCAAGGTCCACACATTGGCCCATTCTCAGTTTTAATTTCATTATCTCATAATCAGGGACCACACACTGGCCTAACAGTAATTATACTATATTTTCAACAGTGAAATCATATTATCGCATTTTCATAGTCATAAAACACTTTTGTCATGTTTTCACAATCGCGCAATATTTCTGTTACGTTTTCACAATTTTACAACATTTCCGTTGCATTTTCAAATCACGTAGTGATTTTTCAACGTTTTCTCAATCACATAAAAATATTCCACCATTTATAAATCGGGTAGCAATTTTTCAACAATATCTCAAACGTGTAAAAATATTTAAAACACTTTCCAAATTGCGTAGAAATATTTCAATGTTTTTCAAATCGCGTGAAAATATTTAAATGTTTTTCAAATTGCGTAGCTTAAAAATCACATTTTTAAGTTACGTAAATCATTTTTCACCATAATTCATTACGAAAAATATTTCCCAACCTTCAAAAATTCCATTTCAACCTTTCTCAAAATAATATGACTACTCACATTATTTTCCACATTTTCTTACTCAAGAAAATTCTTTTTGCAACAAATTCCACAAATTCACAATTCCATTGAATTAAATCAATGTTTCTCATTTAAAATTTCCTAACGCACTCCAAAACCCAAAGGATGAGTTTTATGTTAGTAAATTTTAAATCACCATTATATTCTCCATTTTTCTTAAATCAATTCTCTTCAAAATAAATTGAGGTTCAAACACTTTCAACCTCTCTTTTCCATTCATATACAAAAATTCCATTTCTCAAGTGATAAAACACTCTGATTTCCTTTCCAAATTCCTTGTACTAAACCAAATTGTCTTTCCATTTTGAAAATCACTTTATTTCATAAAACCAAGGCATTACAAACCTTCAAAATCGTGGTACTTGACCATTGAAACCATCAAATATTTTTCCTTCTAAATTGATATGGTTTTACACAAACAAAACCATTAAAAATTCCTTAACAAAATCGTGAGACTCATGGTCTTTAAAATCAAATCATTTGTTCATTTTCATTTTTCACTTTCTTTGCAAATCCTTAAAATTTACAACTCATTGCTCTTTTTATTTAAAACTCATGATTAATAAAATACTTAGAATCTTTTGATTAAAAAACATCCTTCCAAAAACTGTGAACACTTATACTTTGAAAACAAATCCTTTGTTTATTTTTCTTGCTTTTCTAATCATCCAATTTTATCATTCATGAAAATATTAATTTATAAACACCTATTTTGAGGTGTCTTGGCTGAAATTCCTCTTGGTCTTTGGAACCAAAAATCAATATCCTTTCCATCATCAAATCATGGCATACACATACATATTCAAATATATATCACAAGCATGCCATAATCAAAGCAATAAATCATGCAAATCATACCAAGCATAGGCAAATAATCAAAGCACATAAACATATACAAATTATTATATGACCATGGATATGAATCCTCACATGGATTCACCATCCATCAAATACACAAACCATCTCTCACCACCATACTTGGTTGGTGAGATGAATCTTCCATTTACCTCTTGAAGATCCTCAAAAGCTCCTTCTTTTGCTTCTTTTTCCAAGTCCTTCACCACCAAGGGCTTCTCAAATACCAAACAAAACACAAGTTAATTAACATATCAAGCTTGAACAAGATAAACCATGGATCAAACATGGCTTAGAACATGAAGAAGAGAGAAGAAATGAAGTTTCCTTACACTTCACCACAAATACCCTACAACTTTGATCTTGAAGAAACTCCTTGAAGATGAAAGATTTAGATAAAGTATCCAACATGAAAGTTGCTTAGAATAAGGTAAGGATTCAAGAAATAAGGTTGTATGAAATTTTTGAGTGATGGAGGGTAGATTTGAGGGTCATGGCCGTGAGCTAGCTTGAAGGAGAAGGAGAGAAATTTTTTGAAGAGCTTTGCTTTAGGAAATGATCGATAATGATCAATAAGTGACCAAGACAACTAATAATGGTCTTGAAACCTATCTATGCCCTTAAGCATGCACCAAAACCGTCCCCCCTCCATGCATTCTCCTAAGAGTGCAAATAATCAATAATGATGCATAATTGACTAAAACAACTAATAATGTCTTCAAACTTTTTCCTTTAGCTCCTAAACAACATAAAAACCGTCCCCCCCTCCATCCATGCATTCAACAAAGTTGTCATCTTTTCTAGCCACCATTTAGAGCCATTTAAGCCATTGATTAGATCAATGGTTAGGATTTAGGTAGACTTTTGATTAGAAGACTTAATCTAGGCCATTAGATCTTTCCTCCTTGAAATTCTAGCCATTAGATCCATCTCCAAAAATGAAGGGTCAAGATTACTCCTTCTTACTTTCAATCCAAGGATCATAATTAGTCATAGCCATTTTAGAAGACCAAATCTCCACCATTGATTAAATCCACATCCAATAGTCATAAATGATCCATCTCCACCGTTGATTTAATCCGAATCCAACGATCACAAATGGTCCTAGCCACTTTATAAGATCAAATCTCCACCCTTGATTTAAACCTAAATCCAACGGTTATAAATGGTCATAGCCATTTTATTAGACTAATCCTACACCGTTGATTAAATCGACGGTTGATATCAAAGTCTTCAATATTAGACTTGCTTCCTATTAGTCTGTCAAAAGAATTAAACTTGTTTACTATTGGCCCGTCAAAAGTTGTCATAACCACTATTGTTGACTAAGCAGTATAATTTCTATTTTTATCTGTTATAACCCCACAAAAGAATATATTTACTGTATTTTTATCGCCCGATAATTAAATACAGTACAAAACACAGTACAATAAAATTTTAGAAACTGTTTTCGGATTCAGGTTTAGTAAGATCCCCTGTCTCCGTCTAAACAGTACAAATTTTTCTGATTACAGAAAAATTTTCACTTTGCGGGACCCACTTGGGCCCACGTAAGGCCACCTGGGCCCACAAACAGCCCAAAAACAATCTAATAAATATAAAAATTTATAATCATCCACAAAAATCACAAATATTAGAAAACGTATGAAAATCAAATCAGATTGTTAAAAATAATGAACAATCAAGAGAAATAAATACTTAAAGATTTTCTCCGGCCCGAAAATTATAATTTTCTTGACACGGAGTAAATCACTCAAAACGATCAAATACGCTAACGGAATACTCAAAATAATTTTACAGTACACAGAAATCACTAAACAGTAGAATTCTGTTAACTGTCTAAATTACTGTCAACTAGTTAGGAAATTTGGGGTGTTACATAAAGCAGCTTTAGGTAAATAATCTTCATTCGACTATGATAAGAGAAGTTGCAGGTATGAATTCAGAACTAATGCCTTAGCTTCAGGGAACTAAATCCAAATGGGTAAGCACTAGAGGAGTCTAAGTTTTTAAAGCATTTTGATTTGAAGACACTCCAAAGCAGGTGGAACACAAATGCGTAAGCAAAATAGAGCTGAAAAGTGAAAACCCTAACTGAATAGGTGAAATATCAAGTAATGTGCCAAACTTGTTACTAACTTTTAGTTGTGTTCCACTTCAAATTAAATGGACAAGTTTTGAGTAGAAGGAAACAGAATAAGAGTGAGGATTAAAGACTAAGCTAAAAACAAACCTAAGTCGTGCCCACCAAGGTAAAGATTGGATAATGGATATTACAACTCTTGTGGGAAATTTCACAATCCTCAAAATTAGTTACAAATTTAGGTTATTTTGTAACTATTTTTAATTTATTTTTAGTTTGATTAAAATTTATCTCAAACTAATTCTAAAATTTTGAAGTCATAACTAAACTTGAAATTTAAATATAAAGAGAAAAACAAAAGATGGATAAAGGAACTTTTAATTCAAATATTAAAGATAAAGTGAAGAGATAATGAGAAAAACAAAAAAAAAATCTAGAGAAATAATAGGAGTCATTGATAAAAGTGAGATGCAATCAAACCAACTATATATTAGTTGTTTTCCTAAACTATTTTTAGCTTAAAAATGAATTAGATAAGAACTAGTTATTTAAGATTTTAGTGTTTATCAAACACTTAACATTTTTAAACCGACTCCATTTTACCTTTGTTTTAAGATTTTAATGTAAAAAAAAAATTAGTTTTTACCAAACACTTAACATTTTTAAACTAGCAAGTGACAATTAAATAATAGAAAAAATTAGAAGGTAGTCATCCTAAATACCACTACCCATAAGAAATAATATCTTCATTTCATCACTGCATTTAGAGAAACTCTCAAAATGTTTATTTATGTTTGAAATTGATAACAAGGTACCTAATCTGGATTGCGATTTGAGCCTAATAAAGCTAAGCCCAACAACCTTTTGAATGGGACACCTAATCATTATAGGATATCACCATCCATATCCATTAAGGGAACATTCTCTCATAAATGTTAATGATTGGCCAACACTTCATATAAGAAAAGTCCTAGAAAACTTCCTCATAGATATTTATAAGGCATTTAGAAGGACCAATTTGTCCCTAATTCCTACTTGGCCCTTAAGACACTCTCCTCTATAAATAACTACAGTAACCTCTAAAGTAAGGATCCTTCTTCATCATTCTCTACCTCTTTACATCATTTCTTACTTAAGCGTTGTAGTGTTTTACAAGTACTCAACTTCTTCTCTAACGTATCAAGGAGTCTGTAACAGTGAGCTAGCATTTGTCCAACGAGGTTTCCACTAACCTTCAACCTAGTACAAATCATTGACGATGTCTATGGGAACATCAAACTGCTATTCCCACTCTCTTTTCCATGGCCAACATTCATCGAAAAATAGCCATCAACCAAGAGCAGTTGTGAGATAGGGCAGAGGCCTTCGAAGAGCCAAGCCCATGACAGGCCACCTCCCACCCCTCGCATGAACTCAATGGTTCAAAGGGTGGAACCTATTGCCTAGGAACAATCACTTATTTCCCTATTACTTGGGCACCAGGAAATTTGAACATTGATACATCGGAACCCGATGAATCAGGAGCTTTTTGAAATGATCGCAGTGAAACAATAATAGATCACAAACCTCCTCCACATGGTGAATCAGGAAAGAATGGTTGAAAACAATGTACAAGCTTACGTGGAGCTTGGATCATAGGATAATCCACAACCTCAGGAACCGATATCTGCAAAGAGGGTCAGAGCCTTTCGCGACTCCAGGCCCCTCACGCTAGCAAAGGGCCCAGTACCATTTCAGCACATGTTCTCTGACTTCATCATGGGAGTTGCACTGCCAAAGGGATTTAAGATCCTTACTAGCATAGAGACCTACAATGAGAATATAGACCCTCAAGCACACATGTATGCATTCATGTCATCCATGTTGCTCATAGGGAGTATCGACCATATAATGTGTCACGCGTTCTGATACGAATGATGTGTTATAAACACAAGTATAGGTTGTCTTAAGTAATAAATTTTCGGGAGTCCAAGGTCAATCCACAGGGAATTGATGAAGAAAAATTCTTTGAGGTAAGGAAATGATTTGTCACAACAATAAAAGTGATAAAACTTGTTCACAAATTAAAAGGATTTGCTTAGGTTAGGAGATCCACTTTTGGTATATAAATTAAGGACAAGATTATTTCTTTTATAACTTAATTAGAATCCACACATAATGGAGGTTCCATTCAGAAAATACAACATTCAAAGTTCATTTAAGGTTATATATGTAGTTATATTATGGTTCTTTTAATTATCCACTAATACCAACACTTGTAAATAGGTTCAAGCATTCATTGTGCCAATCTCTTGTCTACAATAAATGAAGATCTTCACTTTACAAGGAGAGTTTCTAAATTGATTGGAAACAAAATACAACACATATAATGATCACTTGATAATATATCATTCAAGTATAAGAAAGAGATTAATCTAACCTTATTTCATTACCAAGAGCTTCACCTTTTCACCCAAACAAAATGAAAATTAGTTACTCATGAACAATAAGAAAGAAAGAGAGAAGAAGAAGAAGATGAACATGACTTCTATTTAGAACAAAAGAAAACTACAATAAAAGAAACAAACAATACAAGAACATGATCTTAATCTCTCAACTAAGATGCCTCTAATGAGCAATTAGTACAACTTTTTATAGAGCATGAAAAGTAAAAAATGACAATAGACTTATTTAATGAGTGGGTGGATGATGGGTGGATGAGTGGAAAATTATTATCATGTTTGTCTCCCCACCTGCACTAACCAATTTAGCTGTCTTCACATGATTATAACTCTGTTAAAACGTCATTATCTTGACAAGTGGTCTTCATGAAAGTTGAAGGGTTTTGTCTTAGTTTTCTAATGCCATCAGTTTTATCTCAATCCAACTCTTACGAGCTAACTTATGGCACAATCTTTGCACATTATTGAGGTTCCAACAACAGCACTCATGTTCTAACTTCTAAACCCAATCTGACTCACTAGACATCTTATTAAACTCTTGTATTCTTCATGAAAGTTATATATTTAGGTCTTAGATTTCATTTGGGCTTAGTTTGGTGTTAATTGAACTCCTATAGCTCAGGAAATGAGCTGATGAGTGTGCATTATGGCTTTTGCTTCCACTTCAATTTAAATTATCCAAACATGTGATTCAGCTCTTGAGGTCTTCATGAAACTTATAAAGAATTGTCTTAGCTTTCCTACAAGACCAGAATCACATCAATCAAATATTTATAACTTATATTATAGCCAATTTACTTAACGCTGCCAAATAGACAAATTAAGGTCAATTCATGCAATAATTCTTTCAATGATCCAATTAGGTACAATATCATAAAATGTGACAAAACTAATTTAATTAAGTCTAACTGAACCTTAAGAAACCTAGTGAAAAGATTATTAAATGAATAAAATATATTACTATTATGTTCCCAGTAACTCTAAAGAAGGTTGCTCTTAAGTGGTTTTCCTTGTTGCCTCCAAAGTCTATTAATAACTTTTTCGAGCTGGCTTTGAGTTTCTTAACTCACTTTACAATGAGCAAGGCTCAACCCAAGACCTAGGCTAGTTTCATTAATTTCAGGCAAAGTAAGGATGAGTCACTTTATGATTACATGGGCAAGTTCAACAAGGAATGCTTAGATATTAGATACCTCAATAAGGACATGACGATGCATGCAATTATGGTCAGACTTCGGCCAGGAGATTTCACCAAATTGCTCACAAAATGGTTGCCCATGGACCTAGACAAATTGAAGGATCGTTCTGAAAAATACATTAATATGGAAAAGGTCTTAAAGGCCAATAGTGATGCCTATAAGCAGAATGAGGCATCTTGAAGGAAGGACAAATAGTTGGAGTCAAAGGGTTGCCATAATGCTCCTAGGCGACCACCATGGGGAAAATTTGATGAGTATACCCCCTCAATGTATCACAAAGTAAAATCCTTGAGAAGGTGTACTATACAAAAACATCAAGGATGGGTGGGCAAGTCCAACTACAACTATCACAATGCATATGGACACAACACAGATGACTGTATTGATCTCCGAGATGCTATCGAGACACTAATTCAGTGAGGGCAGATCTAGAACTATGTTCAGAAACTTCGAGAAGGTGAATCCTCGTGGTTTCAATGAAAAGATAATAGAAAAATAAGTTACAGCTCTCAACGACAAATGATTTCCCTGAAGGACAGATCGCCACCTTAGGAGTGTTAGCGACGTCAAAGAGAAGAGTCCCTACAGGGGGAAGATAGGCGAGACAATGATACTAGAACCATCAACACCATCTTAGGAGGATTTGTCGAAGGAGAACAAATGAGATTCACTAGAAGAAAGAATTTGAAACTAGTGCTCAATATGACATCACATTCGATCTCTAAAAAAGAAAGCGAATAATGAAGAATGCCAGCAATCAGTTTTATTGAAGAGGACGAAGATGGAGTGATACCTAGCCATGATGATCCTATGGTGATTTTCGAGTTAATCTCAGAGTCAAAAGGATCTTCATAGACTAGGGAAGTTCTACAGACATCTTGTTTATGGATGCTTTCAAAAACCTAGAGTTGCCTTTGTCTAACCTTAAACCCTTTTAGAGTGACTTGATAGGTTTTGTAGAAGAAAAGTGCAACCTGAGGGACATATTAAGTTGTAACTCCCCCTAAACAAAAAGGTAAAGGTCAAGTTCTTGGAGGTGAATTGCCATTCTACTTATAACATAATATTGGGAAAGGCGTCCTTAAACTCTCCCGCTGTATAATGCTAGCTTAGAGCTCCTAGAATCTGAATCTAACTCTGAACATTGAGTGAAGTCTCACAACAGAAAGGACTCTCCCACTGTAATGATGGTTGAACTCGATCTCTTAAGTGATATGAATGAGAAAAAAGCCATAACCTAATGGCCAATTAATCGAATTACATCTTGGACCTAAACCTACTCAAGTCACCAAAATTAGAGCAAACCTTTCAAAGGAGGTGCAGGAGAGGTTAATCGAGTTCTTGCAACAAAATAAAGACCTTCTTGCTTGGACAACAACAGACATGCCCAGTCTCAATCCTAACTTCATCTGCCATTAGTTGTCAGTTTCCCCCAATGCCAAACCGATGTCACATATAAGGATAAAGGTGGAACCAGAGTGCTAAAGGGAAATTAAGGAGCAAGTCAAGAAGTTACTTAATATCGATTTCATCAGAGAAGTAACCTACACCACTTAGCTATCTAATGTCATTTTGGTTAAGAAATCATTGGAAAAGTGACAAATGTATGTAGACTACACCGACCTCAGCAAAGCCTGCCTTAAAGATCCTTACTCATTACCTAACATAGACAAGCTGGTGGATGGCTCCTTCGCATACCAATATCTATCCTTCATGGATGCTTATCCAGGATACAATCAAATCCTAATGAACCCAAAGAATGAAGAAAAAATTGCCTTCATTATGAAGAAAACCAGTTACTGCTATAAGGTGATTCCTTTTGAACTAAAAAATGTCGGGGCAATGTTCTAGAGAATGATGAATAAGGTGTTTGAAGAACAAATTAGGGAGGTGGTGGAAGTGTATATTGATGATACAATAGTAAAAAGCCCTAGCACAAGAGATTATGTGCATGACCTCAAAGAAGTTTTCTAACAACTGAGAAAACATAATATGAGGTTAAATCCTGAGAAATGCGCATTCGAGGTCCATGCTAAGAAATTCTTAAGATTCATGCTAACACACTAGGGAATTGAGGCTAACTTAGACAAATGTCAAGCCATGATCAATATGTTAAGCCTTGGCACTATCAAAGAAACTTAACAGCTTATAGGATGAATTGCGTCCCTAACCAAGTTCGTGTCTATGTTAGCATAAAAAGCCTTACTCTTCTTCAAGCTCCTAAAGAAGGGAAAGGACTTTGAGTGGACATCGGAATGTGAAGAAGCCTTCTAAAGTAAAACTTGTACTTATCACACCTCCTATCTTTACTAGACCTAAGGATGGAGAATTTATTTATATTTACCTTTTAGTTAGAGAAAAAATGGTAAGCTCAGTCCTCGTCAGAGAGACAAAAGAGGGCCAAAAACCTATTTACTTTGTTAGTGAAGTCCTACAAGGACCTGAGTTCTGTTATCAAAGGATTGAAAAGCTAGTTTTCATACTGCTTACTTCAACACAAAGGTTGAAAAAGTATTTTCAATGCCACCTTATGGTCATAAGGATGGACCAACCAATCAAATAGGTGTTGTATTGACAAGCTGGCATGAAGAATAAACACTTGGTCCATTAAGCTATCAGAATTTAGAATTAGATATGAGCCCTTCCAAGCAATAAAGGCACAAGCTCTAGATGATTTTATTGCATAATTCACCCATTGTCCAACCCTTGACCAAGGGAGTGAATGTACTATATGTGTGGATAGAGCATCCAAACCGAAGGACAATGCAGCAGGCATCATCCTAGAGAATGTGAATGGTATGACAGTAGAACAGTGCTTGAGGTTCAAGTTCCTTACCTTGAACAATCAAGCACATATTAAGTAATGATTGTAGGACTCCTCAACCAAGGTGAAACTGTGCAGTGACTCTCAGTTGGTAACCTCCTAAGTTTTAGGGGGAATATTATGCCAAAGGCCTTTAGTTGTAAAAAAAACTTGGTAAAGGTGAAGCGACTTATGGAGGGGTTCTCTGAGGTCAAGGTTAACTATATTCCATGAGAGCAAAACTCTAGGGTAAATATACTATCCAAACTGGCCAGTATTAAAAGCCTTAAGAATAATAGGTTTGTCATCTAAGAAACGTTACCCACTCCCTGCATAGTTGAAGTCAAGATGGTGATGACGGTTGATGAGAAGAGTGGCTAAATTAGTTTGGTTGCCACATATATTCGAGGTGGAGAGCTCCCTTTAGACCCAGAGGAAGTAATGAAAATCATTAAGACAGTAACAAGGTACATCCTAACAAGCTTTATCATAGAGTTTTATTCTATCTCACTACTTAAGTGCCTCACCTCGGATGAAGCTTAGTATATCCTAGCCGAGAAGCATGAAAGATACTATTGCTAACACCTAAGGGGAAGGTACTTAATTAGCCAAAAAGGCCTTACGAGCTGGGTACTTTTGGCCTACTATGTCAATAAATGTAATGACTTCAGTTCAAAACTGCTAAAAGTGCTAGAGGTTCTCTAACATCCAAACAACTCCACTTGAGGAGCTTTCTATCATTTTTGTTTTATGGCCTTGTTGTAGATGGGGTTTAGATTTGTTGGGGCCCTTCCCTTAAGCACCCAGTCAATTAAAGTACTTAGTGGTCATTGTTGATTATCTCACGAAGTGGATTGAAACAGAGCCTCTAGCAACCATTATGACAGATAGGGTCAATAAGTTTCTAAAGAACATCATTTGTAGACTTGGGATCCCCAAAGGCATCGACACAAATAACAAGACCCAGTTTGCTGAAAAGAAATTTAGAGAAATGTGCTTCGACCTCCATATCAAGCAGCACTTCACCTTAGTCGAACATCCCCAAGCTAATAGATAGGTTAAAGCTACCAATAGAGTAATTTATTGATGATCGAAGAAAAGGCTTGAGGATTTTGAAGGTGACTAGGTTGAACAATTAAGTCATGTGTTATTGGCACATTGGACAACCTTTCACTCAGCCACCAGAGAGATCCCTTTCAAGCTCACTTATGGTTACGAAACCATGATCCTAGTAGAGATTAGAAAATCGAGTTAGAGAAAAGAGCATTTTTCTAGCACTTTGAATGACAAACATCTCTAAGAGGAGTTAGATCTAAATGATGAGCAACATGAAATGGCCCATATTAGAGAGGTCATTTTCAAACTTTGGATGCTCAATAATACAATAATTAGGTCTCTCTACGAAGATTCAAAGTGGCAGACCTTATCCTTAGAAAGGTAAGTATCAAAGGATGGAACGCCAGAGATAGGAAGCTCGCTCCAAATTAGGAAGGATCATATCAAATCACAGAAATGCTGGATAAAGGGCTATATATACAAGATCACCGGTCTCGTAGGACGGGAACTCTTAAGGTAATGAAGCAAGTGTAATGAAACAACTCTTAAGGGAACTCTTAGGCCATATATACTTTTCACTATTGAATGAAACAAGTGTAATGAAGTCGCAATTCAGTGCAATCAATGAATGAGATGTTTACCCAGTATACTAACTTGTATCATTTTGTCTTCTTCCCTTAAAGTTTAAGTATTTTTAATGATACTAAAGGGAAGTTGGATTCATAAAACGAGGATTAAAAGCCAAGTATGGACCTCATATCTCAACATAGGCTAAAAGGATGTTGGATTCCTAAAACGCGGATTAAAAGCCAAGTATGGGACCTTGGACCCTAACTTAGGTTAAAGGGATATTGGATCCCTAAAATGCAAATTAAAAGCCAAGTATGGGACCTCATGTAACACCCCATTTCCTATATAGTCCACCTTTATGCTCATTAGGGTGAACTAGATAGAATAAAGTTCATCATTAGTAACCCTTACATCTTATTTACTACTATATTTAGGTTCCTTGCTTTTTTTAACTACCTTTTTATTTCAACTTTATTTGTTCCTTTGCATGGTCCAAATAGATCCCTTTAACATTTAAACATTCATTTTATCTTTGCGTTAAGGTTTTTCAACTCTCATATGTAAGCTAAGCCCAAAGTCCTCAAAATACATATAATGGAAATCAATTGCTTTTGAGCATAAATGTTAACTTAGAGTGAGTCCTCAGTGTTAGAACTCCATTAATATTTCACATAAACACAATAAGAGTAAAAGCATACTTGCCCTCGAGGCCTTCATATATATATGGTTATAGTGCAGTACATACAAGTAAGAAAATAAAACATAGTCAAGTCATAGGCATCAATACCTATGGACACAATCCCTCTACAACTAGTCAATCTCAGTAGTACTATATATAGGTCTAGAAAAGATAAACATCTACACCCAGATACAACAATACAAGTGCAAAAGTATATACATACAAAAAGGGTCTACTAGATACCTATCACAGGGTCCTACACTACATCATGATTCTTCTAGGGCCATCGCCTGCTACACTGGGTGTATACATTACATATACTCGTAGAACTCTATAGAAAGAGTAAGTGTTGGTCTCTACAGAGCTCACCCAACTATCTCAAAATAAAAGATAATAAGCAGCATGCTGATCAGGGTCTGGAATATCATGGAAAGTACTAGGTGAGAATTTTAGGAATTCTCATTAAACTAATCATAAATAGTGCCATCATGATATTAGTCATGGAAACCATCACCCAAGAGGGGGATGAATTGGGTAATTACAATTTTTTAAAACAACTTTGAGAAATTATACATTTTGATATTTTCAATCAACACATGCAGCGAAATAAATCTAGCAAAGGTAAAAACTATTAGAGATTTCTCAAATACCACATGGGCTATAGGATAAATCAAGCAAATAAGCTAGATATCAAATTCAACTCAAGCATATATAATTAAAGCACAAATGTAAAGAAGATAGAGTTGAGAAAAACAAACACAATAATTTATCATGGTTCAGCCACCAACCACTTATGGCCTATATCCAATCCGTAAACTAAACTTGAGATTTTCTTCACTTTCTCCTAGATTTCACAAGTGTTAGAAAAACCTTTGTATAAGCAAGAGCAATCCTCACACCTTGGGATACCTCACCTTTGTGCTGGAGCCTCTAACTCTTCAAGCTTCACAGGTGCTTGAAAAACCTTTACATTTAAGAGCACTCATAACACCTTTGGGATACCTCACCCTTTATGTTTAAGTCTCACTACAAGGGATACCTCACCCTTTTCTCTCTTGAGAGATACCTCACCCTCTTGCAATGATTTTAAGATGAAGAGAAAGATTATAAACTCTCACAAGAGTAGTTATACAACTTGAAGAACAAATAAATAGAAGGATTTTGCAATAAAGAGCTCAAAATATAATTTTCATGATTCAAGGATCAAACCAAGTGTTCTAGAGTTTCTAAAGATGTAAATGCTTCAATACACACTTATTTATAGAGCTCAAGTGATAAAATAGTCGTTGGTAGTGTTTAGAAATGATTTTATATGAAAACTAGCCATTTATAGCTGTTAGGAATGCTTTTTGGGCATGTGGCAATTGATTACATGGATGTTGTAATTAATTACATGACCTCTACCAGAGTTGTAATCAATTACAAGACCAGGGTAATCGATTACATGACCTCTGATTTTGAAAACTGAATTTAAAAGGTCACAACTTCTTCATTTCTTATCCAGTTAAAGCAAATAACCACTCATTGGAAAGATCTTTAAGTCTAGTTTCAAATGAAATTAGTTTCACAACAAAACTCAAAGTATTGTGAAAGTTATGATCAAAAGAGTAACCAAAGGTCAACTTTTCAAAACTCAAACTTGACTATTTTTTATAGTTTAAATCAAATGGTCATAACTTCTTCATTTCTTATCCATTTAAAGGAAATGACACTCATTGGAAATATATTTGAGTTTATGTTCAAATAAAACAAGTTTCATAACAAAACTCAAAGTATTTTGAAAGTTTATAATCAAAATAGTAACTAAATGTCAGTTTTTCAAAACTCAAACTTAACTATTTTTCATAATTTTTAACTACCACCATGACTAACTTTTTAAAACATGTTTGTTAGGCATTTTAGCATGTAATAACCATTTTTAAAAATTTAAAAACATATTTGAGCTCTTTTCATGTAAAACCTCTATTTTTACATAAGAGAAAGCCTAAAAGGAAAATATACAAATTCTAGTCCTTAGGCTTCTTGATGTAATCCAAGCTTCCAAAATTTTCTTCTCTTCAAATCTTGCAAATGCTTGGAAAATTTTATCATTCTCATCCTTCTTGAGTTTAGCATAATTGTGATCTTTCATTTTTTTTGTTGCAATGCTCACTCTTGGTACTTGGACTATCCTACAAAGTATTGCTCGCTTAAACAAACATAGTTAGTCCAAATTCATAATTCAATATCTTCATATGCATGATTCATAAATGTATAACTCTAGTTAGTCTAACATGCATATAAGACTTTCATAGGCACATCCAAATAAGACATTTATCAATTGCTAATAGATATGTTCTATATAGGATGCAACAAAGAACATTTTGCATATTTTCATTTAAATAGAGTCAAATCCAATATTAATTTAATACAACTCATATAACATATTATTGGATATATCCTATAAAAGATGCTATATAGAATATGCATGATTCTTATATAAAATATAACAAGATGGAATACATGATCATGCATGACCCAATATAATCTATGAAGCACATCTATGTAGCATAAATATCATTCTTTTTGTCTTGTATTTGTCATCATCAAAACTTAACATATTAAAACATTGGGAAAAACTTATTTCTACAATCTTCCCTATTTTGATTATGACAAATCACCAAAGAAAAATATGTTGAGCAATAGAAACATATTAAACAATAAGCATGAGAACATATTTTTCTTTCCAATTCTCACTCCCCCTACTTGACATCAACAAAAAGGGTGTAGGAAGGAAAGATAATATTGTCTCTCCTCCTATAGATAAAACTCATGTTGCCAAAAAGAGTAGGATCATCAAAACTAAAAGCTTCTTCAAGTTATTCAAAACATAATTATCTCCCTCTATTTGATTTTACATATGATTCAAGAACAGAGAGATGAAACAAACATGCTTTCAGGATATAAAAGATTAGTCATGCAGTACTTGTCATATTTTGGTACATCGTCATTTAAGATATGATAGTAATAAAACACTTTATGACAAACAAGGATGTAAACCAATAGATATAAACAACTTAAGAGCTAGGCTTCCCCTTATTGAAGCATAAGATGGATAAAGTAAAATATATATGTCAAGACCATATAAGCTCATTACCATAAAGAAAAGTAAGGCAAAAGATACTTATTCTTAATCCATCAATCAAAAACCATTTTAAAACTTCTCCCCCTTTCAAAATTTTTTTTATAAGAACACATTACATTTTCAAAAGCATTTTAGAAGGGTAGAGAGATTTTATATTAAAACCACATAGTCCTTAAGAGAGATCAAGCCCAAGTCAAAGGAATATCTTAAAGTACATCTCCTCTCTTTCTCATTGAACAAGAGCTTTTAGAAAATTAAACACTTTTGTAGAACAAGGCTTATCTTTTGAAGTATCAAGATGAGCTCTATAAAACATTTCAAAAGATTTATTTAGAAACTTTCTTAAACATTCTCTCAAGATTTAATAAAACTTTTTATAGCACATACCTAATGATTTCCAAATTTTCAAGACATTTAGGAAGTGATAATACTTTTAAGGTCTTAAGACAAGTTCAAAAGATTCTCAAGAATATGAAACTTGAAAAGCTTCTTTCAAATATGATAAGATATTTTACTTTAAAAAATTTTTTTAATGAAACTAAACTCTTTTCAAAACAAAATCACGATTCTCATAGGTGTTATACCACTAAGAAACCATAGATCAAGAAAATCATAGATATCAAACATTCATGTTAATGAAATATGTTATAGGAATCAAAGCATGTGTAGAACTAACATCATCCACCCTATATGCAATGACAAAATTGGATAGTTAATATCCAATTAGGCACTTTATCAAAGCTAAGCATACTTCTCATTTAAGGAAAACATCTAATCATTTAAGACTAATTTATTAACAAGTATCATACAATTCATAGCATATAAAATACCACAATAGCTTGGGGATAGAGATACATATTGAGAGAGTGATGCTTCTTTATAATGTTCTTCGTTTATTAGTCCTTTGAATTTGAGCTTTCTTCCATTGAGTATTCCATTCTATTGCACTTGAAGAAAATCTCCTCATATCCCTCTTCATTCAAATTTTCTCTATATCCATTTATGCTTGACATTTCAATATTTGATGACTATATTTGAAGTACATAGAGAGACTTGTAAAACTAACTCTAAAAGTTCTTTAAAACATAGGTTAATATCAAATATCATTTAAGCTTATTTACAAGCATAATTTAGGTTGATATATAATATAAAGTATGTATCACATTATCAATCATGTAATGTTATCTCTAACAAGAACAAAAGAAAGACATATGCACTTGGATCCAAAAGCATAGTTTAATCATTTTTTATAATCACATATTTTATACATTAAGAAACCCTAATTTTTAATCATTTACACTTTCCATGTACTTAATTGATTGAGCTTGGTCATATTTTGTAAGTTTGGATTCAAATTAGGCTTAATTGATCTTTTCCAACATTATTGAGATTTTACACTGTTTCTGTATTTTAGTCATATCTTAAGTTCTAGATGTCTAGAAATAATGAATTTTACCTTGTGGGAAAGCTGAGAGAAAGATCTACAACTTTGATGAAGAGCTCGAAGTCTCAATCAGACATCTAGTAGAGCTAATTAGGCTTGGAAGTCAGAAAACGGGTTCTGTCATTAGAACCCGAGCAATGTGCACTAATCAGACTATATCTCAGGCTATAAGTGGTATTTTGAGCTAAAACCAGTGGCATTAGAAAGCTAAGACAAAACCCTTCAACTCTCATGAAAACCATTTTTTGATATTATGACATTATGATAGACTTATGGTTGTGTGAAGATAACTGACTGGTTGAGTAGGGAGACAAGCATAATAATAATCCAACCACTCATCCAACCACGCATCCAACCACTCATTAATCAACCCCTTGTCACTTTGTATCCTTCATACTTTATAAATAGCACCATTGGCTGCTCATTGAAGGGGAGTTAGTTTGGAGATGTTAGTATAGAATTGTTAATCTTGGAATCAAGATCATGTTATTATATTATTTACTTATTGTAATTTTGATAACTTTAGGAAATGAAGTTATTTCTCTTGAATTTGAATGAATGTAAGCATGCTATCTTCAAATTTTTAAGTTCAAAGGTCCTATTCATGCATAATTTTTTAGGATCTAAGCTTGTGGTCTCAATTGATTAAGAATCAAATGTTTGAAGATTTTATTTAGGGATTTGAATTTATTATGGTCTGATGGACTTTGGTGTTGTTTTGAAGCAGATATTCAAGATGGAAAGACCTTGGAAGGGATGAGGAAGTAAAGAGGAGTTTAAATGAAGAAGGATGCAAAAGAGAAGGATAGGCTGCTAACCCACGCCTAGGCATGACAAATCCATGCCTAGGCGTGGCCCTCTCAGGTTTTCAGATCAACTCAGGCAAAGACATCTACGCTTAGGTGTGGAAATGCCATGCCTAGGGTTTCCAAGGTTTTCAAACAGAGGCACCCACGCCTAGGCGTGACTAGCAGAGGAAAGCACATGCATTATAATCACGCCTAGGCATGGGAAAGACACACCTGGGCATAGGAAAAATCTTGGCACACGAGTTTAACCCTTATATTCTGATTTTTGGGAGAAGGAAAGGATCTTCCGTTTTGACCTAAGAACGAAATCCAGAGAGGAAGTGAGAGGAGGAGGAACCCATTTGGATTGGAGGTGACTCAAGGGAGAATCAGGATCAAGGAGGAAGATCAAGCTTGGAATCTCTCCATTTTTGTTCATTCTTTCCCTTTTCCCTCTTGATTTGTAACTCGATGGATCATTTGATTTCATTTGTTTTCTCCTCTTTCATGATGTGTAACTAAACTCTAATTTAGGGGCTCTCTAGGATCTTGCTATGGATTTGAATATCTTCTAATTGGTTGAGTATTCCTTCAATGAATTTGGTTTTATTCATCCATTTCTATGCTTAGTGCTTATTATTGATTGGCTATCAATTGCATAATTTTAATATTCTAATTGAACTAGAAATAGGGTGTTATGAATATGGATATGGTATGGTTGATGTATATTCAATTATATTTTATTGGTATGGGTGTGTTGATTAACTAACAGGATGGACACATACCTCTTGGTCATGTATGGCAAGTATTTAATAATTGGTCTCAATGAGTGATTCTTATGTTAACTTATATAGACACATAGTGGATTAGCTAGGTTTCACATGAGTAATTGTCCTAGACATAGGCTCTTATCTATTGATGGTTACTAGCTAACAAATATCATTTCATTGATGGGTGCTTGTTAATTGTAATTATTCATTGAAGTAGCAAGTGAATAGAGACCCCTAGGCTTTAATCATTCTCATCTTTCTCTTGTGGATTTGGTGTTTGGTGCTTTCTTATTTTGTTTCTTTTAAGTTATTATTTTTAATTGTAATCCACTCTCACATTTCGATTACTTGGATAAGAATTTGTGGAATTTGGTTAAGTTTAGCATTCTTCTAATTGTCAATCCCTTGGGACACGATACTCTGCTCTCATATATTACTTGTTAACCTGTGCACTTGCAGATTTTCAAACCAACAAGTTTTTGGTGCCATCAACTTTCGTTTGTTTTGTTTTGCATTTTTTGATTTCAGGTACTTGGCTCTTGTATATGAAGAACTTAAGGTGTATCTCGATTTCCTTACGATCCCGAGATCGAGAGGACATTTTGTAGATTGCTAAGAGAACAACAAGTTTAAGCACAAGCACCAACTTTAGTTAACAAATTTGAGATGGCTGAGGAAGCAAATGCTGAAAGACCCTTGAGGGAATATACAACCCCAAATGCTAGAGAAATCCGATCTAGCATTAGAAGGCCAGTGGTACAAGCACAAACTTTTGAGATCAAGCCTGCAATTATTCAGATGGTTCATAATAATGTGCAATTTGGATATTTACCCCATGAAGATCCTAATGCTCATCTAGCCAACTTCCTGGAGATATGTGATACTTTCAAGCATCACAGGATGACTGATGATGCAGCTCGCTTGAGACTTTTCTCTTTTTCCTTGAGAAATAGGGCTAAGGCATGGCTTCAATCCTTACCTGAGCATTCCATCACTACTTGGGAAGAGCTAGCTCAGAAGTTCTTGGATTGTGGTTATTTCCTCCCATGAAGGTAATAAAGTACAGAAATGACATCTTGTCTATTAGGTAATTTGAAGGAGAAACTTTATATGAAGCATGGGAGCAATTTAAAGATTTGCTAAGGAAGTGCCCCCTGTAACATCCCGAAAAATATCTAATTGATCATAAATATTCATTTTATATTATTCTTGATTTTTAGGAATTTTTCTGGAATTTTACGGAAACGTCGAATATTTTAATATATTTTTTGTTTTGCGTGCACATTAAGCTGAGAATTGCTGAGAACAGTGTAACACTCCAAAAATTGATTATTTCACCACGAATAGTCATTTTCCAATATTTGTGATTTGTGTGAATTCTTTCGGGATTATCCGAGAACGACGAATATTTTAATATATTTCTCGTTTTGCGTGAATATTGAGCAGAGTCGTGAAAATGACTGTAATGCTTCAAAAATTGGAAATTTATATGACGGATAGTCGTTTTATAATATTTGCAATTTTTGAGAATTTTTTGGTAATTTTCCGGAAACGTCGAATATTACAGTATATTCTTCGTTTTACGTGCACGCTGAGCGGAACTGGGAAAACGCGATGTTTTCTCCGCGAACCTTGAACTATGGATAAGTCGACGGGGGATCTTACTAAACCCGAGACTTGACACAGTTTACGAGGTTTCATAATTTTCGAGAAATCTTAACAGATAAAATAAATCAATACAGCGAAAAATTCATCTGTCAGATTAATTAGATACTGACTTCTGTCAACTGTAACTATTATCCATTGGATAATAGTGTGTAATAAAAATACTATCACATTATCCTAATGCAATCAACTTTATGTCTAATCTATCTACTTTAATTCAAATTTAATGGTTAAATAATCAAAGCTTCCTTAAGAAGCTTTGACCCAAACATTGACCACATGCTTTAGCTTCCTTTGGAAGCCAAATTCCTCACCCACTCTTCTCTCTCTTTCACGTCGGCAGCAGCACATGGGAGGGGGGAAATGAATTGATTTCATTTAACTAAATATTACACTTAATTCATTATCACCAAAACACCTTTTCTCTCTTCATTTTCGTCATTCTTCTTCTTCTTTCTTCTTCAACATTTCTCTTCTTCCTCTCTTGCACTCCACGGCCAGCCACTCTCTTCTCCCTCAATCTTCACAAAAAATTAAACTAATTACATTTCCTAAATCCTCTCACCATTCTAAACACTTTTTATTCTTGGAGTTTCTTGAAAATCCTCCATTTTCATCATCTTCTTCAAGCTCCAACTTTGAGCATTTTGGGTAAGTTCAAGACCACTCTCCCTCTTCTCTTATTTTCGTGGTTGAGGTCTTCTTATTGGTCATCCATGGTTGATTTTTCAAGCCTTAATATTGATTCTAACAAAGTCACCATTTTTAGGGATTTTGGAGGCCAAATCTGAAAATACAAGGAGCATTCTTGGTGCTCATTTTGATTTCTACACATTGGTAAGAGGAAGCCAAATCCGAAAATACAAGGAGCATTCTTGGTGCTCATTTTGATTTCTACACATTGGTAAGAGGAAGACACTCCTCTTCAACCTCTCTTAGCATCTAGGAACCTTGATTGTATGATTTGTGGAAAAACCCTAATGAGGGTTGTTCTTGAATTTGATGATTAATTATGTTTATGCATTGGTTTTGTGATAATTGTGACCTTGGATTGATTTGTTATGTACAATGGAATGTTGGAATGGATTGAATGAGTTAACATGGATGAAAAATGATTGAATACCCTACATGGAGTGCCACGGTTTTGGAGTGGAAAAATTGGATGATTTATGGTTAATGTGTAACAAGTGTAAAACTTAGATTAATCAATGTAGTAAATGGAATTTAATGGATGAAAAAAATTTGAAATGGAAACCACCATGAGGGCTACGGTTTTGAAGCCAAGAATTTAGAGTTTTTGGTGAGTTAATTTAACAAGTGAACAATTTAAAGAATCAAGGGAATGGTGTACAAGATGATGACTTGAAAGGATTTGAAATTGGATCCATTAGGAGGCCACGGCCTCTAGGGCATTATTAGGTGAAAGTGTGGTTTTAGTGTTTGGAAACATAAGTAATTAGGTAATTAGGGATCTATGTAAGGAAATGGACAATTTCTAAATTAGAAGAATTTATCATAGTTAAGACTCCATAAATTTTGAAGGACCGAGAGTGAATTCATCATAAGACTTAAGGTGATTCTAAGTGGGTAAAGAACATGAGAATGTGAGGCTTGAGAGCTCAAATGAAATGTAAGTTATAGGAGATTGAATTACCTTGGAACGCTAAATTGATTACAAGGATTTATTTTGAGCATAAACCTTAAGAAAGGAAATAAACTTTAAGTTAGGATTCGTAATGAACCTAATGATGCATCCATTGGCTTGGTATTTATATTATGTTGTTGTGGGTCTATGTGAGTGACCATATATATATTGATGCTTATATTGGCCTAATGTGGCATATGATGGGATTGTATGAGATTGTGGATCATACATGTGCATGCATAGTGTCTTATGCATTGTGATTATCCTTGTGGACTGTTGTAAGGCCTAGTTGCCTAGGAGATTGAACACATCTTAGTGCGGGTGCGAATAGACAAGTGTAGGTCATTGGTGACCTTGGGGGCGTCGGGGCGCGGGTTCCTCGCAATGGGAGGTTGGTAGCTCTCCTGCCCGTGGGGTAGACTGATGCAAACGCATCGACGATCCGGACCGAGACACTGTCCTATATCGTGATCTAGTGTAGAATGTCTGTACAATGCCATGATTGTGCACGAAAATATTATTGATAGCACTGGCCTCGGCAGCCGAGTTACAGACATGTCTCCTGATCTTTCTCTCCGATTGTTTGAGTCTAGCTCCATGGAGTAGGTATTAGGAAAGCATGCATGTGAATCATGATATACACTGTCATCATAAATCTTTATTTTCTGCAACTATAATTGATTTAATTGTTAATATGATGATTATCTACCTGGAACTGTTTATTTGCTTACCGTGGAATTACTGCTTATTATTTAAGTATGCTGTTTATGAATTGCTATTTGGGCGTGTGGCGCCGTCCTGTTTCTAGCATGCTATAATTGGTAATGATGTAGGATGTCTTACCTCTTTCTGTGTTTTCTTTTATCTCGTTGTCATATATATATATATATATATATATATATATATATATATATATATATATATATATATATATATATATATATATATATATATATATATTGCATCTACCGAAGACGACGGCAACGAGTTAGAAGCCCCTGACTTCCCTAGCTTCTGGCCCAAACGTGATTAGTACCTGCTATTGACGATGGGGACGCGTATGCGAGGATTTCTGGGTGACGTGCGTCTGACCTTCCTCGGAGGGCCAGAGTGCTGGCACATCAACCTGAACTCTGACCGTTGCGTCTACTTGGGAGACGTGTCCATCGCCCTTGCCTGGAGACGACATGAGGCACCCGCGATCACCTGCCACGTCAGCCTACGATTAGAGTTTTATTTGCCCATCCATGAGATGTGGGGCGACCGCTACTACACTCCACGGGAGGACTCCTTTGATTCCACCGCTCGGGCCCCGTCCCGTGCTTCTGTGGTTCCAATGGAGGTTTCCTCGGAAGAGGAAGATCCCGCTGAGGATCCTGACACGGTTCCTCCTCATCTGAGGGATTGATGTCACTGGTGGCTACTGATGGCTGCCAGTGTTTTTATTTTTGGGGCCTGATGTATTACTTTTGGTGGGCTGTATATTTTGTATATGCATGATGGATATATATATGCATGATTACCTTGGGTTGGGTATAGTTTTTTTCGCTTTTTGGAGATGTCCAGGCTTGTACTTAAAATATAGTCATATTTCAATATATAAATGTATGCGTTATTCAGGTATAAATTCTGTTTACTGTTTTATTCTTTACTTTCATTCACATTCTGCATATTTAATTTAACAAAAAAAAATTATACTGCTATTTTTCCCACGTATTAAAGTATCAAGTTGGTTAAAATTTAATTAACTGAACCAAGTCTTAATTGACTAATTATTTAATTTCCGCATTTTATTTTATTTGACAATGTGACGTTCCTTTCTTGAAAAAGGGGCGTTACACTCCCACTATGGCATAGCAAAATGGATGTTGGTTAATACTTTCTACAATAGTTTAACAACCTCCATTCATTCCATAATTGATGCAGCAGTTGGAGGGGCGCTTATGAGTAAGACTGTGGATGCAGCCTATAACCTTTTGGAAGAGATGGCTAATAACAACTATCAATGGCCAGCAGAAAAGGTTACTCCTAGGAGAACGGCTTCCGTCATACATGAAGTTGATGCTCTCACATCGTTTTCTGCTTAAGTGGCAGCATTCTCCAAGAAGTTTGACACCATGGCTGTTAACTCAGTTGTAAGTGGGGCTAATAGTTCAGCAAAAAATTGTAATCATTGTGGGGATCATCACTCCACTGCTAATTGTACGGCTAGCTTGGAGAGTGTACAATATGCTAGTCAATTTCGTCAACCAGGTCACAACACTATTTTTGGTAATACTTATAACCTCAGTTTGCTAAACCATCGTAATCTCTCATGGGATGGAAATGTTTAAGGCTCTTCTTCGTCTTATTAGCATAATCAAGCACCTCGAGGTCTTCCAGGTTTTCAACAACAGAGCCCCCTTCAAGCCCAAACTTCAACATCGACTTTAACTTCCAATTTGGAGAAGATGTTTGCTCAGTTTATGACCAATAAACAAGATTACATGACCAAGACTGATTCAAGGCTAGCATCCCACAATGCATTGATGCAAAGCCAAGCAAATTCATTGAGGAATCTTGAGACTCAAGTGGGCTATCTTACCCAAGCTCTAAATAGCAGGTCCCTAGGGAATTTCCCAAGTGACACCATCAATAATCCTAAGAGTGTATCTAATGAGCATTGCAAGGTTATCTCATTGAGGAGTGGGAAAGAGATAGAAGGTAATCCAATGACCAAATTGCTTGAAGAAGAAATAGAGGTGGCTCAAGATGAAGAGGTTGTGAGCAATGAGGTTGAGAAAAATGAGAAAACTAGGGAAATGGTTGAAGACAAGAAGAAGGAGGACAAGCCCATAACACCACCTCCACCTTTCCCTAATCGGCTAGCAAAGCAGAAACTTAATGCTCAATTCCAAAAATTCTTGGAGATTTTCAAGAAGCTTCACATCAACATTCTATTTGCTGAGGCGTTAGAACAAATGACAAGTTATGTAAAGTTCATAAAGGACATCTTGTCCAAGAAAAGAAAATTGGGGGATTATGAGACCGTAGCTCTCACAGAGGAGTGTAGTGCAATTTTGCAGAACAAGCTACCTCCCAAATTGAAAGACCCAAGGAGCTTCACCATTTCGTGCACAATCGGGAGCCAATTCTTTGGAAAAGCCTTGTGTGATCTAGGGGCAGGCATAAACTTGATGCCCTTATCCATCTTTCAAAGGCTAGGTTTGGGGAAGGTGAAGCCGACTTCAGTTACCTTACAACTGGTTGACCATTCTCTCACATACCCTAAAGGGGTCATAGAAGATGTATTAGTCAAGGTGGATAAGTTCATCTTTCTAGCGGATTTCATCATTCTAGACATGGAAGAGGACCGCAATATGCCCTTGATTCTTGGCAGACCCTTCTTGGCTACGGGTAAGACTATGATCGATGTCCAAAAAGGTGAGCTCACAATGCAGGTCAATGAGGATAAGGTAACTTTTAACATTTACAAATCCATGAAATTTCCCAATGACCACGAAGAATGTTCTTACCTGGGTATGATTGATCAAGTAGTTAATACTGCATTCCATACTAATTTCATTAATGATCCCCTTGCTTTATCATTAACATCTATACATGAGCATGTAGATAGGGATGATGTGATGGAATGTATTAAACTGCTTGACGTGTCTGCTAAGTTTTATAGGAAACCAGGTTTTGAACTGTTGAACATACTTTCTGATAAGCGCAGTCTCTAACCCTCAGTTATAGTTCTACCCAAGCTGGAGCTCAAGCCACTGCCTGATCATTTGAGGAATTCATACCTAGGGGATGAGTCTACATTGCCGCGCCAGTTATCATCTCCTCATCCTTGTCAGAAGAGTAAGAATCCAAGTTACTCAAAGTGCTCAGGGAATACAAATAGGCCTTGGGGTGGTCCATTGCGGATATCAGAGGTATTAACCCCACCATCTGCATGCACAAAATATTGTTGGAAGCTGACCATAAGCCAACCATTGAACATCAGACGCGCCTAAATCCCATCATGAAGGAGGTTGTCAAAAAGGAGATTATTAAGTGGTTGGATGCAAGTATCATATATCCTATTTCTGATAGCAAATAGGTGAGCCCAGTTTAGTGCATGCCCAAGAAAGGTAGACTGATAGTTGTAGCAAATAAGAATAATGATTTGATTCCTACCAGGACTGTCACTGGATGGCGCATACGCTTGGATTACAAGAAGCTTAACACTACAACCCGAAAGGATCATTTTTCATTGCCATTTATTGATCAGATGCTGGATAGGTTAGCAAGTCATGAGTTTTACTGTTTCTTGGATGGGAACTCGGGCTATAATAAGATTGCGATTACCTCAGATGATCAAGAGAAAACAACATTCACCTGCCTATATGGTACTTATGCTTTCAGAAGAATGCCCTTCGGGTTGTGCAATGCCCCTAATACTTTTTAGAGGTGTATGATTGCCATTTTCACTAATATGGTGGAGAACTGCTTGGAGATATTCATGGACGACTTCTCTATTTTTGGTTATTTCTTCTATGGTTATCTTCAGAACTTGGCCCTAGTGTTGCAAAGGAGCGAGGAAACCAATTTGGTGCTTAATTGGGAGAAGTGTCATTTTATAGTCCAAGAAGGAATAGTACTTGGCCATAGAGTGTCACCTAAAGGAATGGAAGTGGATCGAGCTAAAATTGAAATGATTGAAAAACTTCCTCCACCAATTTCAGTGAAGGGAGTTCGGAGTTTCCTTGGACATGCTGGATTCTACTGGCAGTTCATCAAAGACTTCTCCAAGCTTGCTAAACCATTGTGTAACTTGCTGGAAAAGGATGTGGTTTTCAAGTTTGATGAAGGTTGTATGGAACCCTTTGTGGAATTGAAGAAGAGGCTTGTCTCAGTACCTATTACCACTACTCCAGATTGGACCTTACCATTTGAGCTCATGTGTGATGCTAGTGACTATGCAATTGGAGCAATGTTGGGCCAAAGGAAGAACAAAATCTTTCATTCCATCTATTATGCAAGCCGGACACTCAAAGATGCTCAGTTAAACTACACCACCACTAAGAAGGAGCTCCTTGCGGTAGTGTTTGCTTTTAACAAATTCAGAGCATATTTGGTTAGCACCAAAGTCATTATCTTCACAGATCACTCTGCCATCAAGTATCTAGTAAGCAAAAAGGATGCCAAGGCAAGGTTGATTCGCTGGGTTTTATTATTACAAGAGTTTGATCTTGAGATCAGAGATCGAAAGGGTGTTGAAAATTAAGTGGCTAATCATCTTTCCAGGTTAGAGAATGAGAAGTATCAGCATCACCTAACCTTGATTAGTGAGACATTTCCAGATGAACAATTATTTGTTGTGTTTGCTAGTTCAGATCCTTAGTATGCTGATTTTGCTAATTACATAGGAGTGGATTGGTGCCATCTGAATTGTCTTATCATCAAAAAAAGAAATTCCTTCATAATGTCAGATAATTTATTTAGGATAAGTCATTTCTCTTTAAGCAGTGTACTGATCAAGTGCTTAGAAGATGCATTCCTATGGAGGAGACTAGTGTGATACTTGAGCAATGTCATGCTTCACCATATGGAGGTCACTATGGGGGTGAACGGACAGCGGCTAAGGTGTTGCAATCAGGCTTCACTGGCCTTCTCTGTTTCGAGATTCTTACTCCTTTGCAGCTAACTGTGACCGTTGTCAATGAACTGGTAATATCTCAAAGAGGAATGAGATGCCCTTGAACTCCATTTTGGAAGTGGAACTCTTTGATGTGTGGGGCATAGACTTTATGGGGCCCTTTGTATCATCTTTTGGCAACCCTTATATTCTTGTAGCGGTGGATTATGTGTCAAAGTGGGTGAAAGCCTGTGCTTTACCCACTAGTGACTCCAAGGTAGTCTTGTTTTTTTTTCTAAAAAAGAACATTTTCTTAAGGTTTGGCACCCCTCATGCTATTATTAGTGATGGGGAATCTCATTTCTGCAACAAGTACTTTGCTGCATTACTTGCCAAATACGGGGTGACACATAGGGTAGTCACAACCTACCATCCATAATCAAGTGGCCAAACAGAGCTTTCTAATAGAGAGTTGAAGCGGATTCTGGAGAAAACTGTGAGCCTTTCTAGGAAGGATTGGTCGAAGAAGCTGGATGATGCTCTTTGGGCATATCGCACTGCTTACAAAACCCCTCTTGGCATGTCCCCATATCAATTGGTTTTTGGCAAGGCTTGTCACCTCCCTGTTGAGCTTGAGCACCATGCTTACTAGGCCATCAAGAGATTGAATTGGGATTCTGAAGCTTGCGGGGAGAAATGATTGTTATAAATCAATGCACTTGAGGAATTCCGTCTACAAGCATATGAAAAAGCTAAGATATACAAGGATAAGGTGAAGAAGTGGCATGACAATCGTATTATTCCAAGAAACTTTGCTCCAGGCCAGAAGGTTCTCCTGTTCAACTCAAAGCTTAAACTATTTCTTAGCAAGCTCAAATCTAGATGATCAGGTCCATTTCTAGTTGTGGAAGTGTTTCCTCATGGTGCTGTAACCCTAGAAGACCTGATTTCAAAGTCAACCTTCAAGGTCAATGGTCAGCGGCTTAAGCTCTACTTAGGTGGTGAGGTGGAGAGGCACAAAACCCTACTCACCCTTGCTCCTCCATTTTGAAAGTCAATAAAGTCCAGCTAGGACTATAAATAAGGCACTTGTTGGGAGGCAACCCAATTTCTTAACCCTATCTCTTAGCTTAGGACATTTTTATGCATGATTTTTCATTTGTCTTCTTGTTTTGTTGTTGTTTTTGATTGCTTTATAGTGTTTGTTTTTCAATTTGATGCCTTGATCATTGTTGACCTATCTATTCTATTTCTTAGCTGTTTGAGAGTGAGAAAAGTGTGTTTGATACATGAAAAGTTAGGTATTCTGGCTGTTCTGTTCAGATTTGAGGTCCAGAAGTCCATGCCTCAGCGTGGATTTTACACGCCTAGGCGTGGGGGTCTCAGTTGCAACAGGGGAAATTTCCAAAGAGTTCTACGCCTAGGCGTGGATGTTTCATGCCTAGGCGTGGTGTTGCTATTTAAAAAAATTAAAAATTTAATTAAAAAAATTCAAATTAATAACTACGACTAGGCGTGAAAAAGTCACGCCTAGGTATGATTAGTCTGCTGCTGCACAAAATGCAGCAACCCTTTTTTTTCTTTCTTTCTATTTCCCTCTTCTAAATCCCTAATTCGAACTCCATCTTCTTCCTCCATTTCTTCCCCCCCATAAGTTTCCCTCTCATCCTTACCCAACCACCACTATAGCCCCTTCTTCTCAACCACCATAACATCTTCTTCTTCTTCTCCACAAGCTTTTCCTTTCCCCCATAGCCACCGTAGCTTCTTCCCCACCATTCCATCTCCATCGTATCTTCTTCTTCTTACCTCATCCTCTCCCAATCGGCCACTGTAGCCCACTTTTCACCACCATATCCCATGGCTAAACCCTCTCCTATGAACCTCACCACCTCCTCTCCACCCTTCTTCCTGTTACCATTTCCCCCACCCCAATCACCACCGTAGCTACCCCTCTTCCATAACCCTATTTCCCTTGTCCTTTTGGTTCTCCTTGGGTCTAATATTCAGTTGTTTTGGTGCTTGGCTCAATCTGTGCTTCATCCACGGTAAGCTATTCTTTTCTATTTTTCTGTACTTTTATGTTGCTGGGCCTAGTTTTGATATATTTACATGAATTGTGTTGTGCTTTACTTGGTGGTGATGTGATTAATCTGTGTGATTGGCCTATTTTGTTTACATTGGTTGCTAAATTATCACAGTGCTGATTACCTTAGCTTATTACATAGGTTGTTGATTCCTTGCCCATTTCTGGTTGTTGCAATCTAGTCAGTTGTTATGTTCTAGTTTAGAATTTTTCTGTTGAGATTATTAGATGGATGTTCTGTCACAAAATGAGCATATGAATTTCTTATTAATGTTTGTATTTGTTAATCACATGCTTGTTGCAAATTTCTGATATGCTGCTTACGGTTGATTAATGTTGAGCCATCCTGTGGATTGTCAATTGTATTGTTGCCATTTTTGGGTCATTCATTTAGTTTAGTTCTAGGTTGTGCACTGGTTTGGTTGAGACTTCACTGAGTTATGACTTATATGGTTTAGGGATGACCTAGGTTTGGGTGTTAACTGAGTTGTGACCCTTCACTTGTGCTAAAACCCTTGTCTTGTGATGTGCCATTGGCTTTTGCTATTAACTGTGTGCCATTTGTCATTTATGTGGCTTGCATGCTTGCATTGCACCTTGTTTTCATTTGGGTTTAACTGAGTACATAGCATTATTCATCTTTATATTATTCAATAGTACTCACAAAACCTTCTTCTTTTCAGGTCACCCATCATCATGTCAAAGTGTCAATGCAAAACTGTTGTGGCTGGACCAAGCCATGCTGAAGACGCTGATAAGATCCCAGTCTTTGACTTAACTTTTTTCACATTACAAGATGCCTTTGATTACTTCTGGCAGCATCTGTGCAAGATCAACATCATTCCAGAAATAGGGTTCCATGCTATCAATGTGGCTCGCTATCATTCCATTTCTGATGCCACTGAAGCAGTCAACTGGAAGACTTTTACTGAGCATCCCACTAAGGAGCTTGTGGCTACTGTAATCAAGGAATTCTATGCCAATACTCATGCTGAGAAGTGTTCTACTACAACTACTAGGGTCAGAAGGAAGGTGGTTGATTATTCTGTAAAGTGCATTCGTCAGGTCATGGACCTTGGCCCTCCTCCACTTCATTGTGCTTACCGGACATTACAGTTACCTGAAGAGGAGGGAGGAACCCCCTTCAACACAGTCATGGCCAGCATATGTGATCTTGCCTTCCCTATTCAGATTCTGCAGAACTCAGATCACTCCATCCAATTCATTAAATAGGAAAGCTTGCACCGTGAGCTGCGCCCGTGGAATCATTTTGTGTGTTCCTGCTTACTCCCCACTGCGCATAGATCAGGGATCTATCCTGAATGGGCATATATACTGTATGCAATCCACAGTCTGCAGCAAGTGAACACTGCTCAGATACTTTATGACTAGATCAGACTGTGCATCACTTCCAGGCTCAAATCACTTTTCTTCCCTTTCCTCATCTGTCGGCTTTATGAGAGAGCTCACGTCAAATGGAAAGATACTGAGGTGCACGTGAAGCTGAAGACTCCTATGACGGAGAGGGCAATTCAGACAATCATGACTGCCCAGGAGAAGCACCGGCAAGCCCTAGTTCAGCCCCCAGTTGCAGGTCCCGAGCCTGCCCCTGTACCAGTCCCATAACCTGCTCCAATCTTTGATGCTGCTTGGGCTGCTTCTGTTGATCCATGCATGGATCAGCAGTAGGCGATACTGGCTACATAGCAGGAGATGCTAGTTGTGATTTACTAGAGCATTCACTAGATGACATTGGGTCAGGAACGCCCAATGGATGATTTTCCCGCATTTCCTCCATTTGCAGCTCCACCAGTTGTAGCTTCACCTTCTCCTCCAACTGTGGATGATACCGAGATGGGCGCCGAGGGTGATGACCTGTTTGATGAGGAGGACTTGTTTTGAGGCGCCAGGGCCTATTGTTTTCATGCTCTTTTCTGTAACACCCCAAATTTCCGTATCTCTTAAACAATAATTTTGACAGTTAACAGAATTTTACTGTTTCGTAATTTCTATGCACTGTAAAATTATTTTGTTTATTCCGTCAGCGTATTTGATCGTTTTGAGTGATTTACTTCGTGTCAGGAAAATAAAAATTTTCGGGCCGGAGAAAACTTTACGTAATTTAATTTTTACCATTAGGTAATTATTTTACGTAATCTGATTTGATATTTGTGTATTTTATAATTTTTGTGATTTTTGTGGATGATTAAGATTTTTTTTCTGTTTGTGGGCCCAGGGGGTGTATGTAGGCCCAGGTGGCCATACGTGGGCCCAGGTGAGTCCCGCAAAGCAAAAATTTTTCTACGCATAGAAAAATTTGTACTGTTTAGACGGAGACAGGGGATCTTACTAAACCTGAATGCGAAAACAGTTTTAGAAAATTTTATTGTACTGTGTTTTGTACTGTATTTATTTATCGGGCGATAAAAATACAGTAAATATATTCTTTCGTGGGGTTATAAAATATAAAAATAATAATAATAATAAAATTCTTTACTATTAAGTCAATATTAGTGGTTTGGATATCCACTATCAATTTAATCACCCTTGGAGATTTAATCTTGATTTAATCAACGGTGGAGATTTGATCTTAAAAGTAAATAAGATCAATTATAACCGTTGGATGGAAATTAAATCAAGGGTGGAGATTTAGTCTTATAAATGACTATGACCATTATCAACCCTTGGATGTAGAATTAATCAATGGTGAAGATGGATCATTAATAACCATTGGATTTGAATTTAGATCAATGGTGGAGAATTGGTCATCAAAAATGACTACAACCATTTTGGACCCTTGGATTAAAGTTTGAAGGTGTAATCTTGACCCTTCATTTTGGAGACATATTCAATGGTTAGGATTGCAAGCTAAAAATGATCCAATGGCTCAAATGAAGTCTTCTATCTATAACCTAAACCTAGAGACTATTTTTAATCCAAACCATTCTTTTAATCAATGGTTAGGATGACTTATAGTGATGGTTATGTAATTTGGCACATTTAGAGTGCATGAAGAGGAGGGGGACGGTTTGAAGGAGCAAGGATGAAGGGAGACAACTTAGTATAGGCTTTTTAGGCCAAAGAAAAAAAAGAATGAAGACAAGCCAAGTGTCAAGACCAATTCCTATTGATCATTAATGCTTATGTTCTTCAAACTTCACATTACACTTCTCTCCAAATGCATGCTACGGCAATATCACCTTGGAAGACCAAACCATTCTTTTATACACTTCATATTATCACTTCTTCACTTTTCCACTTAAGTTTCAAGAAACCAACCAAAGCAAATTCTATTTTCTCTCCCAAAAGAAAACCATTCGGCCAAGCACTCTAATCCTCTCTTCCATCACTCTTTAATTCCAACCAACCTTATTTCTTGAATCCTTACCTTATTCTAAACAACTTTCATGTTGGAGACTTTCTCTAAATCATTCATCTTCATGGACTTTCTTCAAGATCAAAGTTATGGGGTATTTATGGTGAAGTGTAAGGAAACTTCATTTCTTCTCTCTTTTTCATAATCTAAACCATGTTTGATCCATGGTTTTCTTAATCAAGCTTAGTATACTAATTTTTATGTATTTTGTTTTGTATTTGAGAAGCCCTTGGTGGTGAAGGACTTGGAAAAAGAAGCAAAACAAAGAGCTTTTGAGGATCTTCAAGAGGTAAGAGGGAGATCCATCTCACCAACCAAGCATGGTGGTGAGAGATGGTCTTATATTTGATGGATGTTGAATCCATGTGAGGATTCATATCCATGGTCATGTAATAATTTATATGTGTTTATGAGCTTTGATTAATTGCCTATGCTTAATATGCTTTGCATGAGTTTATGATTTTGATGGTATGCTTATACTATGCATGATGATAATATGACATGTTTTATATATATATATATATATATATATGAGTGTATGTATGTGTATGCCATGATTTGATGATGGAAAGAAAATTAATTTTGGTCCCAATGGCCAAGGAAGGGCTACGGTTTTGATGCCCTTGATTAGGGTTTATGTTGAGAATTTTCAAGAACAAGGGAATTAATTTTGATCCCTAGAAACATGGTGAATTTCGGTTAAGACACCTCAAGATAGGTGTTCACAAAATTAATATTTTCTTGAATGATGAAAACGGATGTTTAGAAAAACAAGGAAAATAAACAAAGAGTTTATTTTTCAAAGAGTACAAGAACATGGTTTTTGAGGAATTTTTATTGATTTATTTTGTGTAAAAAGTTTCTAAGTGTTTTACTAAACATGAGATTTAAATGAAAATAGCAATGATGATTTTAAGGATTTGCAAAGAAAGTGAAAAAGGATTTGTAAAGAAAGTGAAAATGGATTTGCAAAGAAAGTGAAAAATTGAAAATGAACAAATGATTTGATTTTCAAAGACTATGAGTCTTACGTTTTTGTAAAGAATTTTTAATGGTTTTGTTTGTGTAAAACCATATCAATTTAAAAAGAAAAAAATATTTGATGGTTTCAATAATCATGTCCACGTTTTTTAAGGCTTGTAATGCCTTGGTTTTATGAAACAAAGTGATTTTAAAGTGGAAACAAAATGTTTGAACAAAATGTTTTAGTACAAGAATTTTGGAAAGGGAATCAAGGTATTTTACCACTTGAGAAAATAGAAATTTTCATAAACGGAAAAATAAAGAAAGGTTGAAAATGTTCGAACTTCAATTTATTTTGAAGAAAATTGATTGTAGAATTTATTTGAGAAAAATGGAGAATATAATGGTGATTTGAAAATTTACTAACGTATAACTTATTTTCAAGTTTTGAAATATGTTAGAAAATGTTAAGTTTTGAAACATTGATTTAATTCAATGGAATTGTGAATTTGAGGAATATATTTTAGAAAAAGATTTTCTTGAGTAAGAAAATGTGAAAAATGAAATACAAAGTCATATTATTTTGAGAAAGGTTGAAAAGGAATTTTTGAAGGTTAAGAAATATTTTCTGTAAGAAAATTGTGATGAAAAATATTTTACGTATCTTAAAAACGTGATTTTTAAGCTACGTAATTTGAAAAATGTGTTGAAAATAATATCGATTTATTTAAGTCCAAAATAATGTTTGGAATATTGAGGAATATTTTACGTGATTGTAAATTGTTGAAAAATATTTTACGAATCTTAAAAACGATTTGGAATACGTTAAAATATATCTACGCGATTTGAATTGTGTTTAAATATTTTACGTAATTTGAACTACTATTGAAAAATCAATATGTGATTTAAAAGTGATAGAATATTTTAACGTGATTGTGAAAATGACGGAAAATCATTATGTGATTTAGAAAGTATTTTAAATATTTTGAGAATGATGAAAAATGATTTACGCGACTTAAAATAGTGATTTTTAAGATACGCGATTTTGAAACAGTGGAAAAATACTATGCAATTTGAGAAACATATATTTTTATGCGATTGAGAAAAACGTTAAAAAAATTTGTACGTGGTTTAAAAGTGCAACAGAAGAGTTGCGGTATTTTGAAAACGTAACAGAAATGTTACAAAAATTTGTAAACGTAACAGTAATGTTACGGTATTGTGAAAATGTAATAAAAATGTTTGGAATTTTAAAAACATAACAAAAGTGTTACGGTATTTTGAAAACGCAATAGAAGTGTTGTGGAATTGTGAAAACGTAACAGGAATGTTGCGCAATTTTGTGAAAACACGACAACAGTGTTTTATAACTATGAAAACATGATGAGATGATTTTGTTATCGAAAAATACAGTATGATTACTGTTGAACCAGTGTCCATACACTATTTGTGAAAACAACGAGTTTTGCCTGTTATTGGCACGTGGTGCATTTTAGATGCATTGGAAAAAATATATATATATATGTATATATGCGTTGAGGTATATGATTTAATTGAACAAACGAATTTGAAAAGAATGGCCCTTGTGGTTGGACTTGCACTGATATATTCGTGCATTGTATAAACTATATCTGAGAAATTATGAGATATACCTGTGCATGGTATTTGGTGCATTATACATGCATTGGAATGGTCCGATGAGGACTGGATATGGCTGATTGCCTAGGAGAAACACACCTCTTAAGTAGGTGCGATATGCGTAGTGTAAGTCACTTGTTGACCTTAGGGGCATCAGGGTGCGGGTTGCCTACACGGGTGGTTAGTCGCGCTTCTTCCCGTAGGTTAGACCGATACAACACACCGATGATCCTGACCGAGACACTATTCTTAATCAAGATCTGATAAAGACTGTCGTGTATGTGCTAGATGTGCAAAAAAATTGAAATGAGAATTAAAGCACGTGGTCTGAGGCACGTGGTACCTGCAGGTCTTTTAGATCATTTTCTCTAACCTGAGTTTTAGCTCCATGGAGTAAGAAATCGAGTCTTGTGTACATGCATAATCTGAACATTTATATCTGTGTGATATATTAATTGAGAAATATTGGCTTTGACAATTGTTTTGAATACTTGAATAATGATGATGATAATCATGTTGATGACATTATTGTAATTATTGTGTGATGATAATAATGTTAATGGTATGATGATGATAGTTGATTAATATTGAGTACATTTATTGGAATTCTGGTATGATATATCTGTATGATATGTTGTTTGTGTTATCTCTGTGCTGCCATGTTGGTATTGGTGTAGGTGATCTCACCTCTTTGTTATGTTGTTTTGTTGTGTCTGTACTGTTAAAATCAAATAATAGAAGGATCGAGTTGTCTTAGACATAACGGGCGATGGATACTCTGAGGTTGGTGACAACAATAAGGAGTGGACATTAAGGACTCGAAGGTGTGCAGTGTTGACATAGAACAGATGTCTGATGCATCCAAATGGATACAAGAAGGAATAAGTTTGTTGAGTTTTAACGTTAGTGTTATACCGTGCTATTAAGTAGAACCTGTCATAGGGTTACTACTGTTAAAAAAAAAAGAGTCTGTAAATTTTATATTTCTCTTTAAATTGTGAAATATTAATTGGTGTCAATATTGCATAATGAATAGCTGAAATAAGATTTTCAATATTACCTAATATTTTCAGTAAATTTACATTTCAGTAAAGAAGAGATTTTGAAACCCATATTTTCATAACTCAAACCTTTTACGAATTAATTTTCAGATTATGAGTCGGGAGTCGGAAATGTGATGCCCTAAGGAGGGTGTTACATTAGTTGGAATTAGAGCACAGTTTGAGTCTTTTGGGGTTTGTGGTTAGGTCTATTTTGTTTATGTTATGTTCTTTGTGTTATTGTTTTCCGAAAGGAAACAATGTTGTTTATAATAGATATCAAATCCATTGTATTTCGATCCGCATGCCACGAGAAGAAAAAAAAAAAGGAAATGGCTTGGGATAGTTGTACTTGTGTGGAAGTGGAACATGTTACTAGTAATGCAGTTGCAGCTACAGGAGCAACGGGAGCAATGTGGAAGGACAACTACCGGAACAAAGGACCGCTGTTCAGTGGGAAACTGGAAGTTGAAGTTCAGGATCTGGTGGAAGAGAACCAGTCTTGGAATATAAGATTTTGTAATTTTGGAACCTGGTATTTCTTTATTAGGGATATTAGGAAAGTGATTGATTTCGACGGAAGATGTATTCACGACCATTGAGAAACCAGAAGCAGTACGTGATGTGGAGAGGGGCACTTAATGAAGGATTATACGTTAAAGAAAATAATTTACGAAAAGTTTGGACACATTTCCAGAGATTATGCTCTTTGAAAACAGAGTTTTCTGTTAGTAAAATCTTGGGTAGTAGGGAAAGTCGTTACTCTAAGCAGAATGGAAGTGTTCTGAGCTGAAGATCTAAACAAGGGAGACTGTACTGCAAGAGGTAATTCTTTGATCATAGTGTATATCTTTGTGAGGAAACCTGTTCTTTGTGTAATATGATTGAGTAGATCAATTATATTTTAGAGTTATTCGTAATCCTCTGATTTGTTTACTTCTCTTTCTATTCTTAGCCGATCGAGCAACTCAAGTTATTCAAATCATTGTTATAGATCAAATCGTTGTGTTAGTTTGATCTGTCGTTCAAAATTTTGTGTTAGTTTGATCTGTTTCATAAACAGACATGATTTTTGAAAAATAGATTGGTTATTTTCCAACCATATCCTATGAAATTGTCTCAATACAGTGTTAGTATTTCAGAAAAACTCATTCCTGAAAATCAGGCAAAATCAAATTCTTGTTGAATATGTTTGGTAACATATTAAATCATTTCGCTACCTTTTCTTCCTAAACCTCTATAATGTGCTTTCATATATTGCATTTGCAAGAAAGAATATTTTGCAAGAAAGGATATTCCTATTTAAAATCCATGTCATAGTATCTGGTATAAAATGCGGTTGAAAGGAGAACTCGGTTAGTGAGACATTTCTTGTTAAAGAAGCTAAAGCTGGAGAATAAAGTGATATGAGGATAAGAAAATTTTAAGTAATACATTACATTAGTTGGAAGTTATCTGAGAAAAACTATTCTAGGCATGAATGAAGGTTGGTAGCTGCTGTATTAGTATCAGAGAATTCATTCTTGAAGATCGAGTTACATTCAATTCTTTGTTGAAAATGTTCGATAACATATTCGATTCGTTTTGTTCTTTTCCATGATGTTTTTTTTCATCTACTGCAATTGAAGGAATATCTTGCAAGAGAGAATATTCCTATGTATATCCAGGTCAGAGTATCAAAGTGGCGCAGTGGAAGCGTGGTGGATTCTTCAAAAGTTGAAGAAGTCTGTCTATGAGAAAAGTTAAGACGGTAATGGAAAACCGTAAAAAAAAAAGATTATTGAGATATTTGTTTGATCAGGAGAAGTGAACAAGAGATAAAGAACTTTCAATGGTTTAGAATCGTTTGGAATAACGTAAGGAGTGAAACTACATGCGAACTGAAGAAAAGATAAAGGAATAATGTTATTATTTATTCCGAGGGTGTGAAATCATGGTCATGAAATTTCAAGGACGAAATTTCTGTAAAGAGGGGGAGTATTGTAACACACCAACTTTCTGTATCTCTTAAACAGTAATTTTGACAGTTAACAGAATTTTACTGTTTAGTAATTTCTGTGCACTGTAAAATTATTTTGTTTATTCTATTAGCGTATTTGATCGTTTTGAGTGATTTACTCCGTGTCAGGAAAATAAAAATTTTCAGGCCGGAGAAAACTTTACGTAATTTAATTTTTACTATTAGGTAATTATTTTACGTAATCTGACTTGATATTTGTGCATTTTATAATTTTTGTGATTTTTGTGGATGATTATGATTTGTTTTCTCTTTGTGAGCCCAGGGGGTGTATGTGGGCCCAGGTGGCCATACGTAGGCCCAGGTGGGTCCCGCAAAGCAAAAATTTTTCTACGCATAGAAAAATTTGTCTTGTTTAAGCGAGACAGGGATCTTACTAAACCTGAATTCAAAACGCTTTTAGAAAATTTTATTGTACTGTGTTTTGTACTGTATTTATTTATCGGGTGATAAAAATATAGTAAATATATTCTTTCGTGGGGTTATAAAATATAAAATAATAATAATAAAATTCTTTACTATTAAGTCAATATTAGTGGTTTGGATATCCACTATCAATTTAATCACCCTTGGAGATTTAATCTTGATTTAATCAGCGGTGGAGATTTGATCTTAAAAGTGAATAAGATCAATTATAACCGTTGGATGGAAATTAAATCAAGGGTGGAGATTTAGTCTTATAAATGGCTATGACCATTATCAACCCTTGGATGTAGAATTAATCATTGGTGAAGATGGATCATTAATAACCATTGGATTTAAATTTAGATCAATGGTGGAGAATTGGTCATCAAAAATGACTACAACCATTTTGGACCCTTGGATTAAAGTTTGAAGGTGTAATCTTGACCCTTCATTTTGGAGACATATTCAATGGTTAGGATTGCAAGCTAAAAATGATCCAATGGCTCAAATGAAGTCTTCTATCTATAACCTAAACCTAGAGACTATTTTTAATCCAAACCATTCTTTTAATCAATGGTTAGGATGACTTATAGTGATGGCTATGTAATTTGGCACATTTAGAGTGCATGAAGAGGAGGGGGATGGTTTGAAGGAGCAAGGATGAAGGAAGACAACTTAGTATAGGCTTTTTAGGCCAAAGAAAAAAGAATGAAGATAAGCCAAGTGTCAAGACCAATTCCTATTGATCATTAATGCTTATGTTCTTCAAACTTCACTTTACACTTCTCTCCAAATGCATGCTACGGCAATATCACCTTGGAAGACCAAACCATTCTTTTATACACTTCATATTATCACTTCTTCACTTTTCCACTTAAGTTTCAAGAAACCAACCAAAGCAAATTCTATTTTCTCTCCCAAAAGAAGACCATTCGGCCAAGCACTCTAATCCTCTCTTCCATCACTCTTTAATTCCAACCAACCTTATTTCTTGAATCCTTACCTTATTCTAAACAACTTTCATGTTGGAGACTTTCTCTAAATCATTCATCTTCATGGACTTTCTTCAACATCAAAGTTATGGGGTATTTACAGTGAAATATAAGGAAACTTCATTTCTTCTCTCTTTTTCATAATCTAAACCATGTTTGATCCATGGTTTTCTTAATCAAGCTTAGTATACTAATTTTTATGTATTTTGTTTTGTATTTGAGAAGCCCTTGGTGGTGAAGGACTTGGAAAAGGAAGCAAAACAAAGAGCTTTTGAGGATCTTCAAGAGGTAAGAGGGAGATCCATCTCACCAACCAAGCATGGTGGTGAGAGATGGTCTTATATTTGATGGATGTTGAATCCATGTGAGGATTCATATCCATGGTCATATAATAATTTATATGTGTTTATGAGCTTTGATTAATTGCCTATGCTTAATATGCTTTGCATGAGTTTATGATTTTGATGGTATGCTTATACTATGCATGATGATAATATGACATGCTTTTGATATATATATATATATATATATATATATATATATATATATATATATATATATATATATATGATGTGTATGTATGTGTATGCCATGATTTGATGATGGAAAGAAAATTAATTTTGGTCCCAATGGCCAAGGAAGAGCTATGGTTTTGATGCCCTTGATTAGGGTTTATGTTGAGAATTTTCAAGAACAAGGGAATTAATTTTGATCCCTAGAAACATGGTGAATTTCGGTTAAGACACCTCAAGATAGGTGTTCACAAAATTAATATTTTCTTGAATGATGAAAACGGATGTTTAGAAAAACAAGGAAAATAAACAAAGAGTTTATTTTTCAAAGAGTACAAGAACATGGTTTTTGAGGAATTTTTATTAATTTATTTTGTGTAAAAAGTTTCTAAGTGTTTTACTAAACATGAGATTTAAATGAAAATAGCAATGATGCTTTTAAAGATTTGCAAAGAAAGTGAAAAAGGATTTGTAAAGAAAGTGAAAATGGATTTGCAAAGAAAGTGAAAAATTGAAAATGAACAAATGATTTGATTTTCAAAGACTATGAGTCTTACGTTTTTGTAAAGAATTTTTAATGGTTTTGTTTGTGTAAAACCATATCAATTTAAAAAGAAAAAAATATTTGATGGTTTCAATAGTCATGTCCACGTTTTTTTTAAGGCTTGTAATGCCTTGGTTTTATGAAACAAAGTGATTTTAAAGTGGAAACAAAATGTTTGAACAAAATGTTTTAGTACAAGAATTTTGGAAAGGGAATCAAGGTATTTTACCACTTGAGAAAATAGAAATTTTCATAAACGGAAAAATAAAGAAAGGTTGAAAATGTTCGAACTTCAATTTATTTTGAAGAAAATTGATTGTAGAATTTATTTGAGAAAAATGGAGAATATAATGGTGATTTGAAAATTTACTAACGTATAACTTATTTTCAAGTTTTGAAATACGTTAGAAAATGTTAAGTTTTGAAACATTGATTTAATTCAATGGAATTGTGAATTTGAGGAATATATTTTAGAAAAAGATTTTCTTGAATAAGAAAATGTGAAAAATGAAATACAAAGTCATATTATTTTGAGAAAGGTTGAAAAGGAATTTTTGAAGGTTAAGAAATATTTTCTGTAATAAAATTGTGATGAAAAATATTTTACGTATCTTAAAAACGTGATTTTTAAGCTACGTAATTTGAAAAATGTGTTGAAAATAATATCGATTTATTTAAGTCCAAAATAATGTTTGGAATATTGAGGAATATTTTTCGTGATTGTAAATTGTTGAAAAATATTTTACGAATCTTAAAAACGATTTGGAATACGTTAAAATATTTCTACGCGATTTGAATCACGTTTAAATATTTTACGTACTTTGAACTACTATTGAAAAATCAATATGTGATTTAAAAGTGATAGAATATTTTAACGTGATTGTGAAAATGACGGAAAATCGTTATGTGATTTGGAAAGTGTTTTAAATATTTTGAGAATGATGAAAAATGATTTACGCGACTTAAAATAGTGATTTTTAAGATACGCAATTTTGAAACAGTGGAAAAATACTATGCAATTTGAGAAACATATATTTTTACGCGATTGAGAAAAACGTTAACAAAATTTGTACATGGTTTAAAAGTGCAACAGAAGAGTTGCGGTATTTTGAAAACATAACAGAAATGTTACGAAATTTTGTAAACATAACAGTAATGTTACAGTATTGTGAAAACGTAATAAAAATGTTTGGAATTTTAAAAACGTAACCAAAGTGTTACGGTATTTTGAAAACGCAACAGAAGTGTTGTGGAATTGTGAAAACGTAACGGGAACATTGTGCAATTTTGTAAAAACACGACAACAGTGTTTTATAACTATGAAAACATGATAAGATGATTTTGTTATTGAAAAATACAGTATGATTACTGTTGAACCAGTGTCCATACACTGTTTGTGAAAACAACGAGTTTTTCCTGTTATTGGCACGTGGTGCATTTTAGATGCATTGGAAATATATATATATATATATATATATATATATATATATATATATATATATATATATATATATATATATATATATATATATGCGTTGAGGTATATGATTTAATTGAACAAACGAATTTGAAAAAAATGACCCTTGTGGTTGGACTTGCACTGATATATTCGTGCATTGTATAAACTCTATCTGAAAAATTATGAGATATACCTGTGATTGGTATTATACCTGTGATTGGTATTTGGTGCATTATACATTCATTGGAATGGTCCGATGAGGATTGGATATGGCTGATTGCGTAGGAGAAACACACCTCTTGAGTGGGTGCGATATGCGTAGTGTAAGTCACTTGTTGACCTTGGGGGCATCGGGGTGCGGGTTTCCTATACGGGTGGTTGGTCGCGCTTCTTCCCGTAGGTTAGACCGATGCAACACACCGATGATCCTGACCGAGACACTATTCTTAATCAAGATCTGATAAAGACTGTCGTGTATGTGCTAGATGTGCAAAAAAATTGAAATGAGAATTAAAGCACGTGGTCTGAGGCACATGGTATCGGCAGGTCTTTTCAATCATTTTCTCCGACCTGAGTTTTAGCTCCATGGAGTAGGAAATCGCGTCTTGTGTACATGCATAATCTGAACATTTATATCTATGTAATATATTAATTGAGGAATATTGGCTATGACAATTGTTTTGAATACTTGAATGATGATGATGATAATCATGTTGATGACATTATTGTGATTATTGTGTGATGATAATAATGTTAATGGTATGATGATGATAGTTGATTAATGTTGAGTGCATTTATTGGAATTCTGGTATGATATATCTGTATGATATGTTGTTTGTGTTATCTCTGTGCTGCCATGTTGGTATTGGTGTAGGTGATCTCACCTCTTTGTTATGTTGTTTTGTTGTGTCTGTACTGTTAAAATCAAATAATAGAAGGATCGAGTTGTCTTAGACATAACGGGCGATGGATACTCTGAGGTTGGTGACAACAATAAGGAGTGGACATTCAGGACTCAAAGGTGTGCAGTGTTGACATAGAACAGATGTCTGATGCATCCAAATGGATACAAGAAGGAATAAGTATGTTAAGTTTTAACATTAGCGTTATACCATGCTATTAAGTAGAACCTGTCATAGGGTTACTACAGTAAAAAAAAAGAGTCTGTAAATTTTATATTTCTCTTTAAATTGTGAAATATTAATTGGTGTCAATATTGCATAATGAATAGTTGAAATATGATTTTCAATATTACCTAATATTTTCAGTAAATTTACGTTTCAGTAAAGAAGAGATTTTGAAACTCATATTTTCATAACTCAAACCTTTTACGAATTAATTTTCAGATTATGAGTCGGGAGTCGGAAATATGATGTCCTAAGGAGGGTGTTACATTAGTTGGTATCAGAGCACGGTTTGAGTCTTTTGGGGTTTGTGGTTAGGTCTATTTTGTTTGTGTTGTGTTCTCTATGTTATTGTTTTCCGAAAGGAAACAATGTTGTTTATAATAGATATCAGATCCATTGTATTTCGATCTGCACGCCACGAGAAGAAAAAAAAAGGAAATGGCTTGGGATAGTTGTACTTGTGTGGAAGTGGAACATGTTACTAGTAATGCAGTTGCACATACAGGAGCAACTGGAGCAATGTGGAAGGACAACTGCAGGAACAAAGGACCGCTGTTCAGTGGGAAACTGGAAGTTGAAGTTCAGGATTTGATGGAAGAGAATCAGTCTTGGAATATAAGATTTCATAATTTTGGAACCTGGTATTTCTTTATTAGGGATATTAGGAAAGTGATTGATTTCGACGGAAGATGTATTCACGACCATTGAGAAACCAGAAGCAGTACGTGATGTGGAGAGGGGCACTTAATGAAGGATTGTACGTTAAAGAAAATAATTTACGGAAAGTTTGGACACATTTCCAGAGATTATGCTCTTTGAAAACAGAGTTTTCTGTTAGTAAAATCTTGGGTAGTAGGGAAAGTCGTTACTCTAAGCAGAATGGAAGTGTTCTGAGCTGAAGATCTAAACAAGGGAGACTGTACTGCAAGAGGTAATTCTTTGATCATAGTGTATATCTTTGTGAGGAAACCTGTTCTTTGTGTAATATGATTGAGTAGATCAATTATATTTTAGAGTTATTCGTAATCCTCTGATTTGTTTACTTCTATTTCTATTCTTAGCCGATCGAGCTACTTAAGTTATTCAAATCATTGTTATAGATCAAATCTTTGTGTTAGTTTGATCTGTCGTTCAAAATTTTGTGTTAGTTTGATCTGTTTCATAAACAGACATGATTTTTAAAAAATGGATTGGTTATTTTCCAACCATATCCTATGAAATTGTCTCAATACAGTGTTAGTATTTCAGAAAAACTCATTCCTGAAAATCAGGCGAAATCAATTTCTTGTTGAATTTGTTTGGTAACATATTAAATCATTTCGCTACCTTTTCTTCCTAAACCTCTATAATGTGCTTTCATATATTGCATTTGCAAGAAAGAATATTTTGCAAGAAAGGATATTCCTATTTAAAATCCATGTCATAGTATCTGGTATAAAATGCAGTTGAAAGGAGAACTCGGTTAGTGAGACATTTCCTGTTAAAGAAGCTAAAGCTGGAGAATAAAGTGATATGAGGATAAGAAAATTTTAAGTAATACATTACATTAGTTGGAAGTTATCTGAGAAAAACTATTCTAGGCATGAATGAAGGTTGGTAGCCGCTGTATTGGTATTAGAGAATTCATTCTTGAAGATCGAGTTACATCCAATTCTTTGTTGAATGTGTTCGATAACATATTCGATTCGTTTTGTTCTTTTCCTTGATGTTTTCTTTCATCTACTGCAATTGAAGGAATATCTTGCAAGAGAGAATATTCCTATGTATATCCAGGTCAGAGTATCAAAGTGTCGCAGTGGAAGCGTGGTGGATTCTTCAAAAGTTGAAGAAGTCTGTCTATGGAAAAAGTTAAGACGGTAATGGAAAACCGTAAAAAAAAATTATTGAGATATTTGTTTGATCAGGAGAAGTGAACAAGAGATAAAGAACTTTCAATGGTTTAGAATCGTTTGGAATAACGTAAGGGGTGAAACTACATGAGAACTGAAGAAAAGATAAAGGAATAATGTTATTATTTATTCCGAGGGTGTGAAATCATGGTCATGAAATTTCGAGGATGAAATTTCTGTAAAGAGGGGGAGTATTGTAACACCCCAAATTTCCGTATCTCTTAAACAGTAATTTTGACAGTTAACAAAATTTTACTGTTTTGTAATTTCTGTGCACTGTAATATTATTTTGTTTATTCCGTCAGCGTATTTGATCGTTTTGAGTGATTTACTCCGTGTCAGGAAAATAAAAATTTTTGGGCCGGAGAAAACTATACGTAATTTAATTTTTACCATTAGGTAATTATTTTACGTAATCTGATTTGATATTTGTGCATTTTACAATTTTTGTGATTTTTGTGGATGATTATGATTTTTTTCTGTTTGTGGGCCTAGGGGGTGTATGTGGGCCCAGGTGGCCATACGTGCGCCCAGGTGGGTCCCGCAAAGCAAAAAATTTTCTACGCATAGAAAAATTTGTACTGTTTAGACGGAGACAGGGGATCTTACTAAACTTGAATCTGAAAACAGTTTTAGAAAATTTTATTGTACTGTGTTTTGTACTGTATTTATTTATCGGGCGATAAAAATACAGTAATATATTCTTTCGAGGGGTTGTAAAATATAAAAAAAATAATAATAATAAAATTCTTTACTATTAAGTCAATATTAGTGGTTTGGATATCCACTATCAATTTAATCACCCTTGGAGATTTAATCTTAATTTAATCAACGGTGGAGATTTGATCTTAAAAGTAAATAAGATCAATTATAACCATTGGAAGGAAATTAAATCAAGGGTGGAGATTTAGTCTTATAAATGGCTATGACCATTATCAACCCTTGGATGTAGAATTAATCAATGGTGAAGATGGATCATTAATAACCATTGGATTTGAATTTAGATCAATGGTGGAGAATTGGTCATCAAAAATGACTACAACCATTTTGGACCCTTGGATTAAAGTTTGAAGGTGTAATCTTGACCCTTCATTTTGGAGACATATTCAATGGTTAGGATTGCAAGCTAAAAGTGATCCAATGGCTCAAATGAAGTCTTCTATCTATAACCTAAACCTAGAGACTATTTTTAATCCAAACCATTCTTTTAATCAATGGTTAGGATGACTTATAGTGATGGCTATGTAATTTGGCACATTTAGAGTGCATGAAGAGGAGGGGGATGGTTTGAAGGAGCAAGGATGAAGGAAGACAACTTAGTATAGGCTTTTTAGGCCAAAGAAAAAAAGAATGAAGATAAGCCAAGTGTCAAGACCAATTCCTATTGATCATTAATGCTTATGTTCTTCAAACTTCACTTTACACTTCTCTCCAAATGCATGCTACGGCAATATCACCTTGGAAGACCAAACCATTCTTTTATACACTTCATATTATCACTTCTTCACTTTTCCACTTAAGTTTCAAGAAACCAACCAAAGCAAATTCTATTTTCTCTCCCAAAAGAAGACCATTCGGCCAAGCACTCTAATCCTCTCTTCCATCACTCTTTAATTCCAACCAACCTTATTTCTTGAATCCTTACCTTATTCTAAACAACTTTCATGTTGGAGACTTTCTCTAAATCATTCATCTTCATGGACTTTCTTCAACATCAAAGTTATGGGGTATTTACGAATGAAATATAAGGAAACTTCATTTCTTCTCTTTTTTCATAATCTAAACCATGTTTGATCCATGGTTTTCTTAATCAAGCTTAGTATACTAATTTTTATGTATTTTGTTTTGTATTTGAGAAGCCCTTGGTGGTGAAGGACTTGGAAAAGGAAGCAAAACAAAGAGCTTTTGAGGATCTTCAAGAGGTAAGAGGGAGATCCATCTCACCAACCAAGCATGGTGGTGAGAGATGGTCTTATATTTGATGGATGTTGAATCCATGTGAGGATTCATATCCATGGTCATATAATAATTTATATGTGTTTATGAGCTTTGATTAATTGCTTATGCTTAATATGCTTTGCATGAGTTTATGATTTTGATGGTATGCTTATACTATGCATGATGATAATATGACATGCTTTTGATATATATATATATATATATATATATATATATATGTATGTGTATGTATGTATGTGTATGCCATGATTTGATGATGGAAATAAAATTAATTTTGGTCCCAATGGCCAAGGAAGAGCTACGGTTTTGATGCCCTTGATTAGGGTTTATGTTGAGAATTTTCAAGAACAAGGGAATTAATTTTGATCCCTAGAAACATGGTGAATTTCGGTTAAGACACCTCAAGATAGGTGTTCACAAAATTAATATTTTCTTGAATGATGAAAACGGATGTTTAGAAAAACAAGGAAAATAAACAAAGAGTTTATTTTTCAAAGAGTACAAGAACATGGTTTTTGAGGAATTTTTATTAATTTATTTTGTGTAAAAAGTTTCTAAGTGTTTTATTAAACATGAGATTTAAATGAAAATAGCAAGGATGATTTTCAGGATTTGCAAAGAAAGTGAAAAAGGATTTGTAAAGAAAGTGAAAATGGATTTGCAAAGAAAGTGAAAAATTGAAAATGAACAAATGATTTGATTTTCAAAGACTATGAGTCTTACGTTTTTGTAAAGAATTTTTAATGGTTTTGTTTGTGTAAAACCATATCAATTTAAAAGGAAAAAAATATTTGATGGTTTCAATAGTCATGTCCACGTTTTTTTTAAGGCTTGTAATGCCTTGGTTTTATGAAACAAAGTGATTTTAAAGTGGAAACAAAATGTTTGAACAAAATGTTTTAGTACAAGAATTTTGGAAAGGGAATCAAGATATTTTACCACTTGAGAAAATAGAAATTTTCATAAACGGAAAAATAAAGAAAGGTTGAAAATGTTCAAACTTCAATTTATTTTGAAGAAAATTGATTGTAGAATTTATTTGAGAAAAATGGAGAATATAATGGTGATTTGAAAATTTACTAACGTATAACTTATTTTCAAGTTTTGAAATACGTTAGAAAATGTTAAGTTTTGAAACATTGATTTTATTCAATGGAATTGTGAATTTGAGGAATATATTTTAGAAAAAGATTTTCTTGAGTAAGAAAATGTGAAAAATGAAATACAAAGTCATATTATTTTGAGAAAGGTTGAAAAGGAATTTTTGAAGGTTAAGAAATATTTTCTGTAATAAAATTGTGATGAAAAATGTTTTACGTATCTTAAAAACGTGATTTTTAAGCTACGTAATTTGAAAAATGTGTTGAAAATAATATCAATTTATTTAAGTCCAAAATAATGTTTGGAATATTGAGGAATATTTTACGTGATTGTAAATTGTTGAAAAATATTTTACGAATCTTAAAAACGATTTGGAATACGTTAAAATATTTCTACGCGATTTGAATTATGTTTAAATATTTTACGTAATTTGAACTACTATTGAAAAATCAATATGTGATTTAAAAGTGATAGAATATTTTAACGTGATTGTGAAAATGACGAAAAATCGTTATGTGATTTGGAAAGTGCTTTAAATATTTTGAGAATGATGAAAAATGATTTACGCGACTTAAAATAGTGATTTTTAAGATACGCGATTTTGAAACAGTGGAAAAATACTATGCGATTTGAGAAACATATATTTTTACGCGATTGAGAAAAACGTTAAAAAAATTTGTACGTGGTTTACAAGTGCAACAGAAGAGTTGCGGTATTTTGAAAACATAACAGAAATGTTACGAAATTTTGTAAACGTAACAGTAATGTTACGGTATTATGAAAACGTAATAAAAATGTTTGGAATTTTAAAAACGTAACAAAAGTGTTACGGTATTTTGAAAACGCAACAGAAGTGTTGTGGAATTGTGAAAACGTAACGGGAATGTTGCGCAATTTTGTGAAAACACGACAACAGTATTTTATAACTATGAAAACATGATAAGATGATTTTGTTATTGAAAAATACAGTATGATTACTGTTGAACCAGTGTCCATACACTGTTTGTGAAAACAACGTGTTTTGCCTGTTATTGGCACGTGGTGCATTTTAGATGCATTGGAAATATATATATATATATGCGTTGAGGTATATGATTTAATTGAACAAACGAATTTGAAAAGAATGGCCTTTGTGGTTGGACTTGCACTGATATATTCGTACATTGTATAAACTATATCTGAGAAATTATGAGATATACCTGTGATTGGTATTATACCTGTGATTGGTATTTGGTGCATTATACATGCATTGGAATGGTCCGATGAGGATTGGATATGGCTGACTGCCTAGGAGAAACACACCTCTTGAGTGGGTGCGATATGCGTAGTGTAAGTCACTTGTTGTTCTTGGGGGCATCGGGGTGCGGGTTGCCTACACGGGTGGTTGGTCGCGCTTCTTCCCGTAGGTTAGACCGATGCAACACATCGATGATCCTGACCGAGACACTATTCTTAATCAAGATCTGATAAACACTGTCGTGTATGTGCTAGATGTGCAAAAAAATTGAAATGAGAATTAAAGCACGTGGTCTGAGGCACGTGGTACCGGCAGGTCTTTTCGATCATTTTCTCCGACCTGAGTTTTAGCTCCATGGAGTAGGAAATCGAGTCTTGTGTACATGCATAATCTGAACATTTATATCTGTGTAATATATTAATTGAGGAATATTGGCTATGACAATTGTTTTGAATACTTGAATGATGATGATGATAATCATGTTGATGATATTATTGTAATTATTGTGTGATGATAATAATGTTAATGGTATGATGATGATAGTTGATTAATGTTGAGTGCATTTATTGGAATTCTGGTATGATATATCTGTATGATATGTTGTTTGTGTTATCTCTGTGCTGCAATATTGGTATTGGTGTAGGTGATCTCACCTCTTTGTTATGTTGTTTTGTTGTGTCTGTACTGTTAAAATCAAATAATAGAAGGATCGAGTTGTCTTAGACATAACGGGCGATGGATACTCTGAGGTTGGTGACAACAATAAGGAGTGGACATTCAGGACTCGAAGGTGTGCAGTGTTGACATAGAACAGATGTCTGATACATCCAAATGGATACAAGAAAGGAATAAGTATGTTAAGTTTTAACGTTAATGTTATACCGTGCTATTAAGTAGAACCTGTCATAGGGTTACTACTGTTAAAAAAAAAAAGAGTTTGTAAATTTTATATTTCTCTTTAAATTGTGAAATATTAATTGGTTTCAATATTGCATAATGAATAGTTGAAATATGATTTTCAATATTACCTAATATTTTCAGTAAATTTACGTTTCAATAAAGAATAGATTTTGAAACCCATATTTTCATAACTCAAACCTTTTACGAATTAATTTTCAGATTATGAGTCGGGAGTCGGAAATGTGATGCCCTAAGGAAGGTGTTACATTTTCTGCTTTATTTTTCTGTCTTTACTTTTTGTTCACTGTACATACTTTATTAGAGAACTCATTTCTTTTGGATACAGTAGGACACTGCATAACTTAGGTTTGGGGGGAAATTCATGATCTTTTTGGTGATTGCTTGCTGAATCATTGTTTTGGATATATATATATTGACTCACTTCTCTTTCCTTTGCTTTTGCTAAAATTCTTTTTTATCTCCCAAATTTCGGATCTGAGTGAGCTTGATCATGACTTGAGGGTTACGAGGATTATGCATTAAATTGATGAGTGTGCTTTAAGGCAGGTTGAATTTGTGCATTCCAGATTTCTGATTTGAATATCTGATGATTATGTGGATCAAATATACACCTCTTTGCTTAGGAATTCACTTGTAAAAATTCTGAATTTTATGCTTACACTTACTGCCATAACTGTGTATGAGAGAATTTCTCTGTTGCATATGTGGTGGATTCTGGAATATGAATGAATTGTATGCTTAGAGAAAATTTATAAAAGGCATGTGTATAGTCAATTTTGCATCTTAGAGGCTTGTTTGATTCCCTTTTGAGGCGAAATCCTAGGCAATGTTTTTTTAAGGAAATGACTAGGGCATTTGTTTGGACCGATTGAGCTTTTCAAGCCAACATTGATTGAATGATATCCCTAGTACCCCTTTTGAAGCCTAGTGTGCATGTGTGTGGCTTGATTTTTTCTTTTTTAAACCTAATCTCTCCACCTTCTTAAACCATGCTTGTGAAAAGAAAATCTCTTCCCCTCATTACAGGTCCCTTGTTGAACACATGATTGAGCAGTTCTGTTAGTTTGAGCCAAAGTGTTTTGCATGATGATAAGAATCCAGGAATCTGCGGTTACCAACTTTCATTCAAAAATAGTAAAAAAAAAAAAGAAGAAAGAAAGAAAATGAATAAGTAGGTTGTTGTGTAAATTGAAGTCCTTTTGCAATGAAAATAAGAATGTATATATGTTCTTAGAAATATATATATATGAGAAAATGGAATAAAGAAGGTCGATTCGTTAATGTGGATTTCGTTTATGCATCTATATGCTTGGCTTAATTCAATGGAAGTGGTTGATTGTATGTTTAACATTTGAATTCAAATCATTTCCCCTCTTTCTTAGCCATTACCCTTAGCCTTACATTACAAGCTTAAAAGACCCTCATGATCTTTGATTCTGTCTTGCCTACATTAGTGGAGAAAGGGATGAAAGGCATTCTTTTGAGAGTGCATGTATATGTTATAAATTCATCCATCTTGCTCTTCATGATTAGGAAAGGGTCTTAAACACATGAGCTTGGGAAATCTTTCACGCATAAAAATGGCATTCAAGGGTAATCATGACAGTTGGGAATTTCTTGCATATATGGACCTTATTGTGAGGTTGAGAAGTGATTTCTGAGGGTATGAATGATAATTGGAAGTTGGATATGCCTTAGTTCAATTTGCCTTTCCTGACCTTTGGATTGGATTGAATTGTATTCCCTCTTCCTTTGCTTGGATTAGTTTGCATGAGGACTAGTAAAACTTTAGGTTTTGGGGTGTGATAAGTTCAGGAAATAAAGTTATTTCTCTTGAATTTGAATGAATATGAGCATGCTATCTTCAAGTTCTTAAGTTCAAAGGTCCCATGCATGCATAATTTTTGAGGATCTAAGTTTGTGGTCTCAATTGATTAAGAATCAAATGTTTGATGATTTTATTTAGGGATTTGAACTTATTATGGTCTGATGGACTTTGGTGTTGTTTTGAAGCAGATATTCAAGATGGAAAGACCTTGGAAGGGATGAGGAAGCAAAGAGGAGTTCAAATGAAGAAGGATGCAAAAGAGAAAGATAGGCTTCCAACCCATGCCTAGGCGTGGCCCTCTTAGGTTTTCAAATCAACTCAGGCAGAGACATCCACGCTTAGGCATGGAAAAGCCACGCCTAGGCGTGGCAAGCTCAGGTTTCCAAGGTTTTCAGACATAGGCACCCATGCCTAGGCGTGGAAAAGCCACGCCTAGGCGTGACCAGTAGAGGAAGGCACATGCTTCATAGTCACACTTAGGCATAGAAAAAATCCTGGCACACGAGTTTAACCCTTATATTCTGCTTTTTGGGAGAAGGAAAAGATCTTCAGTTTTGACCTAAGCATGAAATCCAAAGAGCAAGTGAGAGGAGGAGGAACCCATTTGGATTGGAGGTGACTGATAATCACATATTTTATTCATTAAGAAACCCTCATTATTAGTCATTTACACTCTTCATGTACTTAATTGACTGAATTTGATTATGTTTTGTAAGTTTGAACTCGAATCGGACTTAATTGATTTTTCAGCATTATTCGAGTCTTACACTGTTTCTGTATTTTGGCCATATCTTGAGTTCTAAATGTCTGATAATTATGAATTTTACCTTGTAGGAAAGATAAAAGAGAGATCTACAACTTTGATGAAGAGCTCGAAGTCAAATTCAGACATCTAGTGGAGCTAATTGGGCATGGAAATCAGAATACGGGATTTGTGAACTGGAACCCGAACAGTGTGTAGTAACCAGAACATAATTCGAGTTTGGGTTTATAGAATGGGCTGAAAATTGGTGATCTGAAAGTTAAGACCCATATGTACAACTTTCATGACAAACACAAAACTTGATTCGGGCTCCTTGATGGAGATATTGGGTCTGAAAGTCAAAACAGAGATGCTGAAACTGGTCCTAAGCAGTCTGTAGTAATTGGGTCATATCTTGGGCTGTAGGACGAATTTTTGGGTGCTTCCAGAGCCATTGGAAAGCTTAGACAATTTCCTAGAACTTTCATGAAGACCATTTGGCTCAAAAATGACGAAATCAATGAGTTCAGCAATGAATACTTTCGGAGACAAGGAAGCTCACCTACCAAGTTCACCTACCAAGCTCACCTACCAAGTTCACCTACCAAGCTCACCTACTAATTCCACCTACTAATCTCATCTACCCATCTACTACTACTCTGAATCCTCTATAAAAGGAAGCATGAGGAGAGCTCTAAACACAACATACACTTAGTGTTAGAAATAGCTTTTCATAGTTCTTGTATATTTTTCCTTCATTGTAATGGAGAGCTAAGTCACTTCTAGTCAATTCGGGACTCTTGAAGAGATTGTGGCTTGGATTCTTGAGACCTTGGTTATGTAATGTATTTAATTTATATTTGAATTCCTCTTCTCTTCTTCTTCTGTTCTCTTGATCTTGAATGCATGAATGGTGATTCTGTTTATGTTTGATCTGATTTGATCTTGGTTTAAGATTAAGTATTGTGATGAACTGAAGATTGAGATTTGTTATGAAACTTAGAACTGATTGATCTAAACTAATCACGTAATTGAAGAGGTTAGGTTACTGATTTGTGCCTAGGTTAATTGAATTCGGTGCTTAAATTGACATATATTTACATGAATGGTGCGATTGCAGATTTGTGTTTATCACTTGTCAATTGAATTACTGACGATTGTCTAGTATGAATTCGGATCTCGATGCGAGATCTCGGTTAGATCCAAGTTAACCATTCAAATGTATTTCAGGTGTTTGTTGAAAGGTCTATGATTGAATCCACCCAATCTCGGATAGATTTCTCAATTATTGTTTCTTTTAATTGTTATTTCTCTTTAAATCCTCGTCACTGCGATCCTTGAACCATCAAAACCCCTTTTTTTCTAACTTTCACTTGATTTGATCAAATTGCATCTACGATCCTTGAGGAGACGATCCGGTGTTGTTCACTATACTACAAGTTTAGGTAATAACTTCGGTTATAATTTTGACCGAGTTCGGCGTCGTCAAAATTTTGGCGCCAAGTCTTGGGAACTCGTAGGTGTAATCTTTTCATTTTGAGTAACCTTACTAATTTTTGTTCTTTCTTACCTATTCTAACAGTTATTTTTCATTTACTAACATTGTTCATACCATACTAATATTTTTATCCTAGCTTTTGAATTTTTCTCGATTTAGGAAAGACGGAAAACAGTGATTACGGTAACTATTGCAATTTTCGAACTGCAACATGTCCAGAATGAGCTGAAACTTGGTCGGTTGAAGGAAAACAGCCTGATAAACAAGACTCACAGTAAACTGTGAGGTCACCCCTGGTTTTTCGAAATTCTATCATTTAGACCACTTTTTCAATTTTTTTAATATTTTTTATTACATTTTCTAGTTTCATTTTTATGTAGATTTTGTTCTCGTGTTGATTCCATAATTTTTAAAAATGTTTTGACATATTAACTAGATTTATTTTTGCATATTTTGAGTGTTGTTTAGTGTATTTTGCTTAGTTGCAGTTTTTGTGTTTTTGCGCTTTAGTTGATGCATGACTAGGTCCAATCCTGATATCTTGCTTGATCTTGATCCTGAGATTGATAGGACCTTGCATAGATTAATTAGAGCTCGTGTGATAAATTCCAGAGTTAATTCTGAACCTAATTTTGGGAGTGAACCTGATAACTTAAGTAATCCTGAAATCATGGCTGATAACATGCATAATAGAACCCTTAAGGAACTTGCTGCTCCTGATGTATCTTACCAATCTTTGTGCATTCAATATCCTGATCTTGATGCAGATTTTGAGTTGAAATCTGGTTTGATACACTTGTTACCAAAGTTTCATGGTCTTGCGGGTGAAGATCCTCATAAGCACCGAAAGAGTTCCATGTTGTGTGTTCAACCATGAAGCCACAAGGCATCTCTGAGGAACACATCAAGTTAAGGGCATTTCCCTTCTCACTTGTCGATGCAGCCAAAGATTGGTTGTTTATCTTTCACCAAGTTCAGTCAGAAGTTGGAATGACATGAAGAGGTTGTTCCTGGAGAGATTCTTCCCCGCCGAGAGCTGCCGCAATTAGGAAGGATATATGTGGCATCGTACGTATGTCCGGTGAGACTTTGCATGAATACCGGGAGAGATTCAAGAAGTTGTGTTCGAGCCGCCCTCATCACCAAATTAGTGACCAACTCTTGATTCAATACTTTTATGAGGGCTTGCTTTGCCAAATGATAGAAGCATGATCGATGCTTTGCCTCCGGAGGAGCCTTAGTAGACAAAACTCCTACCGCCGCAAGAGATCGATAGCAAACATGGCAGCCAATACCCAACATTTGGCTCGCGGATCATCACCGCAACCAGAGGAGTTAATGAAATTCAAGCATCTCATATGGACCAACAAAGAATGGAACACGACTAGATGAATTGACTTCTTTGGTAAGACAGATAGCGAAAGGTCAACAACCACCCATGCGATGACTCGCATCAGTGTGTGGAATTTGCTCTAATTCATCTCATCCTACTGATTCATGCCCTACACTTCAGGAAGATGGTCCCGCCTTTCCAGATCAATGTGTTGCTGCAGCTAGTGTTTTTCCTGGTAGACCCCAATATCAGCAACAACAGCAACAATCTAGATATGATCCATTTTCTAGTACTTATAATCCTGGTTGGCGAGACCATCCCAATTTGAGATATGGGAATCCTAGCCAAGAACAACAAATTTCCACCAAGAAGAATAACAAATTTCCACCAAGAAGAACAACAATTTAGATACCAAGTCAGCAGGTCCAAGCAACAAATACCAACAAATACCCCCGCATTCGACAACAAGAACACTTCAAAAGCCTCTGTCCAATCCACTCCACCGAGCCATCATTGGAAGACCCGATGAAACAAATGGCCACAAATAACATTCGGTTCCAGCAGAAACGTCGGTGCCAACATTCGAATTTACAAACTCAAATTGGGCACCGGCAACCACCGTGAGCGAGCTAAAGAGTCAAGGTTCTAGCCAATTGCCTTCACAAACAAATAACAATCCAAGAGGCAACGTAAGTGCAATTACCTTGAGAAGTGGCAAAGAAGTTGATGTTCCAACCTTACAAAGAATCGAAATTGACCAAAAACGGCAGAAATGGATAATTCAAATCCGTAAATCGTACCACCGAAGAAAATTGCAGAGAATTCAAATGTTGCCATTCCATTACCTTTTCCAAATAGGATCACACAATCCAAGAGAACAATGCAAGCGTAAATGGAAAAAGAAGTCATGGAGACATTCAGAAAGTGGAAATCAATATTCCCTCCTAGATGCAATCAAGCAAATTCCAAAATATGCTAAATTTCTCAAGGAGTTGTGCACTCATAAGAGAAGGTTGAAAGGGGATGAGAAGATCGGCATGGGAAGAAATGTTTCGCAATGATTCTCGCCAAGCATGCCACGTAAATGCAAAGATCCTGGAACTTTCACAATTTCTTGCACAATTGGCAACTCTAGATTTGAGCATGCAATGCTAGATTTGGGTGCTTCGATCAATGTCATGCCCATGTCGGTGTATAAGTGTTTAAACATCGGTACTTTGCAACCCACCGGTATCGTGATTCGCTTGGCGAATAGAGCCACCGCTCATCCTGCAGTGTCTTTGGAAGATGTGTTAGTTCGGGTGAATGAGTTGATTTTTCCAAAGCAGATTTCTACATTCGGACATGGAAGATGAGTCTCCAACAAACCATGCTCCATTGATTCTAGGCGTGACCATTCTCAAGACCGCCAAGACCAAGATAGACGTGCATGCTGGCACCCTTTCTATGGAGTTTGGCGACGATTTGGTACAATTTAACATTTTTGATGCCATGAGACACCCCCTAGAGGAGCATTCTGTTTTCCATGTTGATATGATTGAGATGCTGGTTGATGATGTTTATACTGATTTATATGCTTTGAATTCCCGATATTGTTGACTATCTTGGTTCTGTTTCTTGTGATACATGTGCCACTTGTGATGTTGAACCATGTGTCTTTGCATGTCTTGAGATTTATTCTCATTATGAGTAATGATACAAATTGCTTGATGATGCAACAATTGAGAATGAGAGTCGGTACCATCTTTGAAATTAATGTTGCTTTGAGTTAGTCAAGCTTCAGATCACTTGTTACCTTCCATTGTACAACCTCCATCCTTGGAGTTGAAGACTTTACCGCACCATCTTAAATATGCATATTTGGGAGATGGTGAGACACTTCCTAGTGATCATTGCTAAAAACCTACAACCCGATCAAGAAGAAAAATTACCGCAGATTTTGAGGCGTAAATAGGCAAGCCATCGGATGGACTCTTGCGTATATTCCCGGTATTAGTCCCTCCACATGCATGCATAAGATTTTATTGGAAGAAGGGATCAAACCAAGCTAGATAGACAGCCCCAAAGGAGACTAAATCCCCGATTCTAGATGTGGTGAAGAAGGAAGTTACAAAGCTACTTCAAGTTGGCATTATTTATCCCATATCTGACACCAATGGGTGAGCCCCGTGCAAGTGGTTCCCAAGAAATCTGGGGTCACAGTGGTTGCGAATCAGAACAATGAGCTTGTGCCCACACGAGTTCAAAATAGTTGGCGAGTTTGCATTGATTATAGGCGGCTCAACCAGGCTACCAGAAAGGATCATTTCCCGCTGCCCTTCATTGATCAGATGTTGGAGCGGTTAGCTGGCAAGTCACATTATTGTTTCCTGGATGGATATTCGGGCTATTTTCAGATTCATATAGCCCCAGAAGACCAAGAGAAGACTACTTTCACTTGTCCATTTGGCACATTTGCATACAGGAGGATGCCCTTTGGTCTATGCAATGCTCCGGCACCTTTCAGAGGTGTATGGTAAGTATCTTTTCTCGATTTTTTAGAAAATTGCATGGACGTATTTATGGATGATTTTACTTGTCTATGGATCTTCCTTTGATGCATGTTTAGATAGTCGCTCGTGTGTCTTGCATAGATGCATTAAGACTAACCTCGTTCTAAATTTTGAGAAATGTCATTTCATGGTAGAACAAGGTATAGTCTTAGGGCATGTGATATCTCGTGAGGGTATTGAGGTAGATCCCGCAAAAATAGATGTTATTTCATGCCTATCTTACCCCACATGCGTGCGGGAGATTCGTTCTTTCCTTGGTCATGCGCAGGTTTCTATCGGCGGTTCATAAAGGATTTCAAAGAAAATTGCACTTCCGCTATCCAACTTACCGCAAAAAGATGTGGAGTTTCACTTTGACAAGAAGTGCCGGGATGCCTTCAATCAATTGAAGCGGGCATTGACCAAGACACCTATCATCCAACCGCCGGATTGGACACTTCCATTCGAGGTGATGTGTGATGCCTCTAATTATGCATTGGGAGTCGTTTTGCACAAAGGGTCGGTAAAGTATCTCATGTCATTTCCTATGCTTCGAGAACTTTAGATCCTGCACAAATCAACTACACCACAACCGAAAAGGAACTTTTAGCAATTGTTTTTGCTTTAGATAAATTTCGATCATATTTGCTTGGTTCCGAGTGGTTGTGTTTTCGGATCATGCAAAGCATTGAAGTTTCTCCCGAAAAAGCCCAATGCCAAGCCCCGATTGATTAGGTGGATGTTGCTCCTCCAGAGTTTGATATTGAGATCCGTGACAAGAGTGGAGCGGAGAATTTGGTGGCCGATCACTTGAGTCGAATTGAAAGGGGAGCGATGTTTTTCCCATCCATGATGTTTTCTCGATGAGCAGCCTTTTCAAGCCGCAAGGCAACATCCCTTGGTTTGCTTGATTTGATTAATTTCTTGGTTGCTAACGCAATACCCGCACATTTCACTAAGGCTAAGATTGATAAATTGAAAAGTGAGTCAAAGTATTATGTGTGGGATGATCCTTACTTATGGAGATTTTGCAAAGTGACCAAGTAATTAGGAGGTGTGTGCCTCGATGATGAATTCCATTCCATTCTTAGCTTTTGTCATAAACTTGCATGTGGCGGCCACTTCGGTCCTCAACGGACTGCTAGGAAAGTTTTAGACTCGGATTATATTGGCCCACTCTATTTCATGATGCATATATGTTTTGCAAATCTTGTGATCAATGCCGAGAGAACAGGGAATACTTCTCGTAGGAATGAAATGCCCCGAAACCCTTATTATTCTGTGAGATTTTTGATGTTTGGGGTATTGACTTTATGGGTCCTTTTCCCGTATCATTTGGTTTTGTTTACATTCTCTTCTTGTGGATTATGTATCTAAATGGGTGGAGGCTAAGGCCACTCGGACCGATGATTCTAAAGTTGTTGTGGATTTTATTAGATCACGATTTTTCGTAGGTTTGGAGTCCCGAGATCCATCATTAGTGATCAAGGTTCACATTTTTGCAATCGAAGCATGGAGGCTTTGATGAAGAAGTATGGAGTCCAACACAAGGTTTCTACACCTTACCACCCCCAAACCAATGGGCAAGCCGAGCCGAGGTCTCCAACAGAGAAATTAAGCGGATACTCCGTAAGACAGTTCAACCTAACAGAAGGACCGGAGCAAGAGGCTTGAGGATGCTTTATGGGCTTACCGGACGCTTATAAGACACCAATCGGGATGTCTCCGTATCGGATTATTTTTGGAAAAGCCTGCCACCTACCGGTGGAAATTGAGCATCGAGCATTCTGGGCGGTGAAAAGGTGCAACTTGGACCTAGATCAAGCAGGTATGGAGAGGAAGCTGCAGCTGCAGCAATTGGAGGAGATCCGCTTGGAGGCTTATGAAAGTTCCAAACTTTATAAGGAGAAGACCAAAGCCTTCCATGATAAGTTGATTCTGAGGAAAACATTTGAGATTGGTCAAAAAGTTCTCCTCTATAACTCCCGCCTCCGACTCATGCCTGGCAAATTAAGGTCTAGATGGGATGGACCATTTATTGTTACTAATGTTTTTCCTTCCGTGTCCGTTCGGATCAAAAGTGAGGTCACCGCAAAAGCTTTCATCGTAAATGGACACCGCCTCAAACAAGATCATGAACTTCCGAGAGAATGCATAAGTGGAGGTGATGAACCTTCTCCATCCGCATTATGAATAAAAAAAAAAGAGAAAAAAAAAAAAAAAAAAAAGAAGAAAAAAAAAAAAAAAAAACAGCTGTGTGCCCGACAATGAGGTAGGTAGAGTCGCTCAGAAGCATGTGGAGGTCATTTTTTTTCTTCAAATGACAACAACTGCGAAAATCTTTCAAGTATGGATTTTATTGGCCTACTTTATTAAAGGTCTGTTACACCTTTTGCAAAAGTCATGCGAAATTGGTCAAAAAGTTCTCGCTTTGAGATTATCATCTGCACCTACTCCTTGGACAATTGAGATCTAGGTGGCGTGGTTCTTTTGTTGTCGACACGCGTATCCTCTCAAAGATCGATACGAGGATCCTAGGAATGGTAATGCGCTTAAGGTTAATGGACAAAGACTCAATCATTCCCGGAAAACCAAGTTCTTGAGTTCTTTGTGTTGCTTAGGTTAAGTGGCGGATACGGTACTCGTGACTCTTGAGTCGGTTTATTCTTCGCTTTCCCAAAATAATCCGAACCCTTCTTCTCCTTCAAAATGGATGTCATTCTTTCAAACCCGAGAAAACATTTTCCTTCTCTTCCTCAAAATGCTCGAGAAAAATCTACAAAGTTCGATGTGAGAGATTGAGAATGTTAATGCACAAGGGTATGCCGAAGATGTACGCCGGATAATTGAAGCAAAGGTCCGATTAGCGGTGAGTCCTCAATTTCATTTGACTCATATATGCCCTGGTCTTGGAAGAAGTTCATATTCTAAAAGGAGAAGAGCAAAAAGGTTACAAGTCCGTCACAAATGTGGACGATGGAACCGTAACAAGCGATGTCGTACTAAGGGGATGGTTTCGCAAATGAGAAGATAAAATTTTCTTCATTAAGAATGGATCGAGTAAGGAGTCATTAGATGATATCTTATTGACTCTTGAGACGCATTCTTGTGGATTGGTGCATCGTGAAATTCTTAAATTGTGGAATCTCTTCAAGGATGAACAACAACGCTACAGTCTTGGGAATCTGACTCTAAAAGACCCTGTTTGCCAATTTATAAGAAAATTGGATGGGAAGCTTATCCTCGACTCATAGAAGACGTTTAAGCCGTTCTTGGACGTTAAACCGAGGCGTATGTGAGCCATATCCACAAACAATCTGTACATATCATCTTCTTCTTCTTCTTCTTCATGGCATTTTACAAAAAAAAAATGAAAAAAAAATGAAAAAAAAAATGAGAAAAAAAAATTCAAAAAAAAAATGAAAAAAAAAAAATGTATACTTCTTAGGGTTGGCTTTGGTAACACAAACCGTGAATGGGGAAATGCATGCATCCTGATCCACCTTTTTAATTGAAAAACAAAGAAGGTAGATTGTATCCCACATGTGAGGCAACCCGGTCGTATTATGGCCACTTGTCCCTTTTGGGAGCCCTATGTTGCGCCGGTCTTGAATGGGTCGAATATCGATCAACAATGCTTTGGCACAAAGCCGAAAGAGCAGACTACCTCCATCCCAATCTTAAGTAAGTATACACTCATCTTTCATCAAGTTTTTTAACAATTTCAAAAAAAAAAAAAAAAAAGAAGGACGTGATGTCTACTGCACTCATGACGCGCAGTATAAAGATACGCCATGGAAACTGTACATACAGGTATGTCATCATTTTCTATTATCTTTGTATCATTTTGTTGTATTTTGATTTTTGTACAGACGATCCTTTGAGCAGGGTCCTTCAGGGGTTTCTAGACTTCTTTACCTTGATGGTTTTCTTGAAGTAAAAAAAAAAAAAAAAAAAAAAAAAAAGATTCTGTGTCTCTTAATTTCAACCTTTTCTGACAACCGCCAACCTATCCTCATAGGTGCAATTATTCCCCTTTCCATTCTTTTTCCTATTTAAACACTTCATTTTCTCCATTTTCCTTCAAACTCAGAAACACTCAAAGGGAGGAAGAGTATAGAATGGGGCCTTCTATTCGTAACCTCAAAAATGTCTGTGTTTTTTGTGGGTCGAGTTATGGGAAGGGATTAGAGTTTGTAAACGCAGCTAGCACTCTTGGTCGATCACTTGCTGCGAGGAATATTCATCTTGTATATGGGGGAGGTTGTCGTGGGTTAATGGGGGCTGTATCACTTGCTGCCTTTGTAAGAGACAGTCGTGTTCTAGGTATCATTCCTGAAACTTTAGCTCAACAGAACATCACCGGAAAGACAATTGGGGAGGAACTTAAGGTATCATCAATGCATGAACGCATGAAGATAATGCTTGAAAACTCGATGCATTCATTGCCTTACCAGTGGTTTTGGTACTTTGGAAGAAATTTTTCAAATTGTCTCTTGGGCGAACCGAACATCCACCATAAACCCATTGGTTTGTTGAATGTTAATAATTTCTTTGATCTTCTCGTTATTTTTTCTTGACAAAGTCGTGGAACGTAAATTTATCACTCCTTCTAAGAAGACAACTTCTTATCTCTCGCCTCCACTATTGATGAGCTCATTGATAAATTAGAAGCTTTTGAGTATGTACTGATCGTATTAACTCGTATAGATTGGTCAACAGAAGCAACGAAGGAAGTAACAAGAAACAAGAGCCCGATCTGCAACTTTCTCTTTAATGGGTTTGATTTTAAAAAAAAAAAAATATTGTTGTTTTGTTTAGTATGATATGGTTGTTATGGACTTATTAAACCAATTAGTGATGGCAGAGTAAGGAGTAATTTTACTCTTGAGACGCATCTTAATTGGTGGCAGTAGTAGGAGTTTTTTAGGTAGTAATTAATTAGTATTGACTTGTGGAAGTACTAACGTTTTCTTGTTTGATTTCTTTTCGTGGTCGATGCGACAGACCGACAAGTGTGTTTTTTTTCTCGCTAGGCGTTGATTCACTTCTTATCGTGTTGTGTTGCTTTTTTCTATCTCTTTCTTTCACATTGAGGACAATGTTACATTAAGTGTGGGGGAGAGATTTTAGCATGTTTCTGTTTCTTTTCGTTTGTTAAAAAAAAAAATTTAAAAAAAAATAAAAAAATAAAAAATAAAAAAATAAAAAAAGGGGTTCATTGCATGATTGAATAATTTTTCTCCCTTCTTGAACTGATATGCTTGGTGATGGATGATTGAACTGATGAATTGAGTTTGATGAATGCATACCTTGTGAGATTTTGAGCCTAATGGATGGATTCAACATTTATGTCATTCTCTTCTTTCTTGTGTGATTTTCACTCATGTTAATGACCACTCTAGAACTTGCTTTGATTCTTTTTGAGGCTACATTTCACTTGCATGCATGAACATGATTGAGGCCCTCTTTCTTAGCTAGTTTAACCAAATAGCCAACCTTGTTTTCAATATGATATCAAGCACTCTTTTGACCTCTCGAAAATTCTCTAATTCCTGCCAACCTTGTATATTTTCCTTTGCTTAACCCCTTTGAGCTTATTTGACCATTCCTTGTTTCTAGCTCATTATGTGCCTTAAATGAAAAATCGTGTTCTTACTGTACCTTAGGGAATAAAAGAACATTAGCCTGGTTAATGGATGAGTTTTTGAACAAGTGTGGGGGTGTGTGTACAAAATGGTTGTTGAAAAAAAAAAAAAAAGAAAAGAAAGAGTGCCCAAAAAAAAAAAAAAAAAAAAAAAAGAAAAATGTATGTATATAGTTATGTTCATATATATATAAAAAAAAAAAAAAAAGAGAAAGAAAAGGATTGGGAAACGAATATGTAAAGGGATATACAATAGAGTTGAGATGAACTTTTATGCTCGTTATTTGAACTCAGCTCTCATTTGCTTTTATTCTCTTTGGTATTTATCTTCTCATATCCATTTTATCCTCTTCTCGTTACCTTGACCTTACTACAACCTTGAATAAAGTCCTCATGATTTGTGTGTGCATGTGTTTTGAGTAGTGGAGAAGTAGAAGATAAGCAAGCTTATGGTAGTGCAATTTTCATGGGTTGAATTGAGTGAAATACCTACTTTTTAAACACTTGAGAGATTGAGAGGGAATCTTGTGAAGATCCATCATTCTTAATTCATTCTTTTCAACGGAAGTTTCCTTGCACTTCGGTTTGAGATGTGAAGAAATGTTACCTCATTTATGCTTTGATCCCTTGAATTTCTTGTTGCTCTTCTTGCTTCATTGAGTCCTTTAGAGTTTTTAACTTTTAAGTTTGTGTCGTTTGTCTTTGTCTTCTAACTTTAGTTTTATATGTTTTGCCCAGAGTGCAAAAAGCTAAGTGTGGGGGAATTTGATAATCACATATTTTATTCATTAAGAAACCCTCATTATTAGTCATTTACACTCTTCATGTACTTAATTGACTGAATTTGATTATGTTTTGTAAGTTTGAACTCGAATCGGACTTAATTGATTTTTCAGCATTATTCGAGTCTTACACTGTTTCTGTATTTTGGCCATATCTTGAGTTCTAAATGTTTGATAATTATGAATTTTACCTTGTAGGAAAGATAAAAGAGAGCTCTACAACTTTGATGAAGAGCTCGAAGTCAAATTCAGACATCTAGTGGAGCTAATTGGGCATGGAAATCAGAATACGGGATTTGTGAACTGGAACCCGAACAGTGTGTAGTAACCAGAACATAATTCGAGTTTGGGTTTATAGAATGGGCTGAAAATTGGTGATCTGAAAGTTAAGACCCATATGTACAACTTTCATGACAAACACAAAACTTGATTCGGGCTCCTTGATGGAGATATTGGGTCTGAAAGTCAAAACAGAGATGCTGAAACTGGTCCTGAGCAGTCTGTAGTAATTGGGTCATATCTTGGGCTGTAGGACGAATTTTTGGGTGCTTCCAGAGCCATTGGAAAGCTTAGACAATTTCCTAGAACTTTCATGAAGACCATTTGGCTCAAAAATGACGAAATCAATGAGTTCAGCAATGAATACTTTCGGAGACAAGGAAGCTCACCTACCAAGTTCACCTACCAAGCTCACCTACCAAGTTCACCTACCAAGCTCACCTACTAATTCCACCTACTAATCTCATCTACCCATCTACTACTACTCTGAATCCTCTATAAAAGGAAGCATGAGGAGAGCTCTAAACACAACATACACTTAGTGTTAGAAATAGCTTTTCATAGTTCTTGTATATTTTTCCTTCATTGTAATGGAGAGCTAAGTCACTTCTAGTCAATTCGGGACTCTTGAAGAGATTGTGGCTTGGATTCTTGAGACCTTGGTTATGTAATGTATTTAATTTATATTTGAATTCCTCTTCTCTTCTTCTTCTGTTCTCTTGATCTTGAATGCATGAATGGTGATTCTGTTTATGTTTGATCTGATTTGATCTTGGTTTAAGATTAAGTATTGTGATGAACGAAGATTGAGATTTGTTATGAAACTTAGAACTGATTGATCTAAACTAATCACGTAATTGAAGAGGTTAGGTTACTGATTTGTGCCTAGGTTAATTGAATTCGGTGCTTAAATTGACATATATTTACATGAATGGTGCGATTGCAGATTTGTGTTTATCACTTGTCAATTGAATTATGGACGATTGTCTAGTATGAATTCTGGATCGATGCGAGAGATCTCGGTTAGATCCAAGTTAACCATTCAAATGTATTTCAGGTGTTTGTTGAAAGGTCTATGATTGAATCCACCCAATCTCGGATAGATTTCTGAATTGACTGTTCTTTTAATTGTTATTTCTCTTTAAATCCTGTCACTGCGATCCTTGAACCATCAAAACCCCCCTTTTTTCTAACTTTCACTTGATTTGATCAAATTGCATCTACGATCCTTGAGGAGACGATCCGGTGTTGTTCACTATACTACAAGTTTAGGTAATAACTTCGGTTATAATTTTGACTGAGTTCGGCGCTCGTCAGTGACTCAAGGGAGAATCAAGATCAAGGAGGAAGATCAAGCTTGGAATCTCTCCATTTTTGTTCATTCTTTCCCTTTTTCCCTCTTGATTTGTAACTTAATGGATCATTTAATTTCATTTGTTTTCTCTTCTTTCATGATGTGTAACTAAACTCTAATCTAGCGGCTCTCTACGATCTTGCTATGGGTTTGAATATATTGTAATTGGTTGAGTATTCCTTCAACAAATTTGGTTTTGTTCATCCATATCTATGCTTAGTGCTTGTTATTGATTGGCCATCAATTGCATGATTTTAATATTCCAATTGAACTAGAAATAGGGTGCTGTGAATATGGATATGGTATGGTTGATGTATGTTCAATTACATTCTATTGGTATGGGTGTGTTGATTAACTAAGGGGATGGACACATACCTCTTGGTCATGCATGACAAGTGTTTGATAATTGGTCTCAATGAGTGATTCTTATGTTAACTCACATAGACACATAGTAGATTAGCTAGGTTTCACATGGGTAATTGTCCTAGATATAGGCTCTTATCTATTAATGGTTAATAGCGAACAAATATCATTTCATTAATGTGTGCTTGTTAATTGCAATTATTCTTTGAAGTAGCAAGTGAATAGGGATCTCTAGACTTTAATCATTCTCATCTTTCTCTTGTGGATTTAGTGTTTGGTGCTTTCTTATTTTGTTTCTTTTAAGTTGTTATTTTTAATTGCAACCCACTCTCACATTTCAATCACTTGGATATGAATTTGTGGAATTTGGTTAAGTTTAGCATTCTTCTAATTGTCAATCCCTTGGGACACAATACTCTACTCTCATATGTTACTTGTCGACCTGTGTGCTTGCGGATTTTTGGACTAAGAAATTTTCTTTTGTTATAAATAGAAGTTATGATCATCATCATCTTCTTCTCTCTTTCTTTCTTCTTGCTCATGGGTAACTAATCTTCATCTTGCTTGGGTGAAGAGGTGAAGCTTTTGATAATAAAATAAGGTTAGATTAATTTCTTTCTTGTGCTTAAATGATATATTATCAAGTGGTCATTATATGTGTTGTATTTTATTTCCAATCAATTTAGAAACCCTCCTTGTAAAGTGGAGTTCTTGATTCATTGTAGACAAGTGGTTTGGCACAATGAATGCTTGAACCCATTTACAAGTGTTGGTATTGGTAAATAATTCTTTCTTGTAAAGTGGAGTTCTTGATTTATTGTAGACAAGTGGTTTGGCGCAATGAATGCTTGAACTCATTTACAAGTGTTGGTATTGGTAAATAATTAAAGGAACCATAATATAACTACGTATATAATTCTAAATGGACTTTGAATGTTTTATTTCCAATTGGAACCTCCGTTATGCGTGGATTTCAATTGAGTTATAAAAAGAATTAATCTTGTCATTAAATCATTACTAAAAGTGGATCTCTTAGCCCAAACAAGTTCTTTAATTTTATTGTGAATAAGTTTTATTATCTTTGTTATTGTGACAAATCCTTTCCTTACCCCAAAGAATTTTTCTTCATCAATTCCCTGTAGATTGACCTCGGATTCCCGAGAAATTTATTACTTGATACAACCTATACTTGGGTTTGCATCCTTTAATCTGCATCAATTTTCAAGGCAAGATTCAAGTTTATCAAGAAAAACTTAATCATCATCAAAACTTATATAGTCATTTTAGGCAAACAATGTGTAGAAATAAGTTTGCCTCAGTGGTTTAATATGTTAAGTTTTGATGATGACAAATACAAGACAAAAAAAATAATATTTATGCTATATAGATGTGCTTAATAGATTATATTGGATCATGCATGATCATGTACTCCATCTTGTTATATTTTATATAAGAATCATGCATATTCTTTATAGCATTTTTTATAGTATATATCCAATAATATGTTCTATGAGTTGTTTTAAATTAATATTGGATTTGACCCTATTTAAATGAAAAAATGTAAAGTGTTATTTGTTGCATCCTATATAGAGCATATCTATTAGTAATTGATAAATGTCTTATTTGGATGTGCCTATAAAAGTCTTATATGCATGTTAGACTAACTAGAGTTATACATTTATGAATCATGCATATGCAGATATTGAATTATGAATTTGGACTAACTATGTTTATTTAAGTGAGCAATACTTTGTAGGATAGTCCAAGTACCAAGAGTGAGCATTACAACAAGAAAGCAAAAGATCACAATTATGCCAAATTCAAGAAGAATGAGAATAATAAGATGTTCAAAGCATTTGCCAGATTTGAAGAGAAGAAATTTTTAGAAGCTTGGATTACATCAAGAAGCCTAAGGACTAGAATTAGTATATTTTCCTTTTAGGCTTTCTCCTATGTAAAAATAGAAGTTTACATGAAAAGAGCTCAAATATGGTTTTAAATATTTAAAAATGGTTTTTACATGCTGAAATGCCCAACAAACATGTTTTGAAAAGCTAGTCATGATGGTAGTTAAAAACTATAAAAAATAATTAAGTTTGAGTTTTGAAAAACTAACCTTTGATGATCATAACTTTCAAAATACTTTGAGTTTTGTTATGAAACTTGTTTCATTTGAAAATAGATTAAAAAATCTTTCCAATGAGTGGTCATTTCCTTTAAACGGATAGGAAATGAAGAAGTTATGTTCATTTGCTTTAAACTATGAAAAATAGTCAAGTTTGAGTTTTGAAAAGCTGACCTTTAATTACTCTTTTAATCATAACTTTCACAATACTTTTATTTTTGTTATAAAACTTATTTCATTTGAAAATAGACTCAAAGACATTTTCAATGAGTGGTCATTTGCTTTAATCGGAAAAGAAATGAAGAAGTTATGACATTTTAAAGTCAGTTTTCAAAATCAAAGGCCATGTAATCGATTACACAAGTCCTGTAATCAATTACAACTCTAGCAGAGGCCATGTAATCAATTACAACATCCATGTAATTGATTACAACATGCCCAAAAGCGTTCCTAATGGCTATAAACGGCTAGTTTTCATTAATAAAAAATCATTTCTAAACACTACCAACAACTATTTTATCACTTGGGCTCTTTAAATAAGTGTATATTGAAACATTTACATCTTTAAGAGACTCTAAAACACTTGGTTTGATCCTTGAATCATCAAAATCATATTTTGAGCTCTTTATTGCAAAATATTTCTATTCCTTTATTATTCAAGTTGTATATCTATTCTTGTGAGAGTTTATAATATTTCTCTTTAACTCAAAATCATTGTAAGAGGGTGAGGTATCCTTCAAGAGGGAAAAGGGTGAGGTATCCCTTGTAGTGAGACTTAAACACAAAGGGTGAGGTATCTTAAAGGTGTTGTAAGTGCTCTTGAATGTAAAGGTTTTTCAAGCACTTATGAAGCTTGAAGATTTGGAGGCTCTAGCATAAAGGTAAGGTATCCCAAGGTGTGAGGAGTGCTCTTGCATGTAAAAAGGTTTTCCTAGCACCCTTGAAGTCTAGGAGATAGTGAAGAAAATCTCAAGTTAAGCTTGGGGATTGGATGTAGGCCATAAGCGGTTAATGGCTGAACCAGGATAAATTATTGTATTTGTTTTTCTCAACTCTATCTCCTTTACATTTGTGCTTTAATTGTATATGATTGAGTTTAATTTGATATCTAGCTTATTTTCTTGATTTATCTTGGAAACCCAAGTGGTATTTGAGAAATCTCTAATAGTTATACCTTTGTTAGACTTATTCTGCTGCATATGTTGATTGAAAATATCAAAATGCACAATTTCTCAAAGTTGTTTTAAAAATTTATAATCACCCAATTCATCCCCCTCTTGGGTGATGGTTGTCATGACTAACAAGTGGTATTAGAGCTTCGTGCTCTGTTGAAAGCTTAATTGCTTAGAGTTAAAGATCCTTATTTGTTAGCAACCATTGAAAGTTTTTGAGAATGAGAGGTTTTCAAATTGATAAACCACTATTCTTTGATGGTATACATTTTGTTTATTAGAAAGCTAGACTGAAATTTTATATGCAATCTATTGATCTTGATTTGTAGGATATTGTGCTTAATGGATTTTCTTTTAAACTAAAGCAAACTTGGAATGCCTATGACAAGAAATGTTTTTCTTTGAACATTAGAGCTATTCAAATTTTGAGAAGTGGATTGAATGATGAAGCTTATGCTAAAATTAAGAGTTGCTCTAGTGCTAAAGATATATGGGATGCTCTTGATGTTATCTATCTTGCTAACAATAATTTTTTGCATAAAGTTGTATATAGAGAGCAAGAAGAGCAAAAGTCATTGAAGGAAGCTTGTCATGAAAAAATCCTCAAAAAGATGTTCAAACTATTGAAGGGAGCCAAATGCCTTTTGGTGATGATGGTGCTCAATTTGAAGAAGAGGCAAAGTAAAACAAACTTGATATGGAAGAAGGTGATTCTTTTAAAGAGCCAAGTAGGCTAGAAATTGAAACAACTTCCTATATGGCTAAAAAGGACTTTGAGGTAAATAATGTTAAACTAGATTATAATCCTTCCTATTATGAGTTACAATGTACATATGATGAATTATATGATTGTTTATTGAATTTAGAAGAGAAAAACTTATCTTGTTTGGAAAACATTTCCTCCATTGAAAATGAAATTGAGACTTTGAAAAATGAATATGCTTTTCTTGATGAGGAAATACCTTTGAAATATGAAACCTCAACTTCTTGTGAAAGGTGTATTGATTTAGAAAATCAAGTTGAGGACTTATATTCTGAATTTGTCAAAGCTAATTATTCTAATTGCATACATTCCATGCTTGTTAATGAGAATAAAATTGATGTTATTCCACATAAAAATTCGAACAAGGCTTATGGCAAAAATAGTATAGAATGTAATAACAACAAAAGGCTTAAGTTTTCCAAAGATGATCTTCAAAAGACTAAGTCATCATTAAATTTAATTGTTTATAATTTTTGTGGTCATCTAGGACATATTTCTCATTTATGCAATCATAGAATAAATCATTATATGAGAAATTGTATGATATGGGTTCCTAAAGATCTTAAAGGCCCTAGTACTAATATTCAATGACCCAAGATGAAGTGGGTACCAAACTGTCCTCCTAATGTTTCAATTATGCAGAAAATTTCACAAGATGATGGACTAATTGGTCAAAGGAAAGAGGAATCATTAAGGAGAATGTTTCCAAAGCCCAATGGTAGAAATTTTGATCAAAGAAGGAAGATGACTTCAACCAAAACTTCTCAATTACAAAATGTAGAACTTGTAAAGTTCAAGACTCCAAAAGAGAAGTAATGGGTAAGAAAAAGTATTTCCTTGATTACCAAGGTCAAGGTATCAAAAGCTTTTACCTCTCATGCATATTCACTTGTAAAGTCAATACATTTGAAGTATATTCCTTGTAGGCCTTCAGTAATTAGTAGAATCATGTGTAAAATTTGAATATTATGTTTAGCTCATGATTATGTTCATTCTTATTATACCATAACTCATTGATTTGTTATATATATTGGTACATAAGGTTTTACAATGCCTAGGTATGCTTGCTATGTTTTTAATTGTCTGTATATCATGAAAGTAAACATGTTATTGGCTACGTGCTTAATGGTAATTGATTATTTAATTTGTTGTGCTCAATTTACATTCAATGGAAAAATTGATCTTTACGAGAGTATAATGGATTAATAATCAATGACTAACCTCTATGGATCCCAAATTAATGGATACCAAAAAAAGTACTTTGAATTGTGTTGTAGGGTGACTATTAGCTTAAACATGCATTGAAGTGAAATACAATTATGCTACTTGAGGTTAGAAAAATTTGAAATAGTTCAAGTTCTCCATGAGTAATGAAAAAAACATCATGGAGAACCCACAACATTCTCAAGGAGGCTTAAAGGCATGGAAGTTGGAGTCAGCTACAAAAACTCAAAGAGTACATTTTTTGTGGCATCAATCTTTTATCCTTATTTATGCTTTAAATTGAATATCATGTGATATTTAGAGAAGTAGAGACTTATTTTATGCCTTAACATGCCTTAAGTTGTGTTTTTCTAGCATTATGTCTTGGAAGTGTCTTTACATATGCTAACATGCTAGATAAGTACACATCTTATTTGGAATGACATGATTTATAGTAATATCTTTGTTCTTGAGTTTTTGACTAATTCTCTTTGTTCAAATTTGAAAATTCACATGCTCATAAATAGTTCTAATCCTTTCTCTTTGATGCTTAATTTTCTTATGTACTTACTTGGAAATTGGAAAGTTAAACGTTATATGTCTTTTTGTTTGAAATTGTTTGATATGTTCATATCTTGAAAATAAAAAGTAAGTAATTCATCTTATGCCTTGAACTTGTCTTTGAACTTCAATATAAGAAACTTGGCATGTGTGCATATTAGAATTCCTTACTTGATATTATATGTCTGACATGATCATTGTTTGCCCCAAAATGCTTATATATGTTTTGATGACGATAAAGTTTTTCTTGATAAACTTGAATCTTGCCTTGAAAATGATTAAACTATGCTTTTGGATTCAAGTGCATATGTCCTTCTTTTGTTCTTGTTAGAGCTAACATTGTATGGTTGATAATGTGGTACATGTTTTACATTATATATCAACCTAAATTATGCTTGTAAATGAGTTTAAATGATATTTGATGAGCTTATGATTTATAGAACTTTTGAAGTTAGCTTTGCTAGTGTTTCTATGTGTTTCAAATATTGTCATCAAATATTGAAATGTCAAGCATAAATGGATAAAGAGAAGAGTTGAATGAAGAGGGACATGAGGAGACTTTCTTCAATTACAATGAAATGGAATACGCAATGGAAGAAAGCTCAAACTCAAAGGACCAATAAATGAAGAACATTCTAAAAAAGCATCACTCTCTCAATAAGTATCTCTATCCCTAAGCTATTATGGTATTTTATATGCTATGAATTGTATGATACTTGTTAATAAATTGATCTTAAATGATTAGATGTTTTCCTTACATGAGAAGCATGCTTAGCAATGACAAAGTGCCTAATTGAATATTAACTTGCTAATTTTGTCATTGCATATAGGGTGGATGATATTAGTTCTATATATACTTTGATCCTTATAGCATACTTCATCAAGGTAAATGTTTGATATCTATGATTCTCTTGATCTATGGTTTCTTAGTGGTATAACATGTATGAAAATCTTGTTCTTGTTTTGAAAAGAATTTGTGGTTTAATTAAAAAAGTTTTTTTTGAAGCAAAATCCCTTCTCTTTTATGAAAGAAGCTTTTCAAGTTTTATATCCTTGAGAATCATTTGAATGTCTTACGACCTTGAAAGTATTTTCACCTCCTATTTGTCTTGAAAATTTGGAAATCTTTGGATATGTACTATAAATGTAATACTATCTTCATTTGCTTTGAAAAGTTTTATTAAATCTTGAGAGAATATATAAGAAAACTTTCAAATAAATCTTTTGAAACGTTTTATAGAGCTCATCTTGTTCCTTCAAAAGATAAGCATTGTTCTTCAAAGTGTTTTATTTTTTCAAGGTTCTCTTGTTCAATGAGACAGAGAGGAGATTTACTTTTAGTTTTTCTTAACTTGGTTTTGATCACTCTCAAGGAATATGTGTTTTTTTTCAAATAAAACCTCTTTACCCTTCTAAAATGCTTTTGAAATTGCAATGTGATTTTGTAAAATTCTTTTTGAAAAGGGGAGAAGTTTTAAAATAGTTTTTGATTGATGGATTAAGAATAAGTATCTTTTGCCTTACTTTACTTTATGGTAATGTGCTTACATGGTCTTAGCATACATATTTCACTTTATTCATCTTGTGCTTTAATGAGAGAGAGCCTAGCTCTTAAATTGTTGCTTATATCTCTTGGCTTACATCCTTGTTTGACATCAAGTGTTTTATTGTTAATACTATCAACATGTCAACGAAGACCATCTCTTATTCTTTTTCCCTCTATCAATGAAAGAAGGAAAACATTCTTAAACTTTATATCTTTTGATTCTTTCATTGAGAAATACTTGATATGTGTTTCGTTTGAAAACCTTAATTCCATGATCTTATATAGATATTTTGTAACTTTAATTAAGCGATACTTATTTATCATATGGTATGCAAGATATTATATGTTAGACATAATTTCTTAAGCTTATTGTTATCATATGCTAAATGTTGATGTACCGAAATGTGACAAGCATTACATGATTAATCTTTTATATTTTGAAACCATGCTTGACACATCTCTCTATTCATGAATCATATGTAGAATCAAATAGGGGGATATAGTTATGTTTTGAATAACTTAAAGAAGTTTATGATTTTGATGATTCTACTCTTTTTGGCAACATAAGCTTTATCTATAGGGGGAGAGAAACTATTATTTTTTTCTTCCTAAGCCTTTTTGTTGATGTCAAATAGGGGGAGTGAGAATTGGAAAGAAAAAAATGTTCTTGTGCTTATTGTTTGATATGCTTACACAAGTATCTATTCTTCTATATTGCTCAACATATTTTTCTTTGGTGATTTGTCATCATCAAAAAAGGAGAGATTGTCTAAATAAGTTTGTCCTAATGGTTTAATATATTATGTTTTGATGATGACAAATACAAGATAAAAAAAATAATGTTTATGCTATATAGATGTGCTTAATAGATTATATTAGATCATGCATGATCATATACTCTATCTTATTATATTTTATATAAGAATCATGCATATTCTTTATAACATCTTTTATAGTATATATCCAATAATATGTTATATGAGTTGTATTAAATTAGTATTGGATTTGACCCTATTTAAATGAAAATATGCAAAGTGTTCTTTACTGCATCCTATATAGAGTATATCTATTAGTAATTGATAAATGTCTTATTTGGATGTGCCTATGAAAGTCTTATATGCATGCTAGACTAACTAGAGTTATACATTTATGAATCATGCATATGAAAATATTGAATTATGAATTTGGACTAACTATGTTTGTTTAAGTGAGCAATACTTTGTAAGATAGTCCAAGTACCAAGAGTGAGCATTGCAACAAGAAAGCGAAATATCACAATTATGCTAAACTCAAGAAGAATAAGAATGATAAGATGTTCCAAACATTTGCAAGATTTGAAGAGAAGAAATTTTTGGAAGCTTGGATTACATCACGAAGCCTAAAGACTAGAATTGGTTTATTTTCCTTTTAGGCTTTCTCCTATATCAAAATAGAGATTTTACATAAAAATAGCTCAAATATGTTTTTAAATATTTAAAAATGGCTCTTACATGCTAAAATGCCCAAACAAATATGTTTTAAAAAGCTAATCATGGTGGTAGTTAAAAACTATGAAAAATAGTTAAGTTTGAGTTTTGAAAAACTAACCTTTGATTACTATTTTCATCATAACTTTCAAAATACTTTGATTTTTGTTATGAAATTTGTTTCATTTGAAACTAGACTCAAATATCTTTCCAATGGGTGGTCATTCCTTTAAACGGATAAGAAATAAAGAAGTTATGATCATTTGCTTTAAACTATGAAAAATAGTCAAGTTTGATTTTTAAAAAGCCGACCTTTGGTTACTCTTTAGATCATAACTTTCAAAATATTGAGTTTTGTCTTAAAACTTTATTTCATTTGAAAATAGACTCAAAGATCTTTCCAATGAGTGGTCATTTGCTTTGATCAGATAAGAAATAAAGAAGTTAGGACCTTTTAAAGTCAGTTTTCAAAACCAGAGGCCATGTAATCAATTACACAAGTCCTGTAATCAATTACAACTCTGGCAGAGGCCATGTAATCGATTACGACATCCATGTAATCGATTACCATATGGTCAGAAGCATTCTTAACGGTTATACACGACTAGTTTTCATAAAAAAAATCATTTCTAAACACTATCAACATCTATTTTATCACCTGAGCTCTATAAATAAGTGTATATTGAAGCATTTACATCTTTAAGGGACTCTAAAATACTTAGTTTAATCCTTGAATCATTAAAATCATATTTTGAGCTCTTTATTGTAAAATCATTTTATTATTTTGTTCTTTAAGTTGTATATCTACTCTTGTGAAAGTTTATAATCTTTCTCTTCATCTCAAAATCATTGTAAGAGAGTAAGGTATGCCTTAAGAGAGAAAAAGGTGAGGTATCCCTTGTAGTGAGACTTAAACACGAAGGGTGAGGTATCCCAAAGGTGTTGTCAGTGCTCTTAAATGTAAAGGTTTTTCAAGCACCTGTGAAGCTTGAAGAGTTAGAGGCTCTAGCACAAGGGTGAGGTATCCCAAGGTGTGAGGAGCGCTCTTGCATGTAAAAAGATTTTCCTAGCACCCTTGAAGTCTAGGAGATAGTGAAGAAAATCTCAAGTTAAGCTTAGGGACTGGATGTAGGCTACAAGTGGTTAGTGGCTGAATCAAGATAAAGTGTTGTGTTTGCTTTTCTCAACTCTATCTTCTTCACATTTATGCTTTAATTATATATGCTTGAGTTGAATTTGATATATAACTTATTTGTTTGATTTATCCTATAGCCTAAGTGGTATTTAAAAAATCTCTAATAGTTGTACCTTTGTTAGACTTATTATGCTGCATGTGTTGATTGAAAATATCAAAATGTATAATTTTTTAAAGTTGTTTTAAAAGTTTGTAATCACCCAATTCACCCCCCTCTTGGTGATGGTTGCCTTGACTAACACAATGATCATGTTAAGCATATTATTTCAAGTAAGAAATTCTAGTATGCACATACATCAATCAAGAACAAAAAAAAAGGTCCCTTATTGTAATACAAGAATTGAAAGGCCATGGAAATATAAATTTTAAAACCATTTACTATTCATTTCAAGATATACTTCAATGTAAGAATCATTGAAGTTCAAAGACAAGTTCAAGGCACAAAAGGAATCATTTACTTCTTATTTTCAAGATACTTTCATATCAAGCAATTTCAAACAAGAAGACATATAAGAATCAAGTAGAAATGATGAGCATGTGAATTTTCATATTTGAACAAAGAGAATTGATCACAAGCTCAAGAACAAAGATATTACCATAAAACATATTATTCTAAATAAGGTGTGTACTTATCTAGAATGTTAACATATGTAAAGATACTTCCAAGACACGATGCTAGAGAAACACAACTTAAGGCATGTTAAAGCATAAAACATGTCTCTAGTTCTCCAAATATCACATGATATTCAATTTAAAGCATAAATAAGGATAAGAGACTGATATCACCAAAAGTGTACTCTATGAGTTTTTGTATGTGACTCCAACTTCCATGTCTCAAGGCTCATTAAGAATGTTGTGGTTCTTCATGCCATCCTTATATGTTTTCATTACTCTTGGAGAACTTGAACCACTTCAAATTTTCCCAACCTCAAGTAGCATAGTTTTATTTCACTTCAATGCATGTTGACCTCATAGTCACCCTACAACACAATTTAATGTTCTTTCTTTTGTATCCACTAATTTTGGATCCATAAGTGTTAGTCATTGATTATTAATCTATTATGCTCCTACAAAAGTCAATTTTTCCATAGAATGTAAATTGAGCACAACAAAATAAATAATCAATTACCATTAAGCATGTAGCCAATAGCATACTTATTTTCATGATATATAAATAATTCAAAAACATAGCAAGCATGCTCAGGCATTGTAGAACCTTATGTACTAATACATATATATATATATATATAGACACACACACACACACACACACTTGAAATATGGGTTTTAGAGACCGATTAAGAAAAAAAAGATTAATTTGCCACCGAACTAAAATCGGTCTCTAATTTGATCGCTAAAAAATTTAGAGACCGAATTAGATAATGAAAATTATGTTATAAAAGAAATTAAAAAATAAAAATGTGTCTTTGTGTTAGAGACCGATATTTTGGTCTCTAAATTAAAAAAAAAATAATTAGAGACCGAATTTTTGGTCTAAAAAAAAAAACCAAAGTTGAAGGTGTTAGAGACCAAATTTTTAGTCTCTAAATAAAAAAGTTAAAAAAAATGTGTAGAGATCGAAAATTCGGTCTCTAAAACAAATTCATGTTTTCAGCTTCAAGTCCTTCTTTCTTTTTCAGTTTTCATCACTTCTCCCTCTCCCAAATTCGAAACATAGCTGCTCATACAACCACCGTCCCTACACTCCCACCGAGCCACCCATGCCTCATCGTTCCTTAGCCGCGTCGTTCCGTGCCTCGTCCGGATCTCAGCACCACGACTCGTGCCTCGTCGTTCTTGAGCACTGTTCCCATCGCATCTTCCACCCAGCCGCACCGTTCCCATCGCGTCTTCCACGCAGTCATTCGTTCCCGTCGAGTTTTCCACTTGTACCTCGCTGTTTTGGATTCGTGCTCGTCGTTTCGGGACCATGCCTCGCCATTTCGGATCTATGGCTCGTTGTTTCGAATCCGTGGTCGTTGTTCCGGATCCGTGCTCGTCATTCTGGATCCGTCTACCACATGTGCTGCGTCGTTCTGCACCTAGACTTGCCTAGCAATCGCATCTAACTCCCACCTCGGGCTTGTGATTATGAACCAGTTCGGGGTAGTCGCAAATCGAGCCAATTGGTAAGTTTCTTCCATTTTTATGGTTGCTCCCTGTCAAACTAGGCATTAGAGATAATACTGGCAGACAGAAATTGCAACATCAAGCTTGAAAATAGGAGTACATATTTGTTTATAGGTTGGCTGATTGTGTTGAGTTTATGTGCTTTCTATACTTTATATGTTTTACTTGTGGGATAATCTTGCTCTAACTATGTTGTCCTTCTCTCTTTAAACTGCAATTACTTCTTAAACCCATATTAACTTGTTTTGAGTCTTTTGACCATACATTTGCCATCTCCCGTTCAATGCCAAGTTTTCAGGAGGTACTTAACATATAAACATAACTACTTTTCCTTTGGGTATCTTAAGTGTGGGATTTTCACTTAGTTCCATTGTCAATATAATGAAAAATTCGAGACAACTTCATTTTACATATTTTGCTCTTTACTCAACTCTTTTTCTATCAGCCCCCACCAAATGCATATTGTATCCTGTTAATTAACTTCTAAGTTGTAATTATTCTAGGAAATATGCTTTTCATGTTTGCTTCTCTCTGAGAATACTAGTCATGTCGTATTTTTCACTTAAATTCTGTAATTTTTCTACACTACAAGTCTGAGCCTCACTTTTAGCTTTTTCTTATTTCATTTCTCACTATGTGATTTTGTTTTGTGAAGCATGCCTCTCTTGTGTTTTAGTCAGTTTTGACTTTTAAATTGTGTTTTTTTTAATCATGAAAAGAAAAAAAAACAGGGGGATTTTGCTTATATTTAACTCCAGCCGACTTATACATGATTCACGCATTTTTAGGTCCTATACTATGCTGAAAATTTATTTTTTTGAATTTTGTTTTTGTATGTATACCAAGGTGCTTGGGGTAGAACTTTTAGACTTTTGAGATAAGAGGTAAATCCCAATCTTTGATTTTGTTCTTCTACTTTAGGCTTGTTTTTGGTATTATTTTGTATGTTAAACTTGTTTGTGGCATTATAATGTCTAATTTTTAGATTAGTTTTAGAAATTTGTTGCTTGTGGTTAGACTTAATTTCACTTGTAGTTTTAATATTTCATTTTAATTATGTTACAAAATATGGTCATTCGTCAATATCGTTGTTGGATGTATAATAGACTTTTGCCGGGTAAGAAAGGACTTGCTGATATGTTTGTAGAAGGGGGAGAACAATTTGTTTCCTTTGCATGTCAACAAGCATATTTATTAAATGGAAATATTAGATGCCCTTGTTCTAAGTGCAAAAACCTGAAGTACTTGACTCCTAAGGACGTTAAAGTTCATCTTTATAAAAAGGGGTTTAAACATGATTATTGGTATTGGACAAGTCATGGAGAAATTGATCCAACTTTGATTGGAGCTTTCAATAGTCATCCAAGCACCTCTACTAATACACAAATGGGTAATAATGACAATTTAAATAGATTTAAGGCAATGGTTCATGATGCGGTTAGTCCAAAGTTTGGGTTCCATTACAATCAATCCTTAGAGGAGCCTCCAAATAAAGATGCTCAAAAATTTTATGATATGCTTCGTGCAGCCCAAAAGCCTTTGTGGCCTGGATGTGAAGATGAAACTGAATTATCTGTTGCTATTGAATTATTGAATATCAAATCAAAGGGAAACATTTCCCAATGATCTTTTAATCAAACAATAACACTTATGAAAAGGACACATCCTCCTAGAAATCTCATCCCAGAAAATTTTTGTAAGGCGAAAAAAATAGTTTCCAAACTAGGTCTTACTACAAGGAGAATTGATTGTTGCATGAATGGTTGTGTGTTGTTCAATTAAGGGAGTTACAAAATGCACATTTTGTGGTGCGGCTCGATATAAAATAAAAGGGATTGGTAAGTGAAAAACCAAGGAGATCCCTATAAAGAGGTTGACTTATTTACCTCTCATTCCTATGCTGAAGAGATTATATGCTTTAATGAGTTCTGCTCCGTATATGAGATGGCATCAGATGAGAATCGGGAGTGTTATGTCATCCATCAAATGGAGAAGACTGGAAACGTTTTGATGAAACATATACCGAATTTAAAGTTGAACCAAGAAATGTTAGATTAGGCTTAAGTGCTGATGGTTTTACTCTGTATAGTTAGTCAGCTACTCCTTACTCTTGTTGGCCTATAATTGTCACTCCATACAATCTTCCTCCAGAACTATGCATGACAACTCCATATATGTTCTTGACTTTGATTATTCCTGGGCCACGCAATCCAAAAAGTAAAATAAATTTGTATTTGCAACTTTTGATAGATGAGTTGAAATTGTTGTGGGAACAAGGTGTCCTAACTTATGATATTTAAAAAAAATCGTAATAAAAGCTGCATTAATGTGGACAATAAATGTCTTTCCTGCATACGATATGTTGTCGGGTTGGAGTATAGTAGGGAGATTGGCATGTCCATATTGTATGAATCGAACAAAGGCTTTCACTTTGAAACATGGTGGCAAATGTTCTTGGTTTGATTGTCATCATCAATTTCTGCTTATGGATCATGCATACCGCAGAAATAAGGATGCATTTTATAAGAATAAACAAGAGAAATCTGCACCTCCACCTAGGTTGTCTAGGGCCGAGGTATGGGAAGATGTTTGTGATGTTCCAAAAGTAATTGAGGTGGGTCCATGTACATGTGCTGGGTTCGGGGTTACTCATAATTGGGTAAAGCAAAGTATTTTCTAGGAGTTACATTATTGGGAAACTAATATGATCAGACACAATCTTGATGTGATGCATATTGAGAAAAATGTGTTTGATAATGTCTTTAATATAGTGATGGATATTAAAGACAAAATCAAAGACAATATTAAAGCTAGAATGGATATGAAAGAGTATTGTAGGCGGAGGGAACTACAGTTACAAGAATTGCCTAATGGAAAATTTTTGAAGCCTAAAGCAAAATTTACGTTGAACATGGAGCAAAAAAAGGTTGTATGTAAATGGGTTAGTGAATTAAAAATGCCTGATGAATATGCCTCTAATATGTGTAGATGTGTAAACATGAGAAAAGGGAAGCTAGTTGGGATGAAAAGCCATGATTGTCATGTGTTTATGGAGCGGTTGCTACCAATTGCTTTAAGTGTATTATCGGATCCAGTGGGGAAGCCTTTAGCTGAGTTAAGTAAATTCTTCAGAGATTTGTATTCAACAGTGTTACGTGTGTCTAATTTGTTGTTAATGGAGCAAATCATCGTCATTACAACATGTAAGTTAGAACGAATCTTTCCACCTGGATTCTTTAACTCAATGGAGCATTTACCTATTCATCTGCCGTATAAGGCAAGAGTAGGAGGCCCTGTTCAATATTAATGGGTGTATCCATTTGAGAGGTAATCACTTACTTTATTACGTTTTAAAACATGGTAATCTTTTTATTTCAAAGTTTAGCAATTAATGATATCATGTTTCTTTTAGGTACTTGAATAGGTTGAAACGAATAGTTAAAAACAAATCACATCTGGAAAGGTCCATATGTGAGGCATATTTATGTCAAGAGACTTCTTATTTTTGTTCTTACTATTTTGAATCTCATGTGCAATCAATGAGAAATAGAGTTAGTCGAAATGATGATGGAGGTATAGATGAGATAATCCAACCCACTTTATCAATTTTCAATTATCCTGGCCGCTCAGCTGGAACTTGTAACAGTAAGTATTTAATGGATAAGGAAATACCTGCTGCACATTTACATATCCTACTTAATTGTGAAGTGGTTCAACCATATATTGGGTAAGTGAACTAAATCATTCTTGAATTGTTCATTTTAGTATGTATATATAATTGGTTCATATTTAGTAACCATGTGCATGTGATTAGATTTTTTGAGGAATATTTGAAAGCAGCTAATCCAAATGTAACACCCTAATTTTTGGTTAATTATATTTTTGCCCTTATTGTACTGTTTTCTGATTTCTGTGTTATAAAATTAATTTGATTGTCTCGTAACTGTATTTGATTATTTTGTGCGATTTACTCCGAGTCGAGAAAATAATAATTTTCGGGTCGGGGGAAATCTTGTTTGATTATTTGGAGCTGGGCGATCTTACTAAACCCAATCCGAATAATACATATATCAATCTTTTAATTTTTAGGATTTTTTTGTATAATAAAAATATTTATCATACAGAAAAATCTGTGGAACCCACGTTTGGCTTGTGGGACCCATATTTATTTTGTGGGACCCACGTTTGGGTTTATGGGACCCACTTTTAGGAAAAGTTTACCAATGTAAAAGGCTTGTAAAATTCTAGACCAAAAGGTTAAAAATCCATAAAAATGGTTAGATTTAGTAGATTAGTTAATTTAAAACTTAATTTAATAGATTAGTTAATTTAAAATCTAATTAAGTTATTCTAAAGGGTTTAAATGATAATTAAATAGATTAAAACCTAATTAGTTTTTATCAAATTTTAGTTAGACAAATGTATTAGTATAATTAAGTAGAAGATTAAGGATTCTAAGTAAATTAATGATTAACTAAAATACAAGGGAACCTAGCTAATTTTTAATTAAACATAACTAGAAGGACTTAAGCATAATTAGGATATTGAAATGAATCAAAACTTGATTGAATTTCCTATGTGAAATTTCGGCCAAAGCTCTCCAAGAGCAATCAAGAAGGTGCTAGACACTCCAAGATCCACCATTGAATCCATCAATGGCCATTAGTAAGTCTAGTTGGTCAACAAAGGAGACAAAGCTCCATAATTGATGCTATATGGCCATGCATGATAGAATAAGGCTATTATTAAGCCAAATTTGTCAAAAAAAGGTGGCTAGCTCTCTTATTGCACTCTACGGCAATGCATAATGGAGGAAGACTAATATTCACTTCATTATTTCATTTCAATCATTCTACCTCATCCTTTCATTTCTCTCCTACCCAAAGAAACCAAAGAAAACTTCTAAGTCTTCATTTCCCACACCATTCGGCCAAACACTCTTCTAACACTTCCATCCATCAAAAATTTCATCTAACTTCATTTCCTAAATCTAAACCATATTCTAAGAACATCTCTAGTTGTGATTTTTTGCTAAATTATCCATTTGGAGCTTGGAAAATCACTTTGAAGTTTCTTTCCTATAAGGTGAAAATTCTTGTTTCTTGTTTCTAATTTGATTTTTGATGTTCTAAGCCATGATTGATCCATGGTTTATCTTTTTCATCCATAGTTTATGACTTTATAATTTGTTTAAGCTTGTTAGGATTTTTGTTGAAGCTACACAAAATTTTCTAAGGAGGAGTCCAAGGAGATCTTGTCTTCCTTATAGGTAAGAGGGAGATTTAATCTCATCAACCATGTGTGGTGGTGAGAAAATGGATGTATTTGTGGTGAAGAATCCATAAGGATTCATTCACTTGGTTATTTATTGTCTTCTCTATTTGTGATTGTTTATGTGTGCATGTTATTTGTTTTTTTCTATTTGTGATTTATTATGTATGCAAGCATGTTTATAGCTTTGATATTTGGTATGTGTTTTATTATTGCTTTAATATATGGTATGTGTTCATAAATATATGTATATGTTCATGGATCTATGATAATTATTGTTGGATGTGCAAATATGTTGAGATTTGCAAAAGTGTTCCAAAGAACACAAGATGAAGAGCTTATGGTTTTTACTATGAAAAGAGAACCAATATGTTCTCAACCATTTTCTAAAAGGATAACCTAATTGATCTAATTAAGTTAAAGGATTTTTTCAATGATTTAATGGATGAAAAATAATTTTAAACATGGTTTGTGTAAAAATGGTGATTTTCGGCCTAAATATATTTTTAATGTTTAATTGATCCAAAATTTATTTTCTAAGTACAAACTAGTTTATTAACCTAAAACGAATTCAATTACGATAGATTTTCAAGAGTCAAATAAGTAAATGAATTTTTACTAGAAGTCTAGTATCGTAAAGAAATAAATTTTAACACTTGAAAAATACTTATCTTTGAGTTTTTAAAGTATGTTAGCAATTTTCAAAATGTATTTTATGGTTATAATTAAATAAAGGAATTTTTAAAGGAAAACATAGAAAATATCATTTAGTGGATTTTCTAAACTAAATGCTGTCAAAATTGATTAAAAATAAGCAGGTAATGAAGAACGTTTCAAAATGATATTTAGAAAGTAAGGAAATATTTTACGTAGTTAAAGAATAAAATTAACTGTAGAAGAATTTATTAAAATCAAATTTTTGAGAAAAATGTCAGAAATTATGACTTAGAGTATTTTTTTGTAAAGAAAAATGGAAAATAATGTCTAAATAATATTTTTAGTTTTGGAAAGTTTCAAAATTTAATTTGAAACATCAAGAAATATTTTATACAGTGAAAAATAGTAGAAATAGCTTACGCATAATTAAAATGATGATTTTTAAACTACATGATTGAGAAAATGATTTAAAAATGTTACGCGATTGAGAAAACGTTGAAAAATATTTACGCGATTGAAAAACATTTGTAAAATGTGACATAATTGTGAAAATGTGATAAAATATTTACGCGACTTATGGAAACAGTAAGTTTTTACTGTCGGGCCAAAGTGGTGGACCCGAACATGTTGGGAAATAGTACTGTCAAGTGTAGACATACTATTTTTGGAATTATTAATACTAAGGGTATTTTTGTAATTATGGTGACAATGAGGATATTTATGTAATTATGATTCATGTTGATACTGAGGGTATTTTTGTAATTATGAATCATTACATACATAGAGTGGTATGTCAATTTGGTTGAAATTGACAATTGACTGACGAGATGAATTACACCGTGTTGCGGGTGTGATAGGCGTAGTGTGTTCATGTGGAGAACTTGGAGGCGTTAGTGTGCAGTAGATTCCACATGTGGACAGTTGGTAGCTCCTCTGGGCCGTGGTAACTGAAAACACACACTAACGATCTCGACAAATACTATTCTTAATCAGGATCTATTGGGGACTGTCTGGTACTATGCCTGGACGTACACGACGTATTTGACTGTGTACTATTTACACGACATATTTGACTGTGTGCCATTCATATGACATATTTGACTCTGTGCTATTTACACGACGTATTTGACTATGTAATAGTTGGTTGAGGCAGCCTGATGTACGGACATGTCTACCGGATCATTCTCTCTGATGTTTGTGTTTAGCTCCATGGAGTAGGAACGAGTCTGAGTACATGGCATATTTAATTTGCATCATTGTGTGAATAGTTATAATTTGATTTATAATATTTTGCATGTGTGATAATGTGATTAGTTATAATTTGATTTATGATATTTTGCATGTGTGATAATATAAATTGTTATATTAACTGTTATATTTGTTTGTATTGTCGTTTTCTTACTGCTATGCTGGTAATGATGTAGATTGTCTCACCTCTTTGTATATATTTTCTGTATTATTATTTATGTTCCGTAAAGTTGTTGAGGAAGTAGAAGTGGAGCAACTATTGGATTGTCAATACAACGAGGAGCAGCAACCGAGTGACCAGTTCGAGGAAGGCGAACCTTGAGATTATCCATATCATATGGATTGATTGCAGCATGGTATGATGTTACCAGAGTATATCTGTCTTTCGATAATCTTCCCGAGGGGGATTCTTCGGAGGATCAGAACTTTTAGTGTTATGCTTGGTCTAGTTTATGGTTTGCTTTAAACCAAACAGTTTGCTGTTTTAATTAAATAGTTTGTAATATGTAAATTATTTGTACCTATTAAAAACAAAATTATATGTATAATTATGGTCTGTATGTAATAGTTTATTTTATCTTGTGTTCTGTTTATTCTATTTTATAAAATAATGTGGTATAAAAAAAATATTTTTACAACCTATATTATTATATATTACGAAATAATTTATATCTTGGGTAGAGGTTTTATTATTATTGTTCGGAAATATGGCATCCCCATTAGGGTGTTGCACCAAATATCAACTGCACTGATGTTGATGGTATGATTGCATCTGAATTTCCAACTTGTTCCGAAGTTACATAAGTGTTTTAACACTTTTTTTAATGATATAAATACTTGATAGTTATGTTATAAATTATAATGATTTTACTATTATCATTGGTACGTTCACAATAAAAATAACTTGGTACAAAATCAATTTTTGCACCACTTAGCATAGGGTCCTAAGAGAACGGTTCATACATGGCCTATCTACTTTGTCAATGGTTATAAGTTTCATACAGAAGATTGGAGTATCGGTAAAAAAAAAACCATCAACTGTGGGTTTTGTGTTAAGGGTGATGACAAAGTAGAAAAAGAGAATTATTATTATGGCATCATTAAAGAAATTGTGGAAGTAGAATACCCAAGAGAACTAATGAAACTGTTAGTGTTGTTTAATTGTGAATGGTTTGATGTTGCACTTAATCGTGGTGTGAAAGTTTATAAACAATATAGAATCGTAGAGGTTCAATATACTCGACGGTATCCAAAATATGACCCCTTCATATTTGCTCAAAATGCAATTCAAGTGTATTATGCACCTTACCCCAGAAAAATAAAAGACAAGGCTAATTGGTGGGTTGTCATTAAAACCAAACCAAGAGGTACTGTTGATGCTCGATATGCATTAGAGGTTGCATATCAAGATAATGCAACCTATATGGATTTTATAACAAATGATGACCCTCTTACCAACTTAAGAGATGAAGAAGGTGATCATCATGACGTAGAAGCTGATACTGGCGAGGATGAGGAGAAAGATGAGGTAGAAAGTAATGAAGGAGATAATAGAGAGAAAGATGAATTTGATTTTGACAATGATTCTGAAAATGACAATGAAGATGAAGATCTTCAACAATATGAATTACTTGATGATGATGGTGATGACGATGATGGCGATGAAGGTGATGACTATGATGATGATGATGATGTTGATCATGAATATGATTAGTGTTTGTTTTTTTCATTTGTTATCAAAAGGAAAATTAATTGTGTTTTGTATTTTGCACAAAGGAATTATTATTTATTTGATAAGCATTTTAATTTACATTCCATTTGTGTTCATTGTAGATGACTGAGAGAGCTCGAGGTAAAGGAAAAGTTTTTAAGAGTCCACCAAAAAAGCAACAGCTGGTGCAACCGGTGGGGCATTCTACTTCTCCACCTTTAACCTCTGTTAGTTCTCTATCTCCTGCTACTACTCCATCACTCACATTGCCTGCATTTACTTATTCGATCCCAAGTGCACTAACACCACCTCTTACTAAACCATCTCACCGTATGGTGCCTCCGACAAAGGAGTCTCATCACAATGTTGGATCATCTATCCCTCCAACAGATGTAGGATCTGCACTTGGATCAAGTCATACTCAGGATGCATCAGATACACAAATGTCTGATAGCAAACTAATTTTATATCTAGAAGGAGATGGGTATGTATAAGTAATATTTTTTTAAAATTACATTACTATGTTTGATATATTATAACTAAACACTTGTATTGTTTGTAGATTCTTGCCTTCGCACCTGGTAGCAAATGGAATCAGTGAAATCTTCAAGAGTCATTATTTAGAGCCATGGACATCATGGAAAAGGATAGGTGATACAAGAGATTTGTGGTTTGCAGAGTTTATGGTAATTTTTAAATTTTTATTTCTGCAATTTAAAATTTGATTGACTTTTTTTGGTCATAAACTATTTGCTTACTCATATTTATTGCAGAGGAAGCTTACTGTCATTCTACTAGATAATTATTGGGCTAAAAGAAACTTTGAGAAACGAGCTCAGCATTGTTGAAGAATGATATGGAAAAGGCTCACAAGAAAATGGAGAGACCAAGTTGGCTTGGAGATGACACATGGGACGCATTGTGTACACATTGGGAAAGTGAGGCTTTCAAGAAGAAAAGTGGATTTGCAAAAGCTAATCGGACATCTGATTGTGGAGGATATAGAGCTTCATATCACACCAGTGGCTCTATTACCTCATCTCAACATAGAGCTAATCTGGTTAAGTTCATTAATATCTTGCATTATTGTCGAAGTTGTTTAATATGGTTAAATTTACCAATATGGTTTTGTTACAATTGCTGCAGACAAAGTTGAATGGTGTTGTTCCATCAGCACCAATATTGTTTCACCACACACATCAACGTAAGGATCACACATGGGTGGATAAGAGATCAGAGCATATAGCTGTAAGCAATTGTTTTATCTAATTCGAACTCTTGGGTTTGAAATAATGATGTTCAGTAATTGTATTCATGTTTCTATCTTGATGTTTAAAGGAAACTCTAAATATAAGTCATAATTTTTTTTATATGTGTGATTGCAATATTTTTCAACTATGTAGTGCATGGGTAATCTGGAACAAGTTTCTTGGATTGAAATAATGCATTAGCCTAGTAGCTGCATTTCAGCAACTGGTGATTTTGTGTTTGAGTATGGTTAAAGCATTTTTCTGTGAATAATTATTGTTCATATCTCTTGAACTTTGCCAATCATCATATTGTACAATAGACACACTGTCACGTATGGACCAGATGTCTATTAAAGAAAACTAGAAAACAATGAGTTAAGCTTCTTGGTGATAAATCATAGGAACTTACTTTGAACATGTGATTAAAACCATGTTTAATCTTATGTTGGCCTATTTTTTGACTTGTTATGATATCTATTTATTACATGTCAAAAGTCCCTATTCTATTTTCAAAGAGGAATATTTTAACTGTGCTATCATCTCAAATTGAAATTAAACAAGCTTGCAGCTTTTAACATGTGATTGAAATCACGTTTATTCTTATACTTTATGTCATGGCTTATATTATGTTAGACTTATGTGCTGCTTTAACTTTTTGCATTAATTAGTGTCATATTAGTATTGACAGGCCAAATTTGCAAACAAAATGCAAAAAATGACCCAAAGAGCATCAGAGTAGGGAACTCCTCCCCCAGATGAGTTGGATGTGTGGCGTAATGTGGCTGGAGTGAAAAAAAGGTAAAATATATGGTCTTAGAATTGAGTCAATCGTAGTGGCTGAAAGACTACAATATCGTGGCTCAAGTTCTTCATCATCTAATTGGGTGCGAAGAGATGAACTTGGAGAATTAAGAAATAAGATAAATGAGCTTCGAGCTCAAGTGGTAGATAATAAAAGACAGATTGAGGAGACAAACCGGTTGGTACGAGAGATGATGCAGTCGATGAACTTTCAGCCTTCTCAAACATTTCCTGTGACTAATGGAGCAGAAGAGGAGGAGGACAACGACGAAGACGAGGAATAGTTTTTATGATTAAAGTTTAGTTTGTGTTGTGTTCAACTTTCTTACATTTGAAATGTTGTAGTAATGAGATATTGTAGACAATGCTTACTTTAGTTTATTCTAGAATGCCTTGATGTTTAAATGAGATATTCTAAAGACTGAATTAGTTTAGTTTATGTTATTTTTTATTTGTGTTTGGTTATATGAGATTGTTGACTGTTGTTTATTAGGTGTTTTAAAAATTTGGATTTTAATAAATTTAAAAATAAATATAAATTCATATTACAAATTAGAAATTGAATTAGGGACCAAATATATAAAAAATTATATTTAGAAATTGATTTAGAGACTGATTTATCGGTCTCTAGTTTAGAGATCGATTTAATGATTGATTATATAAAATATATAAATATATTCTTCCTTTTAGAGATCGATTTAGTGACCGATTTTATAAAATATATAAATATTTACATTTTGTATAGACTGATTTAGAGACTAAAAAATTAACTTCTAATAAATCGGTCTCTAAATCAGTCGCTAATGTAATTTTTGAAAAAAAAATATACCAATTTTTGACTAACATTAGAGACTGATTATTTTTAAAAAATTGTTCTCTAAATTAGTCTCTAAATTTAGCGACCAACAATTTCGGTCTCTAATATTTAGCGACGAGCGTTTTAGCAACCGATTTAAATCGGTCTCTAATTATTTTAGAGACCAGTTTTCATGTTTTAAAGACCGATTTTTCGGTATCTATAACCCAAATTTCTAGTGGTGATATATATATATATATATATATATATATATATATATATATATATATATGACAAATTAATGAGTTGTGGTACAATAAGAATAAACATAATCATGTGTTAAACATAATATTCAAATTTTACCAAGTACACATGATTCTATCAATCACTTAAGGCCTACAAAGAATATACCTCAAATTCATTGACTTTATAAGTGAATGTGCCTAAGAGGTAAAAGCTTTTGATACCTTAGCCATGGTAATCAAGGAAATACCTTTTCTTACTCGTTGCTTCTCTTTTGGAGTCTTGAACTTTACAAGTTCTACATTTTGTACTTGAGAAGCTTTGGTTGAAGTCCTCTTCCTTCTTTGACAAAAACTTATACCATTGGGCTTTGGAAGCATTCTCCTTGATGATTCATCTTTCTTTTGACAAATTATTCCATCCTTTTGAGAATATTCCTGCATAATTGAAACACTAGGAGAATATTTTGGTACCTATTTCATCTTGGGTTCTTAAATGTTAGTACTAGGGCCTTTAAGATCTTTAAGAACTCATATCATACTATTTCTCATATAAGGATTTCTTCTATAATTGCATAAATGAAAAATATGTCCTAGATGACCACAAAAATTACAAATAATTGAATTTAATGATGGCTTGGTCCTTTGAAGATCATTTTTGGAAAACTTAAGCATTTTGTTGTTATTACATTCTATACTATTTTTGCCATTAGCCTTGCTTGAATTTTTGTGTGGAATAACATTAATTTTATTTTCATTCACAAGCATGAAATGTAAGCAATTAGAATAATTAGTTTGGCAAATTCAGAACATAAGTATTCAACTTGATTTTCTAAATCAATGCACTTTTCACAAGAAGTTGAAGTTTCACATTCCAAAGGCATTTCCTCATTGAGAAAAGCATATTCATTTTTCAAAGTCTTAATTCCATTTTCAATGGAGGAAATGTTTTCCAAACAAGATAAGTTTTTCTTTTTTCTAAATTCAATAAACCATCTTACAATTTATCGTATGCACATTGTAGCTCATAATAGGAAGGACTATAATCTAGTTTAGTATTATTTACCTCAAAGTCCTTTTTAGCCATATAGGAAGTGGTCTCAATTTCTAGCATACTTGACTCTTTTAGGGAATCATCATCCTCATTCTTTCCCATCAAAGCTTCAAGAGTATATACTATTCGGTTTTGCTTTGACACCTCTTCAAACTAAAAATCATTTTGAGGATATTTTTCATAACAAGATTTCTTCAATGACTTTTGCTCTTCTTGCTCTCGATTACAACTTTATGCAAAAAATCATTATTAGTAAGATAGATAGCATCAAGAGCATCTCATATATCTTTAGCACTAGAGTCACTCTAAATTTTAGCATAACCTTTATCATTCAATCCACTTCTCAAAATTGTATAGCTCTAATGTTCATAGAAAAGCATTTCTTGTCATAGGCATTCCAAGTTTGTTTTGGTTTAAGAGAAAATCCATTAAGCACAATATCTCACAAATCAAGATCAATAGATTGCATATAAAATTTCATTCTAGCTTTCAATAAACAAAATGCACACCATCAAAGAATGGTGGTTTATCAATTTCAAAACCTCCCATTTTGAAAAACTTTCAATGGTTGCCAGCAAATAAGGATCTTTAACTCTAAGCGATTAAGCTTTTAACAGAGCACGAAGCTCTGATACCACTTGTTAGTCATGGCAACCATCACCCAAGAGGGTGGTGAATTGGGTAATTACAATTTTTTAAAACAACTTTGAGAAATTATATATTTTGATATTTTCAATCAACACATGCAGCGGAATAAGTCTAACAAAGGTATAATTATTAGAGATTTCTCAAATACCACTTGGGCTATATGATAAATCAAGCAAATAAGCTAGATATCAAATTCAACTCAAGCATATACTATTAAAGCACAAATGTAAAGGAGATAGAGTTGAGAAAAGCAAACACAATTATTTATCCTAGTTCAGTCATCAACCACTTGTGGCCTACATCCAGTCCCCAAGTTTAACTTGAGATTTTCTTCACTATCTCCTAGACTTCACGGGTGCTAGGAAAACCTTTGTATAAATAAGAGAACTCCTCACACCTTGGGATACCTCACCCTTGTGCTTGAGCCTCCAACTCTTCAAGATTCATAGATGCTTGAAAAACTTTTACATTCAAGAGCACTCACAATACATTTGGGATATCTCACCCTTTGTGTTTAAGCTTCATTACAAGGGATACCTCACCATTTTCTCTCTTAAAGGATACCTCACACTCTTACAATGATTTTAAGATGAAGAGAAAGATTATAAACTCTCACAAGAGTAGGTATACAACTTGAAGAACAAAGGAATAGAAATATTTTGCAATAAAGAGCTCAAAATATGATTTTCATGATTCAATGATCAAACCAAGTGTTCTAGAGTTTCTAAAGATGTAAATGCTTCAATATACACTTATTTATAGAGCCCAAGTGATAAAATAGTCGTTGGTAGTGTTTATAAATGATTTTATATGAAAACTAGTCATTTATAGCCATTAGGAATGCTTCTGGGCATGTTGTAATCAATTACATGGATGTTGTAATCGATTACATGGCCTCTGCCAAAGTTGTAATTGATTACAGGACTTGTGTAATCGATTACATGGCCTCTGATTTTGGAAACTGGCTTTAAAATGTCATAACTTCTTCATTTCTTATCCGATTAAAGCAAATGACTACTCATTGGAAAGATCTTTAAATCTATTTTCAAATGAAATAAGTTTCACTACAAAAATCAAAGTATTGTGAAAGTTATGATCAAAAGAGTAACCAAAAGTCAGCTTTTCAAAACTCAAACTTGACTAGTTTTCATAGTTTAAATCAAATGGTCATAACTTCTTCATTTCTTATCTGTTTACAGGAAATGACCACTCATTGGAAATATATTTGAGCCCATGTTCAAATGAAACAAGTTTCATAATAAAACTCAAAGTATGATCAAAATAGTAACCAAAGGTCAATTTTTCAAAACTCCTAGGCAATGCATTTTTGAAGAAATGACTAGGGCACTTCTTTGGACCGATTGGGTCTTTCATGCTAACTTTAACTAAATGAGATTTCTAGCACCCTTTTGAAGCCTGGTGTGTATGTGTGTGACCTAATTTTTCCTTCTTAAAACCTATATTTTCCACCCCCTTCACCCATACTTGTGAAAAAAAAATCTCTTACCCTCGTTACATGTCCCTTGTTGAACACATGGTTAGGCAATTTTTGTTGATTTGAGCTTAATCATTTTGCAAGGTACTAGGAAACCAGGATCAATTGGGAACCAACCCTTGTTCAAAATAATAATAAAAAGAAAATAAAAAAGAAGAAGAGAAGAATAGAAAAAGAAAAAAAATGTGTAAAATGTTGTACAAAATGAAGCTCCCTTTGTGCAAAGAAAATAAATTTGTACATATATTCTCTTATATATAAATATATAGAAAAAAGGGGAAAAAAATAGGGTTGATTCTTCAAGTTTGGATTCCTTGTGTGAATCTTTCATGTTTGGCTTGGTTCAATGGAAATGTGTGATCATGTGTTTGATATTTGAATATAAATCCTTCCCCTTCTTTCTTAGTCATTACCCTTAGCCTCACATTGCAAGCTTAAAAGACCCTTATGATCTTTGATCTTGTGTTGCCTACATTAGTAGAGAAAGGGATGAAAGACATTCTTTTGAGAGTGCATGTGCATTTTATAAATTCATCCAGCTTGCTCTTCAAGATTAGGAAATAGTCTCAAACACATAAATATGGGAAATCTTGTATGCACAAAAATGGCATTCAATGGTAATCATGATTATGGGAATTTTCTTACATGTGTGCACCTTGTTGTGAGGTTGAGAAGTGATTTTTGAGGGTATGAATGATGATTAGAAGCTGGCTATGTGCTAGTTCAATTTGCCCTATGTTTTTTGTATTGGATTGTTTTCCTTCTTCCCTTACTTGGATTGGTTTGCTCGAGGACTAGCAAATCCTTAGGTTTGGGGGTGTGATAACTTTAGGAAATAAAGTTATTTCACTTGAAATTGAATATGTAGGAGCATGTTATCCCTAAGTTTTCTAGCCAAATGTTCAATTCTTGCATGACTTTAATGATGTGAGTTTGTTAACTAAAAAATGATTAAGAATTGTATATTTGAGGATTTTAATTAAGGAATTTGAATTGATTATGGTTTGATGAACTTTAGTATTGTTTTGAAGCAGATATTCAAGATGGAAAGACATTGGAAGGGATAAGGAAGCAAATAAGAGCTCAAATAGGGAAGGATGCAAGAAAGAATGAATGGCTGTCAACCCACGCCTAGGCGTGACCCTTTCAGTAATTCAGGAATTCCAGGTAGAGGCATCTACGCCTAGGCGTGTAAAAGCCACGCCTAGGCGTGGCACTTTCAGGTTTCCAGAAAGATTCAAGCAGAGACATCAATGCCTAGGTGTGGTCAGCAAAGGAAAATCACGTGATTCATAACCATGCCTAGGCATAGGAAAAATGTTAGCACACGAGATTAACCCTTATTATCTGATTTTTGAAGGAAGGGAATCTTTTGTTTTTAACCAAGTACGAGATCCAGAGAGCAAGTGAGAGAAGGAGAAATTCATTGAGATTGGAGGTGATTCAAGGGAGAATCAAGATCAAGGAAGGAAGATCAAGCTTGGAATCTCTTCACTTTTGTTCTTTCTTTCCCTTTTCCCTCTTGATTTGTAACTTGATGGAATTTATGATTTCATTTGTTTTCTCCTCTTTCATGATGTGTAACTAAACTCTAATCTAGGGGTTCTCTAGGATCTTGCTATGTATTTTAATATTTTGTAAATTGTTGAGTTTCTATTAATGAAATTGGTTTTGTTCTTCTATACCTATGCTTAGTGCTTGTTATTGTTTGGCCATCAATTGCATAAGTTTAGTATTTCAATTGAATTAGAAATATGAAATTGTGAATATGGACATGGTATGGTTGATGTATGCTCAATTATATTCAATTGGTTTGGGTGTGTTGATTAACTAAGAGGATGGACACATACCTTTTGGTCATTCATGGCAAGTGTTTGATAATTGGTCTCAATGAGTGATTCTTATGCTAACTCACATGGATACATAGTGGATTAGATAGGTTTCACATGGGTAACTGTCCTAGACATAAGCTCTTATCTAATGCTTACTTTTAGCCAACAAAACTCAATTCTTTGATAGGTGCTTGTGAATTACATATATTTATGGAAATAACAAGTGAATAGAGACCCCTAGGCCTTTATCATTCTCTTCTTTCTCTTAAGGATTTGGTGTTTGGTGCATTTTTTTGTTTTATTCCTTTTAATTTGTTAATTCAATTGCAAACTACTCTCAATTTTTTATTACTTGGATAAGAATTTGTGGAAATTGGTTAAGTTTTAGTATCATTTCTAATAATCAATCCCTTAGGACACGATACTCTAACTTTCATATATTACTTGTTGACCCGTGCACTTGCAGATTTTGCTTAATAGCTTTTCAAAACATGTTTTGTTGGGCATTTTAGTGTGTAAGAACTATTTTTAAATATTTAAAAACATATTTGAACTCTTTTCATGTAAAACCTCTATTTTTACATAGGAAAAAGCCTAAAAAGGAAAATATACCAATTCTAGTTTTTAGGCTTCTTAATGTAATCCAAGCTTCCAAAAATTTCTTCTCTTCAAATCTTGCAAATGCTTGAAACATCTTATCATGCACATTCTTCTTGAGTTTAGCATAATTGTGATCTTTCACTTTCTTGTTACAATGCTTACTCTTGGTACTTTGACTATCCTACAAAGTATTGTTTACTTAAACAAACATAGTTAGTCCAAATTCATAATTCAATATCTTCATATGCATGATTCATAAATGTATAAATCTAGTTAGTCTAACATGCATATAAGACTTTCATAGGCACATTCAAATAAAACATGTATTAATTACTAATAGATATGCTCTATATAGATGCAACAAAGAACACTTTGCATATTTTCATTTAAATAGAGTCAAATCCAATATTAATTTAATATAACTCATATAACATATTATTGGATATATCCTATAAAAAATGCTATAAAAAATATGCATGATTCTTATATGAAATATAACAAGATGGAGTATGCATAATCCAATATAATTTATTAAGCACATCTATGTAGCATAAATGTAATTCTTTTTGTCTTATATTTCTCATCATCAAAACTTAACATATTAAACAATTTGGGAAAACTTATTTCTACACATGATAATTCCAGCTGCCTTAGACTTAAAACAAGTTAACAACTATAAGTTTAAAAGCATATAGTTACTTATCTCGAGGCAAAGGTTGATTTTAGCTATTTTTTCCTCATAAAATCATAAGTTACAGAATATTAGTAAAAAAGCAATGAGAATGTATGTATGAATGCAATGCTTATGATTAAGTCCATTCAAATTACATTTTTATTCTTATTCCTCTTTTCTTTTCATTTTGAGGAAGTTACTTTATCCTTAAGTAATCATTGAGGGGGAATGACTTACCTCCATAGAAATAGGCTTCTTGTCAAACATGAGCCAACTCACTCTTAGTAGCCGTAGGTACTACACAGAACCTTTCCCTCGCTAAGTGAATTTTTATCCTTACTCTATTATAAACAGGGGTGGAACTACGTTGGAGTGGAGGAGGACGATCGCACCCTCTAAATGAAAAACTTCCCCTAGTGATTTGGTTAGGTCTATAGTAAATAAATTAAAATAGTATTACATTTTACACCATTCACACTCCCTACATTTTGGCTCTAGTTTCGCTCCTGATTGTAAGGCAATCCTCACAGTTCATAATTAGTAATGGCTTCTCAAAGCACAGTTTAGCATTATCAATAGTTCATAATTCATATAATCAAAGCTCAATAACTAGCATAGGATATACTTATGCATTCAATAAGTTACAATTAATATGAATGTTTATGTCATGAAGCATATCAAATGAAGTTTTTTATGATAACAAAGTCAAAATGAAGACCAAGATCAAAAGAAGTGACCGAGATCAAAAGAGGTATATTTGGTATAGGTTATAGGTCTTAGGATCTTAATGTAAAATGCTCTCAAGTATATCAATAATCTTCAAATGGTTTTTGAAAGATCCTTTATAAATCAACTTAATGATCAAAGTTTACACGTTAAAGAAATGTTGATTTTAATCTTGGTTTTTGTGACTAATGATCATATCTTAAGCAAATCTAAGGTTTTCTAAGTTGGAAATGGCCATCAAGCTTAATTGAGCTTGAAATATGTGTTTAAGGTTAAGTGTAATCGATTACATAAGTGTTGTAATAAATTACAAGTCAAATAGAGGCCTTGTAATCGATTACATTGAGGTTGTAATCGATTATAAGTCAGGCAGAGGCCATGTAATCGATTACATGAAGGTTGTAATCGATTACATCCTACCCAGAAAGCCAAGGACACATTCTAAGAGTCATGTAATCGATTACATGGACTATGTAATTGATTACATCAAGTATGACAATAGCCAACGACTATTTTCTTGGCATTTTATGCTGCCATAAATGCCACCTAATGGCTCCTTTAATCTGGAAACTTATAAATACACATCTTGGGGTATCATTTGTGGCTAACCAACAACTGAAAACATATTTCTATCACTCTAATCCATGAAACAATCTTTGAATCATTTGTGCGCTATTTTTACATCAATTTGAGATATTCTTGAAGAGCATTCTAGGGCTTTAATTTGTATATCCACTCTTGAGAGAGTTTCAATTCATCTACACTTTGTTTAAGTTGTAAAGATGGTGAGGTCCTCAACGTTGTAAGGGTAAGGTATCCTTTGTTTAAAAAGAGGGTGAGGTATCCCAAGGTGTGGTGAGTGCTTTATTGTGTAAAGGTTGCAAGCACCTATTGAAGCTTGAAGATATAGTGAAAAATCTTAAGTGATTGCTTGAGGACTAGACGTAGGTCATAAGTGGATTGGTGGCTGAACTAGGATAAAACTTATGTTTGATCTTCTCAACTTTATCTCTTTACATTTGTGCTTTAATCTTATATATGTACTTGAATACTTTCTATCTTGTCTTATTTATTTGTGAGTGAGTTATTTAATCTCATCTATCTATTCACTTCAATCAATCAATAGCTTCAACGAAAATTAATAAACATATGTTTTGCAAAAGATTTTCAAAAAGATTTTTACATACTCAATTTACCCCCTCTTGAGTATTGAGGTCACTTGGTAACAATTAACAACTTGTATCTCTATGCACATACTTAAAGACATAATGAGTTAACTTAGCAACCAAGCAACATAGTATTATCAACCCTAGTTCTTGAAAACTGCATTACCAATTCCATTCAACCTTACAAGGTTATAACCTTATGAATCAATTCATCACCCAATCTTCAACAACATCATTAGTCCTAGTATCATGCATTTAACCTCTTAATCATACAATTAATCTTTAATGATCTAATTAGTAATTAAAGATCCTCAATTCCTCTTCCTAGGGTCATAGCCAGCCAAAAAACTTGGGGTATGACTTGGGTCACCCTACCACCATAGCAACCCACTATCATCACCAAGGGATTGCCTTCTTCCTTGGCCACCTATGGTAGTGGCAACCACCACCATTAGTTCAAATCTTATCCATTCATTATGTGGTGGCCTTTCGCGGCCACCACCACCACCATGGCCACTAATTGGTGGCCACCACAACAAAGCCATCTGCGGCCACCTCCATAAAGGTCTTGCCTCTTATAACAACCTAAAGTGGTGGCAACCACTTCCTTTACAAAACCTTAACTCTAGGTGCAAGTGGTGGCTAAGGGCCATCACCCCCAAATTCCTCCATGGTTGGCCGCCTAGGGTGGCAGCCAACACCTTAAATCTTCAAAGCTCCAACTAGTGTCTTCCTCCACCTCATGGTGGAGCCAATCCTCTCACAAGCAAGACCCACCAAGCCTAGGCTTCCATAGCCTCAAACCAACATCAACCAATCAACCAAGCTCAACAATAATCATAGACGGAAAAAAGATGGTGGAAGGGACCCCTACCTCAACTCCAAGCTTATGGTGGTTCACGGTCGAGGTGGAGGGTGAAGGATAGAAGTTTCAATTAGTTAGAAAGGGAGAAGATGATGAGGGGAGACTTTTCTCTTCCTAGGCCAAGGTGAAATTACAGTGGTTGCACCACTATGCAAGGCTCCAAATCACACGGTGAAGCTCTTCTTTTTCCTCTTCCTCCGCTGCTTCTCTCTCTTTATCTCTCTATTTGTTTCTTTCCTTCTTTTTAAGTGAATCACATGGATGTGTGAGTGAATGAAAGCAAACATGTGTGTTAAAGTGAGGATAAGGGAGTGAAGTGGTGAGTGAATGAGTGCAGCGTGTAAGAGAATGGTGAGGTAGTTTAGGTAGCTTAGGTACTAAGTTGTTACTTTAGAAGATGAATTCAAGGGGTTATTAAGTAGTATAGGATATGAGGTAGAGATTTAGGTAGGTTTAACCACTCTAGGATGTCATTAGGACCATGCAAACCCTATAACTATTGTGTATTAACCCTAACTACTACCTAACTACTAAAATTGTACGTTAGAGTTTCATGCTCTTTCTATTGCATGCAATTCTATAGGGTTAAAGTCAAATCAATTTTAAAACCACTCATTACCATTCACAATTCCTAAGCCAATAAGAATTAAGCTAAGTGATACCTTGTCCTTGCATGTAATTTCATTGATTGATTAGTAATAATTGCTTTTATATTTAATAATTATATATTATCTAAATTTAAATCATTAATTATCCTAATTTTATGCATTTGTTATTGGTCATCATATATTATTATAAAAATATTCTATTTATTTATAATAATCATTTACTTAATTAACTTAGCTTACTTGTTAATTAATCTCTAATCAACTCATAAACAATTTCATTTATTCCTTTATTATTTATAAAATTTAATTTATACTATATTAACTATAATTAATTAATTTATAATTATTCTCGCTTAATTTTCATAATTTAAATATGAAAGTTCTAGATTATAAACATTATACCAATTATTTGATAATTTTATGAAATTATTTAACTTAATCTTAAGAGCTAACTTGCTTGCTAAATTACCTGCTCACAAATATATATACAACAAAGACATATACGTAAAACCATATAAACACGTCAAATAGCAAATTTTATGTTCTGCTAGTTATTTAAGCAGGCTAGAAGTGATTATGTTACCCCTCAGATCCCAACTTAGCCTAAAGGGGTGTTGGATCCCTAAAACGCAGATTAAAGGCCAAGTATGAGACCTTAGATCCCAACTTAAGTTAAAGGGACATTGGATCCCTAAGTTAAAAAATAAAGCTAAATACGAAATCTCAAATCCTAACTTAGGCCACATAGAACAATGCAAATAACAAAGAAATAAACATAAACAAATGAAGTGTAGAAACAAGTCTAAAGCCTCAATAAAGAGGAATAAATTTCTCAATACAAGCCCAAAAAGGTCCTTCAAGGGCCATAGAGCAAAACAAATGAAGTGAAAATAAGACAGGTGTTAGTTATGCGTCGGGGGCCTCGGGAGTTGTAAACACCCAATTTTGTCTCGGTTATTAAGATTTTTTTTTCATTCATAAAAAATAAAAAAAATTACAAAAAAATAAAAAAAAAATAAAAAATGAAAAAAAATGAAAAAAGAAAAAAATAAAGATAAATAAAAACATAAAAAATGACTTAGCTTTCTTATAACTTAACCCATCGACCTATTATACAACTCATAACCAATATATCACTTAACACCCAAAGAAACCCTAACAACCACCAAACCCTAGTAGTCACCATGAGACCCATCCCAAATCCTAACCACCATCACTCTCTAAACCATAATCCCTTCTTATAAAAACAATAACCCATACAAAAATTTAGAAAAATATTCGGATAGAGACACACACAATTCACAACAAACACTCTAGGCACTTTTTTTTTTTCTTTTCACGTAGCCTTCCACTCTCCAAACCACCATCTTCAACCACCCTCCAAACCACTATCTAAACCACCCAAACCTCCATTCATGTTAACCTTCCTCCATGTCCAAACCCACTTCACCATCAACACCAAATCCTTTAAACCAATACAACGACCACCTCTCGCTTCAAGCCTTCATCAACAACCAACCAAACCACCATCCTTCATCAACCCATAACCACTACACCTATTTCACCAAATAACACACATCACAACCTTTATAACTAACCTCATCCCTTCACCAAGCAACCTCCACTTTGTGACCACCACCCTCCAACCTTCACCAAACCGTGACCACCACCTTCATCAACAACCAACCAAACCACCATCATTCCACCCCATAACACCAAGCCACCCAACCATCACCATCTTCATTTGTAAAAACCACCCAACTTTCATCAACTGCAACCCACTCCACCATAATGCAGCCATCCTCACCACCTTTGCTCTATCACCACCATCAAACCGTAACCCACTACCTCACCACACCACCACCAAAACAGCAACCTCAATTGTGACTCACTCATCTTTACCAAACTATCACCATAGCCACTATGATCGAACCCCCACAACAGTCGAGAAGCTCCACCCCGTACGCAGAACCACCTTTACCAAGCAGCCACCGTGAGCCCTGTACACAAAACCCCCACCAAATTGCCACCGTGAGCCCCACTGCCTTCGTCCTCTACTAGTCGAACCGTTTCACACAACGAAAACTAGCAGCCCTCGTGATCCCAGTCGTACACAGAGCCCCTATCCAACCACCATAGCCGCAGCTCCGTCGCACCACTAGCAGATCTGCTCCACCACACTGTGCCCCTACAGATCTAGCCAGTAGCCCAGGTCCCCGTGGTCCTTTTTTTCTTCGTTCTCTTTTGTTTCTTGGCTTCTACATTATTTTTTGTTTTTTTAAAACCCTTTTTAAAAAAAAACTAACAAAAAAAGAGGTTTTTTTTAATAAAATGAAAAAAAACATATAAAAGAAAAAATAGACAATATGATTAATATTAGGAAATTTAGACAAGATAAAAAAAAAGAAAAAAAATAAAATAAGGTGTTTATTTCTTCTTTTGGTTTTCATCTTATTTATTATTTGTTTTATGTGATCCATGATCAAATAATTTTTTTAAAAAAAAGTAATAATAAGAAAAAGAGAAAAGAAAACGTTTTTTTTAATCAATGCAATGACCAATGATAATGATAGAATAGCATATGTTATCTTCAATATCATTTAGATCATAAGAGTTTATTGAATAGGTTGGTGCTAACTTGAACCTTGTGCAAGAATTGATTTATTTTCAAACAAAATTCTATTTTTTTTAAAAAAATCTTTTTTTCGTACTTAAAATTAACTAACTCACAATTATTTTTTAAAAAATTACGTAACTTTGAGTTCCTCATTACACCCGGGGATACGTAGGAGCGAAATTCCTATTCCGTCAAGTCAAAAATTAAATTTTCACAATTTGATTTTTTTTTACCCTTTAAAAAAATATATACAATGTTTTTAAGAGGCGTAAAATAAATTCATTTGAGATTATCAAGTTTTGCACAACTGACTTAAGGTACCGTCTCAAGACAGGTATGTTAAGGATGCTGCGAGATTAAGTTTTCACCCTTCCCTATATATAATCGACTCTCGAATTCAATTTGGTTTCAAAAATTATTTTCTAAGAAAGATTTTTCAATTTTTCCAAATTCAAATAAAATTGGTGGTGAGTCTATTTTCCATTTTTATCATATTTTTGTCTCGCCGCTCTCGTCGCAGATTTCCTACTCGAGACAAATGGTGACTCCACTAAGGATACGTAGGAGCGGAACTTCTATTCTGTCAAGCCAAAAATTAAATTTTCACAATTTGGTTGTTTTCTTTTTTCTTTTTCCTTTTTTAAAAAAATATATACAATATTTTTAAGAAGAGTAAAATAAATATCTTTAAGATTATCAAGTTTTGCACAATTGACTTAAGGTACTGTCTCAAGACAGATGTGTTAGGAGTGTTATGAGTTTAAGTTTCCACCCTTCTCTATATAAAATCGACTCTCGAATCCAATCTAGTTTCAAAGGCTATTTTCTAATAAAGGTTTTCTAATTTTTCTAAATTCAAATAAAATTGGTGGCGACTCCATTTTTCATTTTTATCATTTTTTTGTCTCGCCGCTCCCATCGCAGATCTCCCGGTCACGACAGATGGCAACTCTACTAGGGATAGTTGGAGAGTCAGGCCTGTTGTTGTTAGTTGTGCAAATTATTAATAATCTCTATTTATTTATTTTACCACTTTTTTATCTTTGTTTTTGTTTTCTTAATTGTTTATAGATTTTATCTAGTACTTTTATGTAAATATCTTATAGCATTATCCTATGTTTATTTTGACATGATTTACTTGTATACATTTTTTAATATTTTTTGCTTAATTGTTGAAACCCTATGGTAGATGATTGTTGGCTAGTTGTTGTATGTATGTTTTTTGCAGGTTGGGTGTAGTTTTGTCTTTTTAAATTTTTGTACAGGTTTGTTTGCTCCCTTATACATATTACTATCACTTACTTCATAAACTTTTTAGGCTCTATACCCAAATCTATGCGAACCTGAGGAATAGGAGGGGTCTCAACTTTTGTTATTGAGGGGTCTTATGCTTACTTGACATTTGTTGAGACATCACTCAGATTGTTACCAGTATCATGGACTAATCATATTGAGATGATTTATCCCTACTTGTGATTAATTCATGAATTGTGTTATTGTCTTTCGAAATTGGGGCAATCTGGGGATCATGACTTTTTAGAAGTTTAGATATACCTTGAAAAATCTTGCACTAATAGATTGAATATATTGTTTACCAAAATTAGAGTCATAACCTTAAGGAAATCCAACCCTTAGGTTCCAACTGACTAGAGTATAAAGGGAGCGTACTTCTTCTCTATCTATCCATTTTTCATGTCATTCATTCTTGTATTCTTTTTTAAAAAAACCAACATAAAAAAATATCTTGTATTTTCATGACATTCCTATCATTTTTTAAAAAAAGTAAAAAATAAAATAAATACATCATTTTGCATTTTCCTAGCATTCCTAGCATTTTTAAAAAAAAATAAAATAAAATAAAAAATATATCACCTTGCATTTTCATGACATTCATAACATTTTTTAAAAAGATAATAATAAAATAAAATAAATATATCATCTTGCATTTTCATGGCATTTTTAGTATTTTTTTAAAAATAAAATAAAATAAAAAAATACATCAACTTGCATTTTCATGACATTCCTAACATTTTAAAAAATATATATAATAAAAAAAACATCATCTTGCATTTTCATGGTATTCTTAGCATTCTTAAAAAAAATAAAAATAAAAATATACATCAACTTGCATTTTCATTCCTAGCATTCTTAAAAAAATAAAATAAAAAAACATCATCTTGCATTTTCATGGCATCCCTAGCATTCTTAAAAAATAAAATAAAAAAATACATTATCTTGTATTTCATTCCTAACATTCTTAAAAAAAATAAAATAAAAAACATCATCTTACATTTTCATGGCATCACTAGCATTCTTAAAAAATAAAATAAAAAAATACATTATCTTGTATTTTCATTCCTAGCATTATATATATATATATATATATATATATATATATATATATATATATATATATATATATATATATATATATATATATATATATATATATCATCTTGCATTTTTATGGCATTCCTAGCATTCTTTAAAAAAAAAAATACGTCATATTGCATTTTCATGGCATTCCTAGCATTTAAAAAGAAAAGAAAGAAAAAAATATTTTCAAAGTTCATTCATTGCATCTCATTCATTTCATCTCATTATTTATTTAATGTTATCGTGTTTTAACAAATCAAATTTATTCAGGAACCATTGTGCGGCTTAGGAAAGAAGAGACCAATCAAACTCGAGTTCACATTACTAGATATCGAATTAGAATGGTTGCTAGTGATCTTGATGCAGGGAAAAATTTGAGCAGGGAAGTTGATGAAATGACAATGGCGTATGAATGAAATTCTGAGACCCAAGCAAGGTAGGAAGCAATACTATAAGATGTGAGGGAGTCTCTCCACTTAATCAGTAGAAATAGGAGTGCAAATGGGGTTGAAGCATATGTAAGCGTGCCACCGATCCCCTCCATGATAGTTGCCTTGACATTCTTAACTGTAATCTTGGGCATCACTACAATGATCCATGAGCAACTACAGCAAACGACATCGATAGTCATGCCTATTGGGGAAGGATATCACGCCTTGGAAGGTGTTCACAATGAAATTCCTAGTTATACTGGACCTACTTGGGAACAACCTCATGTATCCATTCTGAGGCAAGCAACAATACCTCAGACTGGGAATAGTTGTGCCATGATTGAGAAAGATAAGATGAAGGAAGAGTGGATGAAGAAAATGGAAGAACAAATCAAGGTAATCAAGGGCCTTAGTACTTATAGACCTCTCACAATAGAAGAACTGTGTCCTACCACGGATGTCGTAATCCCTAAAGACTTAAAGATTCTTGATTTTGCCAAGTATGACGGGAGGGGCAACCCTCAGTTTCATTTGATTAGTTATGGAACTAAGATGGCTATTTAGTCCAAGGATGATAAATTCCTCATCAGTTTTTTTCACGAGAGTCTTATAGGCTCCACTTTAGAATGGTATCTTCAATTAGACCACTCTAAGATTTCCTACTGGACAGAATTAGCTAAACTATTCATGGATCAATGTAAGTTCAATCTGGATACAACTCCTACCTAAGAACAGTTGAGCTCAATGCAGAAAGGAAGTGATGATTCTTTCAAACGATATGCACAAAGGTGGAGAGCCTTGGCAGCTCAAGTTCAACCTCCATTGACACTGTCCGAGATGTGTTCATATTTCTTTGGAACGCTGAGAAATCCTTTTATCGGGACAATTGTCGGAGCAACCTACAAAAGATTTTGCTAACTTGATGACTACGGGAGAAAGGATCGAGGTTTTAACCAGAGCTGGGAAGTTTCCAATGAACAATGTAGAGAATACCGCTCCTGAGAAGGGATTCCAGCTGAAAAAGAAAGAACCCGAAGTGAATTATGTTCAACACCAACAGACCTTCAAACCTCGATATTCTCCATAAAACCTAAGTCATCAACCACCATATAACCCTAACTTTCACTTTTCATACCAAACACCTACGCCTCCTTATTACCCACCCCACCAAACTGTGTCAACCACAAACATAACCCCAACTCCACAATTACAAATCAACAATATTCCCATACCACAACCATATGTACTAATTCTCCTAACCTATGCCCGATATCCACCAAGCAGTATCAGATGTTTCTACACATGATCATCCGCAATAGGAATGCATGCTTATGGTTGATCAGGGACAACCTTAGAAAGTTTAACTCAGTGGTGATTCATTTTCTAATCATTGAGAATGAACAATACCTTGGAGTCCTCCAACACTGGGAAAATTTTGAGCGACTGGTATTCTGATTTATTTATCAAGTTGTTACCACAAAATGATAGTTTAATTGTATCGATCCCATGCTTCTTCAATCATTAAAGTCATTTGGGTCTTGAACTTATGTATACTTTCTTGAAGCATTAATGGATTTGCGTGAATCTCAACATAATTTGTTTCATTTTCTAATGTTCTTGGCACCCATGTTCTTGTCATATCTTTCTTGTTAATCTTTTCTTTCATTTACTTGCTTTCTTTTGGTTCGGATCTCATGAGACTCTTACTCTAGAAAACTTTTAGTGGTCATGAAGCCCACGTATGTAAGTGTTCTTTGCCCATAAAAACAAAAACAAAAAACAAAAAAATAAAAGAAAATTAAAACCAAAAAAAGAGAAAATAAATGGGAGCAAATAAGTAATCACTTGATGTGCATTATCATTTTGTCTCTAAATTAATATTTTTGAAAATGAGCAATCAAGATTTGAAATGAAGATTGATCATCTTTCTCTATTTTTCACAATAATTCATCTTTTCATTATCTCTCATTGTCCCTTTTTGAGCTTGAAAGTTTTCTTCAATAAACCCTAGACAAGGATCACCCCTATAATAGGTGATAACACAAAACAAAGGTTGATTGCCATGATGACTATTTTGAAGCATAATGGAAAAAGAGAAAAGGAAGAAAAGATGAAAGGGGCAGGAAGTAACTAGTAAAACAAAAAAAAAAGGAAAGAAAGAAGAAAGAAAATGAAATAAAAAAAGTCAAAACAAAGGTGAATGATTGAAGAAAAGGGGAGGAAATGGATAACAATAAAAGAAAAGTGCACTTGAAAGCGCAAAAGCAGTAGATAAAGTTTAATTTTGAACAAAGATCCTTAGTTCCATTCAATCCTTAAACACTTGTTTGAGCCTTATATCTTTCATTTCACAACTACTAAGCTTGGCCATGTTACAATCCTTAAAAAGTTCATTCTGATCAATGAATGATTGCTTTTATTTTCATAATTTTTAATTTTGAGACAAAAGGTTGTGCTTATTCGAGTATTTAGTTCATTCTTTTTTTTTTAAAGAAAAAAAGAGCCAGTTAGGCTGAAAACCCATAAAGGCAGTCTAAGTAAAAGATAGGGTAGAAAAAAAGAAGAAGAAGAAGAAGAAAGAGACTTACACTCGAGCTAGGCCTACACTGGGGTAATTTTTTCTCTAGCTCGATTTGGCCTACACTGGGGCAAATCTTTTAGTTCAATATAACTCTACATTGGGTCAAGTCTCTACCCTATTTAATTCGGCGCTAAAGTAGGGCAATTTTTCTAGTTTTATTTGGCCTTACACTGGGGCAAAAAATTTGTTCTCAAGTGGACAAATTTTTGTAGATACATGATAAAACAATGGTCATGATGTCCGGTTGTCAAGTAAGGATCAATCACATCTAAACTGGGGCAAAAAACCTCTGGCTTTCTTGCTATTTCACTTATTGTGTCTTTATCCTTTGTAAATATCCTTTGTGTAGTCATACTCCCAAAATCGGTCAAGAAGTTACTCAGTTAGTAAATTTCTTTCCTGTTGTACTTTTGAATCCATGCATATTTGGCACATGATGTTTCAGGTTGGTGAACATGAGTACAATAATACAACTTAACCATCTAATGGTAGTCTCTTGTTGAATAACTCAAGCTAAATAAGCTGCAAAATTTCAATCAATGAAGGAAATGAACATCCTCAATGGATAATTCAAATTTAAGTATGTCCGGTGGAAATAGGAACCTTTGGAGGAAGAAAGTCACAAGCCTCTATGCAAGTTATATCCAATGAAGAGAAATTTGAACAAGATGAGATTGACAATAATCCCCTTTGAATATGGGTTTGCTTGGTCAAAGCTTTCTAGAGTTAGCATTGGTTCAAATGATTTTTAATAATAAAAAAAAGGGAAAAGAAAGAAAAGAAAAAGAAAGAGAGAAAAAAAGATGAAGAAATGAAGAAGGGAAAAGAGAAAGTCAAGAGGATTCCAAGTCAACCAAAGGGTCTGATGAAGAAAAACACGTAAACGAAGGGTTTGATTGGTTAAAGCTTTCCAAAGTTGTCGTTGGTTCAAACGTTTTTAAGTCCATGTCTAACTGGCATAAATGGTTTCATGTCATTTATTTTGAGCGCATCAGCTCCTTACATTTTATATTCATGTCATTTATTTTGAGCACATCGACTCTTGTCATTTATTCTTTTGAGCGCATCGGCTCTATGCATTTTTAAATTCTTTTGAGCGCATCAGCTTCCTGTATTTTAATTTCTTATGAGTGCATCGATTCTCTGCATTTTAAATTATTTTGAGCGGATCGACTTCATGCATTTTAAATTTTTGTCATTTATTTTGAGCACACTGGCTCCTGCCATTTATTTTTTTGAGTGCTTCAGCTCCATGCATATTAAATTCTTTTGAGCGCATTGACTCTATGCATTTTAAATTTCTGTCATTTATTTTGAACGCATCGACTCTTGTCATTTATTCCTTTGAGCGCATCAATTCCATGCATTTTTAATTTTTTTGAGCGCATCGACTCCATGCATTTTAAATTTCTGTCATTTATTTTGAGCACATCGACTCCCTACATTTTAAATTCTTTTGAGCACATCAACTCCATGCATTTTAAATTCTTTTGAGTGTATTGGCTCTATGCATTTTAAATTTCTGTTAATTCTTTTAAGCGTATCAACTCAATGCATTTTAAATTCTTTTGAGCGCATCAACTCCATGTATCTTAAATTTTCTAAGATTTTATTTTGAGCACATCGGCTCCCTACTTTAAATTCTTGTCATTTACTTTTGAATGCATCGGCTCCCTGCATTTTAAATTCCTACCATTTACTTTTAAGCGCATTGGCTCCTTGCATTTTAAATTTATGTCATTTACTTTCGAGTGCATTGGTTCATCGCATTTTATTGGTCTCGCATTATTTTTTGTATTATCTTATGCATTCCCGAACAAAATTTGAATTCATGTCTTTACTCGTTCCTTGCAATGATAAAATGAAAATTTGTAGTTATTCTTTTTATCTAGTAAAAAATAAGTAAAGAAGGACAACTGTGAACACCCAATTTTGTTTGGGTCATTACGATTTTTTTTTCATTCATAAAAGATAAAAAATAATAATAATAATAATAATAATAATAATAATAATAATAATAATAAAAATTAAAAAATTATAAAAAAAAAAAAAAAAAAAATAAAGAAAAAAATAAAAATTAAAAATGACCCAGACTTTCTCTTAACACATCGACCCATTATCCAACCCATAACATATATGCCACTTAACACTCAAAGAAACCCTAGTAGCCACCAAACCCTAGCAACCACCATGAGACCCATCACAAACTGTAGTCACTATCACTCTCTAAACCCTAATTCCCTCTTATAAAAAATCATAACCCACACCAAAATTTAGAAAAAGATTCAAACAAAGCACACACAATTCACAGCAAACACTCTAGGCACTTTTTTTTTTCTTTTCACGTAGCCTTCCACTCTCCAAACCACCATCTTCAACCACCCTCCTAACCACCATCTTCAACCACCTTCCAAACCACTATCTAAACCACCCAAACCTCCATTCACGTTAGCCTTCCACCACGTCCAAACCCACTTTACCATCAACACCAAATCCCTTAAACCAACACAACGACCACCTCTCGCTTTAAGCCTTCATCAACAACCAACCAAACCACCTTCCAAACCACCATCCTTCATCAATCTATAACAACCACACCTACTTCACCAAACATCACACATCACAACCTTTATAACCAACGTTATCCCTTCACCAAGCAACCTCCACCGTGACCACCACCATCCAACCTTCACCAAACCATGACCACCACCTTCATCAACAGTGCAACCAAACCACCATTATTCCACCCCATAACACCAAGCTACCTAACCTCCACCATCTTCATCTGTAAATAACCACCCAATTTTCATCAACCATGATCCATTCCACCATAACGCAGCCATCCTCAACACTTTGTTGCTCCATCACCACCATCAAATCATAACCCACTACCTCACCACCCCACCACCAAAACAACAACCTCAATTGTGACTCACTTATCTTCATCAAACTATCACCATAGCCACTATGCCTGAAGCCCCACAACAGTCGTGAAACTCTACCCCGTATGCAGAACCACCTACATCAAGCAACCACCGTGAACCCCGTATGCAGAACCCCCACTAAACAGCCACCGTGAGCCCCACCGTCTTCGTCCTCTTCCAGATGAACCGTTCCAGCACGTACACAGAGCCCTCATCCAACCACCATAGCCGCAGCTCCATCGCACCACCAGTAAATCTGCTCCACCATACCATGGCGCAGCCAGTCGTGCCACCACACAGCAGATCTGCCACCCAGCCACCGTGAACCACCACGACGGAGCTAGCCGCGCCACCACGTATCAGATCCAGCCACCACCCTTACAGATCTAGCCGCAGCCCAGGTCCTTGTGGTTCTCTATTTCTTCGTTCTCTAATGTTTCTCTGTTTCTACATTTTTTATTTTTTAAAAACCTTTTTTTTAACTGACAAAAAAAGAAATATTTTTTTAATAAAATAAAAGAAATGTAAAAAAAATGTAAAAGAAAAAATGGACAATATGATTAATATTAGGAAATTTAGACAAGATAAAAAAAGTGTTTATTTATTCTTTTGGTTTTTGTCTTATTTATTATTTGTTTTATGTTATCCATAATCAAATAAAATTATTTTTCTAAAAAAATAATAATAAGAAAAAGAGAAAAGAAAACATTTTTTTAATCAACGCAATGACCAATGATAATGATTGAATAGCGGATGTTATCTTAAATGTCATTTAGATCATAAGAGTTTATTGAGTAGCTTGATGCTAACATGAACCCTGTGCAAGAATCGATTTATTTTCAAACATTTTTTTAAAAAAAAAATATTTTTTTCATAATTAAAATTAACTAACACACAATCATTTTTTAAAGAATTACGTGACTTTGAGTTCCTTATTGCACCTGGGGATACGTAGGAGCAGAACTCCTATTCTGTCAAGGTAAAAATTAAATTTTCACAATTTAGTTGTTTTTTTTTTCCTTTTAAGAAAATATATACAATGTTTTTAAGAGAAGTAAAATAAATATCTTTGAGATTATCAAATTTTGCACAACTAACTTAAGGTACCATCTTAGGACAGGTGTGTTGGGGGTACTGTGAGATTAAATTTTCACCCTTTATAACACCCCAACTTTTTGTAGAATTACGATTTTGTCTTGATTGTACTATTTAATATTTTCTGTGTGTTATAAAATTAATTTGACTATTTCGTAACTGTATTTAACTGTTGTGTGTGATTTACTCCGAGTCAAGAAAATAATAATTTTTAGGCCTGGGAAATGTTGGTGTATGCCCTAGTGGCCAATACATTTTGTTTGTATTGACATACATTATATTATGCTATTTTTGATATATGAGGCATTTCATTTATTGTGTTCTTTTTGGTAGACATAATAAAGTCCTTAGAATAGTAAGTTTGATACCATAGGACATCAAGTGGATGACTTGATCATGAGATCCTATTTGATAAAACACTATTTTTAAATGTCCCTAGTCAAGTATTATTGTTAATTAGGACAACAATAATGCATTGAGACTAGTATGTGCGTAGACTGATGACCACATCTCACGGTTCATGGATATGAGATATCAAGTCTACACATGGATACATATTAGAGTAATGATGTATTGGACAGACCCGCCATGAGAACGCTACGTGGATCGTTACTTGAGTGTCATAAGCGATTCTCATAGTGATAATGGTGTATGTGGTCCTTTGACCTGAAATCACTACGATTCCTACATGAGGAGTTGTGTTTTTTAATGCCATCAAACGTCATCTGTAACAAGATGATTATAAAGTTAGTTATTAGATATACTGCGATACATGTGGAGGGATGTGAGTGACCTAGATGGGATTTGTCCCTCCTACATAACAGGAGTGATATCTTCGGGCCTCCTGATTGAGTGAGACTACGAAATGCATGGCCATGTTCAAATTAGTCAATATGAGATATTGATTTCATTTGTTATTACTATGTCTACTTGGGAATTAGGAAACTGTAGATTGAACTAAACAAGGGTGACACGTTCCATGCCTTGTGTTCAATCTGGATATCTGGACAAAGGGACTAAACTACACAGAAACATTGATCACGGATAGGTTATGTCAAATCACTGACATTCTCATTACTTGGGTAGCAATGATGTGTTGCTAGATACCGCTCACTGTTTATAATATTAAAATGAGATTTTAATGTTACTACCAACGTCATGAGAACCTGCAGGGTCGCACACTTAGAACAGACTAAATTGGAGCAATAAGGATCCAAGTTGGACTCGGATTCAATTATGGGCCTAACTCATGATAGATGGGTTTAGGGTTGCACAGCTTACCTTGCTACTGCTCACACTCACTTAAGGCAACCACTATTATAAATAGTACTGCTAAGGGGGCTGCTATATATGTTACATCACAACCCTAGTCGCACCTAAGAAAGTGAATGAGAGACAGTGAAAGGTTCTTCTCTTCTATTCGCAGCTAGCACCGCGAAACAGAGGCGTGACTTCCTTTTGCAAGTCTGTTCGTGTGGATACCGCAGAAACATCGTCGCTATTATGGTGTTGGTGATTCACCTCGCTTGTGTCTATCACGCTTCAAGAGGTAAAATTTTAAAACTCGGATTATGGATTTTTTGCATGGATCCTGTGAGGGAATTCTTTTATTCCGCTACGAGATATTTTGATCCGCAATTCCCAACAGTGGTATCAGAGCATCTTGCGAAACCATAATTCGATTTTTTGCTTTTCTTGTTATATGCGATAACATGATTCGTTACTTTCTTTTCATAAAAGATATGATCTTTATGTGTTATTTCTGAAATCCAAATAATGATGTATGAAACCATGTTCTATTTTATTTGTTGTTTATGAAACATGTTGATGTTTTTGAAACCATGAAGATGTTCATATGTTTTTGTGAGAACTGTTTTGAAAGCTTTCTGTTTCTGTGTTTTTCTGGTATATATATATATGTGATATGTATGAACGAAAATCGTTTTGAAGGCTTTCTGTTTTTGCATTTTTCTGGTATATATATATGTGATATATATGATTCTGCGAAAATTGTTTTGAATGCTTTCTGTTTCTGCATATTTTCTGTATGAATGCGATATACACAAGCAGCGCGACACAAGGTTTTGGAAACCTTGTTTCCATTTTGCGGCGGCTATGAAGCTTCCTCATGACATGAAGTGTTCATGTCTTCATGCATTCTGGAAACCCTGTTTCTAGATAGGTGATGGCGGCTGTGAGGAACCCCTGCGGCACATGAAGCGTTCATGTGTTTGCGGGCCTTAGGGTTCAAGTGTTGTTGCCCTAGCCGTCACAGAGGCAGAAGGGGTCCGACTCGAATTTTTGTTCAAGTAACCAGTGGTGGTATATGAATGAAAAATTTTGGACCGGGGCGCTGCCCCTGCACCCCGCAAGGGGCGGCCTCCCCTTGACCCCCGCCCGCTGACCAGGCAGCGAGATCCCCGTCGGGGCGCTGCCCCGAACCCCGTTCCGTGGTGTGTGATATTCGAAAGTGCAATATTCAAAACTGTTTTTATAATTCACAAAATAATAATGTGTTATTGCTTTGTGTTTATGTATTCTTAGATATGCATGGTGCATGGTTATGGCCTTAGTCTTTATTTTATGCTATTTAGGTTATTTTAAATATGACCTGCATGTCGTGCCTTTCTCTCTACATTCTGATTGTACATTTTCTTCTCATCCAACTCCCCTCGAATGTAAAAGAGGTTTCTATAATGTAATCTTCATGTGGAGACAAGGAGATGACATCAAGTGAGGACGTTGGTGGGAGATGCTTGGTGAAGCTGGCATTAGTTAATGCTACTCTCTTAGAGGCCATAACCATGTCACGTTTATTATATGTTTTATATGTATGAGATGCATGGATGATGTTTATGGTATGTTAAATAAGTTTAATAAATGGTGAGATCTAATAATAAAATTCCCTCAAAGAAAATATTAAGTCATTATGTGATGCCTTCCAATGCGTGGCACTTGTCAAGACTAATATCGATTAAGCGTAGGTCTGCCAAAGCAGGGTGCCTTTATCTATATTAGTAAGATGCGATGGGATAAGAGTAATATCCAAATGCCAACCATTGGGTCTGACTTAACTAGGCCATTTCAATAGGATTGAAGGCTTAGAGGCATGAAGTTGGGCTGTAGTCCATTAGATGGATTAGAATAAGTGTTATTCACCCAACTATCCAAGAGTTGCATGTGATGTAATTGGAAAGAGTTTCCTACCTAAATAATCGAATTTTAGGCGATCAGCCAAAGCTGACTCAAAGTGTGAGACGTATTTGAATAAAATGCTGAGGGTCATTGATTTGAATAAAATAGTGTGAGACGTATTTAATTAAAGACCTTGTTAAATATGTTTATGGCATGATACTTATATTTTGCATATTTCTGTTGATAGATTACCATGGCAACAAACACATCAAGTAACTTATCATTGTGATCAGTCCTTGACAAGGACAAGTTGTCTAGGACAAATTTCCTAGACTGGTACAGGAACTTGAGGATTGTCCTTAAGCAAGAGAAAAAGTTGTATATTTTAGAACAGCCTATTCCTGAGCCACCTGCTACTAATGCCCCTAGAGCTGAAAGAGATGCTTATAAGAAGCATCAAGATGATGCCTTGGATGTTGGATGTCTAATGCTAGCCACCATGAACTCTGAGCTCCAAAAGCAACACGAGAACATGGATGCCTACGATATGATCGTACACCTTAAAAAGCTCTATCAAGAGCAGGCTAGACATGAGAGATTCGAGGTCTCTAAAGCACTGTTTCAGTGCAAGCTGGTAGAAGGAAGCCCTGTTGGTGCTCATGTACTCAAGATGATTGGGTACATTGAAAACCTAGAGAGACTTGGTTTTCCTTTGGGCCAAGAGTTGGCCACTGACTTAGTCCTGCAATCGTTGCCGGAAAGTTTTAGTCAATTTGTCATGAACTACAACATGAATGAAATTGACAAATCACTACCAGAGCTGCTAAGCATGTTGAGAACTGCTGAGCAGAACATAAACAAAGGCAAAGGAAAGGCCATAATGATGGTCCATAAGAATAAGGGCAAGAAACAGCAGAAAAAGCCCCAGGACAAGTGGAAGGGTAAGGGCAAGGAAAAGTCCAAGCCTAGCACTTCTGGCTTGAAACCAGTGGGTGGAGTGGCTAAGGAAGGTACATGCTTCCACTGCGGTCAGACCGGACATTGGAAGAGGAATTGTGCGAAGTACCTAGAGGAGCTCAAGAAGAAGAAGGGAAGTGAGACTTTCACTTCAGGTATTTTTGTTATAGAAGTCAATTTATCTACTTCTGCATCATGGGTATTAGATACTGGATGTGGATCTCACATTTGTGTAAATGTGCAGGATCTAAAGAGCAGTAGACCATTGACTAAGGGCAAAGTCGACCTACAAGTGGGAAATAGAGCAAAGGTTGCTGCACTAGCCGTAGGGACTTATTTATTAGCTTTGCCCACTGGGCTTGTAATTGAATTAGATAATTGTTATTTTGTGTCTGCTATTAGCAGGAGTATCATTTCTGTTTCTTGTTTAGACAAGATGGGTTTTACTTTTATAATTAAGAACAAAAGTTGTTCTCTTTATTTGAATGATATTTTCTATGGTAGTGCACATTTGAGTAATGGACTTTATGTCCTTGATCTCGAAACGCCTATTTATAACATAAATAAAAAGAGGTTCAAGTCAAATGATATGAACCCGACTTATTCTGGCATTGTCGTTTGGGCCATATAAATGAGAAATGCATTTCCAAACTCCATAAAGATGGATTCTTGGACTCATTTGATTACGAATCATGTGAGACATGTGAATCTTGTTTATTAGGAAAGATGACTAAGGCCCCATTCACTGGACAAGGTGAAAGGGCTAGTGATCTTTTGGGCCTCATACATAGTGATGTATGTCTGCCACTAAACACACTAGCTAGAGGCAGTTTTCAATATTTCATTACATTTACTGATGATTTCAGTAGATATGGATTTGTATATCTTATGAAGCAGAAATCAGAATCCTTTGAAAAGTTCAAAGAGTTCAAGAATGAAGTACAAAACCAACTTGGCAAAAGTATTAAAATCCTTCGATCAGATCAAGGAGGTGAATACTTAAGCCAACAATTTGATGATCATCTGAAAGAGTGTGGGATAGTATCTCAACTCACTCCTCCTGGAACACCACAATGGAATAGTATTTCTGAAAGGAGGAACTGGACTTTGTTGGATATGGTCCGATCCATGATGAGTCATGCAGACCTTCCAGGCTCCTTCTAGGGACATACTCTGTTAACAGCAACTTTCACACTTAACCGTGTTCCATCTAAGATGGTTCAACAGACACTATATGAGATATGGACTGGGAGACGACCCAATATGTTTGTTCATGAAGATTTGGGGTTGCGAAACAAATGTGAAATGTCAAGTTTTTGATAAGCTTGGCCCTAAATCAGATAAATGCTTCTTTGTGGGGTATCCCAAGGAAACCAAGAGATACTATTTCTATAATCCTACCGAGGGCAAAGTGTTTGTTGCACGGACTGCTGTATTCCTAGAAAAGGAGTTTATCTCCAAAGGAATCAGTGGGAAGATAGTAGAACTTGAAGAAATTCAAAGTTCACAGAGTAGCAGCGAACCAATGGTGGAAATAGAGCAGCCTCCACAAGTCGTTGTGGAACCACAATCTGCTCTAGTAGCGCAAGACCTGCGTAGGTCTAACAGGATACGTCATCAACTAGAGAGATATGGATTTCTCATGACTCAGCAAGGTGACGTATTGCTCATGGATCAAGATGAGTCTGTGACTTACCAGGAAGCCATTATTGGCCCAGAATCTGAAAAATGGCTTGAGGCCATGAGATCTGAAATGGAATCCATGTATGCCAACCAGGTATGGACCTTGGTTGACCCACCAGAAGGGGTAAAACCTATTGGGTGCAAGTGGGTTTTTAAGAAGAAAACCGACATGGATGGTAATGTGCATACCTTTAAGGTGCGATTGGTGGCTAAAGGTTTCAAGCAAATTCATGGTGTAGACTATGATGAAACTTTTTCCCCAGTTGCGATGCTTAAATCCGTTCGGATCTTGCTTGCTATTGCAACATATCATGATTATGAAATCTGGAAAATGGATGTCAAAACTGCTTTCCTTAATGGAAATTTTCTCGAGGATGTGTACATGACACAACCTGAGGGTTTTGCCACTCCACAGGATGCTAGAAAGGTATGCAAGATGCAACGATCTATTTATGGATTGAAGCAAGCTTCCAGAAGCTGGAATCTTCATTTTGATGATATAATCAAACAGTTTGGTTTCATCAAGAATGAAGAAGAATCTTGTGTCTACAAGAAGGTTAGTGGGAGTACAGTTGTCTTTCTAGTATTGTATGTAAATGACATACTACTAATTGGAAATGACACCCCCACCCTACAGTCTGTAAAGATTTGGTTAGGGAAGTGCTTTTCTATGAAGGACTTAGGCGAAGCCACCTATGTATTAGATATAAGGATCTATAGAGATAGATCGCAGAGATTGCTTGGCCTAAGTCAGAGTACATACATAGACAAAGTGTTAAGACGATTTAACATGCATGAATCCAAGAAAGGACTCTCGCCTATGTTGCATGGTATAAGCCTATCTAAGGCTCAATCCCCTTCCACCCAGGATGAGATGGATCGCATGAATAAGATTCCATATGCATCTGTAATTGGATCTATCATGTATGCCATGGTATGTACTCGACCAGATATCTCGTATGCTTTGAGCATGACGAGCAGGTACCAGTCTGATCCCGGTGAGAGTCACTGGAGTGCTGTCAAGAACATCCTTAAGTACTTAAGAAGGACTAAGGATTCGTTCTTGGTATATGGAGCTGAGGAGGAACTAGTTATTAAGGGTTACACTGATGCTAGCTTCCAAACCGATAAGGATGACTCCAGATCGCAATCGGGTTTTGTTTATTGCCTGAATGGTGGGCCTGTAAGCTGGAAGAGTTCAAAGCAGGAGACAGTCGTTGATTCTACCATAGAGGCTGAGTATATTGCTGCCTCAAATGCAGCAAAGGAGGCCGTTTGGATTAGAAAGTTCATTATTGAGCTTGGTGTAGTTCCTAGCATTGTGGACCCAGTGGACCTCTATTATGATAATAATGGAGCCATTGCACAAGCTAAGGAGCCTAGATCTCACCAGCGATCCAAACATATACTTAGGCGCTTCAATCTCATTCGAGAAATCATCGATAGAGGAGATGTGAAGATATGCAGAGTACCAACAAATGATAACATTGCTGATCCACTGACGAAGTCTCTTGCACAGCAAAAGCATGAGGGTCACACTAGGTCTTTAGGCATTAGAAATATGCCTGATTGGCTCTAGTGCAAGTGGGAGATTATTGGTGTATGCCCTAGTGGCCAATACATTTTGTTTGTATTTATATACATTATATTATGCTATTTTTGATATATGAGGCATTTCATTTATTATGTTCTTTTTGGTAGACATAATAAAGTTCTTAGAATAGTAAGTTTGATACCATAGGACATCAAGTGGATGACTTGATCGTGAGATCTTATTGGATAAAATACTATTCTTAAATGTCCCTAGTCAAGTATTATTCTTAATTAGGACAACAATAATGCATTGAGACTAGTATGTGCGTAGACTGATGACCACATCTCACGGTTCATGGATATGAGATATCAAGTCTACACATGGATACATATTAGAGTAATGATGTATTGGACAGACCCGCCATGAGAACACTACGTGGATCGTTACGTGAGTGTCATAAGCGATTCTCATAGTGATAATGGTGTATGTGGTCCTTTGACCTGAAATCACTACGATTCCTACATGAGGAGTTGTGTGTTTTAATGCCATCAAACGTCATTTGTAACAAGATGATTATAAAGTTAGTTATTAGACATACTGCGATACATGTGGAGGGATGTGAGTGACCTAGATGGGATTTGTCCCTCCTACATAACAGGAGTGATATCTTCGGGCCCCTTGATTGAGTAAGATTACGAAATGCATGGCTATACTCAAATGAATCAATATGAGATATTGATCTCATTTGTTATTACTATGTCTACTTGGGAATCAGGAAACTGTAGATTGAACTAAACAAGGGTGACACATTCCATGCCTTGTGTTCAATCTGGATATCTGGACAAAGGGACTAAACTACACAGAAACATTAATCACGGATAGGTTATGTCAAATCACTGACATTCTCATTACTTGGGTAGCAGTGATGTGTTGCTAGATACTGCTCACTATTTGTAATATTAAAATGAGATTTTAATATTACTACCAACGTCATAAGAACCTGCAGGGTCGCACACTTAGAACAGACTAAATTGGAGCAATAAGGATCCAAGTTGGACTCAAATTCAATTGTGGGCCTAATTCATGACAGATGGGTTTAGGGTTGCATAGCTTACCTTGCTACTGCTCACACTCACTTAAGGCAGCCACTATTATAAATAGTACTGCTAAGGGGGCTGCTATATACGTTACATCGCAACCCTAGCCGCGCCTAAGAAAGTGAGTGAGAGACAGTGAAAGGTTCTTCTCTTCTATTCGCAGCTAGCACCGCGAAACAGAGGCGTGACTCCTTTTTGCAAGTCTGTTTGTGTGGATACCGCAAAAACATTGTCGCTATTATGGTGTTGATGATTCACCTCGCTTGTGTCTATCACGCTTTAAGAGGTAAAATTTTAAAACTCTGATTATGGATTTTTCGCATGGATCTTGTGAGGGAATTCTTTTATTCCGCTGCGAGATATTTTGATCCGCAATTCCCAAATGGAAAATCTTTATATGATTATTCGGAGCTGGGGGATCTTACTAAACCCAATTCTGAGTAATACGTGTATCGATCTTTTATTTTTTAGAATTTATCTGTAAAATAAGAATATTTTATATTTTATAATATTATTTTATTGGACAGTACCTACTGTCTTAAAAATAGTAGCTTCTGCTCCAAATGGACCATAGACTCGAAAAAGTCTGTGGGACCCACATTTGGTGAACCAGTTAACGAAATTGGCTTGAAATAATTCAAGCTAATGAGAGCTAGTCAACGAAAATAGCTTGAAAATCTCTAAACCAAAAGGAATTTGTCAACAAAAATGGTTGTTCTTAAAGGATTAGTAAGTAGAAAATATGATTAAATTAGTTTAAAACCTAATTGAGTTAAATCAAAGTGCTTAAGTAGTAATAAAATGGAATAAACCTAATTAGTCATTCATTGAAATTTTAATTAGAGAATGTCGTAGCATAATCAAGAAGATGATTAGTTATCCTAAGTAACAAAATGATTAATTAAATAACTAAGAAACCTAACTAAATTTACCTAAACCTAACTAGAATGGCTTCAGCATAAGTAGGAGACTAAAATGAATCAAAACTTGATTAGTTCTCCTTAAGTGAATTTCGGCCAAGCCCATCCAAGCACATTCAAGAAGGTGCTAGACATTTGATGACTTGTCTCTCTTGGCCAATAGGTAACAACTTGGAGATAAAGCATTGAAGATCCACCCTGAATACATCTAAGGCCATTAGGAGCTCTTAGAAGTCACTCAAGGAGGCCATCTCCTTAGGGAGCTCCATGGCCAAGTGCCTTAGGAGGAAGTAAGAAAACTTTTAGCTAAGTTCAAACTCATCTTCAACCATTCTCCAAAGCAAGACAACCAAAAACTCTCTCCTTTCTTCTTGGTAAAGCTCATGGCCTCCATCACCAATCCATACCTCCACTCTTCTAAAATTTCATCCAACATCATTTGCTAAACCTAAACATCATTCTAAACATCTTTCATCTTGAAAGTTTCTTCAAAAAAAATCATTTGAAGCTTGGAAACCCACCTTGAAGTTTCTTTCTTACAAGGTAAAAATCCTTGTTTCTTATTTCTAACTTGATTCTTGAAGTTCTAAGCTATGATTGATCCATGGTTTATCTTTTTCAACCATAGTTATGACTTGTTAAAATTGTTTAAGTTTGTTAGGGTTTCTTTGGGGGTCACACGAAATCCATAGGAGGAAATCCAAGAAGGTTTTGTCTTCCTTATAGGTAAGAGAGAGATTTAATCTCATCAACCTTGTGTGGTGGTGATAAAATGGATGCATTTGTGGTGAAGAATCCATAAGGATTCATTCACTTGGTTGTTTAATGTCTTTTCTATTTGTGATTGATTATGTGTGCAAGCATGTCTATAACTTTAAAATATATGGTATGTGTTTTATAGATGCATGATAATTATTGTAGGATGTGAATAACATGTGAGGATTTGCATGAATGTTCCAAAGAACACAAGGGAGCTCACGACTTTACCAATAAAAAGAGAACCAAAATGTTCTCAACCATTTTTTAAAGCATGAATTAATTAACTTAGTTGAATAAATAAATTTTACAATGATTTAGAGGATGGAAAATAATTTAAAGATGATTTATTAAGGATATGTTAAATTTCGGCCAACATGCCATTTAATATACCTTTGATCCAAAATTATGTTCCAAGTGTAAATTAATTAATTTAAAGAGAACTCAATTTCAATGGATTTGTTTTAGAACAAAATAAATGAATTTTTATTAGGAACTTAATTAGAGAAATGAAGTGTGAATAAGAAATAATTGAACACTTGAACAATACTAGTGTAAATATTGGTTATAACTAAAAAGGTAATTTTTAAGGAAAACGTAGAAAATATCACTTAAATGGATTTTCTAGACGAAATGTTGTCAATAAAATTAAAAATAGATAAATAATGGAGAAAGATTTAAAATATAATTTAGAACGTAAAGAAATTATTATACGTAGTTAAAAAATATTAGTAATATCCTATGCGTATTTAAAAATGATATCTTTAAGCTACGCAGATGAGAAAAATAATTTAAAAACATTATGCGATTGAGAAAATGAATTAAAAATCCTAGGTGATTTTAAAAACGTTAAAAATTACCTATGCGATTTGAAAACGTTTTGAAAAAAAATAATGCGATTGTGAAAACGCAATAAAATCTTTACGCAACTTAAAGGAATAGTAAGTTTACTGTCTGGCCAAAGTGGTGGACCTGGATATGTTGAAAAATAGTACTGTCAAGTGGAGATGTACTGTATTTGGAAATATTGATGATGAGGGTAATTATGTATTTATGGCTCATTATATTGATAATGAGGGTAATTATGTAGTTATGGTTCATTATATTGGAAAATATTAATAATAAGGGTATTTTTGTAATTATGACTCATTATATTTGGAAATATCGATAAAGAGGATATTTGTGTAATTATGGTTCATATACATGCATTGAGAGATGTGTCAATTTGGTTAAAATTGACGATTAGCTGACGAGATGAATTACACCGTGTTGGTGGTGTGATAGGCGTAGTGTGGTTCAATGAGTGAACTTAGAGGCGTTAGTGTGCGGAGAATTTCACATGTGGACAGTTGGTAGCTCTTCTGGGCCGTGGTGACTGGCAACACACTAGCGATCTCGACAAACACTATTCTTAATCAAGATCTTGTAGAGACTGTTTAGTACAATGCCTGTTGTGCACGATGTTTTGACTGTGTACTGTTTACACAATGTTTGACTGTGTAATACTTGGCTGAGGCAGCCTGATGTACGAACAGGTCTTTCGGATCATTCTCTTTGATGTTGTGTTTAGCTCCATGGAGTAGGAATGAGTTTGGGTACATTTGCATATATAGTCTGCATCATATGATTATTTGAGATTATTTATATTTAATTTCAGATATTATGTATGATGTGTTAACGTGAGATATTATGTATGAAGTGATAATATGGATTATTGTATTAACTGTGATATCTGTATGTATTGTCATTTTCTGTACTGCTATGCTGGTAGTGATGTAGATTGTCTCACCTCTTTGTATGTATTTTTTGTATTATTATTTATGTTCCGTAAAGAGTTTGAGGAAGAGGAAGAGGAGCAGCCTCTAGATTGTCAGTATCCTGAGGAGCAACAACCGAGCGAACAGTTTGAGGAAGGTGAGCCTCTAGATCATCCTTACCATTTGGATTGATTTAGTGGTTATGGCTTTGCTTGAGTTTTTGGGGTTTGTGAGACTTGAGTTTCATGGAGGCTCTGAGGCCTAGCGTCTGCAAGCTGACAGATGTTCAGTTGTTTATGTGGGACGTCTGATTGTGTCCTTTCGTAGGGAATTTGATGGAGCACCGATGTTTACTACTACTTTTTATTTACATCTAGAGATGCCTTTGACTATTAGGCGTTATTGGGAAGGACGTTTTCATGCTCCCAGTGAGCTTAGTAGTGTATCGACAACACGAACTCCTGTCTGTAGAGCTGCGAGACATCCAGGATATCTGTCATCCGACGATCCATCGGAGGAGGATTAGAATTCCTAGATGTGTACTTGGACTAGTTGTATTTAGTGTGATATCAAACATTTTACTACTTTATTAAATATTTGTAATATGTAAATTATTTGTATACTTAAGACAAAATCATATGTATATTATGGTGTGTATTTAATACTTTGTTTTATTTCATATATTGTCTAGTTTCTCTAATGATATAATGTATAAAAAGAAAAAAAATTTATAACTCATATTATTATATATATACCAAACGTTTTATAACTTGGGTAATGTCTATTATAATTATTGTATCGAAAATATGACATCCCCAGTAGGGTGTTACACCCTTCCCTATATATAATCAACTCTCGAATCCAATCTAGTTTCAAAGACTATTTTCTAAGAAATGTTTTCTAATTTTTTCAAATTCAAATAAAATTGGTAGCGACTGCATTTTCTATTTTTATCATATTTTTGTCTTGTTGCTCCCATCGCAGATCTCCCAGTCGCAACAGGATTCTCAACGTCAACCTCAGTAGGGCCATGGGCCTTAGGATCTACATTGGGCTCGATATTATTCCTTCCTATATCCTCAACACCCCCGTTTTCCTCGTCGTCCTCATCCAAGACTTCAACATTATTTCTGTCCACCTTCTTTGGGTGGTCGATCCCAGTGAAGTTAAGGCTGGGATGAAGAACAACTACTTGGGTCAACGCATTTTGAAAGACTCCATGTTGGTGTCCTCCCAAAATTTGGCAATGGAGCCTTTTCCTTTACCTAAGCACGATGGTTAGCCTCTCGAGCCCTCTCTAGCTTCGAGATCCAAGCTACCAATATAAAATTCTCCTTCTCATACCCCAAGGCCTTGTCCTCGGCCTCCTTGGATTTGGCCTTGAAGTCCTTGGCCTTGGTCTTCTAATTTCCAACTCAGTTGTTGGTGGAGACTGTTTTTTCCTCAGCCACCTTTAGATCATCCTAGAGCTTGGCTAGACCATCCTCTAACTATTTATTGTCATTCTCCTAAGACAAGCTCCTTTCTTGGAGCAGCTTGAGATTAGACTCCATCACGACCAACTTCTTTGCATCTAGGACAACAATCTCCAGATAGCGAAGTATGGTAACCATCTGGAATTTGGCCTTCTCAGCCGAGAGGAAAAGCTCATTAGGGAAAGTACTAGCTTAGGGTCAAGACGTAATTTGCAATCTTGAAAAACATGTCTGCATGGCCTCAAACATCGAATGAATGGCTTTAAATTGATGAGGAAGTGGATGAAGAAGCCTCTGTGAGGTCAATGGGAACTCCGTCAACCAAGGTTTCCACCACAGCCTCCATCGAGGACCACCCTCTGTTGTCGCCACTTTATTTAATCAACTCTCGCCCACTTGTTCAGAAGCCTTGTGCTTACAGTCGAGAGGTTAAGGATTGGATGGCTCCAAGCTTTTCTTCTTCGTCACTAATAAATATTCAATTGATAGTACGAATCACATTGATAGCAATATATTTCATTCATTGTAAAATCTTCTCACTTGGCTTTTTCAGTAAACTAGCTATAATTTGAGTTACAAATATCCGATGGATGTGATTTTGGTATTGTTTTAAGGCTAAGACAAATTTTTACAACTTTCATGAAGAACACAAAAGTTGGATCAGGAGTTTTGAAGGAGATATTGGGCTTGGAAGTCAGAACAAAGGGGCTAAAGTTGGGCCTGACCCACGAGCAGTAATTGGGCCATATCTCAGGCTGTAGGTGGTGGATTTGGATGAAACCGGTGGCTATGGAAAGCTAAGACAATTTCTTAGAACTTTCTTGAAGACCACCTAGCCAGCAAATAACGCATGTCATGAGTTCAGAAGTGAAACATTTCAGAAACAAGAATCCACCCATTCATCATCATCAAACAACTATTTTGGCATTTTGTTCTCATCGTTCATAAACTTTTTTTGCATTTTATGTTCCTCTAGCTCTATAAAAAGTAGGAAGGGCTGATTTAAAAAAACAAAAATAAAAATAAAAATAAAAATAAACAGGAAAATACAATAATAAGAAAATAAAGATGGATAAAAATAAAAATAAAAACAAATAAGAATAAATAAAGATAAACAAAAACAAAACACAATAATAAAAACAAATAAAATAAAATAAAAGTTCGTCTAAATTAACTAGAATTTTACGCCTCTAATATTACTAAAATTATTCCTAGGCAAAGACGCCAAAAGCTTGGTACACGTAAAATACACTAAGAGTAAGTGCATTTTATCGCCAAGTAATATAAGACTTTTGAGTCCCAGTTATCGATCCCACGAGGAATAAGTGATAATTAGTAAAATTGTAAAATTTTTATGTTATTTAGACAGTCAAAATTGTATGCAAAATCAAAGTAAAAATAGAAAACTAATAAAGACTATAAGGAACAATTAAATAAAAGATAATCAAAGATAGAGAGGCACCAGGGCACAAGGTTCACTTGAGTCTCATTATTCGGATCTTTTTTCAATTATGATACAGGTAATTCTTTTGCCAATATTATCTTATTTGTTATTGAATCCCAATGGTCATGGATGAAACAATATTCTATTCTTAATTTAATCCACCTATTTGGTTATTCAGTTGAATTAATCAAGAATGCATTAAGTCCCAATTTTAAGATATGAACTAACAACCCATCAATTCCATTGGTAGGAGAAATTAATGTTTGGTCATTCACCAATATAATCCTAGGCTTACCAGATAGATCTACTCATTAAGTGCGAATGGTCACTGGTCAAACAATGAATTAACAAATGCCACAAGTGATCAAGTTATGACAAGAATGCAAACAATATGATAAACCCACAAAGAAATTACCATAATCAATTTAGAAATCAAATCCAAATAATTAAGAACACAAGATCCCCCATAGCCCTAGCTATGAGTTTAGCTACTCTTATTCAATACAAACAAACTCATAATAAGATACATATCCATGGAAAGAAAACTAAAGAAAGGAGAAAGACTAGAGAGAAAGAGAGATCAAAAACCCCTTTGCAGAGATCCAGATCTTCAAGTCCTCAAGAAATCCTCCATCTGCAGCCTTCCTCCCTTCAGATCTACCTCTCCAAACCTATCTTTATGAACAAATTAAGTGAAAATTACAAAGAAAAGTGAAAATAGATGAAAATCTAGTCTAGGAGCTCTCCTCCTGCGTTCCCTACGTCCCCCTTTGTTTCTGCATCTTCCCTTCTTTTTATTAATAATTTTAGCTTCTTTTGCAAGTCTGAAGGGAGACGCGCATCAAAAGTCACCCGAAAACGCGTAAAAACAGTAAATTCGTGAGTGAACAGTACTAACACGGTCGTGTCTCTATGAGACATTGTCGTGTCTCATTTTCCATAAGCTTTCCACGGGTTAGACACGGCCGTGTCTCCTCACACGACCTATGCATGCATTTTTGCAACCACCTCGAAATTCTAGTTCAACATGTTTTATCTTTTCACTCACTGCTAATAATTTTAGATTTAAGCCGAGTATGATTTCTTTACTTCCTAATTTCCATGGTTTAGAATTTGAAAGCCCATATTTACATCTAAAAGAATTTGAGGAAGTCTATATTGCTTTCAATGATCAAAATTACACTGAAGACATTGTTAAGCTTAAATCGTTTCCTTTTTTCTTTGAAAGATAAAGCAAAAACTTGGCTTAACGCTTTGAAACCAAGATCAATTAGCATATGGCAAGAAATGCAAGGTGAGTTTTTAAAGAAATTTTTTCCAACACATAAAACCAATGCTTTGAAAAGACAAATCCAAATTTTTTTCCAAAATTCAAATGAAGCATATTTTTAAAGTTGGGAACGTTTTAAAGATTTGTTAAATTCTTGCCCACATCATGGTTTTGAAAAATGGCGGACTATAAGCTTCTTTTATGAAGGTTTAATAGCTGAAACCAAACAATTTGTGGAAACGATGTGTAATAGCGAGTTTCTTGATAAAGAACCTGAAGAAGCTTTAGATTATTTAAACCATTTGGCTTAAAATTCTCAATCTTGGCATGGTACTAATCCTTCTAAAAATTTAATTAGATATAACCTTGCAAATGCTGGTAAAGGAAAATATCATCTTAGTCGAGAAGAAGATCTAAATGTTAGGTACACTAGTTTGGTTAGAAATGTTGAATCCATGAAATTAGGGAAAGTAAAAGAAGTCAGATCTGTGCAAAATGAAAAAATTTGTGTCATTTATGATGAATTAGGACACTCGACAAATGAATGTCATAATATTCTTGTTTTTAAAGAAGTTGTGCATGAGCAAGTAAATGCAATGAACAATTTTAAAAAGCTATTCACCTCTTCTTTTTCAAATTCTTACAATCCGGGATGGAGAAATCACCCGAACTTCAATTGGAGGAATAATAATCAAGCACAATTTATGCAACCACCGCCTCCTCAGGAACAACAGGATTCTCAAAATTCTCAAGGATATGCATCTTATGTCCTACCATATAGGAAAAACCTTAAAGGAACAATGAATGCATTCATAGAAAAGCAAGAGGTCATCAATAAACAAAACACCCAAATCATGATTGACATAAAAGATACTCTTTCCAAACTTACTTCTGCACTCACCATTCACGAGAAAGGAAAATTTCCTTCTCAACCTCAATCGAATCCCAAAGGCCAATATAGTCTAAATGAGGGTAGTTCAGAAAACTAACAAATAAATCAAGTCAATTCTGTGATAACTCTTAGGAGTGGAAAAGTTGTTGAAAAAAAAATTTTTGAACCTTGTGAGAAAGATGATGAATCAATTCCTTAAGATAAGGAAGAGGTTGATAAGCCATCTGGCCAAAATAAGATAAAACTCTCGTCTCCTCCACCCCCATTTCCTCAAAACATTAAGAAAACCAAGGAAATTGGACCACCAAACTGAAATTTTTGAAATTTTTAAACAAGTAAAGGTTAATATCTATTGTTAGATGCTATCAAACAGGTTCTTTCTTATGCCAAATTTTTAAAGAACTTATGCACTGTTAAAAAGAAATTAAATGTGAAAAAGAATGCCTTTTTGACCGAACAGGTAAGTTTTATTATTCAAAGCAATAATGTTTTGAAACATAAAGACCCTGATTGTCCTACGGTTTCATGCATTATTAGAGAACATAAAATGGAACAAGCTTTACTTGATCTTGGTGCTAGTGTTAATTTGCTTCCATATTCAGTTTATCAACAACTCAATCTGGGTAAGTTAAAACCAACTTCTGTAACTCTTCTACTTGTTGATAGATCAATTAAAATTCCAAAAGGAATAGTAAAAGATATATTGGTACAAGTTAATAAATTCATTTATGGTTAATAGCTCCAAGTCAATTCATGTTATTTTAGGTCGCCTATTTTTAGTAACATCTAATGCTTTGATAAATTATAGAAATGAAGTGATGAAGCTAACACTTGGAAACATGACACTTGAGCTTAATGTTTTCAACATATGCAAGCAACCACATGAAGTCAATGATGAAAATGAGGAAGCTGACAGGATTATGACCATTGTAGATGATCATCTTCTAAAAGGGAGTTCTTCTGACCCATTAGAAGTTTATTTAATTAATTCATTTAATTTAGGCACGCAAGTAGATGGTGATATTTCAGAAATATACTCTTTGCTTGATTGTACACAGGCAATGGAATACAAGGGATGGAAGCTGAGATTCGAAGAACTAAAACCCATAAATGATAATATTCATGAAGAAGAACCCACACTAGAACTAAAGTCATTACCTGTTGGGTTGAAGTGCACATTTTTTGGAGAAGAACAAAGCTTTCTAGTAGTAATTTCATCAATCCTTACTGAAGAACAAGAAGGTATGTTAATAGAAGTACTTAAAAGGCATAAAAGTGCAATTGGATGGACATTAACATATATAAAAGGTACTAATCCATTAATTTGTACACATTGAATACATTTAGAGGATAATGCTAAAACATCACAACAACCTCAAAGAAGATTAAATCAACACATGAAAGAGGTAGTTAGGGCTAAAGTTCTTAAATTACTTGATGTTGGAATTATTTATCCTATTTTTGATAGCCAGTGGGTAAGCCCTACACAAGTTGTGCCTAAGAAATCTAGAATAACAGTGGTTGAAAATAAAAAATGTGAGTTAATACCTACGCGAATTTCATCCAATTGGCGTATGTGTATTGATTTTAGAAAATTGAATGCAGCCACTAGGAAAGATCATTTCCCCTTACGATTTCTTGATCAAATTCTAGAAAGAGTAACAGGACATCCCTACTATTGTTTTCATAATGGTTATTCGGGGTATAATAAAATACCAATTGCATTAGAAGATCAAGAAAAAACTACTTTTACGTGTCCTTTTGGCACTTTTACATATATAAGAATGTCTTTCGGTCCTTGTAATGCTCCGGCAACTTTTCAAAGATGCATGTTAAGTATTTTTAGTGACATAATTGAGCATTATTTAGAGGTTTTCACGGATGATTTGATAGTTTTTGGAAATTCTTTTGAAAATTGTCTTGATAATTTGGATAAAGTTCTTAAAAGATGTGAAGAAAAATGATTTGTTTTAAATTGGGAAAAATGTCATTACATGGTTACCTCAGGAACTGTGTTAGGTCATGTGATATTTTCTGAAGGAATTGAAGTTGATAAAGCCAAAGTTGAATTAATTGCTCATTTTTCTTCCCCAAAAATAGTTAGAGAAGTTCGTTCCTTTTTAGAACATGCAGGATTTTATCAAAGATTCATTAAGGACTTTAGTGCCATATCTAGACCATTATGCAATCTTCTGATAAAAGATTAACCATTTGATTAGAATCAAGAATGCCAAAAATCAAGAAGGCCAATGCTCTCTTATTCCCTAAGGTTAGGTAAAAACATGTTTTTTTTTCTTTTTTTTTTGAAGGCGTGTAATGAGCTAAAAACAAGGAATGATCAAATAAGCTTAAAGAGGTTACACAAGGGAAAATATACAAAGATGGCTATTTGGTCAAAGTATCTATTTCAAAATGTCTCAATCATATTTATATATGCATGTGAAAATGTAGCCTCAAAAAGAATCAAAGCAAGTTCTAGAGTAATAATTCCATGAGTAAAAGTCACACAAGAAAGAGAATGGCACAGATATTCAATCATTTCATCAATAGGCTCAAAATCTCATAAGGCATATTTCTATCATTCTCAATCCACCATATCAACATTCATATCCAAGCTTGTGGAATTTAAGACAGAAGACAATTTATGCTAAGATCCAAGAATTCATTTGCTACTTCTACACAAAATAATTATTTCCTCAACTAAGATGCGTCTCAAGAGAAATTTACTTCAAAAGTAAAATTACTTCTTACTCTACCATCCCTAATTAATTTTACTACGAATAGGTTTCTGACAGTCATATCACTAAACATACTTCCCAATTTAGATGCGTCTCAAGAGTAAAATTACTCTTTACTCTGTCATCATTACTTGGTTTAGTAAGTCCATGACAATCATATCAGACTTCCAAATTTTTTTTTATGAACTATCCTTCCTCCCCAACCAGATCACAACATTGTCCTCAATGTTATACATAGATGAGTAAAGGATAGAAGATATTACCTGTTGGAGAAATCTGACACAAATTTAAACAAAAACAAAGTACCATAAATAAAATCAAAGGTAAAGGAAAGTTATAAACGAAGTGTCAAATCTAGCTTTCTTTTCATCCTGCTTCCCTCATTGCTTCCTGCTGACCAATCTATCTGAGCTATTGTTGGGTTAGGTTTATAAACAAAAGTTTCTAATTTATCAATCAACTCATCAATAGTGGAAGCAGAGATAAGAAGTTGTCTTGCCGAAGGTGTGATAAATTTCTATTCAACAGCATGGTCAAGAAAAAGTAACAAAATATCAAAGAAATTATTTACATTCAACAAACCTATGGGTTTATGGTAGATGTTCAGTTGGGCCCAAGAGACAAATTGAAAAACTTCTTCCAAGGTACCAAAATCAGCTGGTAAGGCAATGAATGCATAAGAGTTGTCAAGCATTATCTTCATTCGTGCATGCATTGATGATAGCTTAATTTCTGTTCCATAGCATGGTCAACAAAAAAGTATAAAAATAACAAAGAAATTATTTACATCCAACAAACCTATGGGTTTATGGTGGATGTTCAGTTGAGCCCAAGAGACAAATTGAAAAACTTCTTCCAAGGTACAAAAATCATCTAGTAAGGCAATGAATGCATAAGAGTTGTCAAGCATTATCTTCATTTGTTCATGCATTAATGATATCTTAAGTTCCTCCCCAATTGTCTTTCTAGTGATGTTCTATTGAACTAAAGGTCCAAGAATGACGCATAAAACCTGACTGCCTCTATATATGCAGCAAGTGATACATCCCTCATTAACCCAGGGCAACCTCCCCCATATACAAGATGAATATTCCTCACAGCAAGTGATCGACCAAGAGTGGTAGCTGCGTTTACAAACTCTAAACCCTTCCCATACTTAGACCCACAAAATACACAAATATTTTTAAGTTGACAAACAGAAACACCTTCTATTTCTATACTCATCTTCCCTTTGAATGATTCTGAGTTGAAAGAAAGTAGAGAAAATGAAGTGTTTAAATAGGAAAAAGAATGAAAATGGTAATAATAACATCTATAAGGGTAGGCTGGTTGCTGTCAGAAAAGTTTGAAATTAAGAAACACAGAATCTCTTTTTTTTGTTTTTGTTTTTTTTTATTGACTACAAGAAAACCATCAGGGTAAAGAAATCTAGAAACCCCTGAAGGACCTTACTCAAAGGATTGTCTGTCCAAAACTAAAATACATCAAAATCATACAAAGATAAAAGAAATATAATAACAAATGATGACAAACCTTTATGTACAGTTTTTATGGCGTATCTTTATACTGCGCGTCATGAGTGCAGTAGTGGCATATCTTTATACTGTGTGTCACCAGTGCAGTAGATACTCACGTTCATTTATTCAAAGAAAAGAGAAAGAAGAACCCATCATGGGTTTCCATCCTGGGTCTGGAACCTGGAGAGCTCACACTTGGGCTCATAACATCAACAAAGATGCTAAAATCTGAAACCCGTAATGTCCAAGATCTAGAACGTCCCATCCCAGGGCACTGAGAGCCCCTTCTAATAAAAGAGAGGATCAAGCTTAGATGTCTTATACGCTTTGGCAATCGTGGATTACTTCTCACTAATAACCAGAGTGGGATGCTTCTGCTTGTCCATCAACTCCACAGTGCCTAGATGGTAAACATTGGGTTATGGAGTGTGGCTCTCTACAGCACATGGTACACGAACCTTTTTTAAGGACCAGCGTGCAAAGGTCCACCTGAGTCAATGACGGGTCAACTAAAGGCTGGGGCTCCACAACTAATTAAAGTCATGGTACTTCTTCCGAATCGCCCTTGTTCAAATTTTTTTTTCTTTTTTTAAGAAAATATGAAAAAGAAGAAGATAATATGTACAAATTGTTGTGGATATGGCTCACATTTACCACTGGTTTAATGTCCAGTAATGACTTAAATGCCTTCTATGAGTCGAGGATAAACTTCCCATCTAATTTTCTTACAAATTAGCAAACAGGGTCTTTTAGAGTTAGATTCCCAAGACTGTAGCGTTTTTCTTCATCCTTGAAGAGATTCCACAAATTAAGAAGGTCACGATGTACAAATCCACAAGAATGCGTCTCAAGAGTCAATAAGATATCATCTAATAACTCCTTACTCAGTCTATTCTTAATGAAGAAAATTTTATCTTCTCTATTTGTGGAAACCATCCCCAAAGAACGACATCGCTTGTTACAATTCCATCATGCACATTTGTGATAGACTTGTAACCTTTTTGCTCTTCTCCTTTTAGAATACGAACTTCTTCCAAGACCTGGCATGTATGAGTCAAATGAAATTGAAGACTCACCTGTTAGTCAAACCTTTGCTTCAATTATCCAGCGTACATCTTCTGGCATACGCTTGTGCATTAACAGTCTCAATCTTTCACGTCTAGCTTTGTAGATTTTTGTCAGAGCATTTTGAGGGAGGAAAGGAAAATGTTTTCTCAGGTTTGAAAGAATGACATCTATTTTAAAGGAGAAGGATTCAGTTATTTTGAAAAACTAAAAAACAAACCGACTTGAGAGTCATGAAGTACCATTATCCGCCACTTAACCGGCAACACAAAGAACTACAAAAAGAAAGTAACAAAATTAGAATAAATTCTATTCATAACAAGGATAAAAAAGAAAGATGAATTCTACCTCATCAACTTGGTTTTCCAGAAATGATTTGAGTCTTTGTCCATTGACTTTAAATACATTACCATTCCTAGGATTCTCAATATCTATGGCCCCATGAGGATACACATGTTTGACAACAAAAGGGCCACTCCACTTAGATCTCAATTTTCTAGGGAATAGGTGCAGACGAGAATTATAAAACAGAACTTTTTGACCAATTTCAAAAGATTTTCTCAAAATTGTCTTGTCATGAAAAGCTTTTATTTTAGCTTTATAAATCTGAGTTTTCATATGCATCATTTCTCAATTTTTCAAGTTCATTTAATTGCAATTTGCATATCTTGCAAGCATCATCATGGTTTAGATTGAAAGCTTTAATGGCCCAAAATGCTTTATGTTCCAATTCTTCAGGCAAGTGACAAGGTTTTCAATAGACTAACCGATAGGGTGACATGCCTAAAGATGTTTTGAAAGCAGTACAGTAAGCTCAAAGTGCATCGTTTAGTCTTTAAGACCAATCTTTACGATTTGGGTTAACCGTTTTTTCTAAAATTTATTTAATCTCCCTATTTGTCAATTCAACTTGTCCATTTGTCTGAGGGTGATAAGGGGTGGCAATTTTGTGTGTAATACCATATTTCTTCATTAAAGATTCAAATGATTTATTGCAAAAATATGTTCCCTCATCACTGATGATAGCTCAGGGAATTTCAAATTGACACAAGATATTTTCTTTTAAAAATTTGAGAACTGCTTTATGATCATTGTGTCGGCATGGAATCGCCTCAATCCATTTTGAGACATAATCAACTGCAACCAAAACATACACAAATCCAAATGAGGATGGAAATAGGCCCATGAAATCAACTCCCCAACAATAAAAAAATTCAATGACAAAGATGGGGTTGAGAGACATCATGTTTCTTTTTGAAATTGAGCCCAATTTTTGACAATTTTCACAACTTTTGCAAAAAGTATAGCCGTCCTTAAATAAAGTGGGCCAATAAAATCCGCACTGCAAGATTTTTGCAGTTGTTTTCTTTGAAGAAAAGTGATCTCCACATGCTTCTGAGTGACAAAATTTAATGACACTACATACCTCACTGTTTGGCACACATCTCTGAAAAATTTAGTTTGGACAATATTTGAACAAGTATGGGTCATCCCAATAAAATTTTTTCACCTCTGTCAAAAATTTCTTTCTATCTTGGTGCATCCACTGAGGCGACATCTTTCCTGTTACAAGAAAGTTGACTATATTAATAAACCAAGGCATGGAATTGACAGAAAATAAAAATTCATCAGGAAAAAAATCATTGATGGGTGTGTTATCAAAAGGTGAGCCAGTTGTAAGTCTGGACAAATGATCAGCGATAACATTTTCGGCTCATTTCTTATCTTTTATTGTGATGTTGAATTCTTGAAGCAACAAGATTCATCGCATCAATCTTGGTTTAGCATCCTGTTTAGACATCAAATATCTAACAGTAGCATGATCGGTGAAAATCACAATAGAAGAACCAATTAAGTAAGATCGAAATTTGTCCAGTGTAAAAATTACAGCAAATAGTTCTTTTTCAGTAGTGATGTAATTCATTTGTTCACTATTTAAAGTTCTACTTGCATAACAAATCACATGAAGCTTACCTTCCTTTCTTTGGCCTAAAACAGCGCCTACAGCAAAATCAATAGCATCACACATCAACTCAAAAGGCAAAGACTAGTTAGAAGATTGCATGATAGGAGTAGATGTCAGAAGACTAATTAATTTTTCAAAAGATTTTTGACATTCTTGAGTACAATCAAAAGGTGCATCTTTCAACAGAAGATTATATAATGGTCTAGATATGACACTAAAGTCCTTTATGAATCTTCTATAAAATCCTGCATGTCCTAAAAAGGAACAAACTTCTCTAACTGTTTTTGGGGAAGGCAAATGGGCAATTAATTCAACTTTGGCCTTATCAACTTCAATTCCTTTAGAAGATATCACATGACCTGCCACTATTCCTGAGGTAACCACATAATGACATTTTTTCCAATTTAACACAAATCATTTTTCTTCACATCTTTTAAGAACTTTTTCCAAATTATCAAGACAAATTTCAAATGAATCTCCAAAAACTGTCAGGTCATCCATGAAAATCTCTAAATAATGCTCAATCATGTCAATAAAAATGCTTAACATGCATCTTTGGAATATTGTCGGAGCATTACAAAGGCCAAAATACATTCTTTTATATGCAAAAGTACCAAAGGGACATGTAAAAGTGGTCTTTTCTTGATCTTCCAATGCAATTGGTATTTGATTACAACCCGAATAATCATCAAGAAAATAGTAATATAGATGTCCTGCTACCCTTTCTAGAATTTGATCAAGAAATGGCAAAGGGAAATGATCTTTTGTAGTAGCAGCATTTAATTTTCTAAAATCAATACACATACGCCAACTAGATGAGACTCGCATAGGTATTAATTCACCTTTATCATTTTCAACCACTGTTATTCCAGATTTCTTAGGCACAACTTATGTAGGGCTTACCTACTGGCTATCAAAGATAGGATAGATAATTCCAACATCAAGCAATTTAAGGACTTCAGCTCTAACTACTTCTTTCATATGTGGATTTAATCTTCTTTGAGGTTGTTCAGAAGTTTTAGCATTATCCTCTAAATGTATTCTCTGTGTATAAATTAATGGATTAATGCCTTTTATGTCTTTTAATGTCCATCTAATTGCACTTTTATGCCTTTTAAGTACTTCTGTTAACATACCTTCTTGTTCTTCAGTAAGAGACGAGGAAATTACCACTAGAAAGCTTTGCTCTTCTACCAAAAATGTGTACTTCAACCCAGCAGGTAATGGCTTTAGTTCCGGTGTGGGTACTTCTTCATAGGCATTATCATTCATGACTTTTATCTCGTCAAATCTTACCTTCCATCTCTTGTACTCCATTACCTGTGTACAATCAAGCAAAGAACATATTTCAGAGATATCATCTTCTAATTGCATGCCTGAATCAAATGAATTGACTAAACAAATTTATAATGGGTTAGAAGAACTCCTTGTTTGAAGATGATCATCTATAATGACTTCAATTCCTTCAACTTTCTCCTTTTCATTAAGGACCTCCTGTGGTTGCTTACACATATTAAAAGCATTAAGCTCCAATGTCATGTTTCCAAATGTTAGCTTCACCACTCTATTTTTGTAATTTATCAAAGCATTAGATGTTGTTAAAAATGGACAACCTAAAATAAAAGGAATTGACTTGCAACTATCAACCATAGGTTCAGTATCTAAGACAATAAAATCCACAGGATATATCAATTTATCAACTTGAACCAACACGTCTTTTACTATTCCTCTTGAAATTTTAATTGATCTATCGGCAAGTAGAAGAGTTACAGAAGTTAGTTTTAACTCACCTAAGTTAAGTTGCTGATAAACTGAATATAGAAGCAAATTGACACTAGCACCAAGATCAAGTAAAGCTTTTTCAATTTTATGTTCTCAAATAATGCATGAAACTGTAGGACAACTAGGGTCTTTATATTTCAATGCATTATTATTATGAAGAATGGAGCTTACCTGTTCAGCCAAAAATGCTTTCTTTTTCACATTTAGTTTCCTTTTAACAGTGCACAAGTCCTTCAAATATTTGGCATAAGAAGGAATTTGTTTAATAGCATCTAACAGAGGAATATTGACCTTCACTTGTTTCAAAATTTCAAAAATTTCAGTGTTATGGTTCAATTTCTTTGTATTGTTAAATGCTTGAGGAAATGAGAGTGTAAGCGAGAGTTTAGTCTCTTTTTGGTCAACTTCTTCATTTTCTTGGGAAATTGGTTCATCTTCTTTCTCACAAGGTTTGGGACTTTATTTTTTAACAATATTTCCACTCTTAAGAGTTATCACTGACTTGACTTAGTCCATTTGTTAGTTTTCTGAACTCCCCTCATTTAGACTGTACTGACCTTTGAAATTTAGTTGAGGTTGAGAAGGAAATTTCCCTTTCTCGTGAATGGTGAGTGTAGAAGAAAGTTTAGCAAGAGTTTCTTTTATGTCAATCATGGTTTGATTGTTTTGTTTATTAATGACCTTTTACTTTTCTATGAATGCATACAATGTTTCTTCAAGGTTTTTCCTATATGGTTGGACATAAGGTGCATATCCTTGAGAATTTTGAGAGTCCTGTTGTGCCTGAGGAGGTGGTGGTTGCACAAATTATGACTGATTATTATTCCTCCAGCTAAAATTCGGGTGATTTCTCCATCCCAGATTGTATGTATCTGAAAAAAAAGATGAAAATGACTTTTTAAAATTATTCATTACTTTTACTTGCTCATGTACAACTTCTTTAAAATAGGAATCTTAGGACATTCATGTGTTGAGTGTCCTAAGTCATCACAAATGCCACAAATTTCTTCATTTTGCACAGATTTGATTTCTTTTGTTTTTCCTAATTTCATGGCTTCAACCTTTCTAGCCAAACTGGCAAACCTAGCATTTAGATCTTCCTCTTGACAAAGGTGATATTTTCCTTTATTAGCACTTGCAAGGTTAGATCTAATTGAATTTTCAGAAGGGTTAGTACTATGCCAAGATTGAGAATTTTCAGCCAACTGGTTTAAATAGTCTAAAGCTTCATCAGGTTCTTTATCAAGAAACTCACTATTGCACATTGTTTTGACAAATTATTTTGTTTCAGGTGTTAAACCTTCATAAAAGAAGCTTATAGTGTGCCATTTTTCAAAATCATGATGTAGGCAAGAATTTAACAAATCTTTAAACCGTTCCCAACATTGAAAATATGCTTCATTTGAATTTTGAAAAAAAAATTGGATTTGTCTTTTCATAGCATTGGTTTTATGTGTTGGAAAAAATTTCTTTAAGAACTCACATTGCATTTCTTGCAATGTGCCAATTGATCTTGGCTTCAAAGTGTTAAGCCAAGTTTTTGCTTTATCTTTTAAAGAAAAAACAAATAATTTAAGCTTAACAATCTCTTTAGTGCAATTGTAGTCATTGAAAGTAATACATACTTCATCAAATTCTTTCATATGTAAATATGGGCTTTCAGATTCTAAATTATGAAAATTAGGAAGTAAAGAAATTATACCTGACTTAAATCTAAAATTGTTGGTATTGAGTGGAAAGATAAAACATGATGGACTAGAATTTCGAGGTAGTTATAAACATTCATGCATGGTTTGTAACGGTTAATTTTCATGTTCATTATGTACACTTTCATTTTTAGTCCTTGTGTCAATTGTGTGTGATTGTGATTCAAACAAATCAATATATAAAGTACTCGGATTAATTTTAATTAAACCACTAGAATTTAAATCACGATATTAATTAAGCATAAATAAATGACTTAAAAAAGAAAAAATAATGTATAAGTCGGTTGTTTACACCAGCCATTAAATGTTAACAAAGATGTGGTATAAACCAACCACCAAATAAAAATTAACAAGTAAAAAGTTAGATAACTGATAAAGTAAAAAGTTAGATAGTTAATAATATATAGAAAGTAAAATACGAAAAATAAAGTGTAGAAAGTAAAGTACGAAAATAAAATATAAAAAATAAAGTACAGAAAGTAAATTTAAAATATGAAAAGCGGAGAGAGACATAGCCCTACCAGAGTGGTGAAAGAGAAGAGAAGAAGAAAAAATATTTCATTACGTTAAAAAGTAATAATATATGACAAAATTAAAAAGTTAGAGAGCAAAAAATAAATGAAATAAATTAAAAGTTAGAGAGCGAGAAAATAAATGACGTAAATTAAAAGTTAGAGATCATAATATAAAGGTTAGTAAGCAAAAATAAATGACATAAATTAAAAGTTAATAAACATAAATAAATGACAAAAAATAAAAAAAATTAGAAAATTAGTAAGTTAGTAAATTAAAAGAGTAAAGATAGAATATATCAGATGATGAATATACAAGATGATGAAATTTACTTAAAGAAAGAGAACCTCAATAAATTAAAATTTCAAATCAAGTCTTCGGCAATGACGCCAAAAACTTGATGTGGATTAAAGGATGCAAACTCAAGTGCAAGTTGTCTCAAGTAATAAATTTTCTCGGGAGTCCGAGGTCGATCCACAGGGAATTGATGAAGAAAAATTCTTTGAGGTAAGGAAAGGCTCTGTCACAATAATAAAAATAATAAAACTTGTTCACAATTGATTTAAAGAACTTGCTTGGGTTAGGAGATACACTTTTGGTAATAAATTAAGGACAAGATTAATTCTTTTTTTTATAACTCAATTGAAATCCACGCACAACAAAGGTTCTAATCAGAAAATACAATATTCAAAGTCTATTTAGAATTATATATGTAGTTATAATTTGGTTCTTTTAATTATTTACCAACACTAACACTTGTAAATGTGTTCAAGCATTCATTGTGTCAAACCACTTGTCTACAATGAATCAAGAACTCCACTTTACAAGGAGGAATTATTTACCAACACCAAAACTTGTAAATGGGTTCAATCATTCATTGTGCCAAATCACTTGTCTACAATGAATCAAGAACTCCACTTTACAAGGAGGGTTTCTAAATTGATTGAAAACAAAATACAACATATATAATGACCACTTGATAATATATCATTTAAGCACAAGAAAGAAATTAATCTAATCTTATTTTATTACCAAAAGCTTCACCCCTTCACCTAAGCAAAATGAAAATTAGTTACTCATAGACAAGAAGAAAGAAAGAGAGAAAAAGAGAAAAATGAACATAGCTTTAATTTAGAGGAAGAGAAAATTACAACAAAGGAAAACAATAAACAAGCATGACCATAACTTCTAAAAACTAAGCCTAACACCAAGAGTACTAAATGATCAGTCAATGGTGCCTTTTATAGAGGATTAGGGATACAAAATGATAAGGGGGCTGATTAAGAGTAGGTGGATGAGTGGGTGGATGAGTGGAAAATGCCAAATAGTGAGTTGATGAGTGAAAAATTAGTGAGATTCTTTATCTCCGAAATCATTTAGCTTTGATCTCATGGATGACGTCAGAAAATGGCAAAATGGTCTTCATGAAAGTTGTACCATTTTGTCTTATCTTCCCAATGGCACCGATTTTAGCTCTAAAGGCCACCTATAGCCCGAGATATAATCCAATTACTGAACAGTGTTCAGGTCCAAGTATAGCACATCTGTTTTGACTTCAAAGCCTAATATCACCTTTAAGGAGTTCGATCTGAGTTTTGTGTTCTTCATGAAAGTTGTATATATAAGTCTTAACTTTCAAGTATCCAAATTCAACCCAAGGAAGTTCCTACAGCTCGAGTTATGCTCTGATTACTGCACATTATTCAGGTTCCATTCACAAAACCTGTATTCTGACTTCCAAGCCCATTTAGCTCCACTAGATGTCCGATTGAGCCTTGGAGCTCTTCATGAAAGTTGTAGAGCTCTCTCTTATCTTTCCTACAAGGTAAGATACTTAATTATAAGACATCTAAAACTCAAGATATGGCCGAAATACAAAAATAGTGTAAGACTAAAATAATGATGAAAAAATCAATTAAGTCCAATTTGAGTCCAAACTTACAAAACATAACCAAGCTTAATCAATTCAGTACATGAAGAGTGTAAATGACTAAAAATGAGGGTTTATTAATGTATAAAATATGTGATTATCATATAAATCAGTACCTCAACAAAAAAATTATTTTGGGACATAATATATTTTCATGGTAAAAGGTTACAAATAATATTTGAACCTAAACTTTAAACTAAATGAACAACTAATCTATCGATAATCCAATCTAAATATAAATTTAACTTCTTACTATCAAACCTAAAAATAAAGTATTTAATTTTGATCTTGTAATAACTACCTCACGAATAAAATTCTCTTTATACACTATTTTTTTTCTCATTTTCTCTCCTTTTATTTTTTATATTTTATTTACTTTTTGGCAAGAAGGTTTTTTTTTTAAATATACAAATACAAATATACAAGTGTCCAAAATATATACACGTTTACCAACAAGGTCCGACACAATTGGTAGATGGATGGGTCTCTTAAACACATTGTCTTGGGTTTGAACCAGTGTAACATCCTGGTAAAACATGTTAGGCTTGTATATGGATGCAGAGGTAACCTAATACTTGCTTACCATGTCTGTTGAATTTTGTGGCTTTCTGAGTATGTTTAGTCACTTTGCTGCAATGCTATGTGTGCAATATAGCTATTTTTAGCCCCGGATATGGCTTAAACTCCTCAGTTAATGGAAATAAGTGTGGAGATTTTATTTTTGGGTTACAAATGTGTTAACTATGCTATAGTTAAAATCTGAGAATAATCGGAGCTAGTTTGGTATTTTTAAGCATACTGGTTGTGCGTTTTAATACCGATTTGACTAGCATCTGATATGGAAAATGATGGTTTTGGTATAATAAGATTTTTGATGAATCCTACGATTTATTTCAAACTTGTTGGCTTTAAGAAAATTAGATTTTGAGAAATCTAAATATTTTTAGCAGATCGGGATTTTTGGTACCCTTTAGTGATTTGGCTTTAAGAAGCCAAATATGACTTCTTTCCTCATTTCTCTTACGGCAGCCAGAAACGAAAACAAAAAAGAGAAAGGGGAAAAGGGAAACCGTGGGGGAGGAGAATAAATGAGGAGGAAAAGCTAAGCGGCCAAGGATCAAAGCTTGAAGGAGGATCCAAGAACAAGATCAAGACTTCACAATCATCATCTCAGCAGCTTGAGGAGCCAAAGGTAGGGGTTCTTGAGCTCAAACTCCATCTTCTTCCTTATTGTTCCATGTTAGGCCTAGGTGAGGTTTGATAGGTCACTTTGAGTTCTTGAAGTGTTTGAAGTGATTTTTTTGTTTGGATGAGTTTTAAATGTGGTTTATGAATTGTTCATGCTAAGAGTTTGGACTAGAAACTGAAAATTCTCCATTTAGACCTAAAATGCTCTAAGTGTTTATTTTAGGAGTTTGGATAAGTGATTTGGTGTTTTGATCCAATTTTGATGAAATCAATTGGTGTTTTAGGTTTCCATCATGTTAGTGAACTTGTTAGTAACTTGAAATCGCCTAGAAATTATTTTGGAGTGGCTAAAATCCGGATTTTGTTCCAATGGAACAGTAACCCACGACTGCAGAATTCAGGTTCTAATGCTTGCGCCGTGGCGCAAAGATTTCATGCTGTGGCGTGAGACTGATGCACTTTCAGTATTGTAACCCGAGAGTAAGGTGACACGGCGTGGCACAGCGGGTGCCGCGGCGTGAGCTCCAGAATCCTCAAAAATGTATTTTTGATATCTTTTGAAGGTCCTAAGTGTTGAGATCATTCTTATATGCCTTCCTAAGTGTGTTGAGACACAATGGGGGTAATTCTTGGAGAGAATAACCACCTAGTATATAGGAGAAGTTTGGAAACCTTTAGGCACCCAAAGTGATAGGATTTGCCTTAAGATGAGGTTAGAGAACCTTTAGGCACCCAAAGTGTGGAAAATGCCTTATGATAGACTTGTGAGACCCTAGATAACCATAGTGAGGTGGAGTGTCAAGGGGTAATGTCTTTGGAAACTTTAGGCTTCCATGGTATGATGGTATGCCATAGGGTAGTCTTGAGAACCTTTAAGCATCCAAGTGAGTTGGTTTACTATAAGGAAGTGTTTAGAACTTTGTTTAACATGAGGTTGACTTTTAAATCACTTGTGAAGTGATGGTGTAGGGTTCTAGATACAAGAGGGATAATGGTACTTCTTGGGAAGAATAATCACTTACCTTATGAGAAGGGCTTTGAGAATTAACTATATGGCGTACTAGGAACAACTAGTTTAGGTTGTTTGGTATAGTATGCCTACCTATATGCATAGTTTACTCCTTTAGAGTTAAAGTTGAGTTTAAGATGCATAGTTGGTGTATACTCTCTTGTTCTTAAAGGTTAAACTGGAGGATATGCTAGAAACATAAGTTGGTTTCTTTATGTGTTAAAGTTGAGCCAAGAGTGCATGTTCTCTAGCTATGATTCTTTCACTTGGTTAGAGTGAACCTTGTGATAGGATTTGAGAAACCCTAGGCATTCTTTGAGAAGTTGAATGCCATAGGTCAATACCTAGAACCTTTAGCAACGTGAGGTTGCCTTGTGAAGTGATGAAGTGAGGTATTAGATGTTGTATGCTAAGTGTGCTTAGCAAGTAGTATTTGTTATCATGCATAGGTTGCTCCTTTGTGTAGAAAGTAGAACTGGAGATGCATGGATGACATTTTACTCCTTTGTGAGACAAGGTTGGAGACATAGGAAGGACTAGAAACGTGACCTTGTATCTTATGTGATAAGTGAACTTGGTTAGTTAGTTTGCTACTTTTCCTTAGTCACTTGGTTAAGAGGGACCTAGTGATGATAATATGTATTTGTGAAATACATTGCATATCTTCTTTTCAAACTTGCTATGTCTTGTTCCTATGTATTGTAACCTAACATGGTGTGCACAACCATATAGCCAAAGAACAAGGTGTTGATCTAGATTCTCGTAGTGGGTACGTTATTATGGTCAGGGTTACTGGTATAGGGGTGACAATAGTACTTTTGCGTTAGTGAGGGGAAGGTGTTTACCTATTACTAAGTGGGATTTAGGCTTTTAGGCTTATCCTACTTCATATATACAAGAAACGGTGGTTTCTGGGAAATAAGTAAGTGGCATGTGTTTTCAAAAACTAAAATCTGCATTTGCACTGCACCATCATATTATTAGGACTTAGTGTGAGCATAATCATACATCATATCATAAAGCATTGCATTTGTTGATAGTTGCATGGGCAGTTGTCTTGCTCGATGTTTGCTATTGGTTGTTCGATAATATGTTATGATTGTATAGGCGGTTGCTTCGATATCATTGATTATTGTGTGTTCACCTTGGGTTAAGATTGTTGCTTGCATTATGAATGTTACATAGAGTAGTATGTATGTTCTGATAGTGTTGAGCAGTGGCTCATTTATCTATTGCAGGCGTAATCTTAAGTTTATAGTGTTGTTTATTCAGTGTGGATGAATAAACACTGGTATTGGAATGCTTATATTGAGAAATTGTGATTTCTCACCCTGTTTGTATTTCCATATAAATCTAGGTGCAGGCAAAGGAAAACGGGAGAAGCAAAAGAACTAGTGTAGTTATTTTGTTTTCTTGAAATAAGTATGTTGTATATTTATTTCCTGCTACCTTGAAATTGTAAAAGTTATGTACTACAGTTTGCCTTTGAGAGACTTATGATGTATATATATGGCTTTCTTTTGTTCAGGCTCTCCATATTTATTTATGTAAATGAATGATATGGGTTAGTTTGTTGTTTAGGTTAGAAGTGGCATGACTAGTGCTGTGTTCCTTATATATTTGGTAGATATATCGAGTTCTCGGTATTAGGATGTTACAACTAGGCCGTGTGTATGGAAAAGATTTTGTTAAAAGAGGCAATACCCACTTCGGTGTTCTCTACGTCTTGTAAAGGATTAGTCTCTGGTTGTCAGCTGGGGGACGTCCTTTGTTTACACACACACACACACACACACACACACACACACACACACACACACACACACACACACACACACACACACACACACACCAGAGTAAGTATTTTTCTCTTACACCCATTTTTAACTATTGATCTTAAATATATCTAACGGTCTAAAATGTTTCACTAAAGTATCTCACGTGACTGATAGTTCCATTTTCTCTCTTTTTTTTTTTTCATTTTCTCTACTTTCTCTCTCACCTCCCCAAATTCCCTTTTTCTTCCAATCCCCCTTTTTCTTCCATACAAGGCAATTCTCCAAATACAAACAACAGCTTTTGTCTTCCAAACCCCTTTTTTTCTTCCATACAAGTCAATTTTTCAAATACAGACAACAACTTTTGTTGGGACCACAAAGCTCTCTCATCGTTGGAGGTTCCTGTTGTCAGTTCACCTTCACTTCTCTTGGGTACTTTGCATCTCATCTTTAACTTTTTTTTTTTTATCAATTCGATGAAAATTTGGGTTCAATATGCCATTTTATTGTAATGGCATATTGAAAATAAAATATGATCATAAAATGAAAATGAAACTTAAAAAAAATTAAAGGATAAAAATATATTTTTTCCCGTTGTAATAATCCATGTGCTACTCGTGTATTAATTATTGAATTGGAATGTACCATTGTCATCTGAAGCATTTTCTTGCCAATTTATTGAAGATGGACCCACGTCTGAATAGTTTAAAGTTTGATTTATGTGTGAGCTTGTTCTCACCCCTAATATACTTAACAAATTTGATTGCAAACTAGATCAATTTTAATTTAATTTTTGTTCAATTTATTGTTTCAAGTTAGCAAATAATGGATATGGATCCAATCAATTTGTCTCACATGAATATGAAAACTAATCTCAATTCGAACAATAGACTGGTAACAGGTTCTGACTTTGCTGATATGCCACAATTTTCTATTATTGAATAACACATTGTTGAGCCTCATGTTGGATTGGAATTTGATTCTTTGGAAAAAGTTGAGGAATTTTATACATTATTTGCTAAGGTAAAGGGATTTGGGATTCGTACTCGCTCTAGTAAAAAAAATTATTGCATTTTTGTATATGTTAGGGAAGGTGAACACAAGGTAAAAAAGTGATGAAAATAAAAAAAAATGATGGCAACATGGAAAAGTTAAGAAAAAGTGTTCAACCATACGCATAGGATGTCAAGCATCACTTAGTATGTCAAGGGATAAGAAGTGAGACACATAGGTTATAAAATCTTTTGACAATAATCATAATCATATCATGGCTACTCCTAAGAGTGTGTCTTATTTGAGATGTTATAGAAAAATGAATGCTGCTGCAAAAAACCTTATTGAAAAGTTTAGTGAAGAAGGTTTGCCTACTGGAAAGGTTGCTGCAATGTTTAATGGTAGTAATTTATTTTTTTCTAATAGAGATTGCTGGAATCATATGAGAAATGTTTGGATGAAGAATTTGGATATTGGAGATGCACAAGCTGTTTTTAATTATTACAAACAAAATCAAGCTCAAACTTCTGATTTTTTCTATGCAATACAATGTGACGATGATGCTAGAATGATAAACTTTTTTTGGGTGGATGCCAAATCAAGGTTGGCTTATCAACGTTTTGGAGATGTTGTTACTTTTGATACAACATATAAATCCAACAAATATAGCATGCCATTTGCCCCATTTACTGGGTTGAACCATCATCTTCAATCAATTTTATTTGGTTGTGCATTATTACAAGATGAATCTGAGACATCTTTTATATGGTTATTTCAAACTTGGCTTGAAGCAATGAATGGAAAGAAGCCAGTGTCTATTATAACTGATCAGGATTTAGCTATTGGAGCTGCTATGGCCAAAGTATTTCCAGAAACTAGGCATCGTCTATGCTTGTGGCACATTAGAAAGAAGTTTCTTGAAAAACTTTCACACATATATCACAAAAATTCAACATTCAAGCGTGAGCTGAAGAGGTGCATTCGAGAATCATCAACTATCAAGGATTTTGTAGATGATTGGCAGTGTATAATGGTTGAGTATGAATTGTAGGAAAATGAATGGCTTCAAAGATTATTTGAAATTAGAGAGTCATGGATACCGGTTTATAATAGAAACACTTTTTTTGTCAGTATGAATACTACACAAAGAAGTGAAAGCATCAATTCGTTTTTTGATTCCTTTGTTGATGCAACCACAACACTACAAGACTTTATGGTAAAATTTGAGAAGCCAATTGATAACTGTTATGAGGCTGAAAGAAGAGAGGACTTTGAGTCTAGACACAAATCACGCATTTTGAATATTGGCTCAAAAATTGAGGAACACGCTGCATCAGTTTATACTAGAAATGTGTTTGGAAAGTTTCATGATGAGCTTGCAAGTGTCAGCCATTTTACAAAGGAAAAGATTGACAAAAATGGGTCACAATGTAAGTATCGAGTATATAATTATTTTAATGCTTGAGATGCATTCATTGTTGATATAAATTTAGAGTCAAAGAATGCTACATGTGGCTGTCAACTTTATGAATTTATGGGAATACTATGTAGGCACATTTTGGTAATTTTCCAAGCAAAAAATATTATTCAAATTCCTAGTCGGTATATTTTGCAGCATTGGACAAAAGAAGCCAACAGAAGTATTGTGGTTGGTAACATTGATATTCAAAATCATGAATCAAATATTTTGCGAAGTATGCATGCGCAACGTCAATTTAACAAATTTTCTGAGTTGGCTAAAAAATCAGAAAATGCCTACAAGTTTATTATGATAGAACTTGATCATGTTTATAACATAGCCGCTACAATGGAAACATAAATGCCTGATATCAATAAAACTCTTTTAGAGTCAAACCAGCAGAATTTGATGTGTGATACATCGCATGAGGTTTCAAATTTCAATATGAAAGACCCACACATATCACTAACAAAAGGTAGAAGGAAGGAGTCTGATAAAGTGGCTCTAGCAGGAAGGTTTAAAAGTGGGCTTGAATTGTCAATAAACAAGTCGTTAGTTAAAAGAAGAGCATGCAAATCTTGTGGAGAATATGGTCACTGTCAATCAACATGCAAAAAAAAGACAACTTAGTGTAAGTGATATTGGCTTGAATTTATTTATTTATTTTGTTATTTAAACTTTCGATATTAGTTATACTTATATGCTTATGATGTTAGTCTATCTTTTGGTGCTGATGTGGAAGATTATAGTTGTGGTTGTTGGATTCGTGAGAGCTTTTACATTAAGTATGCTTTCTATTTTGGGAACTCCTACTTTTTTTTTTGGTCATATACTAGCAAACATATTTATTTGTTGGAATTATATTGTAATTAGTTTATTGTTTTATGATCAAATGCTTCATTTTTATTGTAATGGTTTTATCCTTGTCTCTACAAATCGAGGTCACTGTAGTTACTGTGGTTGATATGGAACTTTTTTGTAACAAATTAAGCTTTCCATCTGCTCTGGTTTCCTTTAATTCATCAATGTGCTTGAACTTTTTACCATAAAGAATTTGATAGAAATTGAATGCTTAAGTTCACTGCTCTGATCAGAGGTTATTTACTTTTTAAGAAGCAGATAATTGGTTGTACTGCAAATGCTTTGGACTTGTATCCCCAGTAGGCAAGAAAACTTTGTTTATTTTTTTCTTCCTTCTCTCTTTTTTTCCACCAGTATACTTAGGAGCAGCTCTTATCATTTTTAACCTTGGTATTAACTACACATCTAATTACAGATTTATGTAAATCAATAAAAAAAAAAACAGATGAAATGCGTACAATTTTTCTCAAAAAATTTTATTGGTCACCCTTACATGTTTGTCTGATATATCATTAATGCAATGGATTAGTAAGCCCAAGCAAGCTTTTAGGACATGCAATAAAGGAATGCAGGACAAAAATATGACATGGAGAGAATCAATATACTTCTGATACTTTTTGCTGACTTCTCTTCAAGCATCTAACAGCATGCATAGTATCTTCACAAACATTAGACTACCTTGACTTTAAAAAAATCTAGTCTAAAGCTAAGTTGTATCATAAGGCCGAGTATCATGCATCTCCTTGTATCATTTGCCAAGGTGTATTGCACTACAGTTATATGCTAAATATAAGTCATTGCAAATGTTAATGCTCAGGTGGTCAAGAGAAAGTAAAGAACATCCCAGCACCTTTTTGGGAGGACCATAAGAGAATATTACCATTTTCAATTTTACACCTTTTCTTCTCTCCATTTTATGATTAGTCCAGGAATGTGAAAGAACATAGTGAAAGAAAAAGTAAATGAATCCATGAATGGAAAGAACAAGGGATTTTGACTTGAATCAACTAGTATCTTATAATTTTTTTTTTTTTAAAACTTGAAGTTCCATATATTCAAGAATAAGAATCAATAGCCAAAAGGCTTACAATAGAAGATGACCTAAAGCAAGATGAGCTATGTGGTCTGCCACATTCTTACAAATCTTAAAACAAAACTACATTCAAAGCTATCAAAGTAAGATGCAAACAAGAGAACATCTCCTAGAATGTTTCCATCGTACAACAGAACATATTCACCCTCCATGTTGCCTATATATTTAACAAAGCTACCACGGCCACATCTTGAGAGGATCTTGCTACTTTGCCTTGCCAAACCATATTTCTTTCCTGCAAAATATTAGACCAAATGTGGGTAAGCTGCATAAAGTGAATCAAATATATATGGAGCCAAACCAAAAGGAATGGAGGGATTGTCCAAGCCACTGCCCGTATGGATTTCATTGCTTCATCTTGTTCCTGTGTTTATTTATTTATTGTTTTGGTTGATCAAATGTCTTGTTTAATTACCATGACAAATATTTATGTCAATCTCAAATGACAAGCAGGAACCTGAGCTCAAGCAAATTGACAGGGGAGATAAACACTTCATTCTCATATCTTACAGAATTAGATTTCCTGTGAGTTGTGATTATTATTATGGCTGATTCATTTTGTGTTCAAATATTATATACTTAAGCATTGACTAATTAGAAGCCCCACCGACAACCTATGCCAAAGTTGAAAATTCTGTTAAGTTTGGAATCTTTCCAATTACATTTAACTTGATAATTTTCCCAATTAACATTCGGGCAATATATATTTCACTTTCCTTGCAGTAATCTGATAGGAAACAAGCTTTCAAGTTCAATTCCTAAGGCTCTCAAGTTCAGAAGGTAGAAAGGGTTTCCTTACCCACTTTGTTGCGGAACAAATCATCAAATATACTTTATTGTGATGGCCATGATGCTCTGCAACGGATCACACTACGCCACGATGCTCCACGGCGGAACGTGCATGCCCTTCTTCTTCAGAATTTTTCCGTGATGGTCCCAACAAAAACTGTTGTTTGTATTTGGAGAATTGTCTTGTACGGAAGAAAAAAGGGCATTCGGAAGAAAAAGGGATTTTGGGGAGGTGAGAGAGGTTGTGTCGAGGAGAGAGAAAGTAGAGAAAAAAAAAAATGAAACTATCAGTCATGTGAGATACTTTAGTGAAACATTTTAGACCGTCAAGTATATTTAACATCAATGATTAAAAATGAGTGTAAGATAAAAATAATTACTCTCCGATTCTTAGCATTTGGTTTGGCTACTTCTGATAGCATAGCAGCGTAGGTTAAAAAGGGGTTAAATCGAATCCTAATTCGTAAATCCACGCCCGCGGGTTTGCTCTGTGAAGCTACCTTCTACTCTGCACCAGACAACCACAGCCACACTCCGCTTTCTTCATCTTACCCTTACCTCACCACACCACACCATTCCATGAACCTCTGAACTTCACTTATGGCCGTTCGAGCCGTCAACACTTGCTCCCTCTTCCGTTCTTCCTCTCCCCCTCTCTCCTGCCCTTTCCTCTCTTCCCGCTTCGCCGCTCTCCACTTTTCCTCCCGCCAACACCACCGGAATTTCCGCTGCCTCCGCTCCCCCTTGTTCCGCTCTCAGCCTCCGTTCTTCTCCGATTATGGCGGCGGCGGCGGCCAAAGCCGCTCCATCCAGAGCCTCTTCGAGAGCGTCATGGAAGAGCTCCAGGCCATGCGCAAGCGCAGGAAGAGAGTTTCCGCCGCTTCCAAGTACGTTTCTGTCTCCTTAACCATTATTATTAGATGTTTGGTCTGTTCAACTGGAAATTGTGCGGACAATGTGATGCAGGAGCAGTAGAAAAAGAAATTTTTTGTAGCAGGGTTGTTTTTTTTAATATTCAAATATTTTAATTAATTTTCGTAGTTTTTGGTTATGGGTAATATTTTGAAATTGTGCAAGCAATGTATGGCATAGGATTGCAAATTTGAAATTCTTGGCTCAATTACATTGAGTGCAAGTTAGTTTCAAAGGTGGAATGGGAATGCCTAACTTTAAGCTTCATGGTGTGTTTGGGTTTGGCACATCTTATGTTGGTTTATCCGTTTAAGAACCCTAGCGGAGAACACATAATAACTTACCTGGGCGGGTTTCTTTTTTTTTCTTTATGTTTTTCAATTTCGTTAATAAAGACAGTGCGAAATTATACTGCTGAATGATTTTTGAAAAATTCGTTCAAGGTAGTTTTCTGGAGGAAAAAGTCTTGATATCCAAAATTGGAAAATGTTCTCTCTTTTTTCTTTCCTTTTGTTTTTGTTGTTTAGTTCATCTGAAAAAATGTTATTGAGATCAAGTGTGTTTCAAATTTTTCTAGTAATTTGAAAAACTATTTTGATTTTTGACAATTTTAACTGTCCCGAGGGAACGGTCCTAACATTTTCTATAATAATGTTTGAGACAACTGCTATGGAAGGGAAGGGTTGTAAATTTTCATAAAAAGCTTGATTTGGTGTTTCCTAGCTTTGCCATTGCTTCAATTACTATCTTAATTTTATTTGTTGATTTGTCAGCATGGGATTGTTGAATGAAGAGCTTCTTGAAGATAGACTTGTGAACCGTTCATTGCAAAAAGGGTTGCTTCTTGAGTTCAAGAAGGATTCTGATAGAATATTGCTCGCAGTTGCTCAGAGACCTGATGGCAAGAAAAATTGGATGGTTTCTGATCAGGTTCTAGTAGAAACAACATAATGCGGCATGTTTAATAGGTTGCTAGGTGTCAGAACTTCTTGCATTTAATAAATGCTAAATATTGCTAGATTTTGTGTAGTCTGACTGTTCCTTGTTTTTATTGGGCTGAAGAATGGTGTCACTTCTTCCATCAAGCCACAACAAGTGACGTATATTGTTCCTGGTATTGACAATTTTGACCAAGCAGATATTGCAGATTTTGTTCAGAAAGCTCAGGATAACATGGTCAGTTTCACAATAGGATGGTAACAGATATGCCAATTTCATAGCTTGTTATTTCTGTCAATAAGAAAAAACTGAATGATATGATGCAGGACCCATCACTACTTGAATTTGCTTGGGTTGAGCTCCTTGAAAAGAATAAGTCAGTGACAGTAGAGGAGTTAGCTGAGGTAATATGATTTCTGGACTGGATGTCAAAGTATGCTTTCTATATGCTTACAAAAGTTGCTTGTTCTGCAGATAATTTTTGGCAGTGCTGAGCCTCTTGAGAGCTATTCTGCTCATCTCTTGCTGTCAAAAGATGAAATATACTTCACTGTGCTTGAGACTAAAGGATCTTGTTCCATTTATGGACCTCGACCAAGTGAGCAGGTAGATGTATTTCTTTCAGGTTTAAAGTAGCTTTATAAAGTGAAAGGATTATTCATTACACATATAAGTTATGTAGCTCTTCTGTGGAGTATTTTCCTAACATATACATGTGCTGCAGGAAGAGCCTTACATTATTTAGGTTCGTTTGTTTGTTTGACTTTTTTACCTGTTTTGGATTTCTTGTAAACTGTGATCACAGATTAGTAGTTTAAAGCCAATACTTATGACCACTTTAGTGGTTGTTCTGTTATTTAACGGCAGAAGTTTTCCACAAGGCGTAAAGTACTACTCCTTTCAGCTTCAAGAATATCCCAATCATTGTTATTATTGTACTTCTCTTGTATGAATAGTTCCTTTAAGGAGGTTTCTTTGGCACAACTGCTGAATTGGAATAAGATTAGGCTTTTGGCTTCTATTTGGTGTAAAGCATGTGGTCTTTTTAAGGAGGTTTCCCTAACAATGCTGAGGGATTGGGCAGCTTAGCTTCATTGATGTTTTCTTGGTTGATTTTGTTTTCCTTCTTGGTTAAGGAGGATCCTTTATCCTCCAAATTTTGTTGTAATTTTCTTCCATTATTGTTCTAGAAAGAGACGGAAAATTGCTTTGGGTAGTTAAGGACATGCAGTGAGAGGTATGTGCTAGTGGAAATTATCTTCTTTAGTTGTGCATTACTCATCATTTAAAGTACCAATTCATGAAATTGTCAATTGGATATCCACAAAAATGTGATACTTTCTAGTGTATGAGGTTGTGTTTATTGTTTTGGTGTGCTTTTCTAGTTATTTTGAGATGTCTAAATGGAAATATATATATATCTAAAAAATCATTTTTGAAAAGGCAGGTTGAGGAGCTTATCCGCAGGAAGCTTGCAAAGGAGGCTGCTGAGAAAGAACTTCACGAGTTTATTGAATTGCTGGCTTCTATGAAATCAATGCCTTCGCAAGATAAACCTCCCAAATCTTCCTGGATGGATGAGGAGAAAATTCGGAGCAGAATTGAGTCACTTGAAGCATATGCTATTGATGCATGTAAAAATGATGAACAAAGGAAAACAGCTGGGATGGTAGCTTCTTCCCTCAAACCTAGTTTGTTTTGATTTAATGTAGCATTGTAGCAATTGGTGCTTCTCATCATGTATGTAAAGAATATAACGAGATAAGAAAATAGGGAAGAGAGGAGAATCTATGAATGAGATTCTCAAACTTATTTTAGTTAGATTCCTTGTATATGTATTTATATTAATGAATTGGATAAAGTACAAGTGTATTTACAACTAGTACAAAGCTTGTCCCAATATGTTCAGCACTTACTAAAAGTACTGCATTCTAAAATGTGAAAGGCTGATCTTGGTGGATTCAGTTGTCTCCTTGCTGGGAAGTTTAGTAGAAAATTTTAGAATAGTAGTGCATCTCTAGACTGTTGATTGTTATTTATGTCACCAAAGTTGACCTTCTTGTTCTTCTTATAAGTTCATATTCTATGCCACTGGCAGATACTTAAGGAAATGGGACTGACAAAAACAACATCTTCAGCTGTAAATCTCTTGGTAGATATTGGGTATTTTCCTATACATGTCAATCTTGATTTGTTGAAGTTGGGTATTCCCACTGATCATTCAGAAGAAATCATATCAGTTGCTCAAAGTCTTCTATTAGACTCATCTGATCCAGATGAGGTGAGTCTCCTTTGCGAGGCAATATTGCTAAAATACAAGATATATCATATATGTTCTTATGGCTGGATTCTTTAGAGTGGTATTTTAAAATATATGCAATTAATATGATGAAAATTTTTGACATTATTAATCTACTTGTACATTCCCTTCCTTCAAAACCAAATATTACATACACAGTATAAAGTTAATGCATACTAATAGTTTTTCAGCTTTTAGAGGGATTAATGCTGTCATATATAGCTATGATAAAGGGTAATGAGTAAATTTGTTATTAATGAAAATTTTTAATTATAAAATTTTAAAATGCTTTTTTTATTATTGTTAACAATTAACCATTCACCGTTATTGTTAATATGCTATTTAAAATTCATAACTTGCATGGTACAACAACAATCAAAGCCTTTTCCCACTAGGTGGGTTTGACTACATAGATCAGACGACACCATTGTGTTTTGTAATAAATCATGTCATCAGTAAGTCCATTTAGCTCTAAGTCCTTTTTAGTAGTTTGCCCTATGATTTTTCTTAGTCTCTCTTAGCCTTTAACTATTGTGTTATCTTTCATCTGATCTATTCTTCTTACTGGGACTTCTAATAGTCTTCTCTTCATATAGCCAAACCACCTAAGGCAAGATTTTATCATCTTTTCATCAATAGATACTACCCCTACTTTCTCGATAATGCATTCATTCCTAATCTTATCTTGTCGTGTATGTCCACTAATTCAGCGCAACATCCTTATCTCTGCAACACTAAGCTTATGTTTTTGTTGGCTTTTTACTAGCCAACATTCAGTACCATAAAGCATCGCGAGTCTTATGGTTGTGCGGTAAAATTTTCTTTTTAGCTTGAGAGGCACCTTTCGACCATAAATAACCTCCGAAGCACTTCTCCATTTTATCCACCCTACTTGAATACTATGGTTTACATCTCTTTCTATTTCTTCGTCATTTTGTATAATAGATCCAAGATACCTAAACCGTATGACTTGTGGGATGATGTGATCTTCAATTTTCACTTCTAAGCTAGTGTTAGTGTGCTTCTTGCTGAACTTACATTCCATATATTCTGTTTTACTTCTACTTAATCAGAAGACATGTGCTTCCAAAGCTTGTCTCCACAACTCTAACTTATCATTTATTTCCTCTCTCGATTCTCCCACTATGACTATATCATCTGCAAAAAGCGTGCATTGTGGCACTGACTATTGGATATGCTCAGTAAGCAGATCCAAAACTAAGGTAAAAAGATAAAAACTCAAAGTTAACCCTTAGTGTAATGTTATATTTATAGGGAAATTTTCTATAACCTCACCATGTGTTCACACACTAGTCTTAACTCCATCATACATATCTTTGATTGCTCGAATATAAGCGATATGGTCTCTTTTCTTCTCTAGAGCCTTCCATAAGAACTCTCTTGGCACCCTATCATAGGCTTTTTTCAAATCAATGAAAACCATGTGCATATCCTTTTGCTTCCTCCAATACCTCTCCATCAATCTTCATAGAAGGTCTATTGCTTCCATGGTTGCCCTGCCTGACATAAAGCTGAATTGGTTCTCCAAAATGTTAGTTTCATTTCTTAATCTCCATTCAATTACCCTTTCCCATAATTTCATAGTATTGCTCAAGAGCAGTGGTGGAGCTTGAAGACAATTTTTAGCGGGCCAAAGTGAATGTTTAATGTGTAAATATTTCCTTTCTTGCTCAGTCAGTAGTCTTTCTATTAAAAATCGAACAATTCTTTTATTTTTTTATTAGATTTTTCAAGATAAATTTTTCATCTCCAAAATATCCTGAATTTTTTTATATAAGTCAAACAAATACTACAAGTAAAACAATAAACAAACATTAGAAGGGAAACCTTTTGTAAGCCAATGATGGAAAAGGATATTGGGTTACCTTATAACTCTACTAGGAAAAGAAATGAAGCTACAAGTGAGGAGGAAATGGAAGCCAAAAGTAAGCCAATGAATAGAAAAATAAAATGGAGAGCAAAGGACCACCACGCACCACGCACCACGCACCATGCACCACGATCTAGTTGGGAAAGTGGAGAGTTTGTATGTCTTTAAATACACTTTTTAATGGTTTTAGTGAAATGAGAGAAAGCCAATTGTGGACTTTTTAGTAAAGGGGAGTCAATCCATGTTTTATTATTTTATTATGGGGATTATTTGATGATATTACTATGTATATGTAAAAACAATATATTAAAATTTTGGGGGGGGAGGGGGTGGCCCCCTCTTTCTGAACCAAGCTTCGCCCTTGCTCATGAGCTTAATCCCTCTATAGTTAGCACAATCTTGTATATCTTTTTTGTTCATATAAATAGGAATCAAAGTGCTTCTTCTCCATTCATCTAGCATTTTCTTCGACTTCATTATCTCATTAAACAACTTTGTGAGCCAGATTATATTTTCCTCCTTTAAACACTTCCAAACTTCAATAGGTATATTGTTTGGTCCAACTGCTTTACCACTGCCCATCCTCTTTAAAGCTTCTTTCACCTCAAACTCTTGGATTCTACGATAGAAGGTATAATTTTGGTCTTCCTCTCTAGTGTTTAAAATATCTAAGTCCATTAATGTTGCATGTCCTTCATTAAATAGGTTGTGAAAATAACCCTTCCACCTTTCCTTGATATCTGCCTCTGCAACCAAAACCTTTTTCTCTTCATCCTTAATGCATTTCACTTGATCCAGGTCTCTTGTTTTTTGTTCTATTCCTCTAGCAAGTCTATAAATATGTCTTTCCCTATCCTTGGTGCCTAAAGATTGGTATAGCCCTTCAAAAGCTTTAGTTGTTGCCTTGCTGGCTACTTTCTTAATATTCTTCTTAGCTATCTTCTATTTTTATCAGTTCTCAACATTCGTACACAAGTGCCAAGCTTTATATCATTTTCTTTCAACCCTAACCTTCTCGTACACAAGTGCCAAGCTTTAACTTTCGCCTTGCTTGCTACTTTCTTAATATTCTTCTTAGCTATCTTATATTTTTATCAGTTTCCAACATTCATACCCAAGTGCCAAGCTTTATAGCATTTTCTTTTAACCTTAACCTTCTTTTGAACACTTGCTTCCTACCACCAAGATTCTTTATCCTTAGGCCGGTTGTTTGATTCTTTGAGCCATGCTTCTAAATTGTGGACCACATCAGTTGATGCGGCCACAATATTGTGGTTGCGGCAGTGACCACAACCGCATCACCTTGCAATTGCAGCGTGATACCAAATCACATGAAAGAATCACATCAAAACTGCAATGCGGCCGCATCAGAACTGCAATTGACCGTCTTTTCCCACATATCATTAGCAATCCCTTGTACCTCCAAAATATCTTCCTTTAAAACATTCCTCTTAGAAGCCATTTATTTTCTTTCCTTTAGTTGCCACCATTTGATCCTTGGGCTCTTGACTTGGCAATTTCTCCTTACCCTCATCCGGACACGTACATCCAAAACTAAAACTCTATGTTGGGTAGTCAAGCTCTCCCCAAGTATGACTTTGCAATCAATGCAAAGCTTCCAGTCCATTTTATTTACCAAAAAGAAATCAATTTGTCAACAAGAAACCCCACTTTTGTGCATAATAAGATGTTCTTCCTAAAATAAGTGTTTGCTATTGTGAAGTCAAAAGTCAATGAAAAATCTAGAATAACTTTACACTCAGCATTAGCTTCCCCTAGACCATATACCTCTCATGCACCCCTCGTAGTCCCTTGATTCCCTGCCAACATGTCCATTTAGAACCCCTCCTAGGAAAATCTTTTTCCCTTGTGGTATTACTTGAACTAAACCTTCTCGATCCTCCCAAAGTTTTATCTTTTGTTGCTCTTCTAGCCCTATTTGTGGCGCATACATACTAATAACATTGAAAGTGTTTTGTTCCACTACGAATTTTAACACTATGATTCTATCGCTGACCCTTCTAACATCTACTGCATTATTTTTCCAATTTCTATCCACTATTATGCCTACCCCATTTCTTGATCTTACTTTGTCAGTATATCAAAGTTTAAAACCTGAAATGTCTAATTCCCTAGCCTTTTCTACAACTCACTTAGTTTCCTAAAGGCACATAAAATTAATCCTCCTCCTAATCATGGTATCAACTATTTCAATATTTCTATAGATTTACCTGCAAGTGTGCAAATATTCCAAGTTCCAAAAATGAATCCTACTATCATGCACTATCTTCTTTACCTACACCTATTCATAATAATGTGGGAACCTAATGGCATTAGGCCCGACATTGGGCCTAGGCTCGCAATCAGTAGGGTCTATATTAGGAGGGATAGGCCCCCAACCAACACAACTGACTCTGATGAGTTAGTTGATTCGGTTAATATAGTTGAGCGAGAAAGTGGGGAAATATAAAAGGGAGATGAGAAGGAGAGGGAGGGTATCGGGTTAGGCATAGGAAAGGGAAAGGTAGCAATTGGAGGATTGAGAGTAGGTCTCATCCCTCTGTATTCGTGACATTGTACTATTGTGAGAGTGTATAGCATTCTTTGTATTGTTTCTGGGGCATTTATCCCCAATTTCTTGAATAAGAATTCCAATGTTCCATCACTGGTATCAAAGCAACGATCTCTGTGAGTGGGCGCATGGTATCGACGAGGATGGAATCAAGAACTAAATCTTTGGAAAAAAGAGTGGAGGACATGGAGGAATGGAGGCGTGTCAGCGATGCAAGGATGCGAGGCACGAAGAACAACATCCAAGAATTGTTGCGGAAGATGGATGCGGTTTTGCAGATGAACGCGGGGCCAAGAAATGGAGACCCATCCGATTCTGAGGGCGAAAACAATCCCAGGGGGAATCGGGGAACTTGGATGATGAGAAATGGAGGAAAGTGGAGCTTCCTCTCTTCGAAGGAGAAGACTCGGGTGAGGATGCTTGCAACTGGATACACAAGATCAAACGGTTCTTTGAGGTGAGGGGGGTACTCGAGGGAGAGAGGGTCAAGGTGGCCTCCATGGCTTTGGAGGGGCCTGCCCTATCTTGGTACCAATGGTGGGAGAACGGTATGGAGACTATCTCGTGGCCCGCTTTCACTGGGGCGGTGATAAGGAGGTTTAACCCTTCTTCCTCTCAGAATCCTTATGAAATTCTGATGGGACTGAAGCAGGATGGCTTAGTCAAGGAGTATAGGAGGCAGTTCGAATTTTATGCTGGCCCCATGAGGACTACAGAACATGACTTCTTGAAGTGAATCTTCATCAATGGGTTGAAGGAGGGGATCCAAAGGGAATTAAGGATACATGCAGTAGGATCATTAGCCGAAATGATGGATTTTGCTTAGCTAGTAGATGAGAAAAATGAGGTTTTCATTCATGAAATTTCTGGGGGAAGTGGTGGGAGAAATGGGTCGATGACTAGGGGGGCTACAAGTTGGAGGGGTGGTCCATCATACACTGGATCAGGAGGAGGTGGATCAAATTGGAAAGAGACTAAGGCTGGGAGTAAATGTCCAACTCGGGATGGAAAGAAGCTAATGTCAGCAGCAATGTAGGATCATCTTCAATAGGGGGAAGTGAGAAATCTGTGAGTAAGCCACAGGAATCCACGGTTGTCAGCAGAAGAGGGAGAAATTTTAGAGAGCTCCCCGATAATGAATGCAATGACCGAATGAAGAAGGGCCTTTGCTTTAGATGTGATGAGCAGTATACCCCAGGCCATGTTTGCAGAAGTAAACAATTAAGGTTGCTTTGGGTTGAAGAGGAATTAGGGGAATTGGGTCCAGAAGTTGAGGCAGAGGAGGAAGAGATGGGTGGAGGGGAGGGGAAACCCATCTTGCTGGGTTACAACAGCTTGTTTGGGATTACTACAGGGAGATCATTCAAGCTTTGGGGAAAGGTGAAGGGAAGGGAAATCTTGGTGTTAATAGACTGTGGGGCGTTCCATAGTTTTATTGCCGTTGAATGTGAAGAATGCTTAAGGAAAATACTCCTTAGCAACTGTATATTTATATTGAAGTCAATCTACACTATAAAAGGAAACGGAGCAATCAACTCCTAATTACAATCTCTAATTATATACAATCCCTGATTTATAGGGATACATAATCTCAACACTCCCCCTCAAGCTGGAGTATATAAATCATATGCACCAAGCTTGTTATAGAAATATTGAATTCGAGGACCACGAAGAGACTTTGTGAAGATGTCAGCTAGTTGATCACTTGAGTTAACAAATTCAGTGATAATCTCCTTGGAAAGCACCTTCTCTCGAGCAAAGTGACAATCAATTTCTATATGCTTTGTTCTCTCATGAAAGACCAGATTTAAAGCTATGTGTAAGGCAGCTTGATTATCACAGTATAACTTCATTTGTTCAATACTTCCAAACTTCAATTCTCGAAGCAATTGTTTTACCCAAATTAGCTCACAAGTAGCTGTTGCCATAGATCGATATTCAACCTCTGCACTAGATCGAGCAACATTTTACTTCTTACTCTTCCAGGACACTAAATTGCTACCAACAAATACACAATACCCTGAAGTAGACCGTCAATCAATAGGTGAACTAGCCCAGTCTGCATCAAAGTATCCTACAATTTGAGTGTTCCCTTTATCTTCATACAACAACCCTTGCCTTGGGGCCTTCTTAATATACCTCAAAATTCGCACAACAGCATCCCAATGACCATTATGTGGAGACTACATAAATTGACTTACCACACTAACCGGAAAAGAAATATCAGGTCTGGTAATAGTGAGATAGTTCAGCTTCCCTACAAGCCTTCGATATCTACCAAGGTCTGGATAAGGTTCTCCTTGGTCTAGTAACAATTTGCTATTAGGATCCATAGGACTGTCAATAGGCTTACAATCCAACATACCAGTTTCTTTTGTATATCTAAAGCATATTTCCTCTGCGAGACAACAATACCACTCCTAGACTGAGCCACCTCAATACTAAGGAAGTATTTGAGTTTACCCAAGTCCCTAGTCTGAAAGTGACTACACAGATGTTCCTTCAACTGAGATATCTTCTCATTATCATTGCCGGTAATAACTATGTCATCCACATAAACAACCAAATAAATACATCGGCTAGGTGAAGAGTATTGATAAAAAACCGAATGATTAGCTTCACTTCGTGTCATACCAAACTTTTGAACAACAGTACTGAACTTCTTGAACCATGCTCGTGGAGACTGTTTGAGCCCATAGAGAGATCGTTGTAACTTGCACATTAATCCTGACTCTCCCTGAGCAACAAAACCAGGTGGTTGCTCCATATAGATTTATTCTTCAAGGTCACCATGAAGAAAGACTTTTTTAATATTCAACTGATATAATGGCCAACGACCGATGGCTGCCATGGCTAGAAATAGGCGAACAGAGGCAATTTTAGTAACCGGAGAGAACGTATCACTATAATTAAGACCATATATCTGAGTATAGCCCTTGGCAACAAGCCGGGCTTTAAGACGATCAATGTTAGCATCCACCCCAACTTTGGCAGCATATACCCATCGACAACCAACAATAGTTTTCCCGGGAGGGAGAGAGACCAAGTCTTACATACCACTGTGCTCAAGGGCAAGCATCTCATCAATCATGGCTTGCGTCCAACTTGGATGACCGAGTGCCTCACTGGTATTTTTAGGAATTGAAACAGAGGACAAAGAAGACACAAGCATAATATGATGGAGATAAACGATGAAAACAACAACAACAACAACCAAGCCTTTTCCCACTAGGTGGGGTCGGCTACATGGATCAAATGACGCCATAGTGCCCTATCATAAACCAAGTCTTCAGAAATGTCATTCAAATCTAAATCTTTTTTAATTGTTTCACCTATAGCCTTTCTTGGTCTCCCTCTACCTCTTAACTATTGGACTATCCTCCACCTGATCTACTCTTTTTACCGGGGCTTCTAAGAGTCTTCTTCTTATATGTCCAAACCACCTAAGGCGAGATTCTACCATCTTTTCCACAATAGGTGCTATCCCTGCTTTCTCTCTAATGCATTCATTCCTAATCCTATCTTGTCTTGTATGGCCACACATCCAACGCAACATCCTCATCTCCGCGACACTAATCTTATACTCTTGCTGGCTTTTTACCACCCAACATTCAGTATCATACAACATCGCAGGCCTTATAGCTGTGCGTTAAAATTTACCCTTAAGCTTAAAAGGCACTTTTCTATCACAAATCACTCTTAAAGCACTCCTCCATTTCATCCATCTAGCTTGAATCATATGATTTACATCTCCTTCTATCTCTCTGTCATTTTGTATGATAGATCCAAATACCTAAACCGTGTGACTTATGGTATGGTGTGGTCTCCAATTTTCACCGCTAAGCTAGTTTAGCATGCTTCTTATTGAACTTACATTCCATATACTCTGTCTTACTCCTGCTTAGACGAAAGCCATGTTCTTCCAAAGCTCGTCTCCATAGCTCTAGCTTCCCATTTGTTTCCTCCCTCGACTCTCCAACTAAGAATATATTATCTGCGAAAAGCATGCATTGTGGCACCGGTTCTTGGATATGCACAGTAAGCATATCCAAGACCAAGCTAAAAAGATATGGACTCAAAGTAAACCCTTAGTGCAGTCCTATAGTTATAGGGAAATCTTCTGTAACCCCACCTTGAGTTCTCACACTAGTTTTAACCCCATCATACATATCTTGGATTGCTCGAATATAAGCGATACGAACTCCTTTCTTCTCCAGAGCCTTCCACAAGACCTCTCTCGGTACCCTATTATAGGCTTTTTCCAGATCAATGAAAACCATGTGTAGGCCTTTTTGCTTCCTCCGATACCTCTCCATAAATCTTCGTAGAAGATAGATTGCTTCCATGGTTGACTTCCCAGGCATAAAACTGAATTGATTCTTTGAAATATGAGTCTCTTGTCTTAATCTCCGTTCAATTACTCTTTCCCATAACTTCATGGTATGACTCATGAGCTTAATCCCTCTGTAATTTGCGCAATTTTGTATATCTCCTTTGTTCTTATAAATAGGAATTAAAATGCTTCTCCTCCATTTATTTGACATTTTCTTAGATCTCATTATCTCGTTAAACAACTTCGTGAGCCAACTTATACCTTTCTCTCGTAGGCACTTTCACACCTCGATAGGTATATTATCCGGTCCGACCGCTTTTCCATTATCCATCCTCTTCAAAGCTCTTTTTACTTCAAACTCCTGAATACTACGATAAAAAATTTTATTTTGGTCTTCCTCTCTAGTGTTTAGAATGTCCGAATCCCCTAAAAATCCATGTCCCTCATTAAATAACTTGTGAAATTAACCCTTTCATCGATCCTTGATGTCTTGTTCCATAACCAAGACTTTACCCTCTTCATCCTTAATGCATTTCACTTGATCCAAGTCTCTTGTCTTCCTTTCCCTACTTTTAGCAAGCCTGTAAATATTCCTTTCTCCATCTTTGATGCTCAAAGATTGATATAATCCGTTGAAAGCTTTAGCTTTTGCCTCGCTCACCGCCTTCTTAGTATCTTTTTTAGTTGCCTTATATTTTTTCCAATTTTCATCGTTTTTACACGTATGCCAAGCTTTATAACATTCCCTTTTGGCCTTAACCTTATCTTTTACACTTGTATCCCACCACCAAGATTCTTTATCCTTGGGTCCAAAGTCTCTTGATTCACATAGTGTCTCTTTTGCTACCTTCCTAATCCCTTTAGCCATCTCGTCCCACATATCATTTGCACTCCCTTGTACCTCCCAAATCTCTTCTTCCATAATCCTCCTCTGAAAGAGCATTTGTTTTCCTCCCTTTAGTTGCCACCATTTGATCCTTGGGACTCTGTCTCGACCATTTCTCCTTACTCTCATATTAACCCGTATATCCATAACCAAAACCCTGTGTTGGGTAGTCAAGCTCTCTCCAGGGATGACTTTGCAATCCATGCAAAGCTTTCTATCCGATTTCCTTATTAGAAAATAATTAATTTGAGAGCAAGAACTCTTGCTTTTGTACGTGATAAGATGCTCTTCCTGCTTCCTAAAATAAGTGTTAGCTATTGTAAAATCAAAAGCTACCGAAAAATCTAGAATCGCTTTGCCTTCTGCATTAGCTACTCCTAGACCATACCCTCTATGCAAACCCTCATACCCCTTAGATTCACTCCCCACATGACCATTTAGGTCTCCTCTTAGAACAATCTTCTCTCCTAAAGGTATTCCCTTAATTAAACTTTCTAAATTCTCCCAAAATTTTATCATCTAGTGCTCGTCTAACCCTACTTGGGGTGCATACGCACTAATAATTAAAAGTCTCTTGTTCCACAACAAACTTCAAAGCTATGATCCTATCTCCGAACCTTCTCACATCCACCACATTATTCTTCCAATTTTTATCTACTATTATGCCTACCCCATTTTTAGATTTTACCTTGTCGGTGTACCAAAGCTTAAAACCTGAAGTGGCGAGTTTCTTTGCCTTTTCTCCAACCCACTTAGTTTCTTGTAGGAACATAAAATTTATCCTCATCCTACTCATGGTATCAACTATTTCCATTGATCTACTTGTAAATGTGCCTATATTCCAAGTTCCAAAACGCATCCTATTCTTGTGAACTAGCTTCTTTACCCCTACCCATTCACGAAAATGAGGGAACCCTTGCTTATTTTTCACTACACCCAGGCGTCGATGCAGCGGCTCTAGCTCATTTGACACTATAATTTGACACTGTACTCGAGCCATACAGCGCATTGCTTAGGGGCAACGACCAAACATTAACACAATCACATCTTTGATCTATGCCATAAAGATTCGACAGCGTTTTACGTTGGCTGTCGACTGCCTAACACAACCCTCCTTTTTTTTTCCGAGCTTGGGCCCGGCTATGTAAAAGAATTTACAACAAAGCTCACACATAGGCAGAGTTAGATAAACGATGAAAACTCAAGAAATTATAGATTGGGCGAGGATTTCGAGTAGATCGAGTACCTTTGCAAAGAGCAATAGGAAGGTCAGTGACAGACTCAAAGAGGTCCGTAGCAGGTGTAGGCGTTGGAGTAGGACATGATCCACTAGGGTGTGCGGCTATCTCGAGTGTAGGAATGGTATCCCGTGGTCGACGCTGATAGGTAATGATGGGATGCTGAGGTGGATCTGGGCAAGGCACCTCAGACAAAGCTGCTGGAGACTCTGGAGTATCTACTGATAGTTCTTGCAAAGGAGACAAAGGTGGACTAAAATAGGGAACAGGTAAAACCTCAGAAACCACATTTGGTTCAACTGAAGAGGTAAAATATAGTGTTTTTTTAAAAAAAGTAACATCAGCAGACATATACCAACGATGAGTAACAGGAGAATAACAACGATATCCTTTTTGTAACCTGGAACACCCAAGAAAGACACATTTAATAGCACGAGCAGTTAACTTATCTTGACCAGGAGAAAGATCATGAACAAAACAAGTACATCCAAAGACACGGGGAGGAACATGATATAAGGGGCCCTTGGGAAAAAGGATTAAATAAGGAATCTGGTTCTGTAGGACAGATGATGGCATACGATTAATCAAATAACATGCAGTTAAAACAGCATCACCCCAAAATTGTAAAGGCATATGGGCATGTAATAACAGAGTTCGAGCAGTTTCAATAAGATGACAATTTTTTCTTTTTGCTACTCCATTTTGTTGGGGCGTATGAGGACATGTTGATTGATGTAAGATACCATGAGATGACATAAAAGATGAAAAAGTAGTTGAAAAGTATTCTTTTGCATTGTCCTTTTAGAGTAATTGTTTTGCCAAATTGAGTTTGAATTTAAGTACAAAAGGATTTAAATATAGAAAACAACTCAGAACGATCTTTCATTAAAAACAACCAAGTACAACGAGAGAAGTCATAAATGAAAGTAACAAAATACCTAAAACCTGAAGAGGTAGACACACGACTTGGACCCCACACATCAGAATGAATAAGAGAAAAAATAGACTTAGTTTGACTTTGGACTTGACTTGGAAAAGAAGCTTGAACATGATTCCCAAATTAACACGACTCACAATTTAAAGGCTCTAACTTTGTAAGACTAGGAACCATCTTCTGGAGTTTTGACAGACTGGGATGACTAAGATGTTGGTGGAGAAGACTTGGAGACTCAGTCGCAGCGCAAACCACGGGTGGAGATGACTTGAGATAGTAAAGTCTATGTGCTTCATGCCCTATGCCAATCGTCTGTCCCGTACCACGATGCTGGATAACAAAGGAAGTAGAATCAAAGGTTACTGAACAGTTAAGAGAATGAGTAAGTTGACTAAGAGAAATTAAATTAAAAGGACATCCAGGCATGATCAAAACGGATTTTAAAGACACAGATGCAATAGGTGAAACACAACCAATACCTTTGGCAGTGACCTTTGAGCCATCTGCCAAGGTGACAAAGTGTGGAAAATTAGGTGTAGAGAGAGAAGTAAAAAGGGATCGATTACTAGCTACATGATCAGAAGCACCCGAATCAATTATCCATGGACTTGGAGTATTACCAGTATGAGAGATACAAACTGTAGGATTACCCGTATGAGTAACTGTGGTAGTGGAGGACTGAAGTTACTTGACTGCCTTCAACTGGAGATACTCCTGGAACTCGGTTTCAAAAAGTGTAATGGGCTGTTTTTCCGATAAAAATTCAGACTTCTCCTCTTCATGACCCAAGTTAGATTGAGTGACATTTACAGTTCTCTCTGGGAACCCATGAATAGAATAGCATGTATCCTGAGTATGGCCTGTCCTCTTCCAATAAGAGCATTGAGGACGACCTCCACGACCCCTTCGACCGCCTCTACCCCCACGTTCACCACGAGACCCTGAAGTGGTCACCATAGCTGACGCTTCAGTTATGTTTGAGCGGGAGCCAGAGACTGACTTAGGGGAAGGAACACTCAGAAGACGAGTGATCAAATTCTCTATTGTGGGAACTTCTTGGCTAGTTAAAATCTGGGTGCATGGCACGTAAAACTAACACCACATACAGGTTATCCAGCTTGTTTAACAAACTCTGATGATCATCGACCTGCAAAAACATTTTCAACTCCTCAACTGCAGCCTGCACCTGAGTGACAAAAGCCGTCATGTCATGATCGGATTGTTTAAGAGAGGCCAACTTTTGAGCTGAGTCATACAGGCGCTGTATATCATTAGCAAACACATTACAAGCCTTATTCCAGAAAGTAAAACTAGTTTTAAAAGTTATGAAATTAGCCAAAATAGTGGGTTCCACAGATTGTCATAGTAAAGCACACAATTGATAATCAAATTTCTCCCACTTGCTCCTATGTTCTGGGGAAATATCAGAGGCTGATTTCTCCAAATGATCAACAAGTCCCTGACCTAAAAACCAAAGTTCCACAGAAGTTGACCAAGCCAAATAATTCTTACCATTGAGCTTTTCCGACGTAATTGTGAGTGAACCGGAAAAAACATATGTAATAGGAACATTACTGGAGGAACCTTTTGTACTCGAAGGAGACTGTTGTTGGAATAAATGTAATTTAGTCAAAGATTAGTTGTAGCTATTGTAGCAGAGGTTGCAGCTATAGAATAGGTTGGATGTAATTTAGTCAAAGATTAGCTGTAGCTATTGTAGCAGAGGCTGCAACTATAGATAGAATAGGTTGACAAGAAATCCCTCTAATTAAGGGATTTACATTTGTACATTGATCTATATATACATCGGGCTATGAGTCTCTAACTCAAGCCAATTATTTTAAAACTCAATATGGTATCAAGAGCGAGTTCGAGTTGCTTCTTGAAGGGCCTCTGCATCGGTCTAGCGGATGCCCAAACAATACCCAAACAATACCAAACACCCACCTCCAAAGTCCAAACGTCACTATTACCGTCATACCCACTTGTCCACCGTCGCCGAAAACTCATCGAGGGTCACCGACCGGCCATTCCCACGAAGACCCGTTGCTTGGGAAAACGCCGCCACGCGCCGTCACGCTCGGCCACGCGCCTTTGCCTTTGTCGGCGCGTGAGGTACACGCGCCACCTTCCGTCGCCGGGAAAATCGCTCCGACCGGGCCCGGGTCGCGGTCACCTTATCTATCTGTCTGGGTGGTGGGAATCCTCTTTCCGGTCATTCGGAGGGTGGGTCTCTTGACCTTAGTCCCCTCCTTTTACGGTTTCCGTTTCGGTCTCCGTGGAAGTCCTGCTTTGCTCCCTTTACATCCTCTCGTTACGGTCATTCGGAGAGTGGGTCTCTTGACCTTAGTCTCCTCCTTTTACGGTTTCCGTTTCGATTTCCAAGGAGTCCTGTTTGCTCTCTTTTACATTCTCGGTGTTGAGATGGCCTCGAGACTCTAAGAAAAATGATGGTCCCGCCTTCTCTATCTACGGAACACCAACAATTACTTCGGAAAAAGCTGAATGGTAAAAATTATTTAGCATGGTCCGCCTCGTAGAACTTTGGTTTCTTGGTCAAGGATATCATGAGCATCTGGAAATATCCTCGGAAAATATTTCAGAAGAAAAACGCGACCAATGGAAGAAGCTTGATTATCAACTTTGTGCTCTCTTGTGGCAATCTGTTGAGCCAACCATCCTTACAAACTTGAGCCTTCAAAACTTGTCACTCTTTTTGGAATAAGGCTCAAAGTGTCTTTGCTAATGACATTCAACAGATGTATGATGCTGCACAAAAATTGGCCACTCTCAAACAAACGATCATGACATGATTGCCTATGTTTCACAAGCCCAATCTGCAGTGGAGGAGTTAAAATTATCTTTGGAAGCCGACAAACTCGAAGATATGAAGAAGAAACTTGATAATCTGTATATGGTGTTGGTTCTACGAGGAATGCATCCAGATTTTGATCATGTTCGCGATCAAGTCTTAACGGTCACGAAGTTCCTTCATTAGAGAATTTAATTACTCGACTCCTTCGGGTTCCCTCATCAAAAATAGGAGAAAATTCAGTTGATACTATTGAAACTTCGCCATGGTTTCCAATCGAGGGGGACGAGGAGGTCGTGGAAACCGAGGAGGACGAGGTGGAAGAGGAGGTCGCCTCAATGTTCTTATTGCAAAAGAATGGGCCACACACAAGACACTTGCTACTCTATTCACGGATTCCCAGGAAAATCTGTGAACATTTCTAAGTCTGAAACATCGGAGATGAAGTTTTCAGAAGCTGATTATCAAGAATATCTCCAGCTAAAAGCTGCCAAGGAATCTCAAACCTCTATTGCTATAGCTGCTCATAACTCTACTGCTTGTATTTCTCAATCTGGTAATACTCAAAGTCCATGGATAATTGATTCAAGTGCCTCTGATCACATTGCTGGTAATGGTTCTTTATTTTCATCCATCTCTTCTCCTAAAATTCCTCATTTCATTACTCTAGCTGATGGTTCTAGAGTTGCAGCAAGAGGAATCGGTCATGTATCACCCACTTCTTCTCTATCTTTAAACTCTGTGTTGTTTATACCTGGTTGTCCTTTCAATTTAATCTCTCTAAGCCAGCTTACTCGCTCTCATAATTGTTCAATAACATTTGATGCTAACTCATTTGTTATACAGGAACGTGGTACGGGTCGGACGATTGGAGTAGGACATGAATCTCATGGTCTTTACTATCTCAAGCCTGATTCTTCTTGGATTTGCAATCCTGCCACATCACCAAAACTTCTTCATGAACGTTTGGGACATCCACATTTGTCCAAACTGAAAATAATGGTTCCAAATCTTGAAAAAATAAAGACCTTCACTTGTGAGTCATGCCAACTAGGCAAACATGTTCGTTCATCTTTTGTTAGACATGTTGAAAGTCGTGTTGATTCCTCTTTTCGCTTATTCATTCAGATATATGGGGTCCTAGTCGTGTGTCTTCTATGGGTTATAGATATTTTGTCACCTTCATTGATGAATTTTCTCGATGTACTTGGGTTTTCTTAATGAAAGAACGATCTGAAATTTTATCCATCCTCACTTCTTTTGTTAATGAAATTAAAACCCAATTTAGTAAGACAATTAAGATCCTTAGAAGTGATAATGCAAAGGAATATTTTTCTTCTGCTATTTCTTCTTTTTGTCATCTCAGGGCATTCTCCATCAATCCTCATGTCCTCATACCCCTCAACGAGAATGGTATAGCCGAAAGAAAAAATAGACATCTTGTTGAGACTGCTTTCGGACATTACTTCTTCATGCTAATGTACACATTCGACATTGGGGTGATGCAGTTTTGACGGCTTTTTTTTTAATAAATCGGATGCCCTCTTCCTCTATTGAAAATAAAATACCGCATTCTATTTTATTTCCTAAAGAACCATTATTTCATATTGTTCCACGTATTTTTGGATGCACTTGTTTTGTTCATGACTTGTCTCCATGTCTTGATAAACTTTCTGCTCGAGCCATCAAATGTGTCTTCCTTGGATATTCCAGACTACAGAAAGGTTACCGATGTTACTCTCCTATTCACAATCGTTACTATATCTCTGCAGATGTAACGTTCTTTGAAGAAAAGTCATATTTTTCACTCTCCACAATTGAGTCTAATGCTATTCAAGAAGTTCTTCCTATTCCCTATCTTGGTCCATCACCTTCTTTGCAGGAATCAAGATCCACTATAGATTCTACTACAGATATTCCTGATAATCCTCCACCTGAGCAGACTCAAAGACCACTCATTGTATACCAGCGACGTCTACAAATTCCTAATACAGGATTGAGAGGAACTGAAAGATCAGTTGAATCATGTCCTACTCCAACGAACAACCCAACTACGGACCTTCCTGAAGAAGATCTTGATTGGCCCATTGCTCTTAGGAAAGGTACTCGGTCAACACGTAATCCTCATCCTATTTATAACTTCTTAAGTTATCATCGTCTCTCTCCTTCTTATCATTCTTTTGTATCTTCTTTATCTTCTGTTTCTCTTCCTAAAAATCCTTGTGAAGCACTTGATCATCCAGGATGGCGACAAGCCATGATTGATGAAATGCAAGCCTTGAAGCATAATGGTACACTGGGAGTTAGTTCCCTTCCTCCGGAAAAGAAACATGTTGGTCGCTGGGTATATGCTATTAAAGTTGGGGCCAATGGACAGATTGATCGTCTTAAAGCCCGATTGGTAGCCAAAGGTTATACCCAGATTTATGGTCTTGATTATGAAGATACTTTCTCTCCTGTGGCCAAAATGACTTCTGTTCGACTATTTCTTGCCATAGCTGCCATCCGTCATTGGCCATTATATCAGTTGGATATTAAAAATGCATTCCTACATGGAGAATTAGCAGAGAGAGATTTATATGGAGCAACCACCTGGATTTGTTGCTCAGGGGGAGTCTAACTTAGTTTGCAAACTGCGACGGTCTCTTTATGGACTCAAACAATCTCCACGAGCCTGGTTTGCAAAATTCAACTCAGTTATTCAGGCCTTTGGAATGAAACGTAGTGAAGCAGACCATTCAGTCTTTTATTGTCATACTTCTCCAAATAAATGTGTTTACTTGGTGGTGTATGTAGATGATATAGTCATCACGGGAAATGACCAAGAAAAAATTTCTCAGTTGAAGGACCATTTATTTGATCATTTTCAGACTAAGGATTTGGGAAAGCTGAAATATTTTCTTGGAATTGAAGTTGCTCAGTCAAAGAACGGGATTATCATCTCACAAAGGAAGTATGCATTAGACATACTTAAAGAAGCTGGTATGTTAGATTGTAGACCAGTTGATAGTCCCATGGATCCAAATCAAAAATTTCTTCTCAACCAGGGGGAGCCTTATACAGATCCTGAAAGATATCGAAGATTGGTTGGAAAACTCATCTATCTCACTATTACAAGGCCAGACATTTCCTTTGCAGTTGGAGTTGTAAGTCAATTCATGCAAACCCCTCATAATGATCATTGGGATGCAGTAATTCGAATTATGAGATACATTAAAAGGACCCCGGGACAAGGACTACTCTATGAAGACAAAGGAAACACTCAAATAGTTGGATTTTGTGATGCAGATTAGGCAGGTTCACCCATTGATAGGCGTTCCACTTCAGGGTATTGTGTGTCTATTGGAGGAAATCTTGTCTCGTGGAAGAGTAAGAAGCAAAATGTTGTTGCAAGGTCTAGTGCAGTGAATATAGAGCTATGGGTGTAGTCACGTGTGAGCTCATTTGGATTAAACAACTTCTTCGAGAATTGAAGTTTGGAGATCCTCAACAAATAAAACTATATTGTGATAATCGGCATCTCTGCATATAGCTTCCAATCCAGTATTCCATGAGAGAACTAAACATATTGAGATTGATTGTCACTTTGTCCGAGAGAAAGTTGTTTCTAAAGAAGTCATCACTGAATATGTTAGTTCTAATGATCAATTGGCAGACATCTTCACAAAATCTCTAAGGGGACCAAGAATTCAGAATATTTGTTTCAAGCTTGGAGCATTTGATTTATATGCTCCATCTTGAGGGGGAGTGTTGGAATAAATGTAATTTAGTCAAAGATTAGTTGTAGCTATTGTAGCGAGGTTGCAGCTATAGAATAGGTTGGATGTAATTTAGTCAAAGATTAGTTGTAGCTATTGTAGCGAGAGGTCGACTATAGATAGAATAGGTTGACAATGAAATCCCTCTAATTAAGGGATTTACATTTGTACATTGATCTATATATACATCAGGCTATGAGTCTCTAACTCAAGCCAATTATTTTAAAACTCAATAACTGTGAATAACTTGGGGCAGGTATTTCAGATTCAGACGTAGCGGAAGACATTTTACCATGGACAAGAGCACAAGACAGAGGCTGTTTCACATAAAAACAGGGGTTGTGACCGCGAGCACTCAAAACGACAACCCAGCAGTCGGTGGCTGAAGCTGACAACCACTAGAAACGACTCAGGGAGCGCCGACGAGCTGACTGGTGTTGTCGGTGAAGTGATTTGACCGCTAGAGTGTGGCGCGTGGCTCACACGCGTCGGCAGAGGGAGATGCGCGTGGATGAGGTTCCGGTGATGCGCTTCCAGGGGTTGGCCGGTTGGACCCTTGCGACCTCACCTGCTTCTTCTCGTGCTCAACAACCCAGCCTTGACGGTGGCTGGGATGTCTTGGCTTGGACAGTGGCTGGGATGCCTTGGATTGGACGGTGGGACTGTTACGCAGCCTATGTTCTGGGTGATCTAGGGTTTGACAGCCCAAGATTGACCTGCTCTTGATACCATGTTGAATGTAATGAATGCTTAAGGAAAATACTCCTTAGCAGTTGTATATTTATATTGAAGTCAATCTACGCTCAAAAAGGAAACGGAGCAATCAGCTCCTAATTACAATCTCTAATTATATACAATCCCTGATTTATAGGGATACATAATCTCAACAATTGCCAAGGAATTAGTGGAGCAATTGGGACTAGAGGTAGCTGCCACTCGCTCTTTCTTAGTGGAAGTTGGGGATGGCCATAAGGTGAAAAGTGCAGGTTGCTGTAAATCTTGTGAAGGTCCAGCTGCAGGAAATAGAAGTGTAACATGAATTCTATGTTTTCGAATTAAAAGGGCCAGATGTGGTACTTGGTTTAGACTGGTTGGCTCTACTAGGAGATATCACTGCTAACGTCAGGAGGGAGGGGAGGACATATTGCATGAGGGGAGACCTAGCTCTATGTAAATCAGTTGTGTCTCTGAAGTCCATGATGAAATCCTTGCAAGAGGAGGATGAAAGGTTCCACTGGTCACATGAAGCTCAATCAGCTTTTGACTGAGTTGCTAAAAACAGATGGGTTCCACTGGTCACATGAAGCTCAATCAGCTTTTGACACCCTATGCAGTACCATGTCTAGCCTTCTAGTGTTGGCAGTGGCAGACTTTTCAGAGCAGTTTGTTATTGAGAGTGACGCCTTAAGTAAGGGGTTAGGGGCTGTGTTGCTTCAAAAGGAGAGACCTATAGCATTTCTCAGCCAAGCATTGTCGGCTAGAGGACAGCAGAAATCTATCTATGAAAGGGAGCTAATGGCCATTGTCTTTGCAGTGCAAAAATGGCGCCATTATCTCCTTGGTAGACACTTCCTAATACGCACGGATCAGAGGTCTCTTAAGTTCCTAACAAAACAGAGACTTTTGGGAGAGGAGCAGTTCAATTGGACATCCAAGCTTATGGGTTTTGACTTCGAGATACAATATAGGCCAGGGCGTGAGAACAAGGCAACAAATGCCTTATCAAGGCAAATGATGTATTCAACCTTGTCAGTGGCTTACAGGAAGGATGAGAAGAGTTGGAAGGAGGTACAAGGTGATGAGAAATTGAGAAGGATACTACAAACCTTGGCTGTGCAACCCCAAGCTTTCCCGAGGTACTCAGTGAAGTAGGGCCACTTGTTTTATAAGGACCGAGTGGTCCTTCCTAAAGGTTCTTCAAGGATACCCTCATTGTTGCATGACTTTCTTGCATCTCCTATGGGGGGTCATTCGAGCTATTTGAGAACTTATAAGAGATTGGCTGGAGTCTTTCATTGGGAGGGAAGGGAAGGGGATATTATTAATTTCATAGCAGCCTATGCCACTTGTCAGAGTAGTAAATCTCAAGCCTTAACCCCAACTCGGTTGTTGCAGCCTCTGCTCGTCCCCACATAGGTTTGGAGTGATGTCACCATGGACTTTGTCACTGGACTCCCTAAATCCAAAGGCAAAGACACTATAATGGTGGTGGTAGATAGACTAACGAAGTTTGCTCATTTCATGGCCCTCAGCCATCCTTTTTTAGCCAAGGAGTTGGCGCAAGTGTTCATTTCTGAGATATTAAGGCTGCATGGATTCCCTTCCTCCATCATATCCGACAGGGATCAGGTCTTCCTCAGCAAATTTTGGACAGAAATGTTCAAAATGGCTGGGACTCACCTCAAATTTAGCACTGCCTACCATCCTCAAACGGATGGGCAATCTGAGGTTGTGAATAGATGCTTGGAAACATATTTACATTGCTTCATAGGTGACAAACCAAGAGTTTGGGTGGATTGGTTATGTTGGGCAGAGTATTGGTATAATACCAACTTCCATCGTTCTACTAAGATGACGCCTTTTAGGGCTTTATATGGGAGAGACCCCCCGTTCTCTCTAGGAGTGCTGCCTACCCCTGCCAAGTCGAGGAAGTCAATCACATGGCAGCAGATTGGGATGCCATTTTGGAGGAATTGAAGCATAATCTGCATATTGCTCAACAACAGATGAAGTTGTATGCAGATAAGAAGAGAAGGGAGCTGGTTTTTCAGGTGGGGGATTGGGTGTACCTAAAGGCCCAACCTTACAGATTGCACTCCATCGCTGAGAGAAGAAATGAGAAGCTCAGTGCACACTACTATGGGCCTTTTCATGTGGTTGCAAGAGTAGGAGAGGTTAACTCTAAACTCCTGCTGCTGGATCATGCAAGGATCCATCCAGTGTTTCATGTTAGCCACCCGAAGGCGCTCCCTGCACCTCTGGAGTCGCAGCCCCTGCCTACAGAACTCTCAATCGATTGGGAACTAGTGGCACAACCGGAGACAACTCTAGCACTCAGATATAATGATGCGGGAGAAGTTGAACTTCTCATCCAGTGGCAAGGGGCCCCTACATGTGACAATTCATGTGAGTCCATTTCCAGCTTGAGGAAGCATTTTCCCTCCTTTCACCTTGAGGACAAGGTGCAAACTTTGGGGGGGAGTATTGATAGCATTAGGCCCGACATTGGGCCTAGGCCCGCAATCAGTAGGGTCTATGTTAGGAGGGATAGGCCCCCAACCAACACAACTGACTCTGATGAGTTAGTTGATTCGATTAATAAAGCTGAGCAGGAAAGTGGGGAAATATAAAAAGGAGATGAGGAGAGGAGAGGAGAGGAGAGGAAGGGTATCGGGTTAGGCACAGGAAAGGGAAAGGTAGCCATTGGAGGATTGAGAGTAGGTCTCATCCCTCTATATTCGTGAGATTGTACTACTGTGAGAGTGTATTTCATTCTTTGTATTGTTTCTGGGGCATTTATCCCTAATTTCTTGAATAAGAATTCCAGTGTTCCATCAGAATTGTTACTTATTTTTCACTGCATCTAGGCACCTATGCAGCGGCTCTTGCCTAAACATTCTGCTTGAGCCATACAATGCGTTACTTGCGAGTAACGACCTAGCATTAACACAATCATATTGTCTATCTATGTCATAAAGATTCGACAGAGTTTTATGTTGGTTGTTGACTGTCTAACACAACCCTTCTCTTTTATCTGGGCTTGGGACAGCTATGTAATGATTTTCATTATGCACAACATAGGAAGAGTTTTCATAACTTGCATGGCATCTAAATATATTTATTCATTAGTTAAATATACAAAATTGGGAAATGATATTGTTGGAAATTTAAAGTTGAATATCTAAAACTGCTAATGCGACCAAACATGGGCATCAGTTGTACCTTGGAATTTGAGGTGATTAACAATTGTCATTACCAAACATGGGAATCCCAAATGTCTAGATATCTTATACCCAGATATCTTATGCCCTTCTATGATGTCTATGGACCAAACTCCTCATAGAAAGCTGGACTAACCAGATTCTTCTACTAAAATACGTGGACTGTGCAGCGTTTGCAGTTGTTTTAAATTGCCATAAAGGCTGGACTCTCAGACTTTTCTTATTCATCTTCTTGTTCTTCTTTATTGCTGTAATCATTCTGATCATTACTTGGACACATCTGTATATTTTGGTTGTTAGATACTTATTTTGTGTTTTACTATGTTCAGATTAATAGAAAGGATCTTACTGATTTAAAGGTCTATGCCATTGATGTTGATGAGGCTGATGAGGTAAACAATCAACCCTTTTTTTATTGGTTCTGTTGAGATTCTAAGTGTTGCTCCATTTAATTTAGGGAGCCTATAATTTTATTAACTAACTGATAAATGTAGCTTGATGATGCTTTGAGTGCAACAAAGTTGCAAGATGGTCGAATTAAAGTTTGGATACATGTTGCAGACCCAACTAGATATGTTCAACCTGGAAGCACTGTGGACAGGTATCTGGTTGAGATTCAAAGAGACATATTAAAGAATCTTTGATGTTATGTTTCCTCCTTAATATACTGCATGGCATGCAGGGAGGCTATGAGAAGAGGAACTTCTGTTTTCTTGCCCACTGCCACATATCCTATGTTTCCAGAAAATCTTGCCATGGGGGGTATGAGTTTGAGACAAGGAGAGCTTTGTAATGCTGTTACTGTATCAGTTGTGCTGCATAATGATGGCAGGTAAATTCGAATTCACTGATTGCATGTTGTGGTAAATTCACCTGATGACACACTAGTTGTAGAACATGAGATTACAGGGAGGGAGAAAACCTGTTAGGACCCGTCCTGAAGTGAGGCTGCGAGTAAGAGTGGGGCTGGTTGTTCTAATCCAGTTTGGAAATATTGTCTCTTATCATTTGTGTTTAATGTCATGTCTTATGTTTGAGTATTTGATACATTTGAAGTTTGGATGACAGATGAATGTTGGAGTTATTAGGAGACTGGGTTGTATTTCTAACTATAAAATTTGTTTTTCATATATATTTGTTCTTTTATTTTTATATTATCATTATTTTAGGCTATATTAATTAAATATTGTCTGTACAAAACTTGAATATTGGCCTGTGCAATGCGCAATGGCTCATTGAGCCCTTTATACAACAGTGTGCAATAAATAACTGTTATACTTAAAGACATGAATTTTTATGTGTTTAAAAGGTGGTCATACTCCCATTTGTGTTTCATGGCTTATGATCCAAATTGCAGTATTGCCTTTTTCTATGTATCATTCTCATTGGAAGTGTACATTGATTTCTATCTTTGGACCTAGTGTTCGAAAATATGTGATACCTATCTGTTACTAGGCAAATGTCAAGAAAATCATACAAATATCTTATGGTGCCTTTATAGAATCCTTTTTGGTTTAAATGTCATGATTTGTGGTAATAATTAACTGATACAGTAAAGCTTTAAAACCTAAATAAGCAGTCTGGTTGCAGGTAATTCAGGTGACAATAGAACTTTATTTTTAGTAGGTTGGAGATGGCAAAACGGGTTCAACCCAACGAGTTGACCCGTTTAACCAGCCAAATTTAGCAGGTTGGGTTGTATTTTTCAACCCCTTTTTTTGGGTGGGTCAATTTAACCCGTCCTGCATAACTCGCAAGTTGAGGCAGGGCGGGACAGGTTGACCTGCCAGGTCAATTTTTATTTTTTTAATTTTCTTTTAATTTTTTTTGTGGCAGGTTAGGCGGGTCAACCCTCCTAACCCATCTTTTTTGTTCACTATTTTAAAAGGGTTGGCCTGCCTAACCTGCCAGCCCACCATTTGTTCACAAAATGGGTTGGGTTGTTCACTCCAACATATATAACAAAAACGGGTCAACTTGCTCCGCCCCATTTTCAGCTAATCTGTGACGGGGTGGGATGGGGCAGGGTGTTGTTTAAGAATAATAGGGTAGGGATAGTTTGAACACAAATGGATGACTAGCAAAACCTTTTTGTTTTTTCTTTTTGTTTAATTTATGTGCATATGCTATGACCAACACATAGTTAAGTTGAATTTGATCCTTATGACTCCTATTCTTCATAGTTAAGTTTAATTTCAGCACAAGATAAATGGGCTTGTGCTTTGTTCACGTTTCAAGCGCAAAGGCTCTTGCATGAGGGCCTGTGTTAAAGATATAAAACCATTCTAGTGCTTCCATCTAACAACTTAAGCTTTTAGGAGAGTTGGTCATTGGCAACAATATAGCTTTTGGAAGAATACATTGGCACCCTATATCAAAGTTGGGATGTTTTTAAATATTTCATGATTTTTATGTTTATGACTTAATGCTCATGTCCTGGATCACTAACTTCCTCTTCAGTAAAAACTGTTAACATATAGGTAAACAATTTCTGCTGTTTTTTTTAAAAAAAAAAAATTGGGAAAGGGTTCCATTGTTGAATTCTCGAAGGGACTAGACAGATGGTTTGAGCTAATGTTTTCTCTTTTTTTCTTTTTCTTTTTTCCCCCAAGATTCTAGTGTTTTAAAAACTGGACCAAACCGGTCGGTTGAACCGGTTGGACCATGAACCAGCCATGTCCTTGGTTTGAATAATTTCCGGTTAGACCACGGTTCAATCACATTCAACCACAAATTTAGTCGATTGAACCAATCGAACCATGACCTGGAAATCTCGCTGGTTCAATATCCAGTTCGGTTTTTAAAACATTCCTTATCTTCCACCCCTGTGCTATTCTTTCTCTCAGTGGATTCTTCTTTTGTCCAAAGTAGCAGTAGTACTAGTAGTACTGATAATAATAATAATAATAATAACTATGATGATGATTTTTGGTGATGGCCTTCTGTTATTGATATCCTATGTGGGTGTAACAGCATTGCAGAATGTTCAGTGGTTAACTCCGTGATTAAACCAACATACATGCTGACATATGAGAGTGCATCTGAACTACTCCATTTGAACATTGAGGAGGAGGCTGAACTCAGAATTTTGTCTGAGGCTGCAAACCTTCGTTTAAATTGGCGCCGTCAACAGGTTGGTTTTAGTTTTTTCTTGACTCAGGCTCAAAATTTTGTGTTTCAAGGTATTTACATTTTTTTTTGGCTGTTAATAAAAGTATTTGATTCTTAATAGCTTAGGTCATGTAATGTCCTGCAGTTTGAAAATTTGTAGTTGAAATAGAAACTATTTGATAAATTACATGTTGTAATCACATTTGAGGAAAATCTTCCACTTAACATCACTGATTCATGATTCATGGCTTTACGGCTTTCAACCGTACCTAAATAAAACATTAAATTATTTTTTAGATAAAAGAATAAATTCATTAAGACAAAGAGAAGATGATCTGTTACTTATTATTATTATTATTATTTTTGGGTAAAGCATCACCTATTACTTAAATTATCCAACAACAATATTATATAGTTTGTCCAGTAGCTTTGGTCCATCCCATGGATCTTAAAATTTCATTACCCTCTGATAAGTGATGAAAAATTGCATTAGTATTTTATATTTTATTTATTTTGTTATTAAGCAAAGCAACCATAAATATTGTAATACGATAGCATGTTCGAATGAATGTCATTTTTGTACTTGTTTGTTTCTCTTGCTTTAAATCCTCTTAGAAAAGCTTCTTTGCTAGTCAGAGTATCTAAAATCTACTGAGAGGCTGAGAATTCTTTAAAAAAAAGAAAAAATGCACCCAAAAGGTGGAGATAGAAATCTGAGAATTTATGGGACTATCTACTGAATAATAATAGATTTAGCTGAGTGGATAATTTTGCTTAGTAATTGAAACACATACTTGTGCATCCATAAAGGCGTTGGAAGCTGCTTATATAAAAAAGTTTGAATTAGTTAAAGCTGTTGAGAATTATTAGCCTCTGATACATTAACTTTTCCTTTCTCTGCCTTTGTTCAGGGTGCAGTTGAGACAGCAACATTAGAAACTCGCATTAAAGTGTCTAATCCAGAGGATCTAGAGCCATCAATAAATCTTTATGTGGAAAACCAAGCAGACCCTGCAATGCGATTAGTCTCTGAGATGATGATACTCTGTGGCGAAGCCATGGCCACATTCGGATCTCAGAATAACATTCCTTTACCCTACAGGGGACAGCCCCAATCAGATATAAATGTTTCTGAATTTGCCCACCTTCCAGAAGGTCCTGTTAGGAGCTTTGCCCTGGTCAGAGTAATGCGTGCTGCTGAAATTGATTTCAGGAAGCCAGCACGCCATGGGGTTTTGGGAATTTCTGGTTACGTTCAATTTACATCTCCAATCCGTAGATATTTGGATCTTCTTTCTCATTATCAGGTCAGTTGTTTTCATTTTTTTAATTCACAGGTATAATAGATTGCATACCTTGATGCTGCTAGACGTCTACTATTAAATTTTGATTTATGAAATCAGCAAGAATCAGTAAAGTGAAAGAAGCTAGATTTGGGAAAGTAAAAAAATGGAAACATACTTGTTGCCTCCACGAGAGACAAAGAGGATGCAGAAAGTGCCACGCTGGTTACTTGAATTGTCTACCTTTGCCAGGACGAATATAACTAAAAAAGATAGTTGCTATATTTCACTGATTAATAAAATTCTCTTAAGGGATATAATTAGATTAAATCTACAGCCCTTGCTGGTTTAATAAAAGGGGAAAAAAGCTGTTGGTGAAACCAAGGAAGCTAAATTTTTTGCCAGGTTGCAGTTCTTTGTTTTCTGCGGTGTATTTGGTTGGGGTTAAATGCCCACATCTTTAAGGATGCCTCTTTACTTGTAGATTGTTGTGAGATAAGATTGTGTTTATGACTTCTCTCTGGTGCTCTATTCATGGCTGTTTCAAGGGAGTTTACATCTCTGAGGTGCAGAGACTGGACAGTTTTTTTTTTAAATTGGGTGGGTTGGAGAGACTGGACAACTTTGTTGAGTTTCTTATTGTCTTTGTTTCTATTTTCCTATATCTTCATTCTCTTATGTTTTTGAGGATTTTTTATGATCTTATCCTTCCCCATGTTGTACTTTATTTCTTTGCTCTCGACCTCTCTACTTAGTATGAGAGTGCCTTCTTTCCACATCACAGACATAGCTCTTATAACTTTTTATCTCATTTATATTTCCTTTTTCAAATTAACTCTTTAGTGATTCCCTATTTGGGCTTCCTTAAATGAGTCATTTATAGATGGAGAAATTAATGTCATGGGTTGAGAGTGAAGAGAGAAAAGAGAGACATATGATGAAACCGTGTGTGCTTGAATTACACAATGGAGGCTGAATTATATAGACCTATTACAATAAATACAAAGATTACAAATCCTAATTACCATAATTGCATGATTTGGTTAGTCTATAAAATGAATCTAAACACTATGTACATAGTTTTCAACACTCCCCCTCAAACTATAGCATATAGGTCATATGCACCAAGCTTGTTACAAATATAGCTTATCCGAGGACCTCTCAAAGACTTAGTGAAAACATCTGCCTATTGATCATTTGAGTTGACGAAGCTAGTGGTGATATCTCTAGATACGATCTTATCTCTAATAAAATGACAAACTCTATCAATATATTTGGTAACACTGTTTTAACCAAATGAGTTCGCAAGTAGTTGAGAACTTGATATTATGCTTCGACACTTGATCTTGCAATCATATTTTGTTCTTATTCTTCCAGGATATCAGATTACCCCCAATGAATACACAATACCCAAAAGTGGTCTTCTATCAGTAGGAGAACCTGCCTAATCAACATCTGAGTATCCCCCAAAAGTGGATCTTCTATCAGTAGGAGAACCTGCCCAATCAACATCTGAGTATCCAACAATCTGAGTGTGACCCTTATCTTCATAGACAAGGCCTCTTCTTGAAGCTCCTTTAACATACTTCAGGATGCGAATCACTGCATCCCAATGTTCATCACAAGGTGAATTTAGAAACTGACTTACCACATTGACTGCAAAGGAGATGTTAGGATGGGTAACAGTGAGGTAGTTTAGTTTCCCAACTAATCTTTTGTATCTTCTTGGATCCAATTGTGGCTCAACCTGATTTTGTAGAAGTTTAGCATTCGAATCCATGAGAGTGTTAACAGGCTTTACATTCAACAAATTTGTTTCCTCAAGAATATCCATGGCATACTTCCTCTGTGAAATTACTATACCATCCTTGGATTGTGCCACCCCTTTTCCCAAGAAGTATTGAAGTTTGCCAAGGTCTTTGGTCTGAAAGTGATGATTGAGATATTGTTTTCCTTGAATTATGCCATGGTGATCATTGCTAGTGATAACAATGTCATCAACATACACAATCAAATAAATGTACCTTTGAGCTGAATGGCAATAGAAGACAGAGCGGTCAACCTCACTCTATGTCATACCGAACTATTGAACTGCAGTGCTAAATTTGCCAAACTAAGCTCTAACCCTGTGTTTGGATGTTTTTTCATTAACGGAACGGAACGGAACAGAATAGGTGTGGATGGATCGGAAAGGAAAGGAATGGATGGAACATAGTTCTTCCCCTCTTTGTTTGGAAGATTCATTAACGGAACGGAACGGAAATGTGTTCCCCCCATTCCACCTCAATTTTTGGGGGAACAAAAATTGGGCATTTGAGGGGAAGAGGGGGGGAATGATTCCCCCTGTATTCCATTCCGTTCCTATACATTTTAAAACTCCCAAACACAAAATTATTTCCGTTCCCTCCATTTCCTTTCCATTCCTTTCTTTACCTGTTATCCAAACATAGCGTAAGAGACTGTTTAAGGCCATATAGAGATTTGTGAAGTTGACAAATTAGTCCAAAAGACTCCCCCTGAGCAACAAACCCTTGGGGTTGCTCTATGTAATCATCTTCTGCGAGATCACTATGAAGAAAAACATTCTTAATGTCTAGCTGATGAAGGGGCCAATGGCGAATAGCGGCTATAGACAGAAAAAGCTGAATCGAAGCCATCTTCGCCACTAGCAAGAAAGTGTCCCCATAATCCAAGCCAAAAATCTAGGTATACCCTTTTGTTACCAGACGAACCTTGAGGCGATCAATTTTGCCATCAGGGCCAACCTTGACCGGATAAATTCACTGATAGCGTATAATAGACTTGGGAGGAAGAGGAACAAGTTCCCAAGTACCGCTTCTCTGGACACACATTTCATCGATCATAGCTTGTCTCCATCTAGGATGGGATAAAGCGTCACTTGGAGGTTTAGTAATAGACACAAAAGACAAGGAAGAAAGACAAGTATAATGCGAAGAAGATAGGCGATGAAAACTCAAAGTAACATAGTGAGGAGAAGGGTTACGATTAAACTGTATACCTTTTCGGAGGTCAAGCTCGGGAGGTAGTGCTGGAGCTGGTAAAAGAATTTGTTGCGATATCTTCTCTGTTGGTTGGTGTTGTTGTTGGTTGGTGATTCATGTATCATGTTTTTTAGTCATAGGCAATGTTTTTAGAGCTTTAACTATTGTTTATTTTCTAGGACTTGATTAGCTTGTTTTCTAGGCCTAGATTAGTATACAGTTATTCCCTAATTCCCTATTTATACTACCACGTTGTAATCATTCCAATACATATCAAGTTCAGAACCTTTATCGTTCATGGTATTAGAGCTCTCTTAAGGGGGCTTTGGTGCAATCATTCCTTTTCATAGGCTTTCATCGCCACCCATTATTCTACATGTCTGAAACCTCAGAAAACACCCCCGGACCACAATCCACTCTCTTAGAGCCTTTCAAAACAAATATTCCTGCCTCAAAACTGTAAAATTTGGGAGTTGCTGTATGGTTGGATGGAAAAAATTATTTATAGTGTGCAAGATTAGTGAAGCTGGCTTTAAAAGGGAAGCAGAAACTTCATTATCTCTCTGAGGATCCACCTACTAGTGACGATGAGAAGTTCAAGACATGGGATGTTGAAGATACCATCATCATGACCTAGTTGCTGAACTAGAGGCAGGTTGTAGTATCCCAAATTTTCATGTTCCTTGAATCATTAAAACAGATTTGGGAATCAGTCCAAAAGGCGTATTCGAAAGCTCAAGATGCTGATGTGATCTATGACTTGAAGACGCGGATTGCACATACCAAACAAGGTAACCTCTCTGTTACAGAGTATTTCAATGAAATGACCAGTTTATGGCATGAGATGGACTTAAACAGGAATCTGAAACTGAAATCAAAAGAAGACAATCAAGCTCTTCTTTAGGAGAAGGAGAGAGATCGAGTTTTTGAATTCTTAGCCAGTCTAAATGTAGAGTTTGACCAAGTTCGTGTCCAGATTCTTGGAAGAAACCCTTTACCCAATCTAAATGAGACCTTTGCACTAGTTCGAGGAGAAGAAAGACACCGTACTGTGATGCTTGAGAATGCCTCTGCCTCTGAATCCAACACTGACTTAGCCCTCATTGCTACAAAGAAGGAGAACCGACGCACAAGGTCCAAACCAGAGTCAAGCAAGACTCCTTCTCGTGATAACTTATGGTGCACTCATTGCAACAAACCTAGGCACACTAGGGAAAATTGCTTTAAGCTTCATGATAAAGAAAGAGTGTTGAATCGGATAAAACAGAGGAGGAATGAAGCCAACTTTACGGCCTAGGAGAAGGAAGTAGAATCTACAACTTTGGACAAAGTGGAGGTTCAGTCCCTCAACAAAGAAGAGATTGAGAAGTTGCGACACTTTCTTGAAACCATAACAGCTAGCTCAAGTTCTTTGACTCATTCAGGCAAGTGTCTAATTTCTAACTCTCTTAAGGCCCATAATACAATCCCAGAGTCTTGGATCATAGACTCAAGTTCAACTGATCACATGACCCACTTCTCACATTTGTTTAAAATCGACAAGCCTAATTCTAATAAAAAGTCCATCTTTGTTGCTGATGGAAAAGCCATTTCAGTTAAGGGACAAGGTAATATCGATCTTTCACTAGCACTCTCCTTGAAAAATGCCCTCCATGTTCTGCAAATCTCCAACAACCTTCTCTCCATTCATCAACTTACAAAGAGCCTTGACTGCCTGGCCATTTTTAATCCCTCTTACTATGTGTTTCAGGACCAGAGGTCGGGGAAGATGATTGGATATGCTAAGGAACGGAATGGACTATACTATCTTGAGAGCACAAGTCCTTTCTCCCCACAGAATCTTGTCCAACATTCTCGGTTGTCCTTTCTATCTGTTGCCCAGGATGTCTTAAAGAATGATGTCAATACAGTGTGGTTGGAACACTGTAGGTGTGGTCATCCACCGTTTTCTTTGATGAAATCTATGTTTCCTTCTTTGTTTACGAGTGTTGATTTCAACACCTTACATTGTGAATATTGTGAACTTGCCAAGCATCACCGAGTAAATTTTCCTGTGGTCAATAAAATTTCAAATACACTTTTTTCCTTTATTCATACCGATGTTTAGGGACCCTCCAAAATTCCAAATGTTAATGGAGCGAGATGGTTCATAACCTTTATTGACGATTGTACCAGATTAACTTGGCTTTATCTCTTAACAGAAAAATCTGAAGTCAGTCAAGTTATCCCTAAATTTTGTAAAATGGTGTCCAATCAATTTGGGGTTTCCATTAAAAAATTTCGTTCAGATAATGCAAGAGACTACTTCAATCATGATCTCAACTCCTTTTTTGATCAAGAAGGAATTATCCATGAGTCCTCTTGTATTGATACCTCACAACAAAATGGGGTTGCTGAATGAAAGAACTGTCATTTACTAAATATCACTCATTCCTTACTATTTCAAATGCATGTTCCTAAACACTTTTAGGGTGAAGCTGTCCTCACTGCAAAATTTCTCATTAATCGTCTCCCCTCTAAGTCTCTCTCAAACAAAAATCCTATAGATGTTCTTCTACATCACCATCCAAACTCTATGTGGTCTTTAAGCACACCAACTCCAAGAATTTTTGGCTATCTTGCCTTTGTTCACATTCATAAACAACATCATGGCAGCAAACTTGATCCCTGAGCCCTCAAATGTGTTTTCTTAGGATACTCCAATGTCCAAAAAGGATACAAGTGTTTTCATCCTCCAACCAGAAAATTCTATGTCTCTATGGATGTAACTTTTTGTGAATCTCTCCCATATCACTCGTCTCACCATCAAGGTGAGCAAATTCATGATGGTGAACCGTTGTAGTTATCTACACTTCAATTTCCTCAAACTACCTTAGCATCATCTCCCCAACCTACTCCTCAAAGTGTTGCTGATTGATCTATCCAGACTAACTGAGTTCACTCCTACACTTTTAGACCAACAAACAGAACCTGTCTCAAGGTCAAAAAACCCACTCAAAGTGTACTCAAGGAAGGAAAAGTCTAGACCTATCTAGCAGCATGTTCAATCATTGGACCGACTCCCACTGAAACTCATGGAGAACCATCAGGTATGGAATCCGAACCTAACCTTCTTCTTGTTGATACCTCTTTATTTGCTGAGCAAATCTCAGACCTTGATCTACCTATAGCTGTCAAAAAAGGAAAAGGAAGTTGCACCTAGCCCCCCATATCTCATTACATATCTTACCATAACCTTTCAAACAAATACAGAGTCTTCTTATCAACCTTAAACACTATTGATACCCCAAGGACTGTACAAGAAGCCATAAGGGACAAGAATTAGTCACAAGCAATGAATGAGGAAATGAAAGCACTTGTGAAAAATGAAATGTGGGATGTTGTTACTAAAACTCCAGGAGTAGTACCAGTTGGATGTAGATGGGTTTTCACGGTAAAGTATAAGGCAGATGGGACATTGGAACATTATAAGGCGAGGCTAGTGGCAAAAGGGTATACTCAGAAGCAAGGGATAGATTACATTGAGACATTTGCCCTTGTGGCAAAGATAAATACGGTCCGGGTCCTATTAGCTTTTGCTGTCCACTTTAACTGGTCCTTACACCAATTTGATGTAAAAAATGTATTCCTACATGGTGATTTAGAAGAAGTGGTGTACATGGAGCAGCCTTTGGTAAAGACAAAGTTTGCAAACTTAGAAAGGCCCTTTATGGACTAAAACAGTCACCTAGTGCTTGGTTTGAAAGATTTACCAAGGCAATGAAGAAGATGAAATATGTTCAGAGTAGAGGAGATCACACACTCTTCATTAAACACTCTTCTAAGGGTGAGCTTATAGTTGTGGTGGTGTATGTTGACGATATCATAGTGACAGGAAATGATATGGTTGAAAGGAAAAATCTCAAATCTGAATTGACTTGAGAGTTTGAGATGAAAGATTTAGGAAGGCTCAAGTACTTCTTGGGCATAGAAGTTGCCTACTCCAAGGAAGGAATTTTCCTATCACAACGAAAATATATTCTTGATCTGTTACAAGACATAGGAACTTTGGGGAGCAAACCAGCAAGCACTCCTATTGACAGAGATCACCAGTTGAGTGAAAGGAAAGGAGATGCCATTGAAGACAAAGGGAGATACCAAAGATTAGTTGGAAGGCTGATTTATTTGTCACACACCAGACTGGATATAGCATATGTAGTAAGTGTTTTAGTTAGTTTATGCACAATCCGAGAAAGGAACATATGCAACTAACCCAAAGAATCTTGCAATATTGAAAAAGTACACATGGAACAGGACTCCTACTTCGACCCAATAAAGAACTATCAGTAGAAGGGTATACAGATGTTGACTATGGAGGATCTCTTGTTAATCGATGCTCTACAATTGGGTACTTTTTTTATTGGAGGTAACTTAGTAACATGGAGAAGTAAGAAACAAGATGTGGTAGCAAGATCAAGTGCGGAAGTAGAGTTTAGAGCTATGGCTCTTGGAATATGAGTTACTGTGGCTAAAAATAATTTTGGATGATTTGGGAATTGAGAGAAGAAAGTCAATAAACTTGTATTGTGACAATAAGTCAGCAATTAGCATTATGCAATTCGGTTCAGCATGATCGCACAAAGTATGTGGAGATTGATAGACATTTTATAAAAGAAAAGTTAGTGGATGGCATCATTAATCACCCATATATTCTATTAGAAGATCAAATAGCAGATATACTTACTAAAGGCCTCCCAACTCAGAGATTTAGGAGCTGATTAACAATCTGGGACTGAAGAACATTCACTCACTAGCTTGAGGGGGAGTGTTGCGATATCTTCCCTATTAGTCGGTATTGTTGTTGGCCAGTGAATCATGTATCATGTTTTTTAGTCATAGGCATTGTTTTTAGAGCTTTAACTCTTGTTTATTTTCTAGGACTTGATTAGCTTGTTTTCTAGGCCTAGATCAACTGTTCCCTAATTCCCTATTTATGCTACCACGTTGTAATCATTCTAATACATATCAAGTTCAGAACCTTTATCGTTCAGAATTGGTGGCAGAGGAGAGTTTGTAGTGACCTTTGCAACCTTTGGTGGAGGTGGCTATGGCTGATGATGATAGACTTGGAAGGGGCGAATAGTAGTGGTGGGTTCCTTGACATAAGGGGCCTGAGTTGTATCTGACTTAACAGAGATAAGAGGAAGAGGAATAGGTAAGACCTCAGAAATATGAGGTAACAAACTCAAAGAAGGTAACATCGGCCGATACAAGGTAACGTCGGAGATCAAGGGAAAAACAACGATAACCTTTTTGGGACTGAGTGTAACCAAGAGAAACACACTTAATAGATCAGGCGGAAAGTTTATCAATAGCAGGAGTGAGATTATGGACAAAACAGGTAGACCCGAATATACGAGGTGGTAGGGAATGCAGAGGTTGATGGGGAAATAAAACAGAGTGAGGGACCTGGTGATCAAGCACAAAGGAGGGCATGCAGTTAAGCAGTAGAACTGCATCGCCCTAGAAGCGGAAAGGAACATTACCATGAAGTAAAAGGGTCTGAGTTGTTTCTACAAGATGTCCGTTTTTGTGTTCAGCAACCCCATTTTGTTGAGGGGTATAGGGACAAGAGGTTTGGTGAAGAATGCCATGAGAAGCCATAAAGGATTGAAATGACTGAGACAAATACACACAAGCATTATCTCTACGCAAACTACAAATAAGAACACCAAATTGAGTTTTGATTTCATGATAAAAGTTCTAAAATATTGAAAACAGTACGACTGAGACCCCAAACATCTAAATGTACTAAAGCAAAAGGAGATGACGCCCAACTGCTGACTTTACCAGGAGACGGATTACAAGTGTGTTTTCCTAGTTGACATGATTCACATGGGAGATTCGACAACTAGAGAGGTTGGGCACCAATTTTTGTAGTTTGGTAAGGTTAGGATGACCCAACTGTGCATGGATGGTGAGAGGAGAATCCTTGACTATGCAAACACGATAGGGGTTGAAGAGTTGGTAGAGGTCATGGGACTCACATCCGGTGCCAAGTATCTGTTCCGAACTCCGATCTTGCAGAATGACAGTCTTTCATAAATGTAATCATGCAATCAAGAGACTGAGTCAAACAACTAATGGAAAATAAATTAAGAGGAGACCCATGAACATAAAGTATGGAGTCTATTGAAAGTGAAGGGAGGGAATGGGTAGTGCCGATCTCTTGGGATTGTGCCTTGGAACCATTGGCTAAAGTGATGGTAGACAAATAACCATTGTAACAAAGTTTGGAGAAAATAGTCTTATTGCTAGAAACATGGCCAGATGCACCAAAATCAAGAACCCAAGTACCAATGGATGGGAACAAGAGAGATAAGCAAATGAAGTACCAATGTGTGCAGCAAAGGCAGTGGAACTGGAGAACTGATGTTGCTCAAACCACTTCAAAAAGTTGGCATAGGAAGCTGTTGGAGCAGAGGAACTAGAGGACTGACGTTGGCTGGTCTTGGCTGGGTGGAGTCAGCGGTGTTCGTCAGAGTAGTGGGGGCCCTAAATCAGAACAAAAGATGACTTGAACTAGATTTGGTAGGTTAGAGAGGGTGTAGGTGAGCGAATGGGGCTAGAATGGCCTAGATCTGATCGGACAGAGGAAGGTGAGCTCGTCGGGACCAACGGTAGATTGGTTGGCGCGTGGCTATAGGCGCTGTGGTGTGTGGCGGAGGGCATGGTGGGCGGGATCTGGTCAGAAATGGGACGGCGAGGTCAACAAGTCGAGTGGCTACTTGGAAAGTGGCCAAACGCAGTTGCATGCATGGCCTGGTTAATGGCGTGTTGGGTGAGTTGCAGCACTTGGAGAACTCGCATGAGGGCGCATGGCAGAGGCTAGGGGGTTGAGCTTCTGGGGTGTGGCTGAGCTGACAAAGGCAATTCTGGTGGTGGGATCGCCGACCGGAAGGTCGTTGGAAAAAGTCACCGACAGTGGACAGCGGCAGACACCTGCGACGATGATGACAAAGGCTGTAGGAAAGACATCACGGCAGAAGAAGATAGGCAAATCGGAGTTGAAACACGGTTGGCTGGAAAAAAATTTCACTAGAGGACAGTGGGTCCCCCGGGCAGACACAGTTTTATGATTGCCTCTCCCTTTAGGCTCTAGATACCATGTTGAGAGTGGAGAGAGAAAAGAGAGACATATGATGAAACCGTGTGTTTGAATTATACAACAGAGGCTAAATTATATAGACCTATTACAATAAATACAAAGATTACAAATCCTAATTACCATAATTACATGATTTGATTAAGATTTGTTTAGCCTATACGATGAATCTAAACACTATTTCCATAGTTTTCAACATTTATGTACATGTAGCATTAAATGGATTTATTAATGCAAATAATACAGCCTATAAGATTTGATTTTATAGCTTCAATAAATCCTGTTCTTATCTTTATGCATATATTGTTCATCATACCATCATGAGTTTTGCAATATGATTGATTGATTAAATATGCAACTTGGTACTGTAGTAATAATGTTTTAATTTGTGGGCTTTTGTCCCTAACTACCTTTGTAAGAATGTTCTTTCTATAAGTATAATTGGTATGCTATTCTACATGTTGGTATTTTCTTCTAAGGCTTTTTTCCATCTGTGTTTTGTTTGTGTCTGGAATGTTTGTTTTCTTTAGGTAAAGGCATTTCTTAGGTGTGAGCCTCCACCCTTTTCAGCTGGTAAGCTTGAAGGTATAGCAGCAGTTGTAAATGAGAAAGTTAGAACAGTGAGAAAGCTCTGCAGCAATAGTCTTCGATACTGGATATTGGAATATTTACGAAGACAACCGAAAGAGAAAACATATCGAGCATTGGTCCTTAGATTTATGAAAGATCGAATTGCAGCTCTATTGTTGGTTGAGGTAAGCAGCTAATGGTTCCTATTAGATAATCTGTTTGGAGTCCATGTCATTTGTTGATTGTCCCAGTGGGAAATGACAGCATGGTATTAAACATCTAGATTGGCTAGCTGCCTAAAAATAGCTGCATCTGTGATTAGTTTGGGATGACTTAATTTTTGAGATCAATGGTGAAACATAATCTCTATCATGTTATTAATCTGGGAGGAATTACGAATTAATGTCCTTTGTCACCTTATCCAGGTGTGCTGGAGATACAACATAATGATTATAGGGAGGTCACTTTTAGTGGTGGAAGTGTACTATTTTAATTACTATACTTGGATGCTTGACCAGTTGACTGGATATTTTTATTCAGTCAAAAACTAGATATTAAAATTAGTTGTCCTCAGAATCATCACTTACGCCAATGCACAATTTTTACAAGGTCATTTCGTTTGGGGGAATCTGAATTTTTCATAGCTTGATCAAAAAATTTCCCCTCCATGCCAAGGTGCATATTGGATAATTGAGGAGCTAGTAAAATTGGAAAAATGTCATAGAACTGATTGATGAGATTGTCATTGTCAAAACAGTACAGATATTAAAAATGATATTATAATATTTCTCATCTTTCTTATTGTCACTTTCTTGTTTTACAAGGCTGTGTTTAGATACCCTCAGAGGTATTGCTTTTACTAGGGTGTTTTAACTCCATGTTTAATGTGGTGAAAGACGCAATTTTGATATTCTGCTGTTTTGAATCCATAAGTTGATTCTCGTTTGCAGGTTGGACTTCAAGCTTCTGCCTGGGTCTCTGTTGGAACTCAGATAGGGGATGAAATAGTAGTTAAGGTGGAAGAAGCACATCCACGTGATGATGTTCTTTTTCTGAAGGAAGTTGTAAAAGGGTGACTTAAGAGTTAAGATATGTTTTTGAGAAGACGTTCAATGTTCAACGATTTATTCAAAAAGGTAAACAGCTTTCTATGCATTCCTAGCAGTTCTATATTTTTGTCAACCAACAGCTGAACCATACCATTCCGATTTGGGAGGATGGCCTTATTAACCTCCACTCAGCTTGGCTGTTAGGATCCCCCCTCATTGTCTTTTTGCAGGGAAGAAAGATCACGCTTCACCGGCAGAATTTCAACCTTTGGACTTTGTCAAGCTGTTCAAATTTTGAGGTGTCATTCTGGCAGAGAAATTCATAGAAGTTCTAGCCAGCATGTCCAGCCTTCATCATGCTGCTAGTGTACAGTCCTTCAAGCTACCTCTATTTTCTCCAACCATACAGTGACATAAAGTTAGCGGGTTTTCTTCTTCTCTTAAGCAAGTTGCTTTTTCCAGTTTTGTTGATTTGGTAAGATATGTCTCTGACATGAGCTGGTAATAGTAAAATATCACCTTTTTCTTCCTGAAAAAATTCATGGTTCTGAGGGATTTGATTCAGTAATTTACTTTCGCCTGGTATATCCCTGGCTTTACAACTTAAATATCTAATTGAGTTTCATTATTGTAAATCTCGCACGCTTTGTGCCAAAAGATCCAAGGATCAAGAGTTAATGATCCCCATTCACACTCTTGGATGCTAAGGCTTACCCTCAATCTGGGTAATTAGCAGATACAGTGAGTCCCATAATGGAAAGTTTGGACTTTGAAGACCAAGGAACACAATGACTAACCTAACGGCCTTTCATATCATAATTACCAGAAGGCCCACAAGAGTTGACAGTCAAGAAAGCAATGGAGACAAACCGCGGTGTGGTGGCCACACAAACGGGTGTCGTGTTAGTATACTAAATGCACCGCAACACTGGATTAACTGCTGCAGACAACTGACCAAAACACACGGAAAAAAAAAAAAAAGCAGTGGCTAGCAGACTTGCACACAAGCATACCACATGCATTTTGCATAATGCATCTGAGTGTTTGTCGAGACCAATCATCTAGTGCACCTTTTGATGCAAGTTCACTATTTACATTTTTGAAATTCTACGCATCCTCATTGATAGACATAAACCCCAATTTTCTGATTTATCTGAGTTTCACTCTGCACCGTCACACGAAAAATAAAAAGGAAAAGATTGAACGTCGACATAGCAAATCGTGCTATTGTTCAGCCATCTATCTAGGCTAATAGAAGGTGCTATTTGCACATTAATTCACAACCGCTTACAGTCATTGTTGTTTAAGAACATTAAGACAATTCGTGGTATCAATGAAAATTAGGGACTGTAAAATCTGCATGACTTTTTTCCCCACTAAGGTGTAGTTGCTAACATTACCTAAGGTTGAGAAAATTATATAGATGGTACTTGGACAGAACTGAGGCCTGCCCATAAAAATAATGTATTCTTTTAAAATGATTAAAGATATTAATGAACACCTAGGTGTGCTGTATTTTCCAATTAGGTACAGACCCTTGTAGACTCAAATACAAGACAACAGCAGCAGGAATTCCCCAAATTCAGAATACCTGATCTCGAGTCTGCTTCTCGTGAAAGGAAGAGTGTAAAGTTATAATTTTAGTGCCTTGTTCCTCATTCTCCCTAGTTCCAAAGCTGCAAAATTACTTCAAGTCACCACCATTAAGACACATTTACCATGGGAGTTTACAATCTTCGCCAATGTCAACTACATCTCAGGAGACTGAGAAGTGTGTTTATTACAAAAGATTTGAATAACGTGCTGACTATTGAATTGTGCAAGAATGGTCAAAGTTGAAAGTTGCATGGCTCTGCATGCTAAAGGATAAATTTAATCTAAGTGAGTTTGTTTGTAAAGTAAGTAAATAAAAATGAATCAATTCTTAAACTTTTTAACAATCTTATTATTTGTACACTCGCGTTTGACAACTTACAGGTTGTGGTGATCAATTAGATAATAAGTGATAATTCGAATTACTTATGTGGTGACATTTTTTTATTACACATTCTTTTAATTGGTTAAAATCACGATACACTTTGGATTAAATCAATGGTAGATATACATTTACTTATTCACTTTATAATCGAGCTTATTTTAGAGAAACTTTTTCTTATGCTAAAAGTCATACAATCAATGTATCAAAAAAAATTTTAAAAAAAAAGTCATATAAAATCTGGTATATAAATGTAAAGTCACTAGGAGTGGACTAATGGTGAGGGACTTGTGTAGTTTGTATGAGGTCCTAGGTTTAATCTTTATTGCTACTGTTGCTCTAAAAAAAAAAGGGATTTCTATTAGGGGTGACAAATAGATGAGTTGGTTTGATTTTGGATTGAATCATAATGGATGGATCTAAAATAAATTATTAATCTATTTAAGATTAATTATAAAATATTTAATATTATCAAATCCATTTATGACTCAATTTAATGGATAAATATTCAATCTATCTATTAATCTATTTTAATGGATTGAATGGATAGATATATAATTCACTCATTTAAAAAAAAACTATCTTTAAAATTTTTTATTCTCTCTCTAACAAATGTTTCTCTCTCTAAAAATTTTCTCTCTGAAAAATTTCATTCTTTCTCAAAAAAATATTTTTCTCTAAAATTTTTTCATTCTCTCTCTAAAAATGATTCTCTTTCTAAAAATTTTTATTTTCTCTCTAAAAATTTTCATTTTCTCTCTAAAAATGTTTCTCTCTCTGAAAAATGTTTTTCTCTAATTTTTTTTTTAGTTAGTAACTTTTACATTTAATTGTTTGAACCGAAAAAAAAAACATAAAATACATTGGATATTTATTGGATTGATTTTTAATTGGATATTTGTTGAATATCCAATGTATATTTTAGTTGAATTATTAACTATTCATAACTAAAATTAATTCATTAGATCAAATCTAATAAAATATATTATTTTAATTGGATGGACTGAACTGATTTTAATATAGATAGATTTGATTAATTCAAAATTAACGAATTTTATTGTCAGCTCTAATTTCTATAGTACTCATATTTTTTTTCCAGTGTTTTGTACCTTGCGTGAGTTGTCAAACATTTCATTAGCTATTGATTATTTTTATATTTATTATAAATTTAACATTCAATGAATTCTTGACAACTCACCATAGATATCAAACCCATTAGGGTTCCATAGAAATTCCCCTACAAAAAAGGTATATAAATGTATAAAGTTATGTAAATAATATTACTTTTAAAAGATTACTTAAAAATAATTTTTAAAATTATGGCCATTTAAAGGGAATCTAATAGAATTTATTTCCTTCAATCCTTATGGTACATGGGGATTAAAATTAGTTTTTCTTTCTTTCTTTCTTTTTGTTTATAGAAGGAAGAATGATGAGCACAGAGTTTTCTCCATTTATTTGAGATCTAGTTTCTTGAAGGCTTATTATGTCTTTGATTTCTTCACTTTTGAGAACACTATTTCCATGTTGATGGATCACATCCGATGGTGTAAGGGTCATGCCTTAAACAGGCAGATCACTTAAGCAAATAACTTAAGTCACCACCATTAAGACACATTTACCATGGGAGTTTACATTCTTCGCCAATGTCAACTACATCTCAGGAACTGAAAGTTAGGAATGCCTCCAAATGTTCTTAGAGTAATGTTATATCATCCTATTCAATTATCACAATAATTATCTTAATACTAAATAAAAATAATATTAAATAAAAAAGTAAATACATCTAATATCTTGAGAACATAAAAAATATTCAATATTTTTTTATTTAATAATTAAAAAGATTAATAAAAAGATTGGATAAGAGGATAAATCATTCATCGTGTTCTTAACATTTGATAATGCAAAAGCTATAAATAGTTATATTAATGCAATGATAACCATTTCTTCGGGAATGCAACACTTGTCCCCCACTCAACATATTCCGCAATTTCAGCCCTTCATGATAAATTATAGTGATATATGAGCAATTGGGTGTAACGCAATGCATGTAAAAAAATCTCTTCAATATGACCCTGTATTGCAAATCTATGTACCTAAAAGTGACGTATTGAGTCTGTGCCTATACAAGAATTCCTCCTTCTGAAGTGAGACTGAGAAGTGTGTTTATTACAAAAGATTTGAATAATGTGCTGACAAATTGTGCAAGAATGGTTAAAGTTGAAAGTTGCATGGTTCTGCATGCTAAAGGATAAGGTTAATCTAAGTGAGCTTGTTTGTAAAGTAAGTAAATAAAAGTGTATTAATTCTTAAACTTTTTAACAATCTTATTATTTGTACACTCACGTTTGACACTTATAGGATGTGGTGATCAATGAGACAATAAGTGATAATTCAAATTACTTATGTGGTGACATTCTTTTATTACACATAGTGAGTTGAAATTAGAATTTATCATATTTTACACAAAAATTACCATTTATCTTAGAAGTGTTCATCACTTACTGAGACGTATTTTTCAACACAAATCAAGGATGTAGTAATCAATGAGATTATAAATGGTGATCTTTATTATTTGTGTGATGACTTTTTTCTATTATCCATAACTTAGCCTAATTAGAGTTCACCATATTTAACATGAGAATTACTATTTATCTTATAAGCGTTCACCACATCGTATGGGTGTCAAAAGTGAGTGTACAAAAAATATTTTTGATCTTTTAGTTAGTTAAGATCACAATACACTTTGGATTAAATCAATGATAAATATATAATTACTTTTCACTTTATTACCAACCTTATTTTAGAGAAACTTTTTCCCATGTTAAAAGTCATACAATCAATGTACAAAAAAAAAAAAACAGAAAAAAAAAGTCATATAAAATTTGGTATATAAATGTAAAGTTACTAGGAGTGGGCTAATGGTGAGTGACTTGAGTAGTTTGTATGAGATCCTAGGTTTAATCTTCATTGCTACCGTTGTTCTAAAAAAAGGGGATATCTAATTTTTTATAGTACCCATAAATTTTTTTTTAGTATTTTGTACTCAGCGTGAGTTGTTAAATATTTCATTGGTTATTAATTATTTTTATATTTATTATAAATTTAATATTCAATGAATTCTTGACAACTCACCATAAATATCAAACCCATCAGGATTCCATAGAAATTCCCCTACAAAAAAAGGTATATAAATGTAAAAAGTTGTGTAAATAATATTACTTTTAAAAGATTACTTAAAAATAATTTTTAAAATTATGGCCATTTAAAGGGAATCTAATGGAATTTATTTCCTTCAATCCTTATGGTACATGGGGGTTAAAATTAGTTTTTCTTTCTTTCTTTCTTTTTGTTTATAGAAAGAAGAATGATGAGCACAGAGTTTTCTCCATTTATTTGAGATCTAGTTTCTTGAAGGCTTATTATGTCTTTGATTTCTTCACTTTTGAGAACACTATTTCCATGTTGATGGATCACATCCGATGGTGTAAGGGTCATGCCTTAATCAGGCAGACATCACTTTTCTAGATAATGTCGTAGCATTTCGGTGTCTGATTTTGAATAAAAATTAGTGCATGCGACCTCAAGTAGTTGGAATTTGAGTTTGAGAAAATATGGTTAAATGAGAACATTTCTTAAATATAGATCGAATGCTAATATATAAATAGAATTTATCTATCTATAGATAAATGCAATTGCTCCTGTGTATTTATTTGATTTAATTAAACTTAACTGTTTGATGCATTCACTGAGCTAGTCTTATTTTTCACTTTGATGGTTCAAAATAACGTCTTTAATTGTTATTGAAAATTTATTTGGTGATTTTCTTATCTCAAATAATACACGAATGCTAAAGCTTGTTTTGTTTTTGAAATATTTGATAATATGGTTCTCTTTATTCAATGCGTTAAAAAACGCGAACTTAAGAGGCAAGGATCAAATTCGAGTATATCACATTAAAGAATGTGATCAGTACATCTTATTTTTCACACTGCAGCGACACCATAACCATATGATGGTGGATAAACTCAAACAAGTGATCACCTTTCATTTTGAAACTTATGTAATTTCGTTTTACTACATTGAAACAAGTGACTCCCATCTTGACATGTAAATTAGTGAACTTAGGACCACCAAGAGGCTTTGTTAGAAGATATGCAATCTGGTCATGTGTGGAAATATGACTGACAATAAAAATGCCTTGTTGAACTTGCTCCCTTACGAAGTGATAATCCAGCTGAATGTGTTTCATGCTTGAGTGAAACACTGGGTTTGAGCAGAGGTAAGTTGCTCCAACATTGTCACAGAGAAGCTTCGTTTTGGTTGGCTGAGCTATATGCAATTCATGGAGTAGATTGTTGAGCCACATGAGCTCAGCTGTGGCAGAAGCAAGAGCACATGCAATATTCAGCTTCGGTGGAAGAGCAAGCTACTGTACGCTGTTTCTCCACGAAATAGGATTACCAGCAAAGAAAATCATATAAGCAGACGTTGAGGTTATGTCATTTGCATTCCTAGCCCAATCGGCATCACTGTATGCCACTAAATGAAGTGGTCGAGATTTGTTGAGTTGAAGCCCATAGTTAAGAGTGTTATTGAAAGGGAAACATGGTGTATTACAGTTAAATGCATTAAGTCAATTAAAATTTAATATTTTTATAAATTTTTGTATCTCATAATTAATTTTATAGTATTCTATAAAAATATTAAATATTAATTAATTTTTATACAGTTAACTAAATATACCATATTTAGATAAAAAATTCTCGTTCTTGAGATATCGCAGTAGTCGTTTAAGTTGCTGAAGATGAGACATAGTGGGTTTGTGCATGAATTGAGATAGCTTATATTTATGGCAAAAGCAAGGCCTGGTCTAGTTAACGTATGGCAACGCTCCAAGCATATTGCGATTGGCAACGTTTTAAATACTCCACAATCAATGTGGAGTATCGATACTGCATGCTCAATTTACCGTCGATCTGAGTAAAAAAATTGATCTATGGCTGCTATTGCTTACCTGGAAAGTGCCGTATAGGAGAGCAAAGAAAATTTTGATGAATTTGAAGATAGACCCTGGATTAAGTGGAAAATATGACGAAGGACTTGCAAATTGACCCCTGAATTTGAAAATATTGACCAAAGACTGGTAAGCAACTTTTTTTTTTATAAAAAAAAATATTTAATTGTAATTGATAATATAATTGATAATGCCAAATATAAATTTTTTTTAATTAGAAGTATAAACAAATATTTAATTCAATTGTAAATGCATGCTTTTCTCCAAGTTTTTAAAACTTGCCTTAGGTAGCAATTTGCAGACAATATCATGAACCTGATAAGTTGATTGAAGACAGAAGGTATCCTTCAATTTAGCGTGGATGTGAGACAAAATCTTTGAGAAGCTTATCTAGAAATCGTTTATATAGAACAAGTAGGCACGCATCTTAATTTGAAACACGTTCATCAAATACTATGATAGTGTTCTTCCAATATTATTTTTTCTCCACACATCGAACCTACTTTTCTATTTTCAAAATAAATTATTGTGCTATAAACCTCTTAATGTTAATAATAATAAAAAAAAACTCTTAATGTTGATGACATATATATAATAGGAAAAATAGTGTGTAATTCCCTTAAATTTTGATCATTTTGCAAATCATCACCACGAATTTTAAAATTTTTTTAATTAGTTTTTAAATTTTAATTAATATATCAATAAATCCTTATATTTAATTTGAATCTATTAATTTACTAATAATAATAATACATGATATTATTTTATTTATATTAACATTAATTAAGAATTTTTTATTAATTTATTTATTAAAATTTAATTTTCAATATAGTTTCTTCATTACAAAATAAATAAAACAATTTTTTTAAAATAAATTTGTTTTTTATTTTTTAAAGAAGAAAATATATTTAAAATTAAATTTTAATAAATAAATTAATAAATAATTCTTAATTAATATAAATACAAATAAAATGATATTATATAATTTTATTATTAGTAAATTAATGGATCTAAATTAAACATAAAAATCTATTGAGACATTAATTAAAGTTTAAAGACTAATTAAAAAAATTTTAAAATTTATAATAATAATTTACAAAAGACTCAAAATTCAAAGGAGTTGCATACTCTTTTCTGTATATAATAATTAGACGCATTATAAAAAATTGAATTTTGTACCAATAATTATACAATAAACTACCATAATTAAATTGTTAATCATGCAGGGATTGTTTACAAAATAAGATAATTACAAGTGAAGCTTTAAAATAAAGCTTGTGCTTGATAAATGATAACACGACGTGCGGTTAAGTTTACAATCCAAGTTATATATGCCTAGACTTTACCTGTTGGCAAGGATATGAATATTACTGTAAGTATGAGACAAATGCCTAATCCCAAAGATAGATTAGTCCCATATTCGAAAGGTCTGTAGGGCACCTTGTGATCTAAAAAAAAGAATCTTGTGCATGACTACAGGAAATGCATACACAGTACTAAATTACCTGAACTACAAGCGTGGCACAAATTAATATGACGCAAATCACAAAGTCAAACAGGAATAGTTGATCATTTTTACCCTAGAAAGAAAAGTTGAAACTGAATCAACAGGGGAAGGCAGGCAAATCCATGTTAGTATATATTCTTTACATTCAATTGTTTAATATGTACTGTAAAATATACACAAATATATATTTCACCGAAAAATTTATTACCTTTTAATGACAGCTAAATTAAAATATGTATATTGCTTCACCATATGAAGTGGTACGGAACAATCGAACTGTAACGTACAGTCCTATGCTTAGAGAACAATTAAATGCAGTATCTATTTTTTATTGTGCACAATTAAATGCATACTTGTAATTTTATAAAAATATTGGATCCCCACGATTGGTTGGACAAAAAACATTAGTAATCTATATATTTCATCCATTTGATTTTTTATTTTCCTTCAAATGAATCTAGTTAACAATAATAACTAAATCTTTTCTTATTAAATGAAGTCGATTAAGTTAAACAAAGTTAAAATTCAGAGATCTAGTAAAAATCAAGCAAAACCATAAATTTATGATTTGTAATTTTTTTAAAAAAAATAATTAGACGATGATTCAGTTCTTACAAGTATAATTAACAAATTCTCTTTTTTTCGTATGCTCAATCGAAAAATGGGATTGTTTAATTTTTATTTCTGAACATTAGTTACCCTTTGTTTGGTTCAAGCGAAAACGAGTAGAAAGAAAATAGGAGGAGAGAAAATGAGAAGAATATTCCATTTTCTCTCGTTTGGTTGCAGAGAGAAAACTGAGAAGAAAGAAAAAAATACGTGTGGGACCCACCACAATATTTTCTCTCCTCAACAGCGAAGAAAACAACAGAAGAGGAGAGAAAATAGCTCAAATGACGGTTATACCCTTCTCCTTCTCCACGTCTTCCTCCTCTGCTCCTGCAAACCAGAAAGACCCATCCTGCAAACCATACACGCGGATCTGCAACCCGCGAATCTGAAACCAGATCTGCAACTCGGCCACCAAACCACGACCCAGCAGCCGCACGTCGTTCACTCACCACTCGGGACCACCGTCGCAACCTCTCCTGTCAACCAGCGAACTGTGCGCCACCACCCAGCTGCTCCGTCACCGCGACCCACGAATCATGTTCACCGACCCAGATCTGCAAGCCCAGCCACCACCACAAGCCGTCAAACCAGATCCCGCACCACTGTAACTAACGAGCAGCCCCTCACCGTGCGCCGTCAAGCCCCGACCCAACCGTCGAACCAGAGCTCATTACTTGAAGATTGGAGACGGAGGAGGTGCGGCGAGGTCAAGGAAGAGTCATGGAGATAGAGAATAGTGGGGAGTGGTTCTGATTGTACGTTGGAATAGGAAAAGGGTGGGAAAGGGGGTAAGCCAGTAAGGCATGGGGCACTGGGGTATTGGGGGGGGAAAGCGTGGGAAATCCGTTAGGGGGAGGGGGTCAATTTTTAGGGGCCCCGGAGGTATAGGGGTGGGGAATCCGTTGGGGGGGGGGGTCAATTTTTAGGCACCGGGGGGTATAGGGGTGGGGAATCGGTTGGGGGGGAGGGGGGTCAATTTTTTTTTTAATTTACATTTTTTAAAATATTATAAAATTATAAATAACTAATTACAAAATACTTTTAATTAAAATTATTATATAATTATAAATACTTAATCACAACTCTTTTCATTAAATAATATATTTAAATTAAATTTTAAATTTTAATATTAAATTAAAATTTATAATCAATATTTATTCATGTAATTTATAAAAACAAGAGATTAAATAAAAATATAATGTTTTTAGCTTATAACAATAAGGATATATAAGTAATTTTACTTGTTTATAATTTTTTCTATCTCATGTTTTTATACAACTTTCATTTTCTTTCTTTTCATTTTCTCTTTATCCAAACATACGAAGAGAAAACATATTTTTCTATCTATTTTCTCTCTTTCCATTTTCTCTTCTCTCATTTTCTCTCCTCATCCAAACAAAGCATTAATGTTTAGTAGTAGACACTGAGTTGTATATGAGAAGATCCGTACTAGTATTTTCTTCTTTGCACAACAGCTGAGCGTGTTGAAATAGAAATTGTAACACCCTAATATTAGTACCAATGACATCTCCAGAATCATGGATCAGTAGTTAGTATTAGATATGTCACTTTAATACTAATAACGAATTTGTGAAAATAATCATAAAATATATGAAAATATGAACCTAGAAAGATGAAATAATTTATTTATATTGGAGAAATGTTTATACAAAGAATACCTCATAATACAATTATACATCAAATGCCTCCAAGGCAATATCCATACACTCTTTATACAAAAAGTTTTAATCTAACATAAACAACAATTTCTGCTTTGGTTGTTGTGCTGCATGATCCGATCATGAAATTATCATGGAATACAATACAAAAATGAAGTAAGAATACTAATTCTCAGTAATTTCTATTATGAAAAAGGTGTCATTACAATAATTTTAATTGTTTCAGAGAAAAATATATTTATTTGAAATGCAATTTAAATATATATATATATATATATATATATATATATAAATGCCAAATATGATCATTTCTCTTCCTGAAATAGAATTCCATTTAATAATAGTTTCCAAAAATATTCATTATTAAACAAGACAAATTTCATTCATGAATAATTTTAATAATTGTTTCCAATCACAAATGCTATAATATCAAATTCATACAATGATTCATATACAAGTTCAAGTCATAATATGACATACAAATTTAATTCCATTTCAGTACTCATTCAAATTAATACTCGTTCATCCCACAGAACTTATATCTCAAGCACCACAAATGGTGGGAGCCACCTCATATAACTCGGGTTCTATATACTCATGGTAGGGAGTGAATTAGGGCTTCATATTGCCACTAGTATCCTATGAGAAAATTATTCATGAGGATTATACTTATACAATGAGGAATTCAAGAATATAAGATCCCTTTTCCTCACAAGGAGTCATCTCTATGATTCTAATGGAATTTCGGATACCATTTCCTCATAAGGATCATTTCCAAAATTCACTATACTAAGTGAATCAACAACTCACATAAACAAAAGGACACTGAGTGAGAAAAACATGGACTAATTACCTCCTTTTTCAAGGATAATTGTCCAATTCGCATACTCAATTCAAATTCCATTCTCATTAGCACTAATAATTCAATCACACATTCTAACTTAACCTTAAAAAATTAAGGGAGCAATGCAAATTCTAATTCAAATTCCAAATTCTCATTCTAGCTCAACTTTATTAATATGAAGGAGTAATACCTATTCATATTCAACTCAACCTTAAAGAAATAAGGGAATAGCTCAACTTTAAGAAATTAATGGTGCAATACAGATTCCAATTCCAATTTCCAACTTCTAAATTTCAATTCTAGCTCAACTTGACTATCAAGGAGCTATACAATCTCAAATACACAATTAGATCATATTCAACAAGTAAGCAATGTTAAAATATCAATTCTTATCCTTGAAATATCATTCGGCCGCTATAGCTAACCTAAGAGCAATATAATTTCTAATACACAACAAGTATACAATATTCATACTCATCAAAGAGCTAGATGCAATAAATTACCATTACCAAACTCATCCAATTGTTCATTACAAGAATTCAAAGGTAGGATTTCCATTCATTTTTCCAACAACCAAAAAACTGGCCTTACCAAAGTTCCTTCCAAATCTCAAAAGTCAAACCTTAAGATTATAATCATACAAATACACCGTTAAACATTAAAAAATAGCAGCCTCGGTTCTGGGCATTACATGACCCAAAATCACATTTCTAGAAGGAATTTGACCTAGAAAATCACTAAAGTTTTGGCCAAAGATTCTCAATTAACAAAGAATGAATTTCCAACCTTTAACAAACCAATAGCCTTATTAAAAATTAGATGTTTCAGCTACTTCTCTAGGAAAATGAAATTCATGCACATACCATTAAACAACAACAAATACAAGCTCATACCATCAAACCACAACAAATACAAGCTCAACGAGTCATGAATCAATGGAGAATTATGAAGGAAATCATCTATTCCTACCCTCACCCTCCAAACCCTCACAACCCCATGAAGTTAAAATATCAAAAAAATACTCAAATTCATAGCTATATGCTTATGATTAAAACAAAGAAAAGAGAGTAAGAGGTGTAAAGCTTCAAAAACTCCTACCTTAACTCCCTAAGCTCATGGTTTTGAGAGTGGAAGGAGAGGAAGATGAAGCTTGATGATGGTGATTCTTGGCTCTTTGGAAAGAGGAAGTGATGAGGATTAATTTCTCTAACTACACTAACACAAGATGATGGCTCTAAGATGCTCATAAAAGAGCTTGAAACTCAAAACCCATTTCTTTCTCCATTTCTTTCTCCTTTTTCTTCTCTCCCCTATTTTTCGTTTCTTGGTTATGTTTCTAGAGCTATTTTCCAGTGTGAAAATGAAGCAAAAGATAATAGGAAAGTCAAATAAAAGAGATGAAACTTTGTGACCAATTTTTATATGCTAAAACTTTTGTATCTGTTAAATACATTTTAATATTTCAAAGTTAAGTTTTCAAGTTACTATAAGTGTTATGAAAAATTTTAGAACTACACTAAGTCCTTTGATCCATTTTTCTATAATTTTTTATATACTGCTATTTATCAGTTAAATTTCATTACCCAGTCCTACGTTAAATTAAACCGAGAGATTGAGTAAATATGTTTACTAATACTTATCTTAGTTGATATTTTATACCAAATTATTCTCCATATCTTACTTGTCATCTCCATGAAATTTCATAATTTTTCGAGTTTCTTAACTGTTCCATTGATCTTTCATCTATATCCTTAAAAATACCAGATTAACTCAATTGATTCTCCAAAATTTACTATAACTCTTATAAATTGTTTATAGTTAGGAAATAAATTTTTTATATTTATTTCCATCATATCAACTCATTTTGTCGATATTTTAATTATTCTTTTGTACTCAATGTTATAGAATTACGCTTAAACTTGTTTAAAATGTTACCCAAATTAATAGATAACTCTTACCAGTAAATATTGAGATTTTATAATCTTGATTAGAATTATTAGGTTAGGAAGGATGTTAAGATTCTCCTCCTTTTTTTTTTTAAAAAAAGTTATCCTTAAAATTTGTTTGCCTTATTCAAAAAGTTCCAAATAACTTTACATCATATTAAATTCAAGTCACTACCATTCCATAACAGCTTCACTAGAGGAATTTTTTTCTTCTAAGCTCTTTTACTGTTCTATCCAAGATCCCCTAAACTTTGCAACCCTGTTACGAAATTTATAGAAATACTCTTCCATTTCCATTTCGGAATTTCTAAGGGCTATCATGGTCCAGAAGGTCTTTGATGCTTTATCTCTCAACATAATTGTTCCATTTTCAACTTTTCCAAATTCCTTTTTCTTTCCTAACAGAATTTGTTTACCTATTTCTTTTAACTCCTCTTTTTATTCTTGTGCAACTTTAATTTGAGTTCTTAAATTATTTTGAATCTCCAATCCATTCAAACAAAGACTATGTGGTAACATAGTCACTACCAAACTCAAGTTTCTAAAACTTTCTAATAATTCCATTTCTTGCATCATCATATAGGATATATGCAGAAGTTTTCTGCTTAGTGTTTCGGCTTCTACATTGGCTTTATCCAGATGACACCTCAATTCACAATCATAATCTTTCAAAAACTACATCTATTTCCTTTGCCTTATATTTAATTTTTTTTTATCAAACATGTATTTCAAACTTTTATGGTCACTAAAGACCTCAAACTTAATACCATACAGATAATGTCTTTAAGTCTTTAATGCTAAAATCATTGTTGTTAATTCTAGATCGTGGTAGGATATATAGTTTTCTTTATCATCTTTCACTATTCTTCACAAGTTATATATTTCATCATATATTATATTTATTATATTTATTCATTTATCATAATATATTTTTATATCTCATCAATCTCATATTCAACATATTACATCATTCTTCAAGTTCCCTAATTCAACATAATACTTTTCATATCTCTTACATCATAAATCAAATGCCTCGTCTTTAATCATACTTCATTCTTTGCTATATCTTATTTTATTCATATCTCATTATTATTCAAAGGGTATTGAGGGAATATCCTTCCTCACAGTACCATTCACATTCACTTGGTAGTAGTCTACTTCTAGGTTGGTGCTCTTCAAACTATTCATAACCATTCGCCAGTCACACAAAACTACTCAATATTCTGAGTAACTCAAATCACAACTTATCAGGGAATGTCCATTCTCATTTCAGAGTTGTGGATATGAAGGAATGTCCATCCTCATATACTATGATAGGGAGGGAATGCTCATCCTCACACTATCATTCTATTCCTATTCATATTCATTTAGTAAGTGAGGGAATGTCCATCCTCACAATACCATTCATTCTAGGATCACCTCTACCAACTAGGAAGAACTTGAGTGAAAAAGAAGAGAGCATCATCCATCCTCAACCTCAACTACTCCGGAAGGGCGGGAATGCCCATCCTCAACCTTCCATTCTAACCTAGGATAAGGATCCTTTTCTTATACTGTCATCCATCCATGATCACCTTTAGTAGAAGTGGGAATATCCATCCTCGACTACCTTTCACCTAGGGAGGAAACTCAGGTAAAGAGGGAGGGAATGTCTATCATCAACCTTAATAACTCTGGTGGCAAGGGAAATACTATCCTTAACCACTACTCTCCAAGTCTCACCCCAGGTTTGAGGATCATCCTAGATAATGGGTTACCCATATCATTCATTTGTGAGTCTTTGTCATTCTATATTTCTTTGTTCATATTTTTAATCATTAAGTTTATCATTCATACAATACATTACATATAAAGTCATTCAATCAATTTAGATTCTAAGTAGAGAGGGAGTGGCTCACTCAACCTCAATCTACTTTTGTTCATTCATTGAGCAAATCAATTACTTCTATCAACTACACAACTCCATTCTTTCTTATTTTTCAAGTATTCAATCATAGCATATTTCATCATTTACATACCACAAATTACTATACATTTCATTTCACATTTATATTCAATACTTACTCATCGTACAATCTCAAATCCTCATCTAATATACTATAAAATAACACTAAATTGCATTAGAAATCTTATATTCATATAATAGCATAACATAGAAATTCTTCTGCCCTTTAGGCGCTATACACTGAGCGCTCAGGCATCAGAAAATGCCATGTTTCATGTTGTTGCTAGCGCCAGCCTTCCAATGCTCAGGCGCTACACAATGGGTGCTCAGGTGCCCAACAGCTGGCGCAATTCATTCTCTATTTTGTTGGTTTCCAAATCAACTTCCAACTGCTCAAACATGGATTCAAAGGGATTTCTAATCTCATAAAATATCTTTATACAATTTGAAAACATTCTCAAACAAATCTCAAATCCATTACTATAATGAATCAACAACCAAAATCAACATACTACTCATCCAAACTCAAATCCATTCCTAAACACAAAGTCATGAAAAACCACTCAAAACCATTTTCAAACTCATACATGCTTCATGAGCATAAAGATGAGAATAACAAAGGATAGTAGATAAAAACAACCACCCCTACCTTCCTTCCTTAGGTTGTTGAGGGTTGTTTCCCCTTTTTCCTTCTTTCTTCCTTTCTTTTCTTGCTTCTCCTCTTCTCCCATATCTTGCTGAATCTTGGGCCAAGGAATATTTCTTTTAAATTTCTCATCTTCCCTTTTCCTTTTCTGAAAACCTCATTGTCTAAACTCTTGTTGTAACATTAAATTCTTTGATTCCACAATACTGCATTTGTTTTCCAACATTGGAAAAATCTTTGATCTCCAGAGGCCTAATTGCTTTTCTTATCAATTCTCGTCTAGATTATATCTAAAATATGAAGAAAATTTAAACAGTTCCTTAAACTTCGCTTCATACTACTCCACAGTCATATCTTCTTGCTTAAGTTCTAGGAATTCCAACTCTTTCTCTTCTTGCAACTTCTTTGGAAAATACTAGGCCAAGCCATGTTATCTTAATCTTGGCACTTTCCTTTAAACCTCCAACACTAGCCCACCAATACTCACCTTCTTCTTTTAACATTTAAATAACAAATGACACCTTTAGATCACCCGTGCATCTCATTATTGTAATTATCTTCTCTAACTTCCTTATCCATACCTCTACTTTTATTGAATCCTACTATCCCCTAAAGGATGAGGAATTCATCTTTCTAAACCCTGATAAATTATAAAAGTCTTAATTCTTCACTAGTGCATTATTTATTATCTCCTCTAATATCCTAGTATTCACATCAGCTTGTTCTCTCATAGTGTTGGCTATGTTTTTAAAGATCTCTGACTTATCTAGCACACCATTGCCAATAGAGGCTCTACCACCTCGGTTCGCTTGGTCGATTCTATAGTTTCCTGCACACACCGCACATTATATATTGAGTTGATCATGCTCAATATTATGTAACAGTATGCCAGTTAATCATAACATACAAACTTAAGGTTGTTATGCAATTCTACCTATGTTTCTCATCATTAAGACAAGATAAATGCATAACAAAGCATAGCTAGTCCATACCCTGACTCAATAGGATGAATTACTCTGATATCAAAATGTAATACCATAATACTAGTACCAATGACATGTCCAGGATCATGCATTAGTAGTTAGGATTAGGTATATCACTTTAGTACTAATAATGAATTTATGAAAATAATCATAAAATATATGAAAATATGAGTCTAGAAAGGTGAAATAATTTACTTATACTGGAGAAATGTTTATACATAGAGTGCCTCATAATACAAATATACAACAAATGCCTCCAAGGCAATATTCATAGATCCTTTATATAAAAAGTTTAAATCTAACATAAACAACAACTTCTACTTTGGTCATTGTGCTGCATGATCCGATCCTAGAATTATCATGAAATACAATACAGAAATGGGATGAGAATACTAATTCTCAGTAAATTGTATTATGAAAAAAGTGTCATCACAATAATTCCAGTTTTTTCAAGAAAAAATGCATTTCTTTGAAATTTAATATAAATATATATACTAGTTAGAAATGTGGCAAAATGCCAAATCTGGTCATTTCTCTTCCCAAAACAGAATTCCATTTAATAATAGTTTCCAAAAATATTCATTATCAAACAATACAAATTTCATTCATGAATAATTTCAGTAATTATTTTCAATCACAAATACTATAATGTCAAATTCATACAATGATTCGTATACAAGTTCAAGTCATAATATGACATACAAATTTAATTCCATTTCAGTATTCATTCAAATTAATACTCGTTCATCCCACAAAACCTATATCTCAAGCACCACAAATGGTGGGAGCCACCTCATATAGCTCGAGTTCTATATACTCATGGTAGGGAGTGAATTAGGGCCTCATATTACCACTAGTATCCTATGAGAAAATTATTCATGAGGATTATACTTATACAATGAGGAATTCAAGAATATAAGATCCATTTTCCTCACAAGTGGTCATCTTCATAATTCTAATGGAATTTTGGACATCATTCCCTCATAAGGATCATCTCCAAAATCTACTATACTAAGTGAATGAACAATTCACATAAACAAAAGGATACTAAGTGGAAAAAAACATGGACTAATTACCTTCCCATTCAAGGATAATTGTCCAATTCTCATACTCAATTCAAATTCTATTCTCATGAGCACTGATCATTCAATCACACATTTTACCTTAACCTTAAAAAATAAAGGGAGCAATACAAATTCTAATTCTAATTCCAAATTTCCATTCTATCTCAACTTTATTAATATAAAGGAACAATACTAATTCATATTCAGCTCAACCTTAAAGAAATAAGGGAGTAGCTCAACCTTAAGAAACTAAGGGAGCAATATAGATTCTAATTCCAATTTCCAACTTCCAAATTTCAACTCTAGCTCAACTTGACTATTAAGGAGCTATACAATCTCAAATACACAATAAGATCATATTCAACAAGTAAGCAATGTTAAAATATCAATTCTTATCCTTGAAATATCATTCGGCCTCTATAGCTAATCTAAGAGCAATATAATTTCTAATATACAACAAGTATACAATATTCATACTCATCAAAGAGCTAGATGCAATGAATTACCATTACCAAACTCATCCAATTGTTTATTGCAAGAATTCAAAGGTAGGATTTCCATTCATTTTTCCAACAACAAAAAATATGGCCTCACCAAAGTTCATTCCAAATCTCACATCTCAAACCTTAAGATTATAATCATGCAAATACACCATTAAACATTCAAAAATAGCAGCCTCTGTTCTTGGCATTACATGACCCAAAATCACATTTTTAGAAGGAATTTGGCCTAGAAAATCACTAAAGTTTTGGCCAAAGATTCTCAATTAACAAAGAATGAATTTCCAACCTTTAACAAACCAATAACCTTATTAAAAATCAGATGTTTCAGCCACTTCTTTAGGAAAATGAAATTCATGACCATACCATCAAACCACAACAAATATAAGCTCATACCATCAAACTATAACAAATACAAGCTTAAGGAGTCATGAATCAATGAAGAATAAGGAAGGAAATCATCTATTCCTACCCTCACCCTCCAAACCCTCATAGCCCCATGAAGTTAAAATATATATATAAAAAAATAATACTCAAATTCATAACTATATGTTCATGATTAAAACAAAGGAAAGAAAGTAAGAGGTGCAAAGCTTCAAAAACCCCTACTTTAGCTCCCTAAGCTCATGGTTTTGTGAGTGGAAGGAGAGGAAGATGAAGCTTAATGATGGTGATTCTTGGCTCTTTAGAAAGAGGAAGTGAAGAGGATTAATTTCTCTAATTGCACCAACTCAAGATGGTGGCTCTAAGATGCTCACAAAGAGCTTGAAACTCAAAATCCATTTATTTTTCCATTTATTTCTCCTTTCTCTTATCTCCCTTGTTTTTTGTTTCTTGGTTCTTTTTTTGGAGTTGTTTTCTAGCATGAAAATGAAGCAAAAGAGAAGAGGAAAATGATAATAACATATTTTATACATTAATAAACCCTCATGTTTAGTCATTTACACTTTCTATGCGCTTAATTGATTGATCTTGATCATGTTTTGTGAGTTTAGACTCAAATTGGGCCTAATTGAATTTTTTTCAGCATTAATGAGCTTTGACACTATTTCTGTATTTTGGCCATAACTTGAGTTCTAGATATCTGATAATTATGAAATTTACTTTGTAGGAAAGCTAAGAGGAAGCTCTACAACTTTGATAAAGAGCTCGAAGTCTCAATTGGATGTCTAGTGGACCTAATTAGGCCTGAAAGTCAGAATATGAGTTCAGAGACCCTTTGATGTTGTTTTGGTCATAACTTGAGTTGTAGACCTCCAAATTGCTCGGAGTTTAGACCCAATTGTTCATAATGGACCTAGCTTTGTAATTAATGAATCTTTAATTATGTGAAGCCAAAATAGGGAGTAGTTTAAGGGGTTAGAAGTTAGAAACCGAGGCACCTTCATTTTGACACTTTTCCTCTTTCTCTCTTGAATTCTCTTCTCTCCTTTCTCTCTAATTTTCGTTTTCTTCTTCCTTCTTATTTTTTTTCTAAGTTCTCCTCTTCTCATGGAAGGGTAGGGCCTTTGATCAATCCAAGGGATTGACATTCTTGATGCTTAATCTTAAGATTTTGTTTTAATTGTTATACATTCATCTATTAATCAAATTTCTCTTCTTCTTCTTCTCTTGTTTAAATTCTGATTTAATGCTTAATTTGATTTGAATTTACATATGTTAATTGCGTAATTACCATGTGTCAAGAGATGAATTTAGAGGTTAAACAATGAATCAAAGGTGTTTGATGAAATGTTTAGCTTGGTTGGATCTTAGTTTTTAAGTTAATTTAGGTTTTAGATGAATGCTTAATTTGTCTAACCTCAATTAATTGAATTTTGGAAGCATTTCTAGTAGAAGATTCGTGGATCATTGAGAGGCGTCTTGATGTGATCTAAGACCAAGGGTTTGGTTGATAGTTGATTGGATCTTTAGTAATCAAGGATAGATTGAAATCAAGTTTGGACAATTCTCTTGGATTGGTTGCTTCTTAATTCTATTTTTTCTTCTTCAATTGCTTTCTATTTTTGTTGTTAATTTCACAAACTCCTCCCCCTATTTATTAACCTCTTAATCTGACTTCATAGTTAGAGTAATCTACTGGCTCGACCCAGTGTTACCTTATGCTACAAATAATTTTGGTAATTCAATTATAAATTGATTTAAATTTGGAAAACTCGGTAGTTATCAAATTTTTGGCGCCGTTGCCGATGATCACTCTGATTTTGATTATATTTGACTACTAATCCCTCACTAACCCCTGTGTTGCTGTGTTTTGATGGTTTTCAGGCGAAAACGGGTGATTACGGGTCACTTTGTAGAATTTCATTTTGACAACAAATGTGCCTAGAATGAGCTGAGATTTGGTCAGTTGAAGGAAAACAGCCTAATAAACAAGGCTCATAATTATGAGGTCACCCCTAGTTTGCCAAAATTCCATCGTTTAGACCACTTTTTCAAATTTTTAATATTTTTATTACATTTTTTAGTTTCATTTTTGTGTAGTTTTCATGCTGTGGTGGTCCTATGTTTTTAAAAATCATTAGATTGGTCAATTAGATTTATTTTAGTATATTTTTAGTGTTGTCTAGTATATTTTGTTTGTTTACTGATTTTGTAATTTTTGTGCTTTGGATGATGCATAGGTCTTTTGCTACCCAATTACTTGATATTGATCTTGAGAATGATAAGACCTTGCATAGGTTGATTAGAGCTCGTAGGCTAAGTGCAAAAATTGCTTCTGCACTTGATTTTGATCTTAAATTTGAAAGTAAACAGGAAGTCTTAAGTAATTTTGTAACTATGGGTGATAACATGCAGAATAGGACTCTTAAGGAATTAGCTGCTCCTAATGTAACATACTAGTCTTTTTGCATTCAATATCCTGATCTTAATGTTGATTTTGAGTTAAAATCTGGATTGATACACTTGTTACCCAAGTTTCATGGTCTTGCCGGTGAAGACCCTCATAAGCATCTTAAGGAATTCTATGTGGTCTGTTCAACTATGAAGCCACAAGGGATTCCTGAGGAGCACATCAAGCTGAGGGCATTTCCTTTCTCTCTTGCTGATGCAGCCAAGGACTGACTATATTACCTTTCATCAGGTTCTGTAATGTGTTGAAATGACATGAAGAGGCTATTCTTAGAGAGATTCTTCCTTGCATCGAGAGTTGTTGCCATTAGAAAAGACATCTATGGCATAAGACAAATGACAGGAGAGACCTTGCATGAATATTGGGAGAGATTCAAGAAGTTGTGCTCGAGCTATCCCCACCACCAAATCAGTGATCATCTATTGATTCAATATTTCTATGAGGGCTTGCTAATGGACAGAAGCATGGTGAATGTTGCCTCTAGAGGAGCCTTAGTAGACAAGATCCCTGTTGCAGCAAGAGATTTGATATCAAACATGGCAACAAACACCTAACAATTTGGCACACAAAATCGACCAGAGGAGTTAATGAGGTTCAATTGTCTCATGTTGACCAACAGAGAATGGAACACAAACTTGATGAATTAACTTCTTTGGTGAGGCAATTAGCAGTGGGACAACAACCACTTTTGCAGATAGTTGCAACCATGTGTGGCATTTGCTCTTGTTCATCTCATCCCATTGATGCATGCCCCACACTTTAGGATAGTGGTTCTATTTTTCTAGATTAATCTGTTACAACAGCTAGTGTTTTTCCTGGTACACCACAGTTCCAGCAGAAACAACAAAGATATGATCAATTCTTTAACACATAGAATCTTGGATGGATAGATCATCCTAACTTGAGATATAGGAATGCAGTATCACATCAGCAGTTCAGACAACCATTCCAGCAACCACAGTTTCAGCCTCATGCTGGACTAAGTTAGCAAAATTCACAGCAACCTATGCAACAACAAAGTCTAGCTCCCACAAAACCTGAGCCTTCATTTGAGGATTTGGTGAAACAGATGGCTTCCAACAATATTCAGTTCCAGTAGAGGACAGAGACCACTATACAGAAATTAGAAACCCAAATTAGTCAATTGGCTTCGTCATTGAGTCAGCTACAAGCCCAAGGTTTTGGACAACTTCCTTTCTTAAACAATTCCCAATCCAAAGGGGATTGTGAGTGTCATTATGCTGAAGTCTGAAAAATCTGTAGAAGCATCACCTGCACCTCAACTAGCAAGCAAGCAACAACCAATAGAGAAATTAGTTTTGGATGCACTAGCCTAAAAATCTGAGGGTAAGACGAAGTCAACAGTTGTTGATGAGCAGTAGCAACCTGCCATTGCTCTTCCTTTTCCACAAAGAGCCATACAATCCAGAAAAATGGTAGAGGCGGAGAAAGATAGAGACTTGCTTGAGACTTTTAGGAAATTGGAAGTCAACATTCCACTCTTGGATGCAATCAAGTAGATATTGAAGTATACAAAGTTCTTGAAAAAATTGTGTACAAACAAAAGGCGGCTGAAGGGCAATGAGAGAATCAGCATGGGGCAGAATGTTTCAGCCCTTATCCAGTCGATGCCACAGAAGTGCAAGGATCTTTGGACTTTGACAATTCCTTGCATAATAGGAAATTACAGATTTGAGCATGCCATGCTAGACTTAGGTGCTTCCATTAATGTGATGCCTATGTCTATTTTTAATTCTCTTGAACTTGGTTCTTTGCGTGCTACAAGTGTTGTGATTCAATTGGCCAATAGGAGTAATGCATATCCAGTTGGGTTGATTAAAGACGTATTGGTATAGGTTGATGAATTGATTTTTCCTACATATTTTTATATTCTGGAGATGGAGGGGGAGTCACCATCCAGTAAGGCTCCACTCATTCTAGGGAGACCTTTCCTCAAAACAGCACTGACAAAGATTAATGTGCATACAAGAGTTCTTTCCATGGAGTTTGGAGATTCTATTATGAGGTTTAATAATCTTGATGCTATGAAACATCCCATGGAAGAACATTTTGTCTTCCATATTGATTTAATTGATGATTTGGTTGATAATTCGTATACTGACTTGTGTGACGAGTTTCTTGAGATTAGTGATTTTGATGACTCTCTGTGTGGTGATTTGTGTGCTTGTTATGATGGTAATAAATTGTGTTCTGTATGTTCTAAAATTTTTGTATTTTTGGGATATGTTACATCTGTTCCTGTGTTAGTAGATTGTGCAACAGGTGATATATATATATATATATATATAGAGGTTCAAGCAGCACATGCAAAATCATTACAGCCCCATAGATTACTACCTTCTGTAATGCAGCCACCAAAGTTAGAGTTGAAGTCATTACCCGAACACTTGACGTATGCATACTTGGCGGATGATGAACAACTTCCCGTGTTCGCGGCCAAAAACCTCCTTGTTGAACAGGAGGAGAGCTTGCTAAAAATTCCAAAAGAGCACAAGAAAGCTTGGGATCTTGGCGATAGCACTCGGGTGAATCCCAAGGAAATTAGGGAGGGCCAATGGGACCTTGGTGGAAGATCTCATGTTGCTTCGAGCTTGCTTTCATCAATGGGATCTTGGTAGAAGTCTTTTCATCTACCCCACTTGCTAAGGTTTCTTTTCTTTCCCTCTCTTTTATTTTACTTGTCCTTCATTACTTGATGATTTTGATGGATGTTGTTTTTCTTTTGAGCTTTACATTGAGAACAATGTCAAATTTAAGTGTGGTGGAGGAATTTACATTCTGTTTTCTCTGCTTTTAATTGTTTTCCAATGATGTTTTGGGTTTTGTGAAGTTTATGAGTTTGAAGTAATTGAAATTCAAGGTTCATTGCAAGATTAAATAAATTTTCTTCCTTCTTGAATTTGACATGCTTGGTTTTGAATATTGAACTGGTGGATTGAGTTTGATAAGATCAAATGTAAACCTCGTGAGATTTTGAGCCTATTGATGGATGGATTTAGTATTTATGCCATTCTTTTCTTTCTTGTGTGATTTTTACTTATGACAATTGATCACTCTAGAACTTGCTTTGATTCTTTTTTAGGCTACATTTCACTTGCACGCATGAACATGATTGAGGCCTTCTTCTTGATTAACTACCTTGGCCAAATAGCCAATCTTGCATCATTTCCCTTTGATTAACCCCCTTGAATCTATTTGCCTATTATTTGTCTTAGCTCATTATATGCCTTTATGAAAAATCATGTTTTTACCCTACCTTAAGGAATGAGAGAGCATTGATTCATTTTTATTTGAGGAGCTTTTTTGGTTGTGGGCAATTAATAGTTCAAGTGTGGGGGTTGTGCAACTTGATGTGTAATATGCAAGGTGAAAAAAAATGAAAAATAAAAAAAATGAAAAAAATGAAGAGAAAAAGAATAAATGCAATAAAAGTTGTGAAAGAGAAAGAATATGTAAGAGAATGTGCATAATATGGAATTGGGGGTAAAATTTCATGCTTGTCACTTGTCAATTGAGTTCCTCCTCAATGCTCTCTTATTCTCTTGAGTGTTTAACTTGTTATATTCATATTGTTTACTTCCCTTACATTAGCCCCATAACAATCTTGAATAAAGTTCTCTTAATTTTTGTGTGCATGTGTTTGGTAGTGGAGAAGTAGAAGATAAGCAAACTTATGATAGTGTAATTTTCATGGGTTGAATTGAGTGAAATACTTACCTCGTAAACACTTGAGGGATTGAGAGTATATCTTGTGAGGATCTATCATTCTTGATTCATGCTTTTCAATTTGAAGCTACCTTGCTTGTTGGTTTGAGATGTGAAGAAATGTTAACTCATGAATGTTATGTTCCCTTGAACCTTTTCTTGTTCTTCTTACTTGTAAACTTTTGCATTCTTGAATGTCATTGGAATTTAAGTTTTTTTTGTTGATCCCATGTGCCCTTGTTTTGGTTTTTTGAGTTTTGCCCAAGAGCACAAAAAGTGTGGGAAAATTTGATAATCATATATTTTATACATTAATAAACCCTCATGCTTAGTCATTTACAATCTCCATGCACTTAATTGATTGAACTAGGTCATGTTTTGTGAGTTTGCGCTCAAATTGGGTCTAATTGAATTTTTTTAGCAGTAATGAGCTTTGACACTATTTCTGTATTTTAGTCATAACTTGAGTTATAGATATCTGATAATTATGAAATTTACCTTGTAGGGAAGCTAAGAGGAAGCTCTACAACTTTTATGAAGAGCTCAAAATCTTAATCGATTGTCTAGTTGACCTAATTGGGTCTGGAAATCAGAATACGAGTTTAGAGACCCTTGATGTTATTTTGGTCATAACTTGAGTTGTAGACCTCCAAATTGCATGGGGTTTGGGCCTAATTGTTCATAATGGACCTACCTCTGTAATTAATGGATTTTAAATTATGTGAAGCCAAAATAGGGAGTAGTTTAGGGGGTTAGAAGTTAGAAACTGAGGCATCTTTATTTTGACACTTTTCCTCTTTCTCTCTAGAATTCTCTTCTCTCCCTTCTCTCTAATTTTCATTTTCTTCTTCCTTCTTATTTTTTTTCCTAAGTTCTACCCTTCTCATGGAGGGGTAGGGCCTTTAAATCAATCCAAGTGATTGAATATTCTTGATTGTTAATCTTGAGATTTTGTTTTTATTGTTAGTATTCATCTATTAATCAAGTTTCTCTTCTTCTACTTCTCTTTCTTAATTCTAGTTTAATGCTTAATTAGATTAAAATTTTTATATGTTAATTGCTTAATTATCATGTGCAAAGAGATGAACTCAAAGATTAAACAAGGCATTGAAGGTGTTTGATGAAATGTTTAACTTGATTGGATATTGGTTTTCAAGTTAATTTGGGTTTCAGATGGATGCTTAATTTGTCTAACCTCAATTAATTAAATTTTGGAAGCGTTTCTAGGGTTTGAGAGGCATCTTGAAGTGGTCTAAGACTAAGGATTTGATTGATAATTGAATGGACCTTTAGTAGTTAAGGATGGATTAAAATTAAGTTTGGACATTTTTCTTGGATCGACTGTTTTCTTAATTTTGTTTTATCTTTCAATTTGAATTTTGTTCTGTTTGCACGTTTGTAATCTTGCCAACCCCCCAATCTAGGCTTGATTTGATTGAATTGCAACTAAAATCCTTGAGAGACAATCTGGTGTTATCTCCTATGCTACAAGCCATAGGCATAACTCGATTATAATTTTGGTGAGTTCGACGCTCGTCAGAACGTCAAATAAAGGAGAAGAAACTTTGTGACCAATTTTTATATGTTGAAGCTTTTGTATATGTTAAATACATTTTAATCTTCCAAAGTTGTATTTTCAAGTTACTATAAGTGTTATGAAAATTTTTAGAACTCAACTTAGTCCTTTAATCTATTTTTCTATTTTTTTCTATATACTACTATTTATCAGTTAAGTTTCATTACACAGTCCCAAGTTAAATTAAACCGAGGGATTGAGTAAATATGCTTACTAATACTTATCTTAGTTCATATTTTATACCAAATTATTCTCTATATTTTAGTTGTCATCTCCATGAAATTTTATAATTTTCTAAGCTTCTTAACTATTCCATAGCTATTCTATTAATCATTCTTCAGTATCCTTAAAAATACCTGATTAACTCACTTGATTCTCCATAATTTACTACAACACTTATCAATTGTTTATAGCTAAGAAATAAATTTTTCATATTTATTTCCATCATATCAACTGATTCTGCAGATACTTTAGTTATTTTCTTGTATTTAGTGTTATAGAATTACGCTCAAACTAGTTCAAAAAGTTACCCGAATTAATAGATAACTCTTATTAGTAATATTGAACTTTATAATCCTGATTAGGACTATTAGGTTAGGGAAGGTGTTACAAGGGTGGTTGGTACTTGCAAAGGGACTCCAACGCTCAAGTCAGGTTGTACACAATTAAGGTTTAAGCTAAAGAGCAATAGTTACTTGTTAAAGGTGATTGAGCTTGATATTTATAGAGCGTAATTAGGGTTTATGTCCTCTCTTGATTATAGCAGGATATCCCTATAAAATAGGAATATTGATATTATAATTATGAGCTGATAAAGACGGTTATGGGTGCTATATTTTCATAAGATCGTGATTGACAGTTACGAATAATTTGAGATTCCTCCACTGCGAAAATCTTGTGATCATGTTGTTGCTGCCTAATGTTGTAATTTGACATACGTCATGCCAGGATCTCAATCGTGCCACAAGCAAACTACTGGGTTATTAACAGTGGACTCCGCCAGAAAGTGTGTCGGGTTGACCCATAGGATCGAGTCCCGAAGCATAGTTCAGAACAATTGCCCCTAGCTTGACGTTTAGATGTGAAAGCTAAGTGTTAAGGTATCTGAGTTTGATAGGTGCACACAACATGCAATGGACAAAGGGATCATAGTCAGTGTTAACATCGGATCTCATAGTGTTTTTTTTCCAAAGGGTTGAGCTCCTTGATGTATCATTGTATTCCCCCGAGGTTAATAAGTAAGGTCGAGATCCAAGTTGGATCGCTTTGCTTACATCATTATTCCGTTGTCTGGGGTATGTAGTAGGTTGCCCCCATGTATAGTCCACGAGGTCTTTGATGTTATTTTTTCCAGTTTTTATTCTGCGATTTGTAGCAGTCTGTGTTTACTTGGGAACTGTTACTTTGAATTTATTGGGAGTTAAAATCGCTTTAAAGGGGATAGCAGTTTTATACTGTTTCCCAACTGCCCACAACCCTTGCAGCCAATTAGAAAAGGGAGCATTAACATGTGGCTTAAAACGTGCAACTTGCTTCTCCTTTCTAGGAGCCAGTTAGAAGATCTTATTCCCTCTATAAATAGGGAATATTTGCAGTGGGGCTATCATCTGCTTCTTTTGTTCTCCAATTGTGTTTGAAGGTGATTATTTCTTAGAGAATGATTTATTTCCCATTTTTTGTAAACATTTGGAAAGTTATGCTCCCTTATGAAATCATCTTCCTATTCTTCCTAAAATTCTTAAAAGTGTTTCCTTTCCCCCCCCCCCCAAATATTCCTCTAATGGAGGCCTTTCTCTTCAGGTGTAATGGTACGATGAAAACCAAATAACAACTCTACTTGAGTTAGTTAACATGCCTTCGGGCGACAGAAGCCTTTTTCTCCTGACGTACGTAGGGGTGGGCAACCTTTCTCCTTTTGCTGGGAATAAGGTTCAAGACTTCTGTAGTTCTTGTGAAGGATGGAGGTTTTCTGCTCTCTCTCCTCTATATTTCTAACTGAAACTGAAGGTACTAGCCAAGTGCCTTAGTTTCCCCCCGAAGTGCAGCTGGATATGCAAGATTGTGAAGCTTGCTTTTGGAGTGAAACAATCTTTTAAAGTGAAGCATTCTGCTCATATTGGCCAACGAGGAAAAGATGAGTGCTAGTTTTTAGAAGAATCGTGGAGGTAGTCGTGGTCATCATCATCAGCACTATATCATCTGGCTTCCTTTTTGACTTTTTCCTATGGGCATTCTTGTACTAGAGTAGTTTATAAGCTCTTTTTGTAAAGCTGACGATGTATTAAATGAGAATAAAAAGTATCATTTTGAATGTTCTATTCTTCGCTATCTACTCCCTTCACTAAGATAAGTTCAATGCTCATCATATTAAAATATGTTTAACCTCGTCATGTTGCCCCCAACTTGATGATTATCTAATATGGCTAAGTATCAAGGTAAGTCTCTAATGCCCCCTGGTCTTGAGATCCATGCTGTACAATAAGCCAGAGTTTGTGGTGCCCCCAAAGGATTAGAAGTTAACTAGAGGTGCTATCAAGGTTGTTAGACACTTGTGGGTGTGCTGTGATTCAGACACTGCTAACACGTCAGATGATTAGAGGTAGACATTCTAGTGTGTAACCAGGGTCCGTAGAAAAAAATCACACACAAGACAGCTAGGCGTGTGACATTTAGCTTTGAGTAAACCACCACTTCAACTGCAATGACAATTGTATTGTCCAAAGGTGCGTCCTGACTTGGAGCCTCTGATAGGGTACCGCGCGCCATGATGAGGGGTTTTTGAAACCCAAATTGTTTGGACGAAATTTCCCCCCAATTGTCTTGGCTTTATAAATAGGTGCTAAGGGCGCCTATTCCTTATTTTTACTTATTGCTCTCCAATCTACGACGACTTGAGGTGTTTTTTAGTGACTTTTCACGACGAAGAAGTGTAGTTTCAAGCAGTTGGTAGTGATTTTCAGAAGTTTCTAGCAGTTTAGCTTCTTCCAGTCATAAACTTTTCTCCATTTCTTCAAGGTATATCTCCTTCCACCCATTGTTTTTGTTGTTTTTAGCATTGTCCTGGCATAAAGAGTTTATCTTCTTGGTTTTAAGGTATTCCCTCTCTTTTTCTAGCAAGACAAGTAGGGATACCTACATTTTCTAGGTCCATTTAGTGGTGTCACTCTGTGGAGCACCCTCTTCACTACATCGTGAGTGGCGGAAGTCCTCAACTTAGGTTTAGATCTTTGAAGGATGGAGGCCAATGTCTGTAGTTCTGGAGATGGAGTTCAGAGATGGATGTGGACTTTTATGGGTTCCCTCTGTTATTCGCCCCCTCTATGTCTGAATATGTAGACTTTTGAAACATTCTTGATTCTGACAATACCTTACCAGCCTTTGGGTATTTCTAGAGAATCCATGGCGAGGAGATGAGTAGTGCGACCAGGGAGACCGGTTAGAGAGAGACCCATGGTATATACCCCTAGGAGAAACATATACCTCAGGGTTGGAGATGATGTGTGGGGCAGTATGTCCGAACATCAGACTACCAGAACTCCAAGGAACTTGTGAGCTACTTGGAGTTGATAGGTGACACACAGGACCATCAGTACCAGATCCTAACTCCAAGAGAGGATGAGAGAGTGTGTTCAGCTAGGATAGAGGGCGAACACTTCATGTTCTTGTACGATGACCTCTTCCTCTGACTGGGGCTATGGTTTCCATTCACCGACTTCCAAATCCCCGTCCTTCATACTCGAAATGTGGCTTTGTTCCAACTCCATCCCAATAGTTGGAGTTTCATTCTTGCCTTTGAGAGGTTTTTCTGAGTGCTCAGATTGCGGCACTCAGAAAAGACTTTCTTTTATTTCTTCATTCGGTGGTCCCCCCAAGGAGAGAGGGCGACACAAAAAAACTGGCTCACACTACGATCAAAAAACAGATGGAAGGTCTTAAGAACTATAAGACTAAGTTCTTCAAGTTGATGGGGGTGCCCAGAGTTCGTCCATTCTTCGAGGAGGCTGACGAGACTTCGGTCTTCGACCTACATTGAACCACCCGGGCTTGGGAATTAAAATGATTGAGGTGGAGTTTCTCGATCTCAATTGGCAGAAGAAGTCGGGCTCATTTCTTGTAAGGATGTTCTGGACACACTTGATGACTAAACTCTCGAGGCTATATTAGGTAGAGTGTTGGTCGTATTCCGCCCTTGCTTTTTTTTTGGTATTTTTTTCCTGTCATTTCTAACTTGTGCTTTTCTTGTTTTATAGAGAGCATGACATTCAGATAATCTCTTTTGGCCCTTCAAGCTTACAGGGCAAGGAAAAGGGGGCCACATCTTCTAACACTCCTGTACACACTGCTCCGGCTCCTGTCGCTTGGGATCTTATTATTGAGGTAGCTTCATATCAACCAAAATCTCCTACACAACCCTATCAGAGGAGGAAAAGAAAGGCTGCCAAAGGCAGTAGGGCAGCAAATTGCGAGTAGAGGGTAGCCACATAGGTGAATGAAGAAGAATGACGAGGTCTGATTTCCCTGTTTGAGGAGGACGCAAATCTCGAAACACTGATCGACTAAAAACTCCTAGATGATGAGGTCATGGAACATATTACCCTAGAGGAGCCCATTTGATATTTTGTCGAGGTTTCAGACCTTTAGACTCTAGGTCACTATTGAAGCCTTCTTCCTTGAAAGGAGCTTAGGGGAGTATGAGAGAGGATTGGCTAAAAAACTGAGGGCGGTCGAGGTAGAAAGAGCTCGGAAACTTGATTTAGCTCTCAAGGTCAAGGAGGAAGCCGAAAAGTCCTTGGAGGAAGCTATATCAAAGGTCAATGAGCTGAAGAAGGAGTTAGAGGACTCCAAGTCTAAGCTCAAGAAGAAGAAGGCCAATTCTAAAAAGAGCATTGTTGGCCTCCAAGTTGAGATCCAAGAACTCCGAGTCGAAGTGGCGCAACTGGAAAAGGATAATAGAAGCTAGTGACGATCTGCATGAACATCAGTGGTGAACAATTTTGGAATGCAGTCATCCAAGTCCAGTACTTTAATCTTGAGGTCGCCATAGGCTTGCAAGGATTGAACCTTGAGATGTTAATCTAGGATGGTCACCTGGTAACGGAGGAGGGGGCCAATCAAGTTGTTGCTAGGCCTTCAACTTGTATTCTCAATCTGACTCTCAAAAGGGATGGCGAAGTAGTGAGAACAGACAGTTAAATCTCGAAGAAAGGTGCTACTGGAGCTTGATCTCTCGTTTTTCTACTTCTTGTTACCCCCTGCATAGGGCATCTTATTTTTGTAAAGATAATTCCCTGGCTCCCGAGTTTTAATATAATTGCTTGCATTATCCCTAGGTTGCATGTATTGTATGCTTATTTTTTTCCATGGTCCATAGTGGGTCTAACATCCATCATCAATGTGCATTTTGTAACCATTTTGGGACTTAGGAGGATTTCAATCGCGTGAAACCTTGGTCTGGGGTCCAACACCAAAAAAATTGAGCACTTGGAATGCCTTCGAGGACTTAGGCAAAATAAAAAAGTTAATCCACAACCGAGCTCTTTAATGTTAACAGTCTAGTTTAGAAAAATGCCCAACACTTAGGGATTGTTAAGTTCAGAACCTATTTAACATAAGACACTCACGGTAGGTACCTAATGGTGAATCACAAGTGTCGTAACTCGTGTTGTCAATTAATTACTCATAATCACAAAGTGATTATGGCCAAATGTTGAGGGTTTGGGTAAGGATCCAGAACTCGTAACAAAACCACTAGAAGTTAGTTTCGTGTGTCATCTCTCTTAACCTAGATTTTAAGAGACCCTGAATCCTATAAGGAACGGACTCTATAGACATTTTCAAGGTGTAGTCAGGCTTGAGGGTCTTTAAACTTTAAAAAGAAACCCCAGATCCCATAAAGAACGGGTTCTGTAAACATTCTCAAAGTGTTGTCCAGCTTAAGGGTCTTAAGCTTTAAACAAAGTATAAGCATATTTATTGAAATAACTTCACCATTTTATTGATTGAACAAAGGACCGGAGTCCATACAATGTATATTCACCAAAATTAGGGCAGATCAAATATAATAGAAAACTAAGAGACTACGCCTGAAAAGGAACTTAGCTATAGTACTTTCTCAGTTTATTCGCAATCTAATAGTTTTTTATTAGCTTGCCAGTTAGTGTCTCTAGGGTGTAAGCTCCCTTGTCAGTACTGATCATGATCCGGTAAGGGCCTTCCTAGTTTGGGGCTAACTTCCCTTAAGAGGCATTCTCACCACCAATTTCTGTTCTCTGAAGTACTAGATCACTTAGTTCGAATTTTTATATCGAGCTGTCGTCTTCTGTTTGATGGTGGCATCGCATATATAAGCGGCGCGCCTTCTTTCTTCCAGAAGGTCCAAGTCATCCTTGTTCAATCCAGGATTGTCGTCGAGCGAGAATTGTTGATGACGCCAACTGGGTTCCCCTATCTCCATTAAGATCATAGCCTCGCACCCATAAATGAGTTTAAAGAGGATTTCACCTGTTGTGAAGTGAGGCATAGTCCGATAGGCCTAGAGGACATGGTCAAGTTGCTCAGCCCAGTTTCCTTTAGCTTTGTCCAACCTTCTTTAATTCCTCGAACAATCACCGATTGGCAGCTTCAACTTGTCTACTTGTCTTGGGATTCCTAACTGAATTGCAATGATGCTTGATTTTTAACTTAGCAAACAACTCCTTGAAACCCTTATCTTTCGTTGTCCATCACAATGGACTTCGGAACCCCAAACCTGGTGATGATGTGATACCAAGTGAACTTTTGGATCCTAGTAGAGGTGATCATGACTAGGGGCTCTGCTTCGATTCATTTGGTGAAATAATCCATGACCACCACCAAGTATTTCAATTGTCCAAGTGCTTAAAGGAACGAACCCAAGATATCCATACCACAACTGTAGAATAGCTAGGGTACGGACGTCATGGATAACTCTTCAGCTGGAGCTTGATAATGGTTCGAGTTTCGTTGACATTTGTCACAAACTCGAACATGCGCCAAGGAATCAGCTTCCATTGTTGGCCAGTAGTATTCGACCTTAAGTGCTTTCAGAGGTAAGGCTTTGCCCCCCAAGTAGTGTCCACAACGCCCCTCATGGACCTCACCCAGAACATATTATGCTTTTTTTAGTGTGAGGCATTTGAGGAAAGGTAAAGAGAATCCACAATCGTATAATTGTCCATTGTAGATAGTGTACCAGATCGCAATTTTGTCTACTTTGAAGGCTTCCTTTAGATTGTCAAGTTTGGTTTCCGAACTATAGATACTTCATTATTGGGATGAGCCAAGTACGCTCCTTTTCTTCCACCTAGAAAATGGCTATGTCCATGATGGAAGACTGAGAGAATGTCTCTTGGATCACAGAGTGATTTTTTCTCGGGCTCTTGGTGCTGGCTAGTTTGGACAAGAAGTTCGCCCTGAAGTTATGCTCCTTGGGTATGTGCTCTATTTTGGCATCCTAAAAGTTTTTGAGGAGCCATTGGGCTTTGGACAAGTATTTATGAAGGAGGGACTCCTTGGTTTGATAGTCGCCTCGGATCTGGGATATGATAATCACAGATTTCGTACATTAATAAACCCTCTTTTTTAGTACTTTATACTCTCCATATACTTAATTGATTGAGTTTGACCATGTTTTGTAAGTTTGGGCTCAAATTGGGCTTAATTGATCTTTCCATCATTATTAGGATTTTACACAGTTGCTATATTTCAGCCATATCTTAAGTTCTAAATATCTAAAAATAATATATCTTTCCTTGAAGAAAAGATAAGACAGGGCTCTACAACTTTCATGAGAGACCTAGAGCAGAATCAGATATCTAGTGGATCGAATTGGGCTTGGAAGTCACAACACGAGTTCTGTTATGTAACCTGAGTAGTGTGCACTAATTGGTCCATAATTCAAGTTGTAGGTATGATATGAACCTGAAACAATGGCATTTGAAAGTTAAGACATAGATATTCAATTATTATGAAGACCACTTTTCAAAATTATGACATTTTGATGGTATTTTAATCCTTTTACGTCGGATGACGAGATCAGAGACCTGTTAAGAGTGATTTAGGCACAACTCTCTCATCTTAAGCCCAATTCAAGTGATTTTGGTGGCCAAGGAAAGCTAAGAGGCAGAGGATTAACTTTAACCTAGGGGAAAATCAAGATTATTAATTTTTAGATTAGTTATTTTTGTATAAATAGGGAACCTGAGATAGACAGTAGTCATTGTTGTGAATTTTTCGCAAGTGCATAGATCGTACAAGTAGTAAAGTAAAGATCGTTCCCACTAGGATCGATTGATTACAAACCCTTACGGTGATTTTGATTATTTAAGCGAATAAAAACAATAGTAAAAGCTAAATTAAAATCAAAATAAAACACAAAGCAATTACGTAAGCAATTAAATATAGAATAGTTAATTCAATTAAGATTTAAAGGCCTAGGACTGAGAATCCACTACACTACCTCTTATGATAAATTATCCTATCTTTGCTAATGTTCAATTATGTTCTTGAATGCAATTTATCCTAAATTATTTAAAGCTCAATTTCTTGAAACTAAAAATGTGCTAAAACTTCATCAATCTCATTCTCATGGCAACTAATCCAAGTTCTAACCCATTAAGTTTTATGATAATCGTTTACCCATCGAAGGATTTAAGCCTATGTCTAGATCTTAATTCCCAAGTTGAATTCTTATATTATCTAGAAATTAGATTTCATCTTTCACCTAAAGCCTAAGATCATGTAAATATAGCTGGCAACATACCATAAGCATTAAGCATACTAAGAATGAATCAAGAACAATTATCTTCCATTAACAAAGAATCAAATTAACAATTCAACATAGAAAAGTAGAGGGTTTCATCCTAATCCTAGAAAAAGGAATTTAGCCACTTATGGCTCATGTAGCACAATCAAGAACAAAAGTTAAAAAAATAACTATGATTTTATCTCAAGAGAATAGGAATAAATAAAATAAAAAGAGAAGATAGAGAAGATAATGATGGAGAAGATGTCTTTAATGGTTGAACTTTAATTGATCTTGTACTTGTCTTCCAAAACCCTAGCCTGCAATCCTTGGTTGAGAAAAAGACCACACCAAGCCTCTCATCCTTTGGTTCTTTATATAAGATTAACACTAAAAGAGTTGTGTGATCAGTTAAATTGCTTAATTTGGCCCTAAGCAATGAGAATAATCTGATAAAATCCCAAAATGTTGCATTAAATAGGGAAATTCCACTTTTTCACAACTTCCACAAGTTTTCCCACAGCCCCATGGAATTTTCCATGGGGGGCGTGGAACTCTGTGTCAACTCCCCTTTTTCAACATAATTTCACACGGTCTTGAGGAATTTTCCACAGGTCGTTGTTTCTTTTGAAATAAGAATAAACTCTTGTGGTCTTCATAAAAGTTGTAACTCTTTTTCTTAGCCTTCCAATGGCATTAGAATAACCTCATTTTGACCTCCATAGCTCAAGTTATGTTAATTATATCGCGCAAAGGTAAAAAACCCTGCGAATCTTAGCTATATAAATTTCGAGCTCAACTCTATTGCAATGAATCCATCTAAAGCTTCATAGAACCATGTCAAAGCACTTATTTTGGACCTAAAAACATAAAGAAATACCAATCATGAGATACCAAGAATAATTAGATTAAAATTGACATAAATTCCAACATAATTCAATCAAAGTACACCTAAATCCATCTCAAATCAAGCACAAGATGTGTGTATTTTATCCACACATTAAATTGGCCCAAGCTTGAATGATTACTTGTTCTCAAGCAATGGAAAAATCTTTAAGCAAAATAGAGGACATTTTCTTTCAAAAGAAGACAATGATTGCAATTCAAGGCTTTCTAAGACACTTTGAAAAACTCAATTCACAAATAGCTCATTAAAATGCCAAAAAGTCGAAATGTCCACTCATGCATACATGCCAAGCAAAGTGCAAGTTACCCAACCAAAATATGATGTCATAAAGAATCTTTTGAATCCAAATGTGTTCGGATGAGACTATGCAAGCTAAGTAATTCCCAATACCTCAATGACTTATGGATGGATATATGAATGTCCCAAGTCTCATAGGCAAAACCACTACCCCTATCTCCATAAATATAGTACACACCTTCAAAAGGATCAAAAGGTCTTTATAAGGGTTGTAATGAGGCCAACGATGTGGGCTAAAAGAAAGGAAAAGATAAGAGGACAAACAAAAGTGAGAATGTCATGATTTGAAGATTCAAAATCCATCAAGAATCTCAATGCATTTGAAAAACAAAACCGAGAGACACTCATGGCAATCATATTTTTCTTATTCAATTTTATTTTCTTCAACATTTCATGAATCAATTTTTTTTTCTTTTTTTGTTTCGTGTTTTTTTTTTGCCTCCACCCCTAAACTTATTTCTTTGCAACTCTTGGGGTGGAGTATTCACTTTGGATGCTAGGCCATGTTTTCCTCTTTTTTTAATATATATATATGGTGCTCCCAATTTTTTTAAGTTTCTATAATGAGTTTCTTACTTCTTACTCATTCCATTCTCACAAAGGGTAGATAAGTGTTTGGGCTAAGGGGTTAAGGTAGAGTGTGGGTCAATGAAAGAAAATAAAGGATAAATGACTCAAAAGGGGTATCAAACGATGATAATGAAAAGGTGGTTTAAGGTCATGATGTGGTGAAAGAAGGAACGCCTAAATCATCTCCTTTTTTAGTGCACTCTACAATTTCACCTCAAAAGGTGCAATGGAATTATTCTAAGACTGGTGAGATAATTGGATGCTCACATTGTCCTTCTCTAAGCACTCACAAACTCATTCAAAGGTTTAATGGAATCATGTAAAGGAAAAACAAAATGCTCAAAGCATAGCATGTATGACAATCATGAACAAATAATCCACTAACACAATCATAAGCTACCGTGAGTCAAATTATCCTAGTTCCTTCAATTATCTCAAAAGGCAATCTCATCTTGTTGAAAAATCTTGTTCTTATTGGTGCTTGAATTGAAATGAATTTAAAGGATGCACTCTATTAAAAAAAATTAAAAAATGAAACAAAAATAGACTTGCAAATGCAAAAATGAAAACTAAAATCTTTTTGGCGACCGACACTATATACATCCTCCTGCAAAGACTCCGAACTCAAGGAGGTACTAAAGCCAACTCACTAAGCAAAATAGATAGAATCAGGTAGAATCATAAAAGCAAAAAGATAACAAAAATGCAAAAATGCAATGATGCACCCCCAAACTTGGAATTGACATTGTCCTCAATGTCGCCAACTAGGCCGAGTAGTGACAACGCAGAGAGATAGTAAGAAGCATAGTATAGCTAAAGAAAGAATATAAAAACTCAAAGGACTTCCCTATTTATCTGCCTTCTCCTTGTATATAGAACCCAGAACCGTCAATCCGCGCCAATCCAATCTCTATCTTCAATGCCTAAACACATGCAAAGAAAAAGAAACAAACAATTAGGAACGAAACAGGTAACGAAAAAAAGGAAAAAAATAAAACAAAAACTTGAGTTGCCTCCCAAGAAGCGCTAAGTTATAGTCATTAGCTTGACTATGGGTCAGTTCCATGCTTAGGTGATGTCAATAGAATGGTGCTCAGTCCCCACTTCTTCTTCATAGTGCTTCACTCTCTGACCATTTATCAAGAATGTCTTATGACATTCTTTCTTCACCTCAAGCACACCATATGATAAGATGCAAACAATCTTATATGGTCCATACCCTTTAGACCAAAATTTATCAGGAAGAAAACAAAGACGTGAGTTAGAGAGAATAATTTTATCTCCAATCTTAAACTCACGTTACTTGATACACTAGTCATGCCACTTCTTTGGTCTCTTCTTGTAGAGCTTGGCATTTTTAAAGTTGGTGGAAACCTTAGGCAAAATCTTTTTTGGCATATCATCAGTTACAGATTCCTTTGGGGCCTCATTTTCTTTAAGTGAGGAGTCTTCGATTGAGAGGACCTTTAGCTCCTTGAATTTACCATTTTGAGAAGGGCAAACGGTAGAACATGCGTCCAAAATTTGAGCATAGGTCACCACCTCTTCATCTTCATCATTTGTGTTATCATTATGCACCAAATACTTCTCTAAGGGGTCTTGTGGATGGCTTTTATTGTGCACCTCTCTAGCTATCCTTTCGTCCATATTAACCCTCAAGTAAGAGTCAACAATGGTTGGTTACTTGGAAACTGGAAACAAATTGAACCTAGCAACTTCACCTACTTTGAGGGTTATTTTCTCGTGCTTCACATCAAACATGACTTTAGCAGTGGCTAGGAATGGCCTGCCCAAGATGATAGGGGTTTGAACATCTATTTCTTTCTCAAGCACAACAAAATCAACTAGCATGTAAAAATTTCTCACCTTCAATGGTACATTCTCTAATATGCTAATAGGATGTTTGATTAACCTATCCGCTAATTAAAGAGAGATGGTGGTTGGTTTAAGCTCCCCAATATCAAGTTTCTCACAAATAGAAAGGGGCATCAAATTCATACTTGCCCTAAGATCACACAAAACCTTATTAATATTCATGTTCCCAATTGAGCATGAAATTTAAAAGCTACTTGAATCCTTAAGCTTAGGTGGAAGATTATTTTGAATAATTGCACTACATTCTCCCATCAAAGCAACAGTTTCATAGTTATTAAGCTTCCTCTTATCGGAGAGAATCTCTTTCAAGAACTTAACATAAGAGGGTATTTGAGAGAAAACTTCCGTAAAAGGAATGTTGATTTAAAGCTTCTTAAGTATCTTAAAAAATATACCAATTTGATAATCAAGTTTCCTTTTTGATAGCTTTGAGGGAAGGGCAAAGGTGGAACATATACTTTTGGAGGAATATACTTTTTAGCACTTTCTTTATCTCCTTCTTTGTACTCACTCTTCTCTTGCTTCTCCTTTTTTTCATGGGTTTCCTTATATTCAAGTTTTTCTTCCCTTGTGGGGCCTTTAAGTTGCTTACCACTTCTCAAGAAAATTGCTTGAACTTGCTTCCTTGGGTTAGTTTTTGGTTGACTTGGTATTTGCCCTTGAATCATATTGAACAAGCTTGCTTGTTAGGCTATTTGAGTTTTAAGCATGTTAGAATGAGTTGCCATTTGATCTAGGCTGATATGGATTTGCTTGATGGACTCTCCATGTTGTTGTACTTATGCTTGAATGACTTGATTTTGTTCTTTTTGAGTAACTATGAAATTTTCCATGAGGGCTTCTAAAGTGGACTTCACACCTTGAGAAGATTGTTGAGGTTGTTGGAATCCGGGTGAAGGTCTATTGTTGGATGAAGCCCCTTGGTTTTGTTGGGTACCATATGAGAAATTGAGGTGGTTTCTCCATCTGGGGATATATTAGTTGGAAAAAGGATTTCCTTAAGCATTGAAATTGCCATTTTGTATATAATTTGTTATCCAAGTGGCTTCAGTACTCAAGAGGGGGGTGAATTGAGTATTAAAAAACTTTTCGCAAAAGCATGAACAAATTAAATATGCTAAAATAAAATATTAAAACGACGTGAAATAAAGGAAGAGAAGAAGAACAACCAATAAATAAATTGCAAGAGATAATAAAATGAATGCAGATAAATAAAAGATTAAGGATAAGAAAAGCAGGCACGATATTTATCCTGATTCAACCACCAACCACTTGTGCCCTACGTCCAGTCCCCGAAACACAGTTCGAGATTTTTCACTATTCAATATAAGTTTAAAACAGGTACTTGCAACTATTACACAACAGAGATACCTCACCCTATTTACTAAAGGGATACCTCACCCCCTTTGAAGGATACCTCACCTTCTCTACAGCAAGGGATACCTCACCCTTTTCACCAGAGGGATACCTCACCCCTTTTGAAAGATACCTCACCTTCTTTACAACAAGGGATACCTCACCCTTTTAATAGAAGTAGAAAATAGATGAAGAGAAACTCTCACAAAGAGCAAATACTTCAAATTGAAGCACTAGGAAACTCTCGTAGGATATCTCAAAGTTTTGGCGAAAAGAGCACAGGAAATATGAGAAAATAAGGAATCATGTTTTTAACACAAGCAAGAAATAATTCAAATGGTTTTGCCAACGCTCAGAAGTGACCCAAGGTCTCTATTTATAGAGTTCTTTGTGAAACTAGTCGTTGGAGCAATTAAATCATGTAATAAATGAAAATATGGTCATTTCTTTCCATTTCTGAAAGCTTCGTAAAAACCATTTCTGAAATACGTTATTCGAATGCCTTATGAGTTATTCGGATAACTCATTTTGAAAAGCTTCGTGAAAACTAGTTCTTAATAAGGTTATTCGAATACCTTAAAAGTTATTCGAATACCTCTATTAAAAGAAGCTTTTTATGAAACAGGTCTATTCGAATACCTTATGATCTATTCGAATAGATCATTTTGGAAATCAGATTTTAGAAGCTCTATTCGAATACCAAGTATAATTATTCGAATACCATTTTAAAAAATAGAAAACGTATGAACTTTAAAACATGGTTATTCGAATACCATGGGGTCTATTCGAATACCCCCGAGTGAAAATCAGTTTTAAACACTTTTAAATATCCAAAAAATAATTCTTTGGATTTTGGAAACTTATTTTGAAAAACATTTTAATCTTTTCTTCCAATACCAATTAGATATCCAAAGAGGTCTCCTTACAAAGATCCTAAGTCCTAAAGCTAATGTTTGAAGATATTTTGACTTGGTCTTCTAATCATCTTCATGTTTGTTATCATAAAAACTATTATCCATTTTAGCTAGCCAATTACATTCTCCCCCTTTTTGATGATGACAAACTAACATTTGAGAAAAGAGTTAGTTCAGATAAATTGGAATTCACAAAGTTAATATGAGAAACTTACTCCCCCTCTTTTTCGTAAGAGGTGATTTATATCAGAGATGTGCGCAGCAGCTCCCCCTTACTTTTGGAATCCAATTTCCATTTTAGTCTTACCTGACTTTTACTTTTTCTCCTCCTGACTTTTCTCAAACAAACAACTCAAATTATTTCTCCCCCTTTTGTCATGATAAAAAAGATGGGGCAAAATGAAGCATAGAGTTAAAACAATATAATATATATTCAGGTTTAACATTTGCATATTCTCAAGTTGACAGAACTTTTTTCATTTAAATGTGTGCTTGAGGTAGTTATCTCCCTACAACAAAATTCAACGTACTTTCTTTGGTATCCATTAATTTTTGGATCCATAGAGGTTAGCCAAACTCATAAGCAAATAAGCATTCAAAATAATAAGGCAAAACATCAAATGAGTTCACAAGGGCAAAAGATATTTCATTAATTAATTTGGCCAAGTAACTACTTGTTACCCACACTTGTTACCCCGTTCATATATTTATCAAAATAATAGCCAATTACATTAAGCATTTGCATTACAAGGAATTTAACAAAAAAAAAATACATTTAAATGCATCATGTGATTTTCATTTAAGGCATAAAATATAGGCTCAAAAGAAATAACATGTATTTCATCAAAAGCATGTCATTCATAGAGTCAAATACACTTACATTTGCATTTGCATTAGAAAAGATAGAAGCAGAAATAGAGATAAGGCTGTAAGCATGGCTTTCTGCCAAGGGTTATTCGAATACTTCATCATGTATTCGAATACCCACCACAAAATTACAAATTTTAGAAAGAGCATGTATTTGAATAGACTAGGTATTATTCAAATACCACAAATATAATGTATAAGAGTTGTGGTTGCTGGTACGCAGTTTATTCGAATAAATTGAGTTCTATTCGAATAGAATTGTTATGCAACTCAATTTTTGGAGAGCTAATTTGTGTTTATTCGAATAACCATAGGTTTATTCGAATAACCATAGGTTTATTCGAATAAACCTATCAGAAATACATCACTAAGCACGTTCAGGAAAGGAATTTAAGAAGGAAAAACTTACCCAAAGATAGTATGCTTACTAGATACATTATGGGATATTTTTATCCAAAAACAACAAGTCCAAGCTTTATGAAAAACAAGAAGGAGAGCTTGGAATTATTTTCGGTCTTGTGCTTGCAGTAACCACTTTCAAAAAGCCACAATGAGATCTTAGTCTTCAGGCACACCTACAGCACATTTCAATTTTTAGTTTTTGGTACCCAAATTTTCTTAGGTCCTTGAGTGTTATTGTTGGGTATAGTACCCTTAGGAACCCAAACCATTTTTGTTCTAATTTTCATGTTGATATTTTTTCTTGCATTACATGTTGATGCGCTATGTCCTCTCTTTCCACAATAAAAACATTTAACAAAAGGACTACATGAAATACTAGAATTAATGAAGAAATTTTTATAAAATTTTTGTTGATTTTTCGGGTTATATCCTATCTCGGCTTTTTGAAAAATAGCTCTTTGTTTTTCTAACAAGATATTTAAATTATCTCTTCCAAAAGTGAATTTAGAAGGAGTGTTCTTTAAATCTTCAATTTCTTTTTCAAGCATATGATATGATGAACAAGATAAAGATGTAGAAGCATATGAAGTGCAAGTTGAGCATGCATCAATTAATCCTAATGTCTCATTTTCAGTTTTTAATTCTTCAATTTCTTTATTCAAAATTAGAATTTGGTTTTCTAAAGAAGAAATTGTTTTCTTAGATGAAGAAATTAATTTTGTGAGCCTTATTGATTCGTCATGTAATTCTTCGAAGGCATCTTGTAATTCATCATAAGAATGAGATAATTCACAATTAGAAATTACCTCAATGTCACTTTCTTGTTCTTCTTCTTCTTTGGCCATAAAACATAGATGGGCTTCCTCGCTATCTGAGCTATTAGTGGAGTCCATATCATTGTCATCCCATGCTATGTTGGCTCTTCTTCCTTTAGAGGGCGTCTTTTCAAATTTCTCCATTTTCCTTTCGAGAATTAAGCACTCCATCTTCATGTGTCCAAGTTTACCACACTCGTAGCAAGTTGGAATTGATGACGCTTTTCTTTGAGTTCCATTTTACTTGAGAAATTTTTCAAATTTTCTTACAAAGAGACTGAGGTTTTCTTCATTTAGTTCTGTGCCTTCTCCATCATCATTATCACCATCACCATCATTGGTTGAGGAAGTGGCTTTAAGTGCAAATCCCTTTTTCTTCTTATCATTGTCTTCACTTTGATCAAGTCTGTTGAGTTCTAATTCATGCTCTTGAAGTTTTCCAAATAGGGTAACTAACGTCATTGTTGATAAGTCTCTTGATTTTGATATAACTGTTACCTTAGGCTGCCAAATCCTGCTCAAACATCTCAACACTTTGTCAATCAAATCTTCGTTAGAAAAATTCTTTCCTAATGATGCAAGATGATTTACAATGTGGGTGAACCTCTTTTTCATTTCTTGGATGCTTTCTCCTTAGTTCATTGTAAATAATTCATATTCACGAGTAAGAGAATTAATTCTCGACCTCTTAACTTCACTAGTACCCTCATGGGTAACTTGTAAAGTGTCCCACATTTCTTTAGCAGTTTTGCAGTTTGAAATTCTAAAAAATTCATCATGCCCCAAAGTTGTGGTAATGATGTTTTTGGCTATCAAGTTATTTTGAACTTTTCTTTTGTCATCTTTAGACCATTCACTTCTTTCTTTTTCAATCTTTATACCATTGATCTCTCGCGTAGGTATAAATGCGTCGTTTTCGACAGCATCCCACACATCTAAATCAATAGCTTCGATGAAAATTTTCATTCTTTCCTTCCAATATGCATAACCATCAATATTGAAAAAGGGTAGTCAGTTTATAGAAGTTCCTTATGAAAAATCATTTGATGAAGCCATGTACTCTTGAAGTGGCTAAGCTCTTTATACAAAAGTCTAGCTCTGATACCACTTGTTACCCAAGTGGCTTCAGTACTCAAGAGGGGGGTGAATTGAGTATTAAAAAACTTTTCGCAAAAGCGTAAACAAATTAAATATGCTAAAATAAAATATTAAAACAACGTGAAATAAAGGAAGAGAAGAAGAACAACCAATAAATAAATTACAAGAGATAATAAAATGAATGCAGATAAATAAAAAATTAAGGATAAGAAAAGCAGACATGATATTTATCCTGATTCGACCACCAACCACTTGTGGCCTACGCCCAGTCCCCAAAACATAATTCGAGATTTTTCACTATTTAATACAAGCTTAAAACAGGTGCTTGCAACATTTACACAACAGGGATACCTCACCCTATTTACTAGAGGGATACCTCACCCCCTTTGAAGGATACTTCATCTTCTTTACAACAAGAGATACCTCACCCTTTTCACCAGAGGGATACCTCACCCCCTTTGAAGGATACCTCACCTTCTTTACAACAAGGGATACCTCACCCTTTTTACAGAAGCAGAAAATAGATGAAGAGAAACTCTCACAAAGAGCAAATACTACAAATTGAAGCACTAGGAAGCTCTCTTAGGATATCTCAAAGTTTTGGCGAAAATAGCACAAGAAATATGAGAAAATAAGGAATCACGTTTTTAACACAAGCAACAAATAATTCAAATGGTTTTGCCAATGTTTAGAAGAGACCCAAGGTCTCTATTTATAGAGTTCTTTGTGAAACTAGCCGTTGGAGCAATTAAATCATGTAATAAATGAAAATATGGTCGTTTCTTTCCATTTCTGAAAGCTTTGTAAAAACCATTTCTGAAATACGTTATTTGAATGCCTTATGAGTTATTCGAATAACTCATTTTAAAAAGCTTCATGAAAACCAGTTCTTAATAAGGTTATTTGAATACCTTAAGAGTTATTCGAATACCTCTATTAAAAGAAGCTTTCTGTGAAACAGGTCTATTCGAATACCTTATGATCTATTCGAATAGATCATTTTGGAAATCAGATTTTAGAAAGCTCTATTCAAATACCAAGTATAGTTATTCGAATACCATTTTGAAAAACAGAAAACTTATGAACTTTTAAACATGGTTATTTGAATACCATGGGGTCTATTCGAATACCCCCGAGTGAAAATCAGTTTTAAACACTTTCAAATATCCAAAAAATAATTCTTTGGATTTTGGAAACTTATTTGAAAAACATTTTAATCTTTTCTTCCAATACCAATTAGATATCCAAAGAGGTCTCCTTACAAAGATCCTAAGTCCTAAAGCTAATGTTTGAAGATCTTTTGACTTGGTCTTCTAATCATCTTCATGTTTGTTATCATCAAAACTATTATCCATGTCAGCCAGCCAATTACATAATTCACTTGCCCCAAAGACGACTCTTGAGAATATGTTTCTACTGCATTGCATTCAAAAGCTAAATGCCCTCTTCCACATGTTTCACAAATTATGTTAGGAGTGGCGATAATATTAACATTCAACTTCTTAAGTGACTTAGTTAAATAATCAAACTTGACATACTAATAGCATTAAGCTCTACCATCCTGGCTTGCTTCTTTGAAGATGATCGCTCACTTGGCCACAAATAAAAGATCAAAGCAACTTTCTTAATCAAAGCCCTTGCCTCTATTGGAGTCTTTGTCATCAAAGCACAACCAATTACGGCATCAAGAGTTGCATTTGTAGGAAAAATTAACCCAACATAGAATGTTTGCATAACAACAAAATCTTGTAAGCCATGATGTGGACACTGATAAATGAGATCAATATACCTTTCCCATGCTTCATAAAGCAATTCATCTTCCTTTTGGGAGAAGGTAATGATATCTTGACGAAGCTTGATTGTTTCTCCCACCAGATAATACTTATCCAAGAAAGTTTACTCCATCAAGTCCTATATTGTTAGTGAATTTGGGGCTTCCAAGTGAATCCATTTTTTTGCTTTCCCCCTATGAGAAAAAGCGAAAAAGTCTAATCCATATAGCATCAGTTGAAACCTCCATTTATCTTTATTGTGTCACATAGCTCCAAGAATTCATCCAAATGCTGATTGGGATCCTCAGTTGTTAACACACTAAATTACAATTGTATGACCACCTAGATTAATGACGTCTTGATCTCGAAGTTGTTGACTTCTACCTGTGGCCTAACAATGGAAGACTGACGAGTATTAGCATTGAGGGTCCCATAATCCCTCAACATTCGCTCTTGATTAGTACTTGATTATTGTTGTTTACCATGTGGTCTTCCTTAACTCTCAATGTTTTTCTTTCCCTTCTAATATTATGAAGTGTCCTCTCGATCTTAAGATCAACGGGGATAGTAAGATCTTCTTAACTCCTCGTTTTACGCATAAGAAAGAAACAACACATGAAAACTCAAAGAAATAAATTAGACAAATTAAGATGAAAAATAAAATAAAATAAAAATTACTGAAATTAACCAAATTACCACTTATGTTAATATCAACACGATCCCCGACAATGGCGCCAAAAACTTGTTGTGAATTTTTCGCAAGCGCACGAATTGTACAAGTAGTAAAATAAAGATCGTTCCCACGAGGATCGATTGATTACTAACCCTTACGACGATTTTGATTATTTAAGCGAATAAAAACAATATTGAAAGTTAAATTAAAATCAAAATAAAACTCAAAGCAATTAAGTAAGTAATTAAATCTAGAATAGTTAAGATTCAATCAAGATTTAAAGGCCTAAGACTAGGAATCCACTACACTACCTCCTATGATAAATTGTAATCCTATCCTTGCTAATGTTCAATTATGTTCTTAAATGTAATTTGTCCTAAATTATTTAAAGCTCAATTTCTTGGCACTAAAAACGTGCTAAAACTTCATCAATCTCATTCTCATGTCAATTAATCCAAGTTCCAACTTATTAAGTTTTATGACAATCGTTTACCCCTCAAAGGATTGAAGCCTATGTCTAGGTATCAATTTCTAAGTTCAATTCTTATATTATCTAGCAATTAGATTTCATCTTTTGATCTTTCACCTAAAGTCTAAGATCATGTAAATATGACCGGTAACATACCACAAGCATTAAATATACTAAGAATGAATCAAGAACAATTATCTTCCATTAACAAAGAATCAAATTAATAATTCAACATAGAAAAGTAGAGAGTTTCATCCTAATCCTAGAAAAAAGAATTTAGCCATGCATGGCTAATGTAGCACAATCAAGAACAAAAGTTAAAGAAACAACTATGAGTCTATCTTAAGAGAATAGGAATAAATAAAATAAAAAGAGAAGATGGAGAAGATGGAGATGGAAAAGATGTTTTCAATAGTTGAACTTTAATTGATCTTGCACTTGTCTTCCAAAACCCTAGCCTATAATCCTAGGTTGAGAAAAAGACCACACCAAGCCTCTCATCCTTTGGTTCTTTATATAGGATTAACCTTAAATGAGTTGTGTGATTAGTTAAATATCTTAATTGGGTCCTAAGCAATGAGAATAATCTGATAAAATCCCAAAAAAATTACATTAAATAAGGAAATTCCACTTTTTCGCAACTTCCACGAGTTTTCCCATGGCCCCGTGGAATTTTCCACCAGGGGGGAGAGGGTGTGGAACTCTCTTCCAAATCTCCTTTTTCAGCACAATTCACACGGTCTCGTAGAATTTTCCACTGGTCGTGGTTTCTTCTAAAATGAGAATAAGCTCTTGTGGTCTTCTTGAAAGTTGTAGGTCTTTTTCTTAGTTTTCGAATACCATTGGAATCACCTCGTTTGGACCTCCATAGCTCAAGTTATGCTTATTATATCGTGCAAAGGTAAAAAAACTCTACGAATCTTAGCCATATAAATTCTGAGCTCAACTCAATTGCAACGAATCCATCTAAAGCTTCATATAACCATGTCAAAACACCTCTTTTGGACCTAAAAATATAGAGAAAGACTAATCATGAGATACCAAGGATAATTAGATTAAAAGTGAAATAAATTCTAACATAATTCAATCAAAGCACACCTAAATTCATCTCAAATCAAGAACAAGATGTGTGTATTTTATCCAAATATCAGTCGTAAGCTACATTACTTGATTCTTCTAGCTAGAATTTTCTCCTTTCTTTTGCAAACTATGTGTTGTGGCTATGGAGAGCTAAACATTTGAGATCAATCCAAGGATCTTGAGAAAATTCTGGTTTAGCTGAGATTTTATAGCTAATTTCGATTTTGAATTGAATTAATTATCTTCTTCTTCTCTTGATTTGGATTTCAAAGTGCTTGATTAGAGATTTTTGTTGTATGATATGATATGATTGGATCCTTAATCCTAATTGAAATTTGTGATTAAATTGTGATTGATTAATTATGGTTTAGTCACATTAATTGAAGACGGATATGTTGGCAGATTTGTTAATCTAGGTTAATTGAATTCTGATTGTTAAACTAGCATAGATTGCATGAATCTAGTAATTGCAGGTTTATGAATCGTTTATTAGTTAAATTCTAGGGGATTACCTAGTGTTGAATTCTATGTGTTTGATGCAGAGATTTCGGTCAATCACATATTAATCAAATAATTCAATCCAGATGCATATTGAGTGATCAATGACAAGTCAACTAGGTTTCTGATGATTTCTTGGATTGGTTGCTTTGCAATTTTATTTTTCTTACATTTAATTATTACATTTACATTCTGAATACACAATCTCCCCTGTTTAACCTTGATTTGGTTTGATTGGTACCTAGATCCTTGAGAAATGACTCAGTTCGCTGCATTGTGCCACAAGTTATCGGTAGAACTGAAATTTTGTTATTTGGTTAAGCTTGACACTCAAATCAAGAGGTCATTAGTAGAGAGTCACTACAAAGTGTGATCTTAGTTGCCCCCATATCTTTGGCCATTACCAGTCTGGCGATGCATGCTTCATAGTCCACCTGGTTGTTTGAAGTGGGGAACTCAAACTTTAGGGAGTTCTCAATTTTTACTCCTTCAAAATTTAATAATATCACCCTAGCACCACTCCCCTTGGGGTTCAAAGAACCATCGGCAAATATGGTCCACGAAATTCCTTTAGGGTTACTGGGATCCGATGTGAGCTCAACTAGGAAGTCTTAGAGTGTTTGAACCTTGATTGCTAGTCAGGGCTTATTCGCAGTCCCAAACTCGGATAGCTCAATAGACCATGCGATTATTCTTCCTTCTAGGTTCGACTTATGTAGTATCTGTCAAATGAGTTTGTCTGTCCTCACCACCACAAAATGACACTGAAAGTACTGTCAAAGTCTTCTGGCCATGGTGATGAATGCAAAGGCAACCTTCTCTATTTTCTGATAGCGAAGCTCAGAGCCTTACAACACCTTGCTCACAAAGTAGATCGGCTTCTGCCTCTCTACTATCTCATAGATTAGTATTGAACTAATAGCCTCCTTGTGAACTGAAAGGTACAAGTACAATGTCTCACTGGGTTTTGGTCTTGCTAGTATAGGGGGAGAAGATAGAAGATTCTTCAAGCATGTAAAGGCATCCTCACACTCTTGAGTCCACTCAAAATATTTCCCTTTTTTGAGTAATCTGAAGAAGGGAAGAGATTTGTGAGTAGCTTTGGCAAGGAAATATGTGAGGATCGCTATCCGACCTGTCAACTGCAGCACTTCCTTGATGTTTTGTGGGCTGCGCATGCGAAACACCGCTTGGCATTTGTCTGGGTTCGCCTCGATCCCATAGTAAGTTAGCATGAAACCCAATAATATATCTACTTAGACCTCGAAGGCGCACTTCTTCGAATTGAGCCTTATGTTATGTTTCCAGAGTTATGCAAATATTTTCTCGAGATTCGTAATGTGTGATCTGGCATATGGGGTCTTCACTATCATGTCATCGATATATGCCTCTAAAATCTTCCTCACTTAGCCCTCATGTTACCAAGTGGCTTCAATACTCAAGAGGGGGGTAATTGAGTTTATAAAATAAGTTCGCAATTCTTTCGCAAAACACTTGACTATTGAATTTTGTTGAAGCTATTGACTATTTAAAATGAATGAATTGATAACAACGATAGATATTGCTCAATAATCAATCAAGAGGGAAGTAAACCAGCAGGAATATAAGCAATGCACAAATGTAAAGAGAATGGTTTAGAGAATTAAACACAATAGTTTATCCTGGTTCGGCCACCAATCCACTTGTGACCTATGTCTAGTCCTCAAGCAACCACTCGAGATTTTCCACTATATCTTCAAGCTTCAATAGGTGCTTGATAACCTTTACAAACTTGAGCACTCAACTCCTTGGGATGCCTCACCTTTGAGCTTGAGCCTCTTCAAACAAAGGGATGCCTCACCCTTTACAATTTGGAGGGATACCTCACCCTCTCTTACAAAGCAATCAAGGATGATTGAATGAAACTCTCACTAGAGTAAATAATACAAATTGAAGCTCTTAGAATGCTCTCAAGAGATATCTCAAAGATTTGTAAAAAACAGAGCAATATGTGATTTCAAAGATTGATTCTCGTTTTGATGTGTTACAAAGATATTTCAGGTTCAAGAACACTCATTAATGATGCTCCAACATCTGTATTTAAAGAGATATATAGTTAAGGAGCCATTGGGATGATTAAAGCCAAGCATTTAATGCACCTAATAGTCGTTGGGCATGTTAGAACACTGGTAATCGATTGCATGTTTCTGGTAATCGATTACATGGAAGTTAGAATGTGTTCTTGGCTTTCTCAGCTTGTGGTAATCGATTACCAGACTTGTGTAATCGATTACACGCCCTCTAACTTTATGGTAATCGATTACAATATTGATGTAATCGATTACATGGCTGTTTGAATGTGTTCTTACCTTTCTAGGCAGATGGTAATCGATTACCAGCTTGTGTGTAATTGATTACACGCCCTCTGATTTGATGGTAATCGATTACAATATTGTTGTAATCAATTACATGACTTCTGTTTAGCTTGTAATCGATTACCAAACATGTGTAATCGATTACTTTACACTTTGAACACATTTTTCAAGCCTAAATGAGGATTCATGACTTTCCTAACTTTAGAAAACTTGGATTTGAACAATATTGAACTTTGTTTGGCATGATCCAAGATTAAAGATGTCATCTTTTTAGAGATGTGAACTTTGAAAAGCATTTTGATTAAAACATCTTTGAAAAACCATTTGAGATATGTTAAGAGCATTTAACATTGATATTCTAAGGCCTATGTCTAAACCTCTTGATTTCTTTCTTTGATCTTGGTTTTCTCTTTTGCACTTGATCTTCATCTTTGGCTTAGTTATCATCAAAAACCAATTGACATGCTTCAAGACACATGCATTCACATTCTCTCTCTTTTTGATGACGACAAACTAAGCATTGAAAGGAAGAAAAATAATCGCATATATATATATATATATATATATATATATATTTTCAGAGATTTAAGCGCTATTCTCCCCATAATGTATACACAAGATAGGGTTAGTAATATGTTCATGTAAAAGCTTAAATCAAGCTCCCCCATACTTATGCAAGTCACTAATATCTCCCCTATTAGCATTATAAAAAACATATAAGCATTCAGTCGACATTTCAGCAGCATCTCTGCTAGTTTTTATGATTTCCCAAAATTTTTAACAGCAGAAAACCAATACAATCCAGGTAATCAGAGTATGAGCAGTTTATAACCAGTCAGACAAGTATCCAAAGACATATGAGAATCAATATACTTGGTGATCATATAAAATCATATATGAAACATTAAAATACCAACTGATTTTATAAAATGATTCAATGTCATATACAACCAATTATCAGAGAAATACAAAGAAAATATCATAGCAATGGTCCATGATCACTATCAGTCGCCTCACTATCACTATCCACATCCGCAGCAACGTCTCCAAGGTCTACATCATCCTCACCGGGTTCGAGATCGTCCTCGGAGCCAAGGAGTTCCTCATCGTCAGCAGGAACTCCAGCGGAAGTGGCAAAGGGATCAGCAAAAGATAGAGGAGCAGGTAGGGCAGAGGAGGTGGCAGGTGCAGCAGTAGGTCTTTATGAAGTGTGTTCGGGGGCCTCTAAGAAAGAGCGAATAGAAGCAAGCTCCTGATCGGAGTAGTCCATCCTCAGCTCAAGGTGATCCACCTTCTGCTCAATCCTGGTTTCCACCGTTGTAGCCAAGCTCCGTATTTCCTGAAGAAGGAGATCCAATGTGGCTGGAGCTGGTGCAGGCTACTGGTCCTCATCTTCATCATCACTCTCTGGACCATGAGGGATATGCCCGTAGCTGCCATGGGCCAGATAGTACCATCTCTTATCAACGTTGCTCAGCTGAAGCTTTTTCAGAGTATGCAAGCTAATTGATTATGGGTCCTTGGAGCTGGTATCCTTGGATTCCTCAGATAAAGAGATGTGACAATGCTCCAGGATAGCTGTCACCAACATGACATAAGGAAGAGCAGAGTTCTTCTTCTTTTTCATATCCAACATGTGCTGAATGATGTAGTTGGCCCAATTGATTGGCCTGCCTATGGTCATTGCCCATAAGACCACCACATCATCTCGTAAGACTTGAGAGTAATTCCCACCTCTGGGAATTAAGCCTTGAACAACCAGATAATGGAGCACCCTATTCTCCATTGTCAGGTCAGTTGCCATTACTCATTTATTGTTCCTTGGAAGCACGTAACCAGATCGAATCAGGGATGTCAGAGCACTCTTATATTCAAACTCAGCTCCCCAAGCGTTTTCATTGCCATAGAAGCTTGTCCCAGCATAGGTGAGCTTGGTCAACCTGCACCATTCTTCCCTAGAAATCTTAATCTGAGTTTTCTTGACCTCAGAGATTAGACAGTGATCTTCATACCTCAAATTGGCATAAAAGACTCGAACCAAATTGGGATAAATGGCTTTGTGAATGCTGAAGAACCCAATCAATCCCAGCCTTTCAATTAATCGAAAACTCTCCAGGGGTTCACTTATGCAGAAAGATTGAGTGAGATACCTTGGTGAGATTAGGTTCCTCAGTTGGAAGTTTTTCCTGAAAAGCTCAGCCTTCTTGGTGGTGGAGAAATGCCTAGTGAGGTCCAGCCCCGAAATGTTTCATGGAGGAGCACTTGAGGATTCTTCAATAGTGACCCATGTTCTTACACGTTTGGCACGTTGGGATGGTTCAGCCATTGGATGATTATGGGTGAAAAAGGGATGAAGGGAAGAGTGTTTGGAGGTGTTTGAGTGAAGGGAAGGATGAAAGAAGGGTGGTTTTGGGTGGTATGGCTCATGGGTGATGAGAGGGAGAAAGGGTAAGTGAATTTCTAGTGATTTTAGGGGATTTGGATGAGATTTGATGGTTGAGTTTTATTGGGGGATGAATTTCGAGTGGAAGGGAGGTGAAATGGAGTATTTTTTGTGAGATTTGAGTGAGAAAAGAAGAATTTTGGAGGAGACGTCTTCGTAGGTACAGAGGAGATGAAGAGATGGTGTTTTGAAGAAATGACCTTTCGCACGTCAGAAAACCTTTAAAAGTCCCTATGTAATCGATTACATTGGTTGTGTAATCGATTACCAGCCTTCTGTTTGCTCCTGTAATCGATTACAATTTCAGTGTAATCGATTACCATGCTTCTAGGAACCTTGTAATCAATTACATTATTTGTGTAATCAATTACTTGAGTTTTGGGTTCATTGTAATCGATTACTTGCTTGACAGAACCTTTGTAATCGATTACAAAGGTCTTGTAATCGATTACCAGCCTACTAAAATTCAGATTTTGCATTTCAAACAATGAAGGATCAATTTTAAACCTTTCAAATTAGTTCCAAAGCTTCTCAAAACAATTCCAAACATCATGCAAGTATATAATCCAATTAGATTGTGATCCAAAACACATAATTATGCAAAATTGCCATTTTTACCAAGAATTACGCCATTTGGATGGATTTATGAGGTTTTTGAGTTTCTTCGAGGTCTTTGACATGAGGAACCACCTGCAAAACAACTTAAGGGGAATCTCCGACGCTCAAGTTAGTATTGGATTAAAATTCAAAAGTTATGCAGCAAAACGTCATAATTATACAGAAAAAAAAATGTATGTTTATGTAGCAAACTTGCATTTTATGCAGCAAAACAGTGTATTATGCAGCAATTTAGCCTATACATGATTGATCTAATATGCCAAGTTCATTTCTTATATAATAGAAAGCTTTTTTTGTTAAAGGCTTAGTGAAAATGTCAGCTAGTTGCTTAGTGGTTTCCACAAATTCAAGCATGCAATCACCCTTTTGAACATGATCTCTTATGAAATGATGCATTATTTCAATATGCTTTGTTCTTGAGTGTAAAACGGGATTTTTAGACAAATTGATTGCACTAGTGTTATCACATCTTATGGGGATGTGATCCAGCTCAAGACCATAGTCTAGAAGTTGTTGCTTCATCCAAAATATTTGAGCACAACAACTTCTAACTGCAATATATTCAGCTTCAGTTGTTGACAATGCCACACTATTTTGCTTCTTGTTATGCCAAGAAACTAATGAGCTTCCAAGCAAGTGGCATGTCCCACTAGTACTCTTCCTATCCATTTTGCACCCAGCAAAGTCGGAATTGGAATAACTAATTAGGCTACATGAAGCACCCTTAGGGTACCATAATCCTATTTGTAAAGTGTCTATTAGGTATTTCATAATTCGTTTTATAGCACTTAGGTGTGATTCTTTAGGATTTGCTTGAAATCTAGCACACATGCATACACTAAACATGATATCTGGCCTACTTGCGGTAAAATAAAGGAGTGAGCCAATTATACCTCTATACTTAGTGATTTCTACCGATTTACCTCATTCATCCTTGTCCAAGTAACAAGAAGTTCCCATTGGTGTAGCCATTTGCGTGGCTCCTTCCATTCCAAACTTCTTGAGCAACTCCTTGCAATATTTGGATTGACTTATGAAAGTTTCATCTCTTGTTTGCTTGATTTGAAGACCAAGGAAGAAGTTGAGCTCACCCATCATAGACATCTCAAACTCACTTTGCATAATGTTGGCAAATTCTTTACAAAGAGAGTCATTAGTAGCACCAAATATAATATCATCAACATATATTTAAATAAGTGTAATGTCATGCTTTTTACGCTTGATAAAGAGACTGGTGTCAACCTTTCTCCTAGAGAAGCCATTTTCTAAAAGGAACTTGCTCAACCTTTCACACCAAGCTCTAGGAGCTTGTTTTAAGTCATACAATGCCTTTTTAAGTTTAGAAACATGGTTAGGCAGTTCAGAGTTTTCAAAACCAGGAGGTTGATCAACATACACTTCATCTTGTATAAAATCATTTAAAAAGACACTTTTGACATCCATTTGAAAAAGCTTAAAATTCATGATGCAAGCATATGCAAGTAACATTTTAATGGGTTCTAATCTAGCTACGGGAGCATAAGTTTCTTCATAATCTATGCCTTCTTCTTGATTATAACCCTTAGCTACGAGCCTAGCTTTATTTCTTATTATTAAGTCCGTTTCATCAAGTTTGTTCCTAAAGACCCATTTGGTGCCAATTATGGGATGATCATTGAGCATTGGGATTAATTCCAAAACTTGATTCCTCTCAAATTGGTTTAGTTCATCTTGCATGGCCAAGATCCAATGTTCATCATTAATGGCCTCATTTATGTTTTTAGGTTCAACTTGAGAAACAAAAGCCATATGGTTACATGCTATCGATACATCACCTATCACTTTGTCAAGAGGATGATGATATCTTGATGTTCTCCATTCCTTGGGAAGATCATTGATTTGAGAGTCCTCTTGTCTTGGGGAACTATATGAGCTTTTTTCTTGCTTCATAACTTCTTTTTCTTGATTTTCTAGGTGAGTTCTTGCAAGGAATTCTGTAACATCATCAACAAGCTCCTTTTTCGGCTCATTTGGATTAGTTTCATCAAATATAACATGTATAGACTCTTTTATGGTCATAGTTCGTTTGTTAGAAACTCTAAAGGCCTTACTATGTATAGAATAACTAAGAAATATTCCCTCATCAGATTTTGTATCAAACTTCCCCAAGTTATCCTTTCCATTATTTAAAACAAAGCATTTACATCCAAAAATATGAAAATGTGAGACATTTGGTTCCCTTCCTTTGTATAATTCATAGGGGATTTTCTTTAAAATTGGCCTTATTAGAGCCCTATTTATAACATAACACGCGGTGTTAATCGCATCCGCCCAAAAATACTTAGGAAGGTTGGCCTCATTGAGCATAGTTCTTGTCATTTCTTCTAAAGATCGATTTTTCCTTTTTACAACACCATTTTGTTGTGGTGTTCTAGGGGCTGAAAAATTATGCTCAATGCCATGTTCGTCATAAAAGGTTTCAAATTCATGGTTTTTAAATTCACCACCATGATCACTTCTTATGGATGCAATACAAAAACCTTTTTCGTTTTGGATAACTTTAGCAAGCTTTTTGAATGATAGAAAAACATCATTTTTGTGAGATAAAACAATGTCCATATAAACCTAGAAAAATCATCCACAATCACTAAGACATAGTAATTCCCACCAAAGCTCATAATTCTAAAGGGACCAAAAAGATCCATGTGCAAAAGTTATAGAGGTCTAGAAGTTGAAACCACATTTTTAGCTTTAAAAGAGACCTTTACTTGTTTTTCCTTTTGACATGCATCACAAAGTTTATCTTTTTCAAATTTGAGCTTTGCAAGACTAATTACTAGCTCTTTAGAAATCAATTTGTTTAAGTGATCCATGTGAATGTAAGCAATTATGAATCATTTTCTTTAGTCATAAAACATTTAGCATCATTTGAGGAAATGTCATCAAGGCTAATCATATATATGTTATTGATCCTATGACCAACAAACTTAACATGCTTATCATCCTTTCCCTCAATTATGCAGCAATTTGAATCAAATATTACTCTATTCCCCTTATCACACAATTGACTAATGTTAAGTAAGTTATATTTGAGTCATTCAACAAGTAAAACATTATCAATGGATGAGGAAGGGATCTTTCCAACTTTACCAACTCCAAGAATCTTTCCTTTGTTGTTGTCACCATAAGTCGCGTGACCATTCTTCTTGGGCACAATGAAGGAAAACTTGGAGCCATCACCGGTCATGTGCTTGGGGCATCCACTATCAAGATACTAACTTAAGCTTTTGGACTTCAAGCACACCTACAACACACATTCAAGTTTTAACATTTGGTCCCCAAAACTGTCTTAGGTCTTTATGTGTTAGAAATAGGCATAGTGCCCTTAGGAACCCAAACCATTTTAGTTCCTACTTTGGTGTTTCTTTTCTTTCTAGCATTATATATAGATACACTATGTCCTTTCTTTTCACAATGAAAGCATTTGATAAAGGGGGTTACTTGATGTTCTAGATGGAACAAAGAAATTATTGTAAGATTTTTTATGGTTATTTGGATTATATCCCAAACTGGCTTTTTGAAAAACACACATTTGTTTCCCTAATAACATATTGAAATTATCCCTTCCTAATGTAAATTTTGCAAGAGTATTTTTCAAGTCCTCAATTTCATTTTCAAGTGCTTTATATGAAGAACAAGTTAAGGGTGTGGGTGCATTATCATGTAAAGAACAAATCATGCATAATGAGTTAGCATCAATAAGTCCAAGAGTCTCACTTTCAACTTTAAGTTCTTCAATCTCCTTGGTTAAAATAGAAATTTTGTTTGTCATTAAGGAGATTGTTTTGTTGGAAGTTAAAACCATTTTAGTGAGCCTCATGGATTCATCATGAAATTCTTGAAATGCATCTTGCAATTCACTATATAAAGGAGATAGTTCAAGATTAGATGAGATTATCTCGGTTTCACTTTCTTCTTCTTCTTCTCCATTTGCCATTAGGCAAAGATGAGATTCATCATCCTCCGAATCATAGGTGGAATCCATATCGTTGTCTTCCCATGCAATGTATGTTATCCTTCCTTTTCCTTCCTTGAAAGGTTTTTTTTCAAATTTCTCCATCTTCTTTTGATAAACCGGACATTCCATCTTCATGTGCCCCGGTTTTCCACATTCATAGCAACTTGGAGTAGATGAAGTTTCTTTTCCCTTTTGATATGACTTCTTAGGAGGAAAAAAAGGTCTTCTTTGATTTCCTTTCTTCTTGAGAAACCTTCCAAACTTCTTCACAAGGAGACTGAAATTTTCTTCATTCATCTCAATATTGTCAAGATCATTTCCATCATCTTCATCTTCATATTCAATTAAGGAAGAAGTGACTTTGAGAACAATCCATTTTTTCTTCTTATCTTGCTCCTCATTTTGATTTAGTTGATTTAGCTCCAACTCATGCTCTTGAAGCTTTCCAAAGAGGGTGGCCAAGGTCATTGTGGCAAGATTTCTTGACTCTGATATGGCCGTCACTTTGGGTTGCTAACTCCTGCTCAAGCATCTCAAAACTTTATTAATAAGATCTTCATTGGCAAAAGTTTTTCCCAATGAAGCAAGATGATTAACTATATGAGTGAATCCTTTTTGCATATCTTGAATACTTTTCCCTTGATTCATTCTAAATAATTCATATTCATAAGTGAGTGTGTTAATTCTAGATCTTTTTACCTCAATTATACCTTCATGGGTTACTTGCAATGTATCCCATATTTCTTGAGCGGTCTTACAATTTGACACCCTAAAAAATTCATCATACCCTAAGGAGGTAGTGATGATATTTTTGGCTCTCAAGTTGTATTGGACTTTTTTTTATCATCATCGGTCCATTTATTTCTTGGTGTATTTGTTCTAACACCATCAACAAGACGTGTGGGGACAAAAGGTCCATTTTCAACAGCATCCCACACATCAATATCAATAGCTTCAATAAAAATCTTCATCATTTCTTTCCAATATACATAACCATCCCCATTGAAAAAGGAAGGCCTATTTATAGAAGAACCTTCATTAAAAAAATCATTTGAAGCTATCTTTTCTCTTGAAGTGGCCAAGCTCTTTATACAAGAGTCTAGCTCTGATACCACTTATTACCAAGTGGCTTCAATATTCAAGAGGGGGGTGAATTGAGTTTATAAAACAAGTTCGCAATTCTTTCGCAAAACACTTGACTATTGAATTTCGTTGAAGCTATTGACTATTTAAAATGAATGAATTAATAAGAACGATAGATACTGCTCAATAATCAACCAAGAGGGAAGCAAACAAGTAGGAATATAAGCAATGCACAAATGTAAAGAGAAGGGTTTAGAGAATCAAACACAATAATTTATCTTGGTTCGGCCACCAATCCACTTGTGACCTACGTCCAATCCTCAAGCAACCACTCGAGATTTTCCATTATATCTTCAAGTTTCAATAGGTGCTTGACAACCTGTACAAACTTGAGCACTCAACTCCTTGGAATGCCTCACCCTTGAGCTTGAGCCTCTTCAAACAAAGGAATGTCTCACCCTTTATAATTTGGAGAGATACCTCACCCTTTCTTACAAAGCAATCAAGGTTGATTGAATAAAACTCTCACTAGAGTAAATGATACAAATTGAAGCTCTTAGAATACTCTAAAGAGATATCTCAAAGATTTGTCAAAAATAGAGCAATATGTGATTTCAAAGATTGATTCTCGTTTTAATGTGTTACAAAGATATTTCAGGTTCAAGAACACTCATTAATAATGCCCCAACATTTGTATTTAAAGAGATATGCAGTTAAGGAGCCGTTGGGATGATTAAAGCTAAGCATTTAATGCACCTAATATAGTCATTGGGCATGTCAGAATACTGGTAATTAATTACATATTTCTGGTAATTGATTACATGGAAGTTAGAACGTGTTCTTGGCTTTCTGGGCTTGTGGTAATCGATTACCAGACTTGTGTAATCGATTACACGCCCTCTGACTTTATGGTAATCGATTATAATATTGATGTAATCGATTACATGGCTGTTTGAACATGTTCTTGCCTTTCTAGGCAGATGGTAATCGATTACCAACTTATGTGTAATCGATTACACGCCCTCTGACTTGATGGTAATCGATTACAATATTGTTGTAATCGATTACATAACTTCTGTTTAGCTTGTAATCGATTACCAAACATGTATAATTGATTACTTTACACTTTGAACACATTTTTCAAGCCTAAATGAGGATTCATGACATTCCTAACTTTAGAAAACTTGGATTTGAACAATATTGAACTTTGTTTGGCATGATCCAAGATTAAAGATGTCATCTTTTTAGAGATATGAACTTTGAAAAGCATTTTGATTAAAACATCTTTGAAAAACCATTTGAGATATCTTAAGAGCATTTAACATTGATATTCTAAGGCCTATGTCTAAACCTCTTGATTTCTTTCTTTGATCTTGGTTTTTTCTTTTGCACTTGATCTTCATCTTTGGCTTTGTTATCATCAAAAACCAATTGACATGCTTCAAGACACATGCATTCACACCTCAAAGACCTTATTCATTATTCTATGATAGGTGGCTCTTATATTTTTTAATCCAAAGGGCATCACCCTATAGCAATAGCTCGCCCTGTCAATGATAAAAGCGGTCTTGTCTTCATCTCTGTGGTACATTGCGATCTGATTGTACCCAGAGTAGTCATCTATAAAATACAACAAACAGAAACCAAAAGAGCTATCAACCAATTTATCCACATTGGGAAGTGGGTATGAATATTTAGGACAAACTTTGTTTAAGTCCGTGTAGTTCACACACATCCTCCACTCCCCATTGGATTTCTTCACCAGGACTACGTTAGATAGCCAAGTTGTGTAAGCTATCTCCCTGATGAAGTCGATACTAAACATCTCCTTGACCTGTTCTTCAATGACCAACTATCTTTCTGGCCCAACCTTCCTCTTTTTTTGGGATACTGGCCTCATATCCTTCCTTATAGATAGGCGATGGAAGATGAAGGCGGAGTCAAGCTCAGGCATGTCAAAGGATGTCCAGGCGAAGAGGTCTTTGTTTTTAATTAAGAGCTCAATCAACGGGCGTCAATCTTCTTTCTCCAAATCTGCTTCAATCTTGGTGACTTGATCTAACTTGATACCAAGTTGGAGCGGCTGTAGTTCACCCTCCGGCTGGGGTCTGGTACCTCAGATTTCCTCTCGCATATCTAACTCAGTCATGAGAATGTTGACTTAGTCCAAAACTAGGCTAGATGTGATGGCTTTAGCTTTCTTGGGTGTCCGACTGATCTTGAGGCTCTCGTTGTAGCATTTGCATGTCATGATCTGGTCCCCCTTGATTGTGACAACCTCATTATTTTTGCTGAGGAATTTGATGGCCAAGTGAGTGGTAGACACCACGATGCCAAGTGCATTCAGTACAGGACAACCCAAGTTAATGTTATATACTGAGGGGCACTTCACCACTAGGAACTTGAGCTTGACAGTCGTTAGGAGCTTAGTGCTTCCTAGGGTTAGGTAAGTCTTAAAATACCCTACCGAAGTGATCTTTTAACTTGTAAAACCAGTAAGCTCGCCATCATACGAGGGACAACTTTGAGTGTGGAGCTTCTAACTTTTGGTACAGGTCTATGAACATAATATCCGATGAACTCCCTTAGTCAACGAAGATGCGCCAGACCTCGACATTAGAGATTATTCTTGAGATAACTAGTAAGTCATCATGATCTGGGTTAATTCCACCGTAGTCTTCGTATGAAAAGGAAATGGGGAGCGTCTTCCAATCTCCAACCAATGATTTGGGTGCGGAGTGAGAGATGCTCAACACCGCCAGCCTAAGCACTTTATTCCAGGCACCATTGGACGACTCACTGCCGGTGAAACCACCAGAGATAGTGTTAATAGTTCGGTTGGGCTAGGTATGACGATCATCATTATCATCTAACGGAGCGTCCTGGTTTCGATCCTACCAGTTGTCACTATCACGGCGAGGTGGACTCCGAGATCTTCTCCTAAGACTTCGAGTCCTCCTTATTTAGCGCAAAGACGGGCTTCGTCGAGGGCTACATCTTCTTTCACTTCGTCTTCCATGACATCTATTATTTTGGAATGGCTAATGTACTGATCCAGTCATCCTGCCCTAATTAGGGACTCAATAGCTTCATGAAGTTGGAAACAATCTTCAGTGTCATGACCGTTGCCCTTGTGCCATGAATAGTACTTGGTACAATCCTCCTGTGCTTGCTTCTTCAAAAGGAGTGGTGTTTTAATGTCCCAGAATTCAGTCTATAACATTTCCTTCAAAATTATTTCACGTGGACTATTCAAAGGGGTGTAGATCGAATACTTGGTCTGAGGTGGATTGACCTTAGAGGAGTTTTAGAGCTGAGAAGAATTCTGATTGCCTTTCTGGTGAGAGGGCTCACCCTTCTCCAGACTCCTTTTAGCCTTAGTAACCTCCTCCAACTTTATATACTTTTGGGACTATTGCCGGAATTCTTCTATATTCTCTGGCTTTTTCTTTACCAAAGATTGAAAAAATTAGGAATCGGTCCGGAGGCCGCTTCTAGCATAGTGGAAAGCAATCATCCCATCGAGGTTTTCCACGTTGATGCAAGTTGTATTGAACCTCTTAAGGTATTTGCGAAGGGCTTGTCGTGCTCTTGGCAAATCTCAAAAAGAGATTCAATAGATCTAGGTTGTTCCTTACTAGTATTGTAGTGGAGCAAAAAAGGCTATCTGAGGTCTTGCCAGTTGGTGATGGATCCCTGTGGCAAGGTTACGAACCATCTGAGGGCCATCTTCTTCAAGGAAAGGGGGAAGGCATGACATGGTAGTGGTGAGGATCCCCCATGGAAGCGCATAGATTGGACATACACATTTATGTGCTCTTGAGGGTCTGTAGTCCAGTCATAGAGCTCCATGTTGGCAAGAAAGTTTAAGTTTCTTAGGACTCTATACTTCATTAGTTAAGTAAAGAAGGGTTGCTCCTGATCGTCAAGGTCCAGGTTGTTATTAGCACCATTGAAATTTCAATATCAGTGTATGGCATTCTCCTCTGATTATTGACTGCGTTCTGCCTTCCGTTGTCACAGTATGGTCTGGGTTGGCCTTCCAGCACAGATGGTTCCAAATTTTCTAATTTGAGGCGTTGTTCTTCCAGCACCTCCATTTGTTGTTGCACTAAGTATAGGAGATGATTTTTGGATATGTCAGATTGAATCGTGCCCCTTGTGTGGGACACGTGATAATTAATTTCTTCGTTCTTGGGTCCCATGCGTTGGTGCACTGGGATTCTAGGCCCATGACCATCAGAATTGGCTCCAAGCACGCAAGGACCAAGTAGATCCATCACAGAGGTCCTGGGAGGTGGCTGAGGGCTTTCATCAGAAAGTAAGGTTTCATGCTTATCGTGTAGGTGCCCAATGTTGGATTCTTGGTTCCTCGCAGCGGAGGTTTTAGCAACTGGTGGATTTTGGGTTACATGGTTGTCTTGTGGTGGCGCAATAGGGTTAGGAGGACGATGCGTCGCTAGACCTCGCCTTTGGCCTACAAGGGCTTTCCCAACATCTCCTCTCCCATAAACGATGTCAATGTTCAGCAGTGGATGCTGAGTTATACTTGAGAAAACACGTACTGGTGTTTCTCTCCTTGCGCAGCAGCGGAGTGTGTTGAAGCAGTGGTGGTTAGTACTTGCAAAAGGACTCTAATGCTCTAGTCAGGTTGTGCACAATTAGGGTTTAAGCTAAAGAGCAATAGTTACATGTTGAAGGTGATTGATTCTGATATTTATAGAGCACAATTAGGGTTTATGTCCTCTCTTGATTATGGCAAGATATCCTTGTAAAATAGGAATGTTGATTCTTCAATTATGAGCAGATAAAGACGGTTATGGGCACTATAATTTCGTAAGATCATGATTGACAGTTACGGATAATTTGAGATTCATCCACTGCACAAATCTCGTGACCATGTTGTTACTGCCCAATACCGTGATTTAACATATGTCGTATTGGCATCTCAATTGTAACATCTCGGAAAAATATATTAGACTTTTATATGTGTACAAAGGTAGCATATGACTTGTTTGATATGTTAGTGAAGTTTTGTGACAAATTGAGTTAGTTTAGGCACTTTGCTGTAGTACTGAATGTGATAAATGACCTAAAATGACTCAAAAAATAGCGTAAACTGTTATTTGAAAGGAAACAAATATGGATAATTTGTTTCTAGGTTACAAATAAGTTAAGTAAGATGTAGTTAAAGTTTGAGAATTTTCGGAGTTAATTTGATATTTTTAGGCATACTGGTTATGCATTTTAATACCAAATTCACCCCCAGCAGATATGGAAATATAAGATAAAGGTGAAATAAGATTTTTAATGAATCTTAAGATTTATTTCAAATATGTTGGAAGTTATAAAACTGAATTTGATGAAATCTAAGTATTTATAGCAGATCAAGTTTTGGTACCACATTAGTGGTTGGCTTATAAGAAGCGAATTTGGACTTTGTTTCTCCAATTTGTTCCACGGCTGAGAGCAAAGGAGAGGAGAGAAAGAGAGTAAAGAAGGAAACAAGGGAAGAAATAGGAGAAAGGAAGAGGAAGAGAAGGAAAGCAAAAGGGAAAAATTCAAGAGCAAGATCAAGGCTTCAAGATCTTCTTCAAAGCAAGAGGTAAGAGTGTTTTCTATCTTTGTTTTCTTTATCATTTTTATGCTAGAACTTAGGTTTTTATATGGAGAAGATAGGTTTTCAAAGAATGAAAACTAGTTTCTTTAGCTTGATTCTTACTTTCATTGATTGGAATTGGTTGTTTCAATTTAATGATAACAAGATAGTTGGTTTTATCCTTAGATAAAACTAGGTGGTTCTCAAATTAGAACCCAGGTTTTGAATAACTAAGTATGTGAATTTTGGTATTTGATCCAATTTAAAAAAATTAATATGTTGTAATAGTATTACAATATGTTTAGAAGATGTTGGTGAAGTTAAAAATTACCTAGGAATTAATTTTTTATGATTGGAAGCTAAGATAGATTTAATAGAATAGTATGATATTTAAGTTAGAAGTAACATAACTAATATTGTATATCCAAGTATACGTACGATATACTAGGTTATCAATATTAGAATATTACATCAACTGTGCCACAAGCAAATTACTAAGTTGTTAATGGCGAACTCTAACTGAAAGCGTGCCAGATTGACCCATAAAATTAGGACCCGAAGCACGATCCAGAATAGTTAATAACTATGAAAAATGTAACATATTCTTTAAACTAAATGTCAAACTTATATACGTAATGAAACAGGGCTTCATAATATATATATATATATATATATATATATATATATATATATATATATACACACACACACAAAACACGTAATGAAGGGATATTAACACCATATGGAATATAGTATATTGTAATTAAACTTATTGATAATTCCACCAATCTTTCCTTTTCATTTTACAGAAAGACGAATTAGAAAACAGCGTATGTAATTTATTAAATAGTAAAATGCAAGTTGCTATTCTAGACTGAATCAGGAAATTTAAGTGTTATAGCAGTTTAGGCCGTTCCTTTTTTTCCCCTCATATAATATTTTTAGATTTTTTTTTTAAATGTGTCGCTTTTATTTTTGTTTTTTGAATACATCTTGTATTTACGGTCAGTAGATACTAATTTATAACTCGTCATCCGTGCGATTTTCTTTTAGTTTATCTTTGTGTTGACATCTAAGAGGTGGGTTTTTCCCCCCTGTTGGCCGTAGTCCCAATTTCTCCCCACCACCCCCCTTCCCCCTATTTATGGTAGATCAGGATGTGTGTTATCAGAAGTTTAGTAGTTTGAGTTTTATTATCCTTTTTCTTATTATGTAGTCTACTTATAAGGTCTTCTTGGACCTTTTCCGTGGTTGATCTCTATAGCCTATCCAATTGGAGCCAATATTGACGTGATGATGAAAACGCGAATAAATCAAAGCCTCAATCTTTCAGTCTAAACTATGTTTCTTAAACTTTAGAGAATGTACGTTTGGAAGTTAATGGCAGTCATGTTTTCTGAAAAAAGTTATCATTATAAACGAATATTTGAATATATGGTTGAATGCTTTCTTATTCTATGTTAAAAATTTCAACCTTAAATTTCACAAAGAATAAACAGTAAGATTAATTTAATGAAAGGATAAGTAGCATCTAATGATCATAAAACACAATATTATCCCTATATAGATATATTCAATATCTAAGATGGAAGTCAAACTTTATATATATATATATATATGGATGGAGAGAGATCAAGTTATATCGGTATAAGAGTTGATATACTTACATCATCTAATAACTTTTTTATAAAATATGATCGATCCAACTATTAAATTATCATTATCCAACACCTTGATCATTTGTGTCAAATCTTAAAAAAGTTAAACATCAACAATAATATAATCAAGTGGTTCTTATTTTCATATATTTTAAAAATATATATTACGTTAATCTTGACGTATATCAATAAAGTAGTAAACAATTTTGAATTAATGTAAAATTTTATAAATATGATCTATATGATAGGAACTTTCAATTTAACGACAAATTTAGTAAGAAAATCATTTAATAAAAAGTAATTCAATGGTGTAAGAGTAACTTTGACTTACGCTTATATAACTTGATTCCTCATATATGTGTGTGTGTGTGTGTGTGTGTTGAAAATTTCAAATGTGCGTGAAATGTGAATGAAGAAGTCCCACATTGGAAATTGATGAGCAAGTTGAAGACTATATATAAGTGAAAAAGACGCCTTAAGATTTTAGGTCAAGATGTGGTGTCAATCCCACTTAAGTGAGAATTTTTCGCTAATCTCATTGGATGCAGATCACCGTAGTGTTTTGGGCTCTCATTGTCCTAACAAGTGGTTTCAAAATCAATGTTTTGGTTGGGACAACTATTGGAGAGATGGCGGTGGTTGGTGGAGGGCTCCCCTCTCTGCATGTAAAAGACTCACACTTTGAATAAGAGATTGTAGGAAATTTCAAGTGTGAGTCAGATATAGTTGAAAAAGTCTCACATTGAAAAGAGATAGACAAATTGAATGCTATATAAGTGAAAAAGACTTATAAATCTAATGTCTTAAGGTTTTGGGTCAATACGTGATGTTAAGTGTAACACCTTGATACAATTATCATAAAATAAATAAAATATTTTGAGATGAATCGCATTAAGCATGTCACTTCTAAAAATACATAATAATAACCTCTATAATCATTATAGAGAGTCACGAATGATAAAAAGATCATATATACATATATCACTGGCTAACAAGCTAAACTGTATACATAAACTTTTATATACAACCAAAAAAGTACAAATATACAAACTGGTTTAAAAAGAAATAAAGTTACTAAACTAAATCTTCTACTTCTTCCTTTTCTTGCCCTTTCCTTTTTTAGGGTCTTCACCTGGATTTACATGGAACACATAGGGGTGAGAAATTTCAATTTCTCAGTATTCGCATACCAAGACTAGTAATTAATCATTTACAACAAATAATTCAACTAAACATAAATTAACACTTTATATAAAGAAACATCCGACAATCAACAATACCAAAGAATCGCTCATACAATCCTTAGATACTATTGAATAAACAACCAATCAATGAACCGGTCAAGCAATGACAACTGCCCATACAATTGTCAAACATGCAATGCTTTATGTTATGAGATATGATTATGCTCAAACAAAGTCCTAATAGAATGATTATGTAATGCTAATCCAGGTTTTAACTTTGAAAACACAAGCTATTTACTTATTCCACAAGAATCTCCGTTCATTGTATTTGTCTCAGTAGGTTAGGCAAAAGAGTCATCACACTACCTGGTAATAAGTGAATTCCTTCCTCTCACGATAGTAAGAGTATTGCTACCACTGTCATACCAATAACCCTGACCATACTAGCATAAATGCAAGGAGAACTTAGATCCCATCACCTTATTCTCAGGTCATTTGGTTGTGCACACCATCTAAGGTTACAATACATAAGAAATTAGTAAATACGAAGTTTGAAAACCAAAGGTGCTAGAACTAACTCAATTCACAATTAAGACAATCACATGATCCTCATAACCACGTGACAAAGCCAATACTAATACATGTAAGTTCTAGCCTCACTTATCCAACAAAATAACAAGAACCATGTAACTAGCATTCTCATAGCTAGAACCTCATGTTGTGTAAGGTCTTAAATACAACCCTAAGGCATTTTAACACAAAGATTTACCTAAGGTTTCACAACTTTTAGATATATGTCATGTGGTTATTCTCTCTAAGAATTACCTTAATTTGTGTCTCAACTCACTTAGGAAAGCATATATGAATGATCCCAACACTTAGGAACTTCTAAGGATATCAAAAATATATTTTTGAAGATTTTGGAGCTCACGCCGCGGCACAACCTGTGCCATGCTGTGGCGCCCTATTCTCGGGTTCCAATACTGGAAGTGCATCACTCTCACGCCGCGGCGTGCAACACTTGCGCCGCGGCACCAACAACAGAACATTATTCTGCAGAATTCGGGTACTGTTCCATTGGAACAAGTTCTGGATTTTGGCCACTCCAAATTAGTTTCTAGGTGATTTAAGGTCCCTAACAAGTTCATTAACACTTAGAAATCATTAATCACAATTAAAAACCTCCAATTTGGATCCAAAGACTAAAATCATCATCCATGACATAACTTTTCTCACTTTTAGCATCAAAGGTCCAAATGACAAATTCTAAGTTTCTAACTCAAACTTATTGCATGAACAAGTCATAAACACTCTTTTAAACTTATGCAAGCAAGAAAATCACTTCAAACACTCCAAGATCTCATTTTGGCACATTAAACCTCAAACAAGCTAAGTATGAAAAAAGAGAAAAGATGAAGTTCAAAGCTCAAGAACCCCTACCTTGAGCTCCTCAAGTTGCTATGGTGTTGGAGATGATGATGGAAGTGATCACAAAACTTCAACATTTCCTTTCTCCTTAGTTTTCCTCTTCTTTCTTTCTTCATTTGCTCCTTTCTCTTCTTTCCCTATTGCTTCTGTTTTCAACCGTGGAGTGAGAAAGAGAAGCAAGTGAAAATGAATGCAAAATAAAACACCAAAGGTCAATTAAAGGGGCTGGTAACCGTGGAAGGTTATAAGTCTTAAGTTACCATACTGATACTTTTCGATCTACTAAAAACATTCAACTTTAGCTAAATTAAGATTTTCAAGTTTCAACAACTTTAAAATAGATATTAAGATTCATTAAAAAAGTCATTTCACTAGTATTATATATTTTCATATATGTGATAATTTCAAACATATAAAAAGCGAAAACAAAAAAGTATACAATATAATAAACCCCTTAGACATAAAATATATATAGTGTTTTCTATTTTATATGTTAGTCATCATATATAACAGATGCCTTACTAGCTTTGACATATCGTAGGACAATTTGTAGACTTGTTCTGTAAGCAAAACTGATGAGCTGAAGTCAAATATACATGTTAGACAGGACCAGCTGAACAAATGACACTAATGGACCAAAAAGACAAAACTAAAATGGAACTTCGATCCCACACATTCACCGACTCTTAAGCATATAAGAACTTATGATTGGGGCTATCTTAGTGGAGTGCATTATGTTTCATAATCATGTATAGTCCTAAGATCCAAAAGAATGCTTTTCTTACTGTATGAAGATTTTCTTTTCTTCAAAATATATAATCATAACACCCATGTGGGTTTTGGATCCCAAAGAGCAGTGTGTGGCAGTACGCTAAGCATGCAAAAGTCAAACACTAAAATCACCATCTAGTCGCATAAATATGATGGTACTTTTGTTTTAACCCAAAGCAGCCAATAGAATTGTTTTTTAGGTAACCTTGTTTGAATTGTGTTTTCTGAGAAAAATATTTTCTTACTTGATTTGGTACTGAAGCTTGGTTTGTTTTCTATCTATAGTTCTTAGCGTTCACATGCAAGATCTGCTAGAAGTTTCCAATTTTTTTTTTCGTCTGTAGTCCAATGTTTTTAAAACTGCACTGATTATTAAACTGATAACGATACTCGGAGGCAGAAGATTTTTAAGGTAGAGGGGGCAGGTACCCCCTTAAAAATCCTATATATATAATTAGTTGCCCTTCCAAAAAGAAAAAGAAAAATATATGGCCAAATTAACGTGATGGTGCTAATGCAACACGTGAATGTCATTTTGAAACTTTTAGTTTTAATTATTAGTTTCTTATTGAAACCATCTATTTTTTTCCTAATAGTTAATAAGTTTATGAAAAATATTAGTAATATATTTTTTAAATATTTTTTAATGTATATTTTATTATTAGTTTAAAAACAAGTATTATTAATTTTTTTAATAATCTTTTTAAGTGTGTGAAGTGAATTAATAATAAAATAAATATTAAAAAATATTTAAAATATATATTATTAACGTTCCTCATGAACATAATATCTACACATTCCACAAAGCTTGTTGGACATTGTTGTTTTACCTTCTTTTAAAATTTTACATCTTTTTTGCCGACTCCACTTTTCAATTCTCACTTTCTCTGTTTCACTCTTTTACTTTCACCCGCTTTTCGGAAACACGTCCGTCCAAATCAAATTCCAAATTATTATTTTGTTTATTTAGTTATTTTTGCTTAAGTAAGTTGCTCATAATTCGACATATAAAATTTTTATTTTGCATATAAGTATGTTAGAAATTAATCACTTAATATGTTTGCCCCTCCAATATTTCAAGTCAAGTTCCTCCACTAAAGATATTGGTTTACGATTTATTAGTTCAATTATGGTAGAATTGGTAATAATTAAATTTATTTATTTTTAATATTATATAATATATTAAGTAATAAACTAATATATTAATATTTTATATTGTGTTACTTAATACTTCAAATCTCACGTTATATAATAAGTAAAACATTCAAGTATACAGTATATATAAAAGTTAAAAAAGAGACCACATTTACAAGTCTCATATAGAATATAGTAAATAGAATATTCAAGTATATAACTTATGTAAAAATTAAGAGAGGAACAAATATTCTTATGTCTTTTTTGGACCTTATATATAGACTTTTGTAACTTAACATTAAGCCATTATTTGACCCAAAAATTATTTTTAAATAATTTAAAAATTTGTTGATAAATAAAAGAGTTTAATTTTTTTAAAAAAAATGATTCAAACCAATTTACTATTGATTTTACTGATTTGGCCAATTCTTGACCGATTCTCAAATAAGCCGATTTTATAAGTTAATTAAACCGAACATATGACTAATTCACCGATTATATGATCAAATCGACTAATCTGGTCCAGTTTTTTAAACACTAGTGCTTTGTACAAATTAATGTTACCTTGTGGTCACCACCGCTACATAAAGAAGACAAAATGATGAAACATAAATAAAACGAAACCAATTGAGACCCCAGAAAACTTGCGTCCCGAGTTATACTACATATATTTATATATAGACGAGACAATGAAAATAAGATATTTTTTTGTCGATAAGTTTATTTAATAGAAATACATATCATAAGATATCTGTAAAAAGTCGGTCACAATTGCATTATTGGCACACTGAAAATGTTAACTTTCAATGACACTCATCACTTTACCATATGGGGTTCGAAATTTGAACCCTATCCTTTTGTTGATGGTTTGTAAAATAGTTAACTTCTCCTAGTGATTATCTTGCATAAATGTAATTATAGTACTAATCAAATAAAAAAAATTTGTTCATGGGAAAAGGATGAAATGAAACAAAAATGTACAAAATTAGAAATATAAAGGAAAGAAAAGAGGCCGGGGTTACAATAGGATGGTTAACGCAAAACACAAGGTGGGGTTGCGATCTTGCTGGTAGGTTCACATGTGTTGCTATGCATGGTTGGTGGTGTGTGGTTGAAGCACGTGCTGATATGAAAGATCTGCTAGATCTGGTTGGTCAGCGAGCTTCAACTTTGCATGCCTTGCTTGTAACACTTCAACTTTGCATGCCTTGCGTGTAACTCTCCACCCATGCTCCCCTCATCTACAAAAAAAATAATGCTTGATGCAAGAGTTTAAATTACACATCATTTCACATTACCAGGAGATGATAGAATAAGAGTATAAATGTGGAAAAAAAAAACAAAATAGAATTAGTTATAATTAAATTATAAAAATTGTATAAATATAAAAAAATGTATGTGTAAATAACATTATTCATCAATCAAATTTACCTTTCATTTAATGACAAGCATTGTGTCATGTGTGAATATGAGAGTGAGACTCACCAATATGCCCTTCATTTGCCAAGGTTTTTTAGCTCAATTAACACGGTTTTTTTCCCCATCAATTGACACGGGTTTAAATAATTAAAATATTGATGTGCTGTAGAATGCTGTTGATGGTCAAGGTTTTTTTTTTTTTTTGGGAATGATTTTATATTTTTTAACTATAGGGTTAACTTTTGTGCAAACGCTTGATTGCATAGTTTTAGTCATTAGTGCTTTCGGTGAGATTTGGATTCTTGTAGTGCAAGTAAACTTTGTCTACATGGTATCTCAACTTACCAACTTAGTCATACCTCTTAAGGGTGTTAAAAATTGAATCAATTTAATTTAAACTGAAAAAATCGAGTCAAAAAATTGAAATCCGAATAAACTGAAAAATTGGAAATTGAATAAATCGGAAAAGTTAAAAATAAAAAAAATTAATTAGATTGGATCAGATTTTAGATCCAAATTTGAAAATCGATCCAATCTAAATCGAATTGAAATTTTATATATATTTTTAAAATAATATTTTACTTAGAAAATTTCTTTGTAATCTATATTTATTTTAAACTTTCCTACTATTTTCCAAATTAAACTTAATTATCTCTCCTGAATTTGGACATTTATTGTAGGACTAACCATTAATTTGGACTTGTATTTATACTTTGGATTTATATTTTGATGAATTAACTTAAACTTATATTTGTTATAATTTGATGAATTAGTTTAGACTTGTATTAGATGTATTTTAATAATTTTGATTTTTCATATTTTGATGAATTTATGCATAAAAAAATTATAACAAAAAAATTTCAATCCAAATCACCCAATTGATGCTCGAATCGCCTAATTCTCTAATCTCCTTTCATTTTGTTGGTCCCCCAGACACACACGTTGGAGATCCTAGGGTTGAGCTTTTTGGCACTCTAGCTTCGTTGCACTCTACTCATGACTTTTCTTCGCTATTTTACTTTGATACATTGCCTTCCAATTTTGGAGATTCAGAAGTTGCTTGTTCACCTCTTCTAAGTATGCCTTCTAGATTAAAAACCTTCAAGGGTTTCACAGATAACATCAAGTCATTCAGGGATCATTGTTGGGACAATGATTCATTTGTTGGTGATATCTTTAACAAGTTCTTCTAGGCATTTTCAAGGTCTGAGCATCTTTTTTCCTATTGTTATGTTGGATGTGTAATGTGACACCCTCGATAGCATGTTAAGCTTGTATAGGGTTATAGAAGTAGCCTAATACTTGTTTGACATGCCTGTGAAGTTTGGTGACAAACTGAGTTAGTTTAGACACTTTTTCACAACACAGAAGGTGGAAAGTGGTCTAAAATGACTCAAAAAATAATTTTAAAGGCTAAGTTGAGAGAAGCAAAGTTTGAGGGTAAACTGAGTTTGTTTGATATTTTAAGCACACCGAGTGAGTATTTTAATACCGAATGGACTTAGTACAGATATAAAAATTAATGAAAATGATGTTTTAAATAATTAGATGAATCTCATGATTTATTCTTATACCTAGGGAAGTTAGGAAACTTGATTTAGTAAAATCACAGTGTTCCTAATAGTTTCAGTATAATCTTGATATTATCCTATAAGAAATCATTTGACTTCTTTTTCTTTCCTCTCACGGCAGATATAAGAAACAAAGAAAAGAAAAGGGGAGAAGAGGAGAGAAAGGAGAAAGAAGAGGAGGATAAGAAGAGAAAGGAAAAGGGCAAAGCTAAAATGTGACCAACCACTCCACAAAGAGGTAGGGGTATTTGTATTCATCCAGTTCCTATTATCTTCACCTTTTTTCTTAGTTTAGTGGATGAAGAAAAAAATAGGTTTTTGGGTGAAAATAGGGAGTTAGATGTTAGTTTCTTGTTTCTTTAGTTGAAATGAGTTAGATTTTAGCTTGTATGGATCATAGAAAATAGATTGAACCCTTAGAATCCATAGTTTTCTATTGGAAAGTTAGTTGGAAAATGGATCCAAGATTTAAGTTTGGATTTTTAAATCCAAGTTTGAATATGGTAAATGATTGTTAAAGGTTTATATCATGATTAGAATCTTTGTTTGATGATGAAAATTATCTAACAAATGAGTTTAAGGGAGAACATCTCTGGTTTAGAAACCAGGATTCTGCAGAATACATTTTGCAGAATCCATTCAGATGCATGGGCGCTCAGACGCTTAGCATCATAGAACAGAACAAGTGCGCTGGGCCACTAGCGCTAGTGATGGGCACCCAGGCTCCTATTGCCCAGAGATATTTTCCTTTGGTTCTGCCTAGTAAGCACTCAAACACCTGGTAGCGAGTGCCCAGGCGTGCAACTAGCACACAGACGCTAGGAAGAGGGCGTTAGGCGCCCAGAGCAAGATTTGCCATGATGTCTTTCATGGTGAATTGAGCAACGCTAATGGTTTAAACCCCTTAGTTATGTCTTTTAAAGAGTGTTAGGGCTCTAAAATGTGAATTTCTTAGAGAAAAGGAATGACTTGTATACAAGACAAAGTAAAGGAAAGTTTGTGCATTCATTAAGTATAGATTTCCATAGTTACAAATTTAGTTCATTGAGCAACAAAGTTGAGACACATGTATACAAGTAAGTTTCGCAATATTAGAGTGCCATAGGGCTTGAACTATCTTACAGAACTGAGGAAAAACTAGTATTGCAAAAGGATGAAGTATACTAAGTTTATTTGGCCATAGAGGAATGCCATAGAGCATGAACGCCCTCATAGAGTTGAGGTAGAGCTAGTAATGCAAGGACAAACTTAGTATAGAGTTATGTAGTGGTTATGTAAAAGTTAGACATAGCACCACATTTTTCACACCCACATGCATATACACACTTACTATTCCTAATAGTTTGAGGTAGTGAAAAAGTTCACTCAGTTTAAGGTAAGTTACAAGAGGTTATATATTCCCTCCCTACCTGGTAGGTTAAAGAGGTAACATGTTCAGATAATTGATTCCCTCCCTACCAAGATGAATAGTTAAGTTTTGTGACATTTCATGACATTGCATTTATACTATCATACACCTTTGTTTTGAGTATATTCATACATCATATTTTCATAGCATTGCTTAATATTTGTTTGTTTTTGTGATTTATGATTCTTTTGTGTATATGAGATTTTGCTCAATGATATTTTACAATTGTATAGATGGTTGTTTAATATCATTGATTGTTTTAAACTTGAACTAGTTCGGAGGTATAGTTTACTTAGAGATATCACATAGAGAGTGAATGCCATAGTTCCTTGAGTATTGAGCAATAATCTAATTATTAGTTATAGTTTTATTCTTGATGTTATGGGTTGTAAATTCATTATGAATATTACAACTACTAGTATTGGTACACTTATACTGAGAATTGTGAATTCTCACCCCGTGTATTGCTATGTAAATCCAGGTGAAAGCTTCTGCAAAGGCAAGAAGAAGAAGACTAAAGAATAGTTTTGTTTTATGTTTTATCAGATTACCTTTGTATATCACGTATATTTGTTTTGAGTTGTAAATAGTTGTGTATAGAATATTATGTAATTTTGACAAAGTTGTATATATTTATATATAGATGTTTATTTTCGTAAGGCTCTCCATAATGATTTATTTATACAAATTTTATGGAATAGATTGAAGTTAAGTTAGTAGCAGCATAGCTAATACTGTTTATCTAAGTATATGTCAGATATACTAGGTTATCAGTATAGGATGTTATATTTTGGTATCAGAGCAGTTTATCCTATGAGTCGGGGTATGGACTAACTAGGCTTAAGAAAGTTTAGGAGTTCGTATTAGGAAGATTTGTTTGTGTTGTGAAATTCTTGCCTCTTACGTGAGATGTTTGCATAGGATTGCATGACTTGCCTTAGGGTGGATTGTTAGTAGCTACTGTTGCACGAATACATGATATTGAGACAGATCACCTCACTATGTAATGTTTTGTGTGTACAAGAAACAATGGCACCACCAAGGTGTACTCGAGAAACTAGGAACTCATCAAGAGAAGGTCTAGACATGGCTGAAGCAGTTATGGTTATGGATAATGCCATGAGGGAGCAAGCAGCTATTACAGCTCATATACTTGAGAAGATGGGAGCCAACCAACATCAGCAACCAGTGCAACCACAATAGGCATAGGAGGTGCTAATTACAAGAAATCAAAATTTTCAAGATCTTTCAGAGTTTCATAAGATGAACCCCTCATCTCTCAGAGGTGATTATGATCCAGTGAAAGTCGAGGAGTGGTTGAGTGAAGTGGAGAATATTTTTGAAGTTATGTGATGTTCAAATGAACAGAGAGTTTCCTTCGCTTTCTTTTTGTTTAAAGGGGAAGCAGAGCATTGGTGGAGGAGCACCAAAAGATTGTTGGAAGCGGCAGGGATGCAGATTACATAGGAAATATTCAAAAACACATTTTTAGAGCAATATTTTTTGAGGTCCTTGCGAGAAGAGAAGGAAATGGAATTTCTTAAGCTTGAGCAAGGAAGTATGAGTGTAGGTCAATATGAGGCAAAGTTTAATGAGCTATCAAAGTTCTCTTCATTGTATAGACTAAACCCATATGAGGGTAGGAAATGTGTTAAATTCAAAGACAAATTAAGAAGTAATATCAAGAGGATGATAAATCCCATGAAGATTAGAGATTTCCCTTCATTAGTAAATAAGAGTAGGATTGTGGAATTGGGATGTCTCTAACTCCAAGTAGAGCAAAAGGCACAAGATTTCCAGAAAAGAAAAAGTGAAGATAATAAGTTTAGGAAGGGCAAAAGGAGTGCTACGAAAGCTGGTTTTACCCAAGATGAGGATGATCAAGTTCAGAAGGTGTTAAAGGGGCTTCAGTGCCCTAAGTGTGGGAGGAATCATGGTAACAAACCATGTTTAGCAGGGCAATTAGTATGCTATAGATGTGAGCATCCAGAACAATATGCTAAGGAGTGTTCGATTAGGGTATAACCATAATTGATTCTTTGGGTAGGGCAGAATGCCCTATTTTTCATTTGCATGCCAATAATCGATTATGGGGTAATTCATGATCTATTATTTGGGTAATTCATAATCGACTAGTCAATAAGCTATGGTTTTATTTCAAGCATACAATAATCAATTATTGATATGCTATAATTGATTATTGGATTTTATGCCAGATTCGTGCCCCAAGTTTTTAAAAAAAGCAATAATCAATTAAAACTTTTGTAAAATTAATTATTGAAAGCCTTTTCAGGAACATAAGTTTGGTTATTCACAAATAAGCGATTATGGATTTCAAATAATTGATTATCTGAGTTTGTAAAAATAGAAATTAACGGTTAGTAGTTCGCAATTAATGCTCACTACCACCTCAACGACTCTTTTAATGCATGAGCTTTAAATATAAAGCTTTGGGGACTTAAACATAGTTGGAGAACTCTCTGAAAAATCTTTCTTGAGCATTCATTGTAAATTATAATTGCCTTTATTCATTAACCCCTGTTTTGAACTTTAAAGTATGATTCTTTGCTACCTTTTGGACTTCAATTTGTATCATATAATCTTATGAGAGTTTCTGATTATTTCTTCATTTTAAAGTCATTGTAAGTGGGTGATATATCCCTTGTTGTGAGACTCAAACACGAAGGGTGAGGTATCCCGAGAGTGTTGTGGGTGCTCTTTGATGTAAAGGTTACAAGTACCTATTGAAGCTTGAAGATTAGTGAAAAATCTCGGGTAAATTACTTGTAGACTAGACATAGGTCACAAGAAGTCTAAACCAATATAAATTTGGTGTTTGTACTCTCTCTACCCTCTCTTTCGCATTTAAGCATTCTATAACTTTATACTCTCTTGTTTACCTTGATTCTTGGCTGGTATTAGTGTGAGAAATTCTCTTCCTCATCTATCTACTCAATTCTGAAAACTAATAGCTTCAACAAAGATTGATAAACAAGTGTTTTTGGAAAAGTTTACGAAAACTTTTTACAAACCCAACTCACCTCCTTTTAAGTTTAAAGCTAGTTAGTAACATTGTATAATGGGATGCGATCCACATCGACAGTTAATGATTCGAATCGAGGATGATGAGTACAAGGGAAGGGAAGATACTGTTATTCGCCTGTAGCTTGATTATCAATTTTCAAAATTGAGAGAGGTGTTAAGGAAATTAAGGAGATTGTTTCTAGCTTGGATGACGCCTTACAAAAGTCCTTGACTGAGGTTTCAAGTTTGGAAAAACGCTTTGATAGAGAATGAAGAGAAGGAAGCTACAAGGGAGTTGGAATTAAGGAAGTTGTTGGGATCGTTGATGGTTGCAGACTCCCAAGTTACCTGTACTAGTCTTGTTATAGACTAAAGGGGCAAAGCAAGTGAAGTAACTAGAGGGTTTGTGAATAGCATGAAAAGTAAAGTACCGTAAAACATACCTTTGTGGTTTTGAGAATGCTGTTTCTCAAGCCAAGGTAAAGTTTCTACTATTGAGTAAGGATCCTTCTAAACCTTATCCATACAATGTTGTCAGTGGAAAGCAGTTTGTTCATGTTGTATAGGCTAGTATTAGGATGTAAATATTCTTATACATTGTGTTACAATTAATAGTCTTTTTTTTAAGAGTTACCTCTATGCATTAATCGTCTTATTATTTATTGTGAATAATTTTGAGCTATACTTTGTTCAACTATTCTTTGTTTGTCTGGGTTTGGGATGCCTCGACTTTAGTTTACCGATCCAAATCATTATGAACTCGACTATGCCAAGGTTTGGGATGCATCAACTTTAGTTTACTTATATGAGTTGTTACAAAGTTGGACATGCGAGCATTTTTGATAACTTAGCTTTATTTTACTGATTTGAGCTATTACAGACTTAGTTGTGCAAGGGTTTAGATATCCTTGGATTTAGTTTACTAATCCAAATCACCATAGACTAGGTCGTGGAAGGGTTTAGAGTGCCTCAGCTTTACTTTACCAATCTAAGTCATTATAGATTTGGTCATTTGAGGGTTTAGGATGCACTGGCTTTAGTTTATCGATCCATATTGTTATAAACTTGGTCATTCAAGGGTTTAGGATGCATCAACTTTAGTTTATCGATCGGAATTATTATAGACATGGATATACAAGGGTTTGGGATGCATTGACTTTGATTTATTGATTTGAGTCATTACAAACTTGGTTGTGTGCAGGTTTGGGATGCCTTAGCTTTAGTTTTTCATGCATATTTTGGTACTCAAATGAATTTGTCATTTTATTATTGTTTAGCTATAGTACACCCTTAAGTTCGTCACATTCCTAGTTCTTGAAACTCGGTTGTCATTGAGCATTTGTAATGAGGCAAGAAAATTGGTGCTAGTTTGTTATTGGCATTATTTTCGCTTCTAATGTCAACTCATTGAAGAACAAGGTTTCCTACTTCAAAGGTACTTTCATTTACTTTCCTATATATGCTAAGGCCATATGTGACAATCAAGATCATGATAAAACAACGAAAACTATTTATTAAAAATAGGGTCACCACCAATTTTATTTAAATTAGAAAAATTGGAGAAACCCTTTTTATTTAGGAAAACTTGTATTTTAAAAATGAAATTGGATTCGGGAGTCTAATTATACATAAAGAAGGGTGAAAACTTTATCTGACAACACTCTTGATGCATCCATCCGACAATACTCTTGATGCATTCTTGAATCTCTTCGCTTGGCCTTTGATCTTTGATACTTTGGACATCTAGCTCTTGGATAGGACAATGGAAATCCCAAGACAACTACTTTTCTAACCCCTCATGCTTCATGTTGCCTCTCTTACACTTAGGGTCACTCCGCTTTGTCATATGGCTTCATAACGCTTAAATAAGGAATTTTTGCCTCGTATTTTGGGAAAGTGAGACCCTAAAAACTAGCCCATAAGTGAATTGACCTGGACCCAAGCCAAATTCACACCCAATATCATGTGCCTAGATAGTCATGTGATTTGGCCATGTAATCGGTTAGCTTGTGACAACATAGTACCGTGAACTTGATATACTATTTTAGTAGTCTAGATACAAGATTAGAAAAAGTGAAAAACATGAAAATTGTAGCCCTATGTCTTAGCTTTCCAACACCACTAAGATCACCTTGATTGCATATCTGTTGCAAGAGATATTTCTAAAATGCTGCATAGAGGCCGAGTGGCAAAGTTACCAGGATCACCTTGATTGTGTTTCCTATTTTTGTTAATTGGCTTCCTTATAAAACAAGATAAAATCAATCACATAGTATCTATATCAAGCCTTAATAAATCTCATTAATTACAATTAAAGAACAAGTGGAAAAGCTATCATATTAATTACGAGATAATTTACCAAAATAACATCATTTATAATGTGTTAAAGTAGGAACAAATCCAATCTTTGCAATTTAATGGAATCATGGAAATTATATAATAAAATCACAAAGCCAAATTTTTTTTAAAAAAAAAGAACTGTCATAATTTCTATTAAAAGGGATTAATTAGTTATAATTAAGATATAATACAATATTAATTAAACACTAAAAAAAACTCTAACAATTTTAAGGTTATACGTTTTTTGGTTGAGCCCAAGCATAAAGAAAATATTTTTTACATAGTTTGGTTCATTTAATTCAAGCTACGAGATAAACTGAATAGTTCGCGAACTTGATGAGGTCGAACTCGAGCTATAAAATTTGGTTCATATCAAACTCGAATTAAGTTTTGAACTGAACTTTTCCTTATTGAGCTGAGTCGAGCTGAGATCAATTCGTTTCTGATCGACTCGTTTCTAGCTCTAGATATGACTGGTGATACATGTATTTTTTCCTTCTTTATTGCTTCCACTTCTTTACTTGGGCCATATTATCTCATGACTCTACTTTTGCTGTTATCGGAAGTGATACTGGTTGTTGTGTCAAATTCGCAAGTTCGAGGGTCATCAATAAGTAATTAAATGATTAGAAGAGTATATTATTCCCATGAGAATCGTGTGATTACCAAACTACGACAATTTTAATTATTTAAGCAAATGAAATGACAATATAAAATAAACTAAAATTAATCAAAAGCAAGAAAACTAATGGAGGTACTAAGGAATCAACCAATTGATGAGACCTCGGGACTAAGATTTCACTATAACTACTTATTATAATAAAAGTCAATTACTTTTCATTAATCATATATAATGTTCTTGAAGGTGGTCTGTCCTAATTTATTGAATGGCCTCTCTTGAGGCGTAAGAAATATGCTAAGATTAATAAAAGCTCATTAAGTTCTATGATATCCAATACTCTTCACAGAGTTGAGTCTATCTCTAGGTTATAAGTCCTATGTTCGATTCCTTGATTTTCTAGTATTAGACTTAATCTTTCGATCCTTCACCTAATGTTTGAGATCATGCAAATATAGGATCCTATATACCACAAGCATTAAAGAACTCAAGGAATGAATCAAGAAACTACAATATCACATTATTAAATAATAAATTAATCATTCATCACAATAGAGTAGAAGAGCTACATCCTAACCTTAGAATAAGAGGAATTGACCACTTATGGACATTAAAACACAAACAAAATTAAAAATACAATGACAAGCTAGGATTCTATCCAAGTAACAAAGAAGAATAGATTAATGGAGTGTAGGTTGCCCTAATTTCTTCAATGAATGCCTTGAGTGTTTAATCTCGCTTTAAACGTTTGATCTCGATCTATTGTTAATTCCAAAGTCCTCCATTTTATGTGTTTCTATTTCTCTTTATATGGACATTAAACCCTAATAGTTTTAATTAGGTCTTAGAATCCACTATTTTTCCTTGATTCAACCCCTAATAGTGTTTGCTTACGTCTTGAAGTCCTTTTTTTCCCTTAATTAAAGAATTCAAGTTGTATTAGGCTTTTAAAAACTAATCTTGAGTCGTACACGCCCCATGGCATGTGATATTAGTTTTCACTTGGGGGTGGCATATAGCTCTCTATTTCAATCCTAACATCCCATGCAAGTATGTGTGAATCTACACTAGGGGCAGGGGCCCATGTGAGGCTCTATTTTGTTTCTTCAGCGAGGGTTCTTCATGCCAGGGGGTGTGTGGATTTCCAATTCACACTGGGGGACCCGTTTGCTCCTCTAGAATGAGATTTGGCTTTCTTAATCTTCATGAAAGTTGTAGCTCTTCTCCTTGGTTTTTCAGTGCAACTTGAATTGCTCAATTTAAATGTTTGTAGCTTATGTTACATCTATTTTACTTCACAAAGGTCAAGAATTCTGTCAATCTTGGGTTATCTTGGTTCTGAGCTCAAATCCTTAGCAATGTACTTAGCCAGATCTTCATAGATCCATTCTAAAACTTCTATTTTAGTGCCTAAAACACAAAGAATGGTCAAACATCAATTAACAAGAAAAATCTATTCAATAATCAGTTGAAATGGCAAAGATCCTTGCGAAATTCACCTAAGTTCATATCAAAACAAGCATAAAATGTGGGTTATAAGATAACATATCAAATACCTTCAAAATTGAATAATTGCTTGTCATCAAGCAATGAAAAATCTTAAAAGCAAAAAGAAAAGGTATTCTCCTTGTAAAAGATGACAAGGATTACAATTCAAGATTTTCAAATAATCTTTGAGAAACCCAATCCATGAATAACTCATTAAAATGCCAAGAAGTCAAAATATCCACTCATGCATACATGCTTAACAAAATGTAAGCTACTCAATCAAAACATGCTCCCACAAAAAATCTCAAGAATCCATTTATACCTAGATGAAATTATGCATACTAAACAATCTCTAATATCTCTATTACTTTATGAATGAACACCTTCTAAAAGATCAAAAGCTCTTTATTAAGGTGGTAATATGGATAAGGGTGTTGGCTAAATAAAAAAGAAAGGTAAAAGGATAGCAAAATAAGGGTATGATGATGCGAAGATCCAAAACTCACTAAGAACCTCTATGCAATGCAATACAAGGGAGATTCTTTATATGTTAGCATGTTTTTTCTTCTTTCCACTTCCTTTTTTCTTTTTTTCTTTTTTTGGGCAACAATAAAAAATTTGGAAATACTTTTTAACCTCCACCCTAAACTTATTTCTTAACAACTCCTTGGGTGGAATTTATTTATTTATTTTTAACTTCACATATTGATGCTAGACTATCACTTTTTCTTTATTCTTTCTTTTTTCTCCATTTTTTTTTTTTGGATCCCTATTGAGCTTCATTCTTCCACATCCAATCGTCCCTCACAATGGGTACGTAACGTGTCTTTGGTATGTGTTTAAAGTAGAAATGACATTAATGAAAGAATTTAGGCTAATAAAAGGCTCAAAGAGGTTGTCTAGAGACAATAATATGGTATGGTGACCTAAGGCCATGATGAAGTGAAAGAAATAATACCTAAATTATTTCATTTTGATTGTACTCTGCGATTTTGCCTTAAAAGGTGTAGAGGAATTGTTCTTGGATTGGTGAGGTATTTAGGTGCTAACGTTCACACACATAATCCTTCTCTAAGCATTGACAAATCCATTCGAAGGTTTAATGGACTTATGTAAGGAAACTTAAAATGCCTTAAACTAAAAATGTATGACAATCATGAACAAATCTTCCACTAACATAATCCATAGCTACCAAGAGTCAAACTCTCTTGGTTTCTTTAATTATCTCTCAAAGTAATTCTCATCTTTTTAGAAACTTTCTAAAAAATGGTTGAATTGAAATGAATCTAGAGGATGCTCTCCACTCTAAATGAAACAAATTAAAATAAAAATGCATAACAAACTAAAGAACTAAGAAAAATAAAAAATGTTTTTTGTGGCCAACACTATATACATCTCCTACAAAGGCTCTATACTTGGGGAGACACTTAAGTTGACTCAGTAAACACTAAATTATCAACAAAAACCAAAATAACAAGATAATAAGATAAAAATTGCAAGCAAAGCAAAAGCTTGGCACCCCCAAACTTAAAATCAACATTGTCCTCAATGTCGACAAAACCATGCAAGATAACCCAAGAAAATAGAATGCTAAGAGACATAGCCGAATGCATAAACTCTAATTTTTTTTATATAACAAAAAAAATGGTTTAGGGCAGTAGGGCACAGGGTCCATGTGAGGTCGCATGGGAGGGCAGACATATGGCAAAGGATTCCAAACATAAGCTAAAATCATGTATCTCATCAAAGTTACTATAAACACACACAATGCATGAATTTAAGAACATGTTCAATAAGAAAGCATAAATAGTTAGGGATATGCCCCTTTGAACTAGTGCTTTCCTTTGAACTTGTTTGAATTCTCGAAATCGGACGCGTGTTTATAAGTCCAATAATGTCAGATTCAAGTTTCGGGATAAGTGCCTATATATAGAAGAAAATAGAAAAAAAAAAGAACTTAACATCTAAACACCTAATTAATAAAAATAATAGAAAGTAAGACTTGGGTTAGCTCATTAGCTTGACACCATGAAAAATATCATTAAAATGTATCATGAACTATCTTTATTTTGACAATGAGAAGTTCTACCAAATATTCAGCATATAGTGACGCTTACCAAGGTATGACAGGATATGAAGATTTTTGGCCAAGAAACGCGTACCTAAACATTAAAGGATGAGTGTAAGACTTTTTTAGAGAGAGAGGCAACTAAAGCTCATCGAGTATGTTCAAATTTTACCTTTGGAGCTTTATTCTCAATTATTAGAGGTAGGGTGATCAAGATTTGCTTTAGCTCCTCAAATTTTTGTCCTTGCCTGTAAAGGAGTGAACATACTTGATTCTAGCAATTGGCCATAAGGCACAACTTCTTCATCCTCCTTTTTGATTGTTGTACTATATGATGGGATAATTAAAAGTTTTAAACTCAAGTGCAGGTTGTTTCAAGTAGTAAATTCTTGGGAGTCCGAGGTTGATCAACAGAGAGTTGATGAAGAGAAAATTATTTGAGGTACGAAGAAGATTTGTCACAATACTAAAGATGATATAAGTTGTTCACAAATGAAAAGGATTTGCTTGGGTTAAGAGATCCACTCTTTGAAATAAATTAAAGACAAGATTATTTCTTTTTATAACTCAATTGAAATCATACATAATGAAGGTTCCAATTGGAAGATTTAACATTCAAAGTTCAATTTAGATTAAACATGTAATCATATTATGGTTCCAGTAATTATCTACTAATACTTGTAAATGGTTTCAAGCATCCACTGTGTCAATGTCTTGTCTACAATGAATCAAGATATTCATTATACAAGAAGAGTTTCTAAATTAATTGGAAACAACATACAACACATATAAAGATCACATAAAAATATATCATTCAAGTACAAGAAGGAAATTAATCTAACATCAACATATTACCAAGAGCTTCACTCTTTCACCCAAGCAAGATGAAGATTTAGTTACTCATAGACAAGAAGAAAGAAAGGGAGAAGAAGAAGATGATAAACATAACTTCAATTAAGAACAAAAGAAAACTACATAAAGGAAACAATTAATATACAAACATGAAAGTAAACTCTAAGCTACGCTAACCCCCTTAAATGATCAGCCTTTGCATCCTTTTATAGAGTTCAAGGAGTGCAAGAAGACAATGGAGTTGTTTGATGATGAGAAGTAAAATCGATGAATGAGCTAAAATTATGGACTTTCTTGGCTCCGAAATGTCTCTGCTCTTAGCTCATGACATGCGTCATAATTTCATCAAGTTGTCTTCATAAAAGTTCTAGGAAATTGTCTCAGCTTTCCAGAGACACCAAGTTTAGCTAAATCCAACAACCACAGCCCGATATATGACCCAATTACTACTCATGGGTCAGGCCCAACTCCAGTACCTCTGTTTTGACTTCCAAGCCCAATATCACCTTCAAGGAATCTGAATTGAATTTTATGTTCTTCATGAAAGTTATAGATATGGGTCTTAACCTTCTACTGTCAAAATTTCAGAATTGTTGAACTTATATATCCCGAGATATAGCCTAATGAGTGCATAGAGGTCAAGTTGTCAGGTTCAAAATGCTAGATTTTGCTTCAACTTTAATTTGAGTTATCCAAACATGTATCCCTGGTCTTGAGGCCTTCATGAAAGTTGTAGAAATTTATCTTAGCTTAAAAACAAGACCAAAATCATATCCACCAGATATTTGTAACTCAAATTATAGCCAGTTTACTGAAAAAGCCAAGTGAAAAGGTTATACAATGAATGAAATATATTGCTATCAATGTGGCTATTGCTATCAAGTGAATAGTTATTAGAGAATTATATTAACTTTCCAACAAGACCAGAATTACATTAATCAGATAATTGCAACTCAAATTGTAGTCACTTTACTTAAGAATGCAATCACTAAAATTAATGATAATTCAAGTAATAATTTCTTTAATGATCCAATTAAGCTTAATTTGATAAAATATGACAAAATCAACTTAATTAAGCTAAATTGAACCTTAAGAAGCCTAGTGAAAGGATTATAAAATGAATAAAGTACATTGTTATCACTATGTAGTAGACATAATTAATGGTGTTCTTCTAAGAAGTTGTCATTGTACACTTCATGATCAAGCTCCTTAGTGACGTCATCTTTTAAACATGAGTCTACCACAACTGGTTGTTTTGGAGCATTAAATAAATTAGACTCAATTTCATCCTTAATTTCTTTCCAATTTTCTTGATCAACATGTAGTATCCTTATTTTTAAAGCAAGAGGAAGAATAATGAAATAGACAAAGGTTCCTTATGGTTATAAGAGTGTTAATTTTAGGTATGTTTTAGGAGCACACTTATGAAGAAGAACCCTTGCGTTAATTTAGTTTCATTTACTACTAGCATGCATGTATCTCCTATCTTGTGTAAGAGACATATGCTTGATATAGGAGGGTCTTAGGTGACTTGATTTACATCAAAAAAAATTCTACACATGTTCAGCGAATAGTTTTCACACATTGGTAAATTTATTAATAGATGGTGTTGGTGGTTATCGCTTCACTATCGAAAGTGATGGACAAAAGTCCAACATGAAGAGCAAGGCATTAAGTTGCCACCTTCCTTATATTGTATTTCATTTGAGCCTATGTTGATAGGCCAATGGAAGAAGTCATGCAATGCATTTATTATTCATTTGCATGATGAAGTAACAAGCCTTATAAAGGGAGGTTCATTTGCATGAAAAAGTAAACTCTTTCTTTTTTTTCTTTTTTTTTCAACATTTTGCACATACACCCCCACACTTGTTTAAGAACAAGGTCAATGCTCTCTTATTTCCTAAGGTTAGGTAATAACATGTTCTTTTTTTTTCTTTTTTTTAAAGGCACGTAATGAGCTAAAAACAAAGAATAATCAAACAAACTCAAAGGGGTTACACAAGGAAAATATACAAGGATGGTTATTTGGTGAAAGTAGCTATTTCAAAATACCTCAATCATATTTATGTATGCATGTGAAAATGTAGCCTAAAAAAGAATCAAAGCAAGTTCTAGAGTAACAATTTCATAAGTGAAAATCACACAAGAAAGAAGGGAATGATACAAATGTTCAATCCATTCATAATAGGCTCAAAATCTCACAGGCATATTTCTATCATTCTCAATCCATCAATTCAACATTCATATCCAAGCATGTGATTTATAAGAAAGAAGAAAATTTATGTTTTGACCCAAGATATACTTTTTGCTACTTCTAAAACAGTTATTTCCTCAACTAAGATGCGTCTCAAGAATAAAATTACCTCTAGGACAAAATTTACTCCTTACTCTGCCATCCTTAATTGGTTTTGTTGTAGGTTTCTGACAGTCATCTCACTAAACATACTTTCTTCAAGTAAAATGCGTCTTAGGAATAAAATTACTCCTTACTCTGCCATTATTCATTGGTTTAGTAAGTTCATGACAATCATATCGTACTTCCCTACTTTTTTTTTTAACTATCCTTCCCCCTAACTAGATCACAATATTGTCCGTAATGTTAAAATATAGATGAGTAAAGGATAGAAGATAGTACCTGTTTGGAGAAATCTCACACAAATTTAAAAAGAAACAAAGTACAATAAATAAAATTAAAGGTAAAGAAAAATTAAAGATGAAGTATCAGATCTGACTTTCTTTGCATGCTACTTCCCGCACTGCTTCCTGCTGACCAATCTATCTGAGCTATTGTTTTATCAGGTTCATAAACAAAAGTTTCTATTTTATTAATCAGCGCATCAATTGTGGAGGTAGAGATAAGAAGTTTTCTTGCCGAAAGAGTGATAAATTTCTGTTCCACAGCTTTGTTCAGAAAAAATAACAAAAGATCAAAGAAATTATTAACATTCAATAAACCAGTGGGTTTATGGTGGATATTCAATTGGCCCCAAGAGACAATTTAAAAATTTCTTCCAAAGTACCAAAACCACCTGGTAAGGTAATGAATACATCAGAATTGTCAAGTATTGTTTTCATTTGTCGATGCATAGATGATACCTGAATTTCTTCTTCAACTGTCTTTCCAGTAATGTTATTTTGAGTTAAAGGTTTAGGAATGATACCTAAAACCTGATTGCCTCCTACAAATGCAGAGAGTGATACAGCCCCCATTAACCTACAGTAACCTCCCCCATATACAATATGAATATTTCTGGCAGCAAGTGTTCGACCAAGAGCGCTTGCTGCACTTACAAACTCTAAACCCTTCCCATAACTTGACCCATAAAAAACACAGACATTTTTAAGGTTACGAACAAGTGGTCCCATAATTTCACCTTCCCTCTGAATGATTATGAGTTGGAGGAAAGTTGAGAGAATGAAGTGTTTAAATAGGGAAAAGAAGGGGAAAAGTAATCATAGCACCTATATGGGTAAGTTGACTGTTGTCAGAAAAGTTTGAAATTAAGAAACACAGAATCTTTTTTTTTTGTTTTGTTTTGTTTTTTTATTTTTTTTAACTTCAAGAAAACCGTTAAGGTAAAGAAGTCTAGAAACCCCGAAGGACCCTACTCAAAGGATCGTCTGTCCAAAAATCAAAATACAACAAAATTATACAAAGATAAAAGAAATATAATAACAAATGAGGATATACCTGTATGTACAGTTTTCATAGCATATATTTATACTGTGCGTCATGAGTGCAGTAGTGACATGTCTTTGAATTGCATGTCACTAGTGCAACATAAGAACTCCACAAGGATTGCCGAACCGACAAAAAGAAACTTTGAATCCTTCTGTCTTGCTTACGGAATAACAACCCTCTATCTTCATGCAACCCTAATTAAAGGCCTGTATTCTAAGAAGATGGTACATGATCACAGCCAGTCAGAACTCTCTATAGAGGCCTACTAATTAAAGTAAGTATATGACTTAATTAACAGTTTTCATTCACTGTAAAGATGAGACACTTCTTTCTGTCCATCAGCACTACAGAGCCTTGGTTTCAAGAATTGGGAATGTAGCATGCGACTCTCTACAGAGCATGGCACACGAACTTTATTTACATACTGGCGTGTGAAGGTCTCCTCTTGAGTCTATGACAGGACGGGCATCTACTTGGGGCTCTTAATCTAATTAAAGACCAAGTACAACTGTAGTTTCGCCCTCTTCTTTTTTTTTCAAGTTGTTAGAAACCTGATGAAAGGTGGGTGTATACTCACTTGAGATTGGGATGGAGGTAGTCTGCTCTTTCGGCTTTATGCCAAAGCATTATTGACCAGTATTAGACCCATTTAAGACCAGCACAACATAGGGCTCCCAAAAGGAACAAGTGGTCATAATGCGACTTACTGCCTCACATGTGGGATACAATCTACCTACTTTGTTTTTCAATTAAGAAGGCTGGATTAAGATGCATGCATTTCCTTATTCACGTTTTGTGTTACCAAAGCCAAACCCAAGATGTATGCATACTTTTTTTTTCTTTTTTTTCTCTTTTTTTTTGAACATAAAGAAGAAGAAGAAGAAGAAGAAGAAGAAGAAGAAGAAGAAGAAGAAGAAGAAGAAGAAGAAGAAGAAGAAGAAAATATGTACATGTTGTTGTGGATGTGGCTCACATCTGCCTCTGGTTTCAATTCCAGAAACGGCGTAAACAACTTCTATGAGTCGAGGATAAGCTTTCCATCCAATTTTCTTATAAATTGGCAAACAGGGTCTTTTAGAGTCAGATTCCCAAGACTGTATTGCTTTTATTCATCCTTGAAGAGATTCCACAAGTTAAGAAGTTCACGATGCACTAAACCATAAGAATGTGTATCAAGAGTCAATAAGATATCATCTAATGACTTCGTACTCAGTCCATTCTTAATGAAGAAAATTTTATCTTCTCTATTTGCTGAAACCATCGCCAAAGAACGACATCGCTTGTTACAATTCCATCGTGCACATATGTGACAGACTTGTAATCTTTTTGCTCTTCTCCTTTTAGAATATGAACTTCTACCAAGACCTGACATGTATGAATCAAATGAAATTGAAGACTCACCTGCTAGTCGGACCTTTGCTTCGATTATCCAACGTACATCTTCTGGCATACCTTTGTGCATTAACAATCTCAATCTTTAACATCTAACTTTGTAAATTTTTGTTAGAGCATTTTGAGGAAGAGAAGGAAAATGTTTTCTCAGGTTTGAGAGAATGATATCCATTTTGAAGGCGAAGGAATCAGTTCTTTTGAAAAACTTAAAAAAATAAACGAACTTGAGAGTCACGAAGTACCATCATCCGCTATTTAACTGGGGAGCTAAAGAACTATAAAACAAAATAAAGCCACAAAATTAGAGTAAATTATTCTCATAACAAGGATCAGAAAGAGAAATAAATTCTACCTCAGCAGCTTGATTTTCCAAAAATGGTTTAAGTATTTGTCCATTGACCTTAAACACATTACCATTCCTAGGATTCTCAATGTCTATGGCCCCATAAGGATATATATGTTTGACAATAAAAGGACTAGTCCACCTAGATCTCAATTTTTCAGAGAATACGTGAAGACGAGAATTATAAAGCAGAACTTTTTGACCAATTTCAAAAGATTTTCTCAAAATAGATTTATCATGAAAAGCTTTTGTTCTTTCTTTATAAATTTTTCAGTTTTCATATACATCATTTCTCAATTCCTCAAGTTCATTTGTTTGCAATTTGCGTAACTTGCAAGCATCATCAAGATTTAAATTGAAAGCTTTAATGGCCCAAAATGCTTTATGTTCCAGTTCTACAGGCAAGTGACAAGGTTTTCCATAGACTAACCGATAGGGTGACATGCCTAAAGATGTTTTAAAAGCAGTACGGTAAGGCCAAAGTGTATCGTTTAGTCTTAAAGACCAATCTTTACGATTTGGGTTAATCATTTTTTTCAAAATTTGTTTAATTTCTCTATTTGCTAATTCTACTTGTCCACTTGTCTGATTGTGATAAGGGGTGGCAACTTTATGGGTAATATCATATTTCTTCATTAAAGATTCAAATGGTTTATTGCAAAAATGTGTTCCTCTATCACTGATGATAGCTCGAGAGATTCCATATCAACTTAAGATATTTTCTTTTAAAAATTTGAGAACAGTTTTATGATCATTTTGTCGACATGGAATTGCCTCAATCCATTTTGAGACATAATCAACTACAACCAAAATATACACAAATCCAAATGAGGATGGAAATGGACCTAGGAAATCAATTCCCCAATAATAAAAAATTTCAATGATAAGGATAAGGTTCAGAGACATCATATTTCTTTTAGAAATAGAGCCTAATTTCTGACAATTTTCGTAACTTTTGCAAAAAGTATAGTTGTCTTTAAATAAAGTAGGCCAATAAAATCCACACTGCAAGATTTTTGTAGCTATTTTTTTAAAAGAAAAATGACCTCCACATGCTTCTGAGTGACTAAATTTAATGACACTACCTACCTCATTGTCGAGTACACATCTCCGAAAGATTTGATCAGGACAATATTTGAACAAATATGGGTTATTCCAATAAAAAAATTTCACCTAAGTCAAAAACCTTTTTCTGTCTTGATGTGACCACTGAGGCGACATCTTTTTTGTCACAAGAAAATTGACTATATTAGCAAACCAAGGCATGGAATTGACAGCAAATAAAAACTCATCAGGAAAAAAAATCATTGATAGGTGTACTATTAAAAGGTGAGCCTGTTGTAAGTTTGGACAAATGATTAGTGACAACATTTTTGGCTTCTTTCTTATCTTTTATTGTGATGTTGAATTCTTGAAGCAACAAGATCCACCGTATCAACCTAGGTTTGGCATCCTACTTAGACATTAAATATCTAACAACAGCATGATCAGTGAAAACAACAGTAGAAGAGCCAATTAAATGAGCTCGAAATTTGTCTAATGCAAAAATTACAACAAGCAGTTCTTTTTCAGTAGTAGTGTAATTCATTTGTGTACTATTTAAAGTTCTACTTGTGTAACAAATCACATGAGGCTTACATTCCTTTCTTTGGCCTAAAACAACGCCAACAACAAAATCACTTGCATCACACATTAATTCAAAAGGCAAAGACCAGTCAAGGGATTGCATGATCGGAGTTGATGTTAAAAGACCAATTAATTTTTCAAAAGATTTTTGGCATTCTTGAGTCCAATCAAATGGTGCATCTTTTATAAGAAGATTACATAACAGTCTAGATATGACACTAAAGTCCTTAATGAATCTTCGATAGAATCCTGCATGTCCTAAAAAGGAACGAACTTCTCTGACTGTTTTTGGGGAAGGCAAATGAGCAATTAATTCAACTTTGGCTTTATCAACTTCAATTCCTTCAGAAGATATCACATGACCTAACACAATTCCGGAGGTAACCATGTAATGACATTTTTCCCAATTTAAAACAAATCATTTTTCTTCACATCTTTTAAGAACTTTATCCAAATTATCAAGACAATTTTCAAAAGAATTTTTAAAAACTGTCAAATCATCCATGAAAACTTCTGAATAATGTTCAATCATGTCACTAAAAATACTTAGCATGTATCTTTGAAAAGTTACAGAAGCATTACAAAGACTAAAAGGCATTGTTCTATATGCAAAAGTGCCAAAGGAGCACGTAAAAGTAGTCTTTTCTTGATCCTCTAATGCATTTGGTATTTGATTATACCCTGAATAACCATCAAGAAAACAATAGTAGGGATGTCCTGCTACTCTTTCTAGAATTTGATCAAGAAATGGTAAGGGAAAATGATCTTTCCTAGTGGTTGCATTCAATTTTCTCAAATCAATACACATACGCCAACTAGATGAAACTCGCGTAGGTATTAACTCACCTTTTTCATTTTCAACCACTGTTATTCCAGATTTCTTAAGCACAACTTGTGTAGGGCTTACCCATTGGCTATCGAAAATAGGGTAAATAATTCTAACATCAAGTAATTTAAGAACTTCAGCCTTAACTACCTATTTCATGTGTGGATTTAATCTTCTTTGAGGTATTGTGATGTTTTAGCATTATCCACTAAATGTATTCTATGTGTACAAATTAATGGATTAATTCCTTTTATATCTGATAATGTCCATCCAATTGCACTTTTATGTCGTTTAAGTAATTCTATCAACATATATTCTTGTTCTTCAGTAAGGATTGATGAAATTACTACTGGAAAGCTTTGGTCTTCTCCTAAAAATGTGTACTTCAACCCAGCAGGTAATGGCTTTAGCTCCAGTGTGGGTACTTCTTCATGAATATTATTATTCATGGGTTGTAACTCTTCGAATCTCGGCTTCCATCCTTTGTATTCCATTGCCTGTGTAGATGAACTAAATTAATTAATTAAACAAACTTCTAATGGATCAGAAGAACTCCCTTTGAGAAGATGATCATCTACAATGGCTTCAATCCCATCAGCTTCCTCATTTTCATCATTGACTTCATGTGGTTGCTTGCATATGTTGAAAACATTAAGCTCAAGTATCATGTTTCCAAATGTTAGCTTCATCACTCCATTTCTGCAATTTATCAAAACATTCGATTTGCTAAAAATGGGTAACCTAAAATAACAGGAATTGACTTGGAACTATTAACGTTAGGTTCAGTTTCCAAGACAATAAAATTCACAGTATAAATGAATTTATTAACTTGTACCAACATATCTTTCACTATTCTTTTTGGAATTTTAATTGATCTATCAGCAAATAAAAGAGTTACAGAAGTTAGTTTTAACTCACTCAGATTGAGTTGTTGATAAACTGAATATGGAAGCAAATTAATACTAGAACCGAAATCAAGTAAAGCTTGATTAATTTTATGTTCTCCAATAATGCATGAAACTGTAGAACAACCAGGGTTTTTATGTTTCAAAACATTATTATTTTGAATAATGGAACTTACTTGTTCCGTAAAAAAGACATTCTTTTTCACATTTAATTTCCTTTTAACAATGCATAGTCCTTCAAAAATTTAGCATAAGAAGGAACCTGTTTAATAGCATCTAACAACAGAATATTGACCTTTACTTGTTTAAAAATTTCAAAAATTTCAGTTTGGTAGTCCAATTTCCTTGGTTTGCTTAATGCTTGAGGAAATGAGGGTGGAGGAGACGAGAGTTTGGTCTTATTTTGGACAGATGACTTATTAACCTTTTCCTTATCTCAGGGAATTGATTCACCATCTTTCTCACAAGGTTCAGAAATTTCGTTTTCAACAACTTTTTCACTCATAAGAGTTATCACAGAATTGACTTGATTTATTTGTTGGTTTTCTAAACTATCCTCGTTTAGACCATATTGACCTTTGGGATTCAGTTGAGGTTGAGAAGGAAATTTTCCTTTCTCGTGAATGGTGAGTGCAGAAGTAAGTTTGGAAATAGTGTCTTTTATGTCAATCATAGTTTCAATATTTTGTTTATTGATGGTCTCTTGCTTTTCTATGAATGCATTCAATGTTCCTTCAAGGTTTTTCCTATATGGTGGGACATAAGGTGCATATCCTTGAGAATTTTGAGAATCTTGTTGTTCCTGAAGAGGCGGTGGTTGCATAAATTGTGCTTGATTATTATTCCTCCAACTGAAGTTCGGGTGATTTCTCCATCTTGGATTGTAAGAATTTGAAAAAGAAGAGATGAATGACTTTTTAAAATTGTTCCTTGCATTTACTTGCTCATGCATAACTTCTTTAAAAATAGGAATATTATGACATTCATTTGTCGAGTGTCCTAATTAATCACAAATGCTACAAATTTCTTCATTTTTCACAGATTTGTCTTCTTTTACTTTGCCTAATTCCATGGATTCAACCTTTCTTGCCAAACTAGCGTACCTTGCATTTAGATCTTCTTCTTGACTAAGATGATATTTTCCTTTACCAGTATTTGCAAGCTTATATCTAATTGAATTTTCAGAAGGATTAGTATCATGCCAAGATTGTGAATTTTCAGCTAAATGGTTTAAATAATCTAAAGCTTCTTCGGGTTCTTTATCAAGAAACTTGCCATTACACATTATTTCCACAAATTGTTTGGTTTCAGGTGTTAAACCTTCATAAAAGAAGCTTATAGTCCGCCATTTTTCAAAACCATGATGTGGGCAAGAATTTAACAAATCTTTAAAACGTTTCCAACTTTGAAAATACGTTTCATATGAATTTTGCGAAAAAATTTGGATTTGTCTTTTCAAAGCATTGGTTTTATGTGTTGGAAAAAATTTCTTTAAAACCTCACCTTGCATTTATTGCCATGTGCCAATTGATCTTAGTTTCAAAGCGTTAAGCTAAGTTCTTGCTTTATCTTTTAAAGAAAAAGGAAAAAATTTAAGCTTAACAATTTTTTCAGTGCAATTTTGATCATTGAAAGCAATACAGACTTCCTCAAATTCTTTTAGATGTAAATATGGGCTTTCAGATTCTAAACCATGGAAATTATAAAGTAAAGAAATCATACCCAGCTTAAATCTAAAATTATTAGCAGTGGGTGGAAAGATAAAATATGATGGACTAGAATTTCGAGGTGGTTGCAAATATGCATGCATAGTTCGCAATGGTTGATTTTCCTGTTCATCATGTACACTTTCATTTTCAGCTCGTTGTGTTTGATATTCATGTTCAACATGTGCACCTTCAATTTCAGCCATTGTGTCAATTGTGTGTGATTGTGATTCAAACAAATTAATATATAAAGTAGCAGAATTAATTTTAACCAAACGACCAGAATTTGTATCACGATATCAGTTAAGCATAAATAAGTGACATAAAATAAAAATAATAGACAAGTATGTGGTATAAACCGGCCGTTAAATATTAAGAATGATGTGGTATAAATCAGCTACCAAATAAATATTAACAAATAAAAAGTTAAATAACTGATAAAATAAAAAGTTAGATAGTTAGAGAGTTAATAATATACAAAAACTAAAATACAAAAAATAAAGTGGGGAAAATAAAATATAGAAAATAAAGTGCATAAAGTAAATTTAAAACATGAAAACCGAAGAGTGGCGAGAGCCCACAGAGCCGGCGAAAGAGAAGAAAACAAGAAAGATTATTTCATTACGTTAGAAAGTAATCATAAATGAGAAATTAAAAAGTTAGAGGCGAGAAAAATAAATTACGAAATTAAAAGTTAGAGGACAAAAAATAAATGATATAAATTAAAAGTTAGAAAGCGTAAATAAATGACATAAATATAAATTTAGAAAGTTAGTAAGCATAAAGTATAAAAAAAAAGCGAAAGCATAAGTAAATAAAAAAATTAAAAAAATGAAAATAAAAAAATTAAAAAAAAACGTAAAGAAAAAAATGTAAATAAATAAATAAAAATTAAAAAGCAAAAATAAATGACATAAATATAAAAGTTAGTTAATAAGTTAGTAAGTAGTAAGTTAATTAATAAGTTAGTTAGTAAATTAGTAAATTTAAAAATAAAAAGAGTAGACGAAGAATATACTTGTTAGTGAAGTTTACTTACAGAAAGAGAACCTCAATAAATTAGGACTTCAAATCAAGTCCTCAACAACAGCGCCAAAAACTTGATGGGATACTTACAAGTTTCAAACCCAAGTGCAGATTATTTCAAGTAGTAAATTCTCGGGAGTCCGAGGTCGATCCACAGGGAATTGATGAAGAGAAAATTATTTGAGGTACGGAGAAGATTTGTCACAATACTAAAGATGATATAAGTTATTCACAAATGAAAAGGATTTGCTTGGGTTAGGAGATTCACTCTTGGTAATAAATTAAAGACAATATTATTTTTTTTTATAACTCAATTGAAATCTTACATAATGAATGTTTCAATTAGAAGATGTAACATTCAAAGTTCAATTTAGATTAAACATGTAATCATATTATGGTTCCAATAATTATCTACTAATACTTGTAAATAGTCTCAAGCATCCACTGTGTCAACGTCTTGTCTACAATGAATCAAGATATTCATTATACAAGAAGAGTTTTTAAATTAATCAAAAACAACATACAACACATATAAAGACCATATAAAAATATATCATTTAAGTACAAGAAGGAAATTAATCTAACCTCAACATATTACCAAGAGCTTCACTCTTTTACCCCAAGCAAGATGAAGATTTAGTTACTCATAGACAAGAAGAAAGAAAGAGAGAAGAAGAAGATGATGAACATAACTTCAATTAAGAATAATAGAAAACTACACAAAGGAAACAATTAACATACAAACATGAAAGTAAACTCTAAGCTAAGCTAACCCCCTTAAATGATCAGTCTTTTCCTCCTTTTATAGAGTTCAAGGAGTGCAAGAATACAATGGAGTTGTTTGATGATGAGAAGTAAAATCAAAATAGATGATAAATGAGCTAAAATTATGGACTTTCTTGACTCTGAAATGTCTCTGCTCTTAGCTTATGGCATGCATCAGAATTTCATTAAGTGGTCTTCATGAAAGTTCTAAGAAATTATCTCAGCTTTCCAGGGACACCAAGTTTAGCCAAATCCAACAACCACAGCCCAAGATATGGCCCAATTACTGCTCATAGGTGAGGCCCAACTCTAGCACCTCTGTTCTGACTTCCAAGCCCAATATCACCTTCTAGGAATCCGAATTAAATTTTGTGTTCTTCATGAAAGTTGTAGATATGGGTCTTAACCTTCCACTGTCAAAATTTCAGAATTGTTGAACACCTAGAGCCCGAGATATAATCTAATGAGTGCATAGAGGTCAAGCTGTCAGGTTCAAAACGCTAGATTTTGCTTGAACTCCAATTTGAGTTATCCAAACATGTGTCCCTGGCCTTGAGGCCTTCATGAAAGTTGTAAAAATTTATCTTATCTTAAAAACAAGACCAAAATCACATCCATCGGATATTTGTAACTCAAATTATAGTCAGTTTACTGAAAAAGCCAAGTGAGAAGATTATACAATGAATGAAATATATTGCTATCAATGTGGCTCTTGCTATCAAGTGAATAGTTATTAGAGAATTATCTTAACTTTCCAACAAGACCAGAATCACATTAATCAGATAATTACAACTCAAATTGTGGTCACTTTACTTAAGAATGCAATCACCAAAATTAATGATAATTCAAGCAATAATTTCTTCAATGATCCAATTAAGCTTAATTTCATAAAATATGACAAAATCAACTTAATTAAGCCAAATTGAACCTTAAGAAGCCTAGTGAGAGGATTATAAAATGAATAAAATACATTGTTATCACTATGTAGTAGACATAATTAATGGTGTTCTTCTAAGAAGTTGTCATTGTACACTTCATGATCAAGCTCCTTAGTGACGTCATCTTTTAAACATGAGTCTACCATAACTAGTTGTTTTGGAGCATTAAATAAACTAGACTCAATTTCATCCTTAATTTCTTTCCAATTTTCTTGATCTCCATGTAGTATCCTTATTTTTAAAGCAAGAGGAAGAATAATGAAATAGACAAAGGTTCCTTATGGTTATAAGAGTGTTAATTTTAGGTATGCTTTAGGAGCACACTTATGAAGAAGAACCCTTGCGTTAATTTAGTTTCATTTACTACTAGTATGCATGTATCTCCTATCTTGTGTAAGAGACATATGCTTGATATAGGAGGGTCTTAGGTGACTTGATTTACATCAAAAAAATTCTACACATGTTTAGCGAATAGTTTTCACACATTGGTAAATTTATTAATAGATGGTGTTGGTGGTTATCGCTTCACTATCGAAAGTGACGGACAAAAGTCCAACATGAAGAGCAAGGCATTAAGTTGCCACCTTCCTTATATTGTATTTCATTTGAGCCTATGTTGATATGCCAATGGAAGAAGTCATGCAATGCATTTATTATTCATTTGCATGATGAAGTAACAAGCCTTATAAAGGGAGGTTCACATCATGGTTCTGAATCATTCCCTTATGTGAATTCATTTATGAAGTTCTTTCCAAACTATTTTCACAATACTCTAGTGGAAAAGTGTTTGTGTTGTGTAATCTTCTCTTTGTATGTTTTGAGAGTACCTGGAATACTCTTGGGTTATTGCCTTAGCATCACCTTGCTTTAATTAAATTTTCTTGAAAGTTTATAATAGTGATTTTGTCATGGTTTATTTTTTGAAAATTTTATACGTAACTTGAGTTATGAATTGTGGGCTAAAGCTTCTAAATTCATATCTTGTTTTATTATGTATAGTGAATATATATTTCTCTATGACTAAGTAGATAAATGTTTGGTATCTTGAATTGCATCTGAGTTATGATATATATTTTGAGCACTTACAACCATTTCTGTCTAATTTTATAATTTTGAACATTCACTTTTATGATGAAATACGTGAACTGTGATGATAAAATTAATAATGCATGTTGGAATATCAAAGGCACTAGGAAGAGCCCTTGATATACCATGGTATGTTAAAGACCGAATAATAAAACTATTATATGGTTATGAGACTTACATGTGCCTGATGTCCGAGCAGAAATACTTAGGGATACATAAATGGTTACCTGATTCTCGGGCAGAAATATTTAGGGCTAAAGATTGGGGATGTTTATAAGTAAATATACATTATTATTCTAGTAGAACTTGAGAATATTCTAAAAAGAAAGTAATGCATGATGAGAAAATATTTCTAAAAGAAGGATTAATTATAAATATGAATTCCTTAAAAAAAATTCCCAAAAAAAAGTACTTCCAATCGGAGTTTGAAGTCACTAATAATTTATTGAATATGACAATAGAGCATTAACACCCCATTGTTGAAAGCCTGATGATAGTCTAGTAATAAGTTGGAGTCGTTGACCTAATTGATTCCCCCAAGAGACATTGGGGGTAATTTCTCCAACCATAATTATATGCATTGGGATATTGGTTTCTTTGAGGCTAGACATTATCTCACTTTGCTGTGAAAGCATTGATTTTGGCATTGAGTATACTCAATGCATCTAAATAGACTAGGTTGCATAAACATGACATAGTACTTGAAAAGAAAAACAAAATTCAATGAAAGTAAAACAAACTTAAAAGAAAAACAAAATGTCTAAAGTAATCAAATCATTGATCATTCAATATCTGTATTGATCCCCAACATTGGTGCCAAAATCTTGTGCCAATTTCGCAAGTGCACAAATCGTCAATAAGTAATAAAGTGATGAGATAATTGTTGTTTCCATGAGAATCGTGTGGTTACCAAACTTCGCCAATTTTAATTATTTAAACTAATGAAAATAACAATATAAAACACATTAAAAGTAACTAAAAAGCAAGCAAACTAATCGAGGTACTAAGAAATCAACTAATTGATGAGACTGTAGAACTAAGATTTTACTACAACTACCTATAATGATGAAAGTACATTATTCTTCATTACTGATCTACTACGTTCTTTGATAACCACCATTTTTTTATATTAGTAATCCCTTGTATTCATAATTTTAGACCTCTCATGTGCTTAATTGATTGGTTTTGGCCACCATTTATAAGTTTCGGTTCAAATTGGGCTTAGTTGTATTTCTCAACATTATGGTAATTTTAAAATGTTTCTGTATTTTGTGCATAGCTTGAGTTCTAGACATCTATAAATTATGAAATTTACCTTGTAGGACATATGAGAGAAAGATATACAACTTTGATGAGAGCTCAAAGGTTGAGTTGGATGTTTAGTGGTTCAGATTGGTCCATGAAGTCAAAATAGAGATGCTGTCAGTGGAACTTGGACGATGTGCAAAGATTGGGCCTTAATCCGAGTTGTAGGTGCCATTTGGAGTTAAAGCCAATTCCATTTGAAAGTTAAGTCATAGATATTAAATGCTTATGAATACCACTTATCAAAATTTTGACGTTTTGATTGGGTTTTCACCCTTTAAAGTTGGCTGACAGGTTTAGAGAATTGTTAAGAAAGTTTTGGATATAACTCTCTCATCTTCAGCTCAAATTATGCAAATTAGGTTTATAATTAAAATTGAGAAGAAAAGGATTAACCTTAAGCTGCTGGTGTTGTAGCAGCAGCAGTCATCATAAAATAGTTATTTAAGCAGTAGTTGCTGCCACAAAATGAACCCCGAACTTTTTCTCTTCACCTTCCCTCTTGCTCTCTTCTCCCTTCTCCTCTTTTCTTACTTCTCTTTTACGTTTCTACTCTTTTACATTCTATACCTTTACTTTTATATTTGTGCTCTCCATTCATGGAGAGATAAAGCTTTGTAATCAATCCTAGGGATTGAAACACTCTTGATGTTTAATTTTGAGACCTTGTGATGAATGTTTACATTCTTGTTGTTAATCAAATTTCTCTCCTCCTTTTCTTGATTCTGCTGCATCTTCATTTAGTGCTTAACTTAGTTTGGGTGTTCATGTGATGGTTGCTTAACTATCAAGTGTTTGCAGAAATTAGATAGTTCATCAACGGTGTTTAATGTATCTAGCATGAATTCTGGAATGAGGTTGATTTAGGGTTAAATGGATGCTTAATCCATTCTTCGTTGATTGACCAAATCCTAAGTGCTTACCTATTAGAGAATTCATGCTTGAATGAGGATTTCACATAAGATTAGGCAATGCACCAAAAGTGTTTGATGAATTATCTAACTTGTTTGTATATTGAGTTTTAGGTTAATTTAGGGTTAGATGGATGCTAACTTCATCTAACGTTGATTAACTGAATGTTAGATGCTTATCTAGTAGAACTTACCAATAATCTAGTTAGCATGTGAATGAGTCCATAGTGGTTAAGGATGGATTAAACTCAAGAGTTGTTGATTCCCATGGATTGGTTATTTTTTCTCATTCTATTTATAGTATTTTATAGCATTTTAATTACTGTATTTTAATTTCTATCTTTTAATTACTCTTGCAAACCAACCCATTTGTTAACCTCTTATTATTATTGATTAATTATAGTGATCTAAAGGCTCAACCCGGTTACACCGCATACTATAAGTTTTTGGTGAATCGATTAACAAATATCATCTAATTTGGTAGCCTTAGTAGTTATCATTCCTAAAGGTAGTCTGTCCCCTAATTTATTTAATGCCCTCTCTCGAGGTATAATAAACATGCTAAGATTAAAATTATCATTCTTATGGCTAATAAGTTAATCAAATCCCATTAAGTTATATGACACTCATTATTCCACAAAGAGTTAAGCCTATCTTTAGGTCATAAATCCTAAATTCAATTTCTTGATTTTCTAGTATTAGACTTCATCTGTCAATTATTCACCTAATGCCAAAGTTCAAACAAATATGTGATACTACACACTGCATACATTCAAAACATAAGGAATGAATGAATAAACTATAATTTCAAATTAATAAACAATAAATCAAGCATTCATCACAATAGAGTAGATAAGCTAAATCTTAACCCTAAAAGTAGGGGATTTAACCACTCATGGTCTGTAAAACATAAAGAAAAATTAAAGATACAATGACAAGCATGAATCTATCATAGCGACAAAGAAGAATAGAGAAAATGAGTGTAGATTGCTTGGATTTCTTCAATGGATGCCTTGAGTTTTCAATCTCACTTCAAACCCTTGATCTGATCTATAGCCACTTCTAAACTCCATTTTTTATGTTTTTGTTCCTCCTTCTATAGGGATTTAATCCTAATAGTGTTTGATTAGGTTTTGGAGTTCCCAATTTGTCTTTGAGTAAAGAATCCAAGCTATGTTGGGCATTTTAAAATTGATCTCGAGTCGCGCACACCCCCTAGCGTGTGATATGGGTTTTTACATAAAAGGTGGCATATGGCTCTCTATTTCAATCCTCACATCCTAATTGGTCATATGAACCCATACTGAGGAGCGTGTATGGTTGTGTTTTTGGTTATTTAGTGTGGGTTCCACACGTCAGGGGGTGCTTGGATTTCCAGTTCACATGGGGGGACTTATGTGCTCTTTTGGAGTGAGATTTAGTCTTCGTGAAAGTTGTAGCTCTTCCTCTTGGCTTTTGTAACTCATATTACATCTATTTTACTGTACAAAGGTCAAGAATTCCCCGAATCTTGGGCTATCTTAATTCTGAGCTCAACTCCTTTGCAATACACTCAGCCAAATATTCATAGATCTATTCCAAAAACTCTATTTTTGTGCCTGAAACACAAATAAAGGTCAAACATCAATTACCAACAAAAATATATTCAATAAGCAATTAAAACGGCAAAGATCTTCACAAAATACACCTAAATCCATATCAAAACAAGCACAAAATATGTGTTCTAAGACAACACATCATTGCTCAACCTACTAAGTCTATGAATCTGTCTTTTATCTTATGGTTGCCTTGGTTTCCTTCTAATTTGTTATATGTTAGCAAACGTAGTCATACCCTCAACTGTGTTACTCACTTTTATCTTACTTATTATGTTTTTCAGGATGTTAGGATGAAGCAAATTATTGGTAGAGGTCGTGAGTCTAATGGCTTGTATTTCTTAGATACACCAAAGTTTGTGCCACGCTCAATTGCCTGTATTGGTGCTTGTGAGCCCTCTATTCTCTAGCTTTATTCCCATTTCGATCATCCTTCATTAGCTACTTTGAACAAATTACAACCTAGATTAAATTTTTTATCCTAATTAGAGTGTGATTATGTTAGTTTGCCATGCGTTATTGATTACCACATTTACCTAAGATAAATAAGTGGGTATGCCCCCTTTAGAGTTAGTACATTCTAATGTTTGGAGGTCTTATCTCTATACCTTCAAAACTTGGTTTTAATGTATTTTGTTACTTTTGTTGATAATTATTCTTGAGTTACTTGGCTTTATTTTATGAATAATATTTCTAAAATTTTCTCTCTTTTCTGCTTTTTGTGATGAGATTAACTCATAACTTAGGTGCCCTTGTATAGTGATAATGCTAAGGAATACTCTTTTGCTCACTTCTCTGCCTTTCTTTCATGACAAGGTATTATACATCAGTTTTCTTGCATAGTTACTCCTTAACAAAATGAGGTAGCTAAACGAAAAATCGTTATGTGCTTGAGACAACTCGAGCTTTGTTATTTGATATGAAAATTCATAGGTAATCATGGTATGTGGCTAGGGCTACCACTTGTCACTTCACTAATCGCATGCCTTCCTCTGTTTTGAATGGTGTTACACCTTACTATGTCTTGTTTCTCTCACATACATTATTTCTTCTCTCTGCTTGTATCTTTGGTTGTACTTGTTTTGCACAAAAAGTTTGCCCACACCTGATTAACTTGATCATCATTCTAAAAAATGCATATTTCTTGGTTATTCTCATCATCAAAAGGGAAACATATGTTTTTCTCTTACTTTAGGTTAGTTCTTGGTCTATTCTAATGTTACTTTCATTGAATCCATTCCTTTTTGTCTTTGATCCTTGTTCTCTTACTTCCATTTATTTAGAGCATGACTTTCTTACTTATGTTGAGTTGTCTACCTAATTTGTTCCCTCTTACCCCATTACTTCCTCTTAACCACCTATCGTACATATCCAATTTCTACATTTATCTTCTACAACACCTTATCTCCATTTTCTTAGTCTTTTGTTTCCTATCTGAACTCTTTTATGGTTCTTAAATATGTTTTTGAAGTTAAGGCTACTTTGGATGGCGTGCTGCTATAGAAGATGAAATTTACACTCTTGAGATGAATAATATGTGGGATCTCATCATTTTACTTGTTAGTAAGTTAGTCATTGATTCTAAATGGCTTTTCACTTTAAAATGAATCTTTATGGATTTGTGGCTTGCTTGAAAGCTCGTTTAGTAAAAGATACCAAACCTATAGGATAGACTACTCTAAGACATTTTCTTGGGTTGCTACACTCACTTCTATCTGTATTTTGGTTTTTCTCGTGACAATTCATCATTGGCCTCTTCATCAACTTGATGTGAAGAAAGCCCTCCTCCATGGTGATCTATAAGAGGAAGTCTACTTAGAGCAACCAATAGGGCAGTTGATGAAAGCCCTCCTCCATGGTGATCTATAAGAGGAAGTCTACTTAGAGCAACCAATAGGGCAGAAATAGTCACCAAGGGCTTGGTTTAGGCAATTTTGTATAGCAATGAATGAGTTTGGTTTGCAAATAAGCACTTTTGATCACTCAGTGTTTTACAGACAGTGATAATCAAAGTATATTTGTCTTACGATGTACATAGATGATATTGTGATAACTGTTAGTACCAAGTCATGGAATTGTCTATCAAGATCAAGGTACTTGCAAAGATGAGGGATTCTTTGTTGCGAATTGAGCAAGATCACCAGTGGGTAAGAGATCCACAACTGAATATTGTGTCTTTGTTGGAGGTAATCTTATGCCTTGGAAGAGCAAGAAGTAAAGTGTTGTTTCTATCTTTAGTGCTGAATTTGAGTGTAAGGTAATGACCTAGTTAAATGTAAACTCATTTGGATATCTTATCTATTGATGGAGCTTAGTGTTGCTAGTTCTCATCCTATAGAGATATAGTGACAATTAAGTTGTCATACATATTGCTAATAATCTTGTAATCGATGAAAAAACAAAGCACGTAGAAGTGAATTGTCATTTTATTCAGAAAAGCGTCAACAAAGTTTGATTTTGATAAAACATGTTAAGATGGAAAGCCAATTAGGTGATATCTTCACTGAAGTATCAAATAGTATTTAAGGTTTTTATATGGTTAAGAATATACTTCAATATGAAACTTGTTCTTTCATGAGTGCACTGCCTATTTTGAGCTTTAAATCTTATTTTTAGTTCGGTACACTTTTTTTTTAAGATTAACAATTACATCATTTCTGAAATTTTTTGTTACTTTCATATTCAATTTGATAATTTTTAAAAAATAGATAATTCTATCGAAATAATTTTTTATCTTTTGATTTTTTTTTATATACTTTTGGTGTGAGATTAGTTTTCAATCGGAGTGTTGAGTCAGTTCATTCTCACAAATGCTCCTGAGTTCAAACTTATTTATCATTTAAACCACTCATTATAGGTAGTTATACCAAAAGTGTTTGACTAAATATTTGATCTACACCCTTTTGTTAAAAAAAAAAGAGATATACCTAAAATAAAGATCACATACAATCTAATTGTACCTCTAAATAGGCTTTAATAATTTAACTTGTGCGAGTGCGAGGTTTTGGATGTTTAAAATATATAATTATTATTTGAGGTGGGATTTAGGTGCTAAAATTGAATGTATCACTAATTTAACCACTTTTATTAAGAGCATGAGTGAGTGGAAGAGGAGGGAATTTCAACCTAAGAATAATGAAATATGCACAAAGGATAAAGTGTTAGGAAACTCGTTAATTGTAGAAATTTTTTTTAGTTCAAAACGTAATAATTTTACTCTTTGTTTTTTTGTACAATATAATTTTACTCTTTCAACTTATCAAATCATACATATTAATTCTTTATAATTCTTTTTTTACATATACAAAGAGTTAAATTTATACTATTTTATATGATTTGATAAATTCAAAAAATTGAACAAGTTTTAAATTATTGAATATTTTTTTGCAATTGACTCATAATTAAAAGCAACTATGTGCATTTTAACCATGTATAAATTTATGCTTATACATTCTTCATAAGTCTTAATGCAAATTATTAAATAATATCTTAATTTTATTATAATAATTTAAATAAATCAAATTATATTCATACCTTACATAATATGTATAAGCAAATTACCTTTTCAATCAGCTCTCTAACCTCACGTAATAAGTGAGCTACGGAGAAGGGTGAATGAGAGAGCGTGAGGCTCTGGGTGGGCCCATTTACTATAATGCCCCGTTCATCATATTACCCTTCCCTACCATACATTAATGCAATGCCTTTAATTTCAAGCTCAATGTCAATGTTCCCAAATTTTATAATTAATTTCCTAATATATAATTGGAGAGCGTGAGGCTATTGGTGGACCCATTTACTATAATATCCTGTTCATCATATTACCCTTCCCTACGATACATTTTTACAATGCTTTCAATTTCTAGTTCAATGTCAATGTTTCCAAACTTTACAATTTATTTCCTAATATATCATCCTCTTTTCCTTGGCCCAACCCCTTTGTTTTCTTTCAATTTCAAGGATTTAAAACTTATTATTGCATTAGTTATCTATTTGCCTACTCTATCGATTTTAAATATCATAATAATTACATTTTTGTTATTAAAATAATATTATAAAATGGCTCAATATTACTAAATAAAAAATTATTAATTTATATTTATATAAATTTTATTAAATATTTATATTTTTTAATTATTATTTAAATATATTATATTTATCCAATGGTTGACTCAGTTAATCAATCTTTTACTCATAATAATTATATAACTTTGATTTAGATCCAATTGTCCTAATTAGTTGACAATTTGTTGACTGTAAATCCGCATTGAAAAGTTTACTTGTTCTTAGAAAGGGAAGAGTTGCTTGTTCTTACAAAGGGGAGAGTCTTTCGTTTTTTGGTACATTGGAAAACCAAAGAGAAGAAAACTAACTACAAATAAACGTGGTTCCTACAATATCAGCCAAAAGCCAAGGACTCAATCCAAACCTTCTACCTTTCTGAATCAAGCGCATCCTTTTTTGTGAGGAAGTCATTGCAAAAATTTGCTTCTCGTAAAGTATGAGTAATACAAATCTCCCACTAATGAGTTAAAAGGTTGCCAATATCTCTAATAATTGTAGCATAAGCATGGAAAGGCTGTGGTTAAGGTGACATTATCAGTCGAAGAGCCTCGACAGAATATGTCTCACACTACACTAATTAGTACCCAAGCTCCCAAGTGTGGTTGAGACCAACTTCGATGGCAACTAGCTTAGCAAGAAGGATGTCGTTGTCCCTAATTGAACCAAAAAACCCAAAGATTTAGTGGCCACGATCATCATGGATAAGATCCCCATAACCAGCTCTTCTAGGTGTGATTAAACAACTGCCATCCACATTAACCTTAACATAGTTTGTTGGAGGCTTATGCCAACGAACTTGCTTGATATCAATAATAGAAGAGGACCGCATGTCACCATAACAGGTTAGATCATCAAGGGATTGATGCACCTAACACACAACATAATCTATACTCTAAACCTTATCATCTAAGATCGAGTTATTCCTCCACCACCAAGCCCATCAGAGAGTGATAGGAAATTTGGCCATAGAGCCTCTACTGATGTTAGAAGCTAGCCATTGTGTAAAATTAGAGTAGAAGAAATTAGAACTCAAGTTCTAACTAATTCTGAGACACAACTCTCTTGAGTAGGCACAGTCATGAAGACAATGGGTTAAGCTCTCAACTGCATGCAAACACCTAGGACAGGTAGCTGAGGAGGATAAACCTCGCTGAAACCTCATCAAATTGGTTGGGAGTGTATCGTGCTTTGGCAACCAAACAAAAATCTTCACTTTCTCAGAAATCTTTAGCTTCCAAATCCACATCCATGAACCAATATCATCATATACCTGTTGGGAATCGAGAAGCCACTTATAAGCACCAGCCATTGTGTACTCACCTAAGACACCCACCTTCCAAATCCAACAGTCTCATATGATGGAAAAGAAGGAATAGGAATATGATAGACTGAGTTCTTCAAGGAGTTTGGGATGCAAGTAACCAAGTGGTCAAAGCTCCATTGCATATCCACCCACGGATCTCTAACTTTCAAGTCCATCTCAGAGATATGGACTACATCAACTAGATTACACCATCTAACATTAACTTGCCACTCATTATACCATAATGAGATATCCCTTTTACCAATTCTGAAGTCGAATCCAAGCTTAAGGATATTCACCACGTTTAGAATGTTATGCCAAACAATAAAAGAGTTTGTAGTTATAGTAGCATTAAGCACATAATTTTCATGAAGGTATTTGTAGGATAGCACTTGCACCCAAAGTGCATTTTTTTTTTCATTCAACAATTTCTAGATTAGTTTTCCTAGGAGAGCCACGTTAGAGTTTCTGGTCTCTCGTAGGCCTAATCCACCCCACCTCTTTGGTTTGGTAACCTCTGCCTAGTTAACAAGGTGGAAACCCCTCGATTTGTCATCTTTCCCCAATATAAATCTGTGAGTTATTTTATCCACCTTATTACAAAAACTTTGTGGCATCCAAAACAGATGCATAAGATGGATAAGAATAGAAGATAGAACATATCTCGCTAAACAAACTCTCCCAGCCTTATTAAGAACTTGTCCTTTCTAGGTAGCAAGACAACTTTGAAGTTTCTCCAAGATAGGCAGAGAATCACTTCTCATGACTCTTTCCTTAGTTAAGGGAAATCTGAGATATTTTCCCAAATCATTAAAGAATCTAATAAAAGATATACCGGTGAATATTTCCTTCTTCCTTTGCGTTATAGAAGAGGAACACATAACCTGTGATTTATCTAAGTTAACCTTCTATCGAGAAGCGTTGCAAAATCCATGGATGGTGGACATAATAAGATGAATCTGTGAGCTCTCAGCTTTACAAAACAAAAGAGCATCCAAATAAATAAATAAATAGATAAAGATGTGAAATTCCTATGACACTTCTAGAGATATGAATAGGAAGCCATTGATTATCAGTTACCTTCTTCTGGATCATCAAAGCCAACTTCTTCATACATATAATAAAGAGATAAGGAGACAATTGATCTCCTTGCCTAAGGCCTCTTGTGGGAGAGAAGCTATCTAACTTTGAGTCATTCCACAAGATGGATAATTTTGAGGCTTTCACACACCACATAATTAAATTGACAATAACTATGGTAACCTCAAAATTAGTCAAGGAATTCTCCAAAAAGCTCCAACTAACTCTATTATAATCTTTTTCCAAGTCTATTTTAAAGGTCAAGTTACCTTTCTTATTTTTAAATTTGTGCATGAAATGCACAATCTCCTAAACCAAAATTGTATTAGTCGTGGTTCCTCTTTTGGGAATAAAATTGCTTTGCAATGGTCCAATCACCTCCTCCAAAAAAGGCCTCAACCTATTAACTAAGACCTTTGTGATAATTTTGTAAGCAACATTATACAAACTTATGGGTCTAAAATTCTTCAAATTGGTTGGTTGTTCCACTTTCGCAATCAAGACAATCAAATTTTTTGCCAATCTTACATCAAATTCCCCATGCTCAAAAGCATTTTTCACCAAGTTCCAAACATTATCACCTAAGATGTCCCATAAAAGCTTAAAGAAAAAAAGGTTTAAATCCATAAGTATAGGGTCCTTAAATGACTTCATAAACATAACAACTTTCTTTACTTCATCTTTAGCAACTAGGGCAATAAGAGAATTACAAGTATGTTCACTAAAGGTAGGCATACTTGGAATTCTAAGAGTGGTGATAGAATTTTCATTCATATCAGAGCAAAAAAAAGGTTTGTAAAGAACTTTTGAGCTTCTTCTCTCAACATAATTCCATATGTACACCAAGCTCCTTCTTCAAAAAGAAAACCATGAATTATTTTTTTCCTTCATACAATGGATTGTGTATGGAAAAAACTAGTATTTTCCTCTCTAAGCTTAGCGGTGAAAATTGGAGATCATACCATACCACAAGTCATACGGTTTAGGTATCTTGGATCTATCATACAAAATAACGGAGAGATAAAGAGAGATGTAAATAATAGGATTCAAGATGAATGGATGAAATGAAGGAGTGTTTCAGGAGTTATTTGTGATAGAAAAGTGTCTCTCAAGCTTAAGGGTAAATTTTACCACACAACTATAAGACTTGCGGTGTTGTATGGTACTGAATGTTGGGTAGTAAAAAGCCAGCAAGAGCATAAGATTAGTGTTGCTAAGATAAGGATGTTGCACTGGATGTGTGGCCATACAAGACAAGATAGGATTAAGAATGAATGCATTAGAGAGAAAGTAGGGGTAGCACCTATTATGAAAAAGATGGGAGAATCTCGCCTTAGGTGGTTTGGACATGTAAGAAGAAGACCCTTAGAAGCCCTTGTAAGAAGAGTAGATCAGGTGGAGGATAACCTAATAACTAGAAGTAGAGGGAGACCAAGAAAGACTATAGGTGAAATGATTAAAAAAGATTTAGATTTGTATGACAATTCTGAAAACTTGGTTTATGATAGGGCACAATGGCATCATTTGATCTATGTAGCCAACGCCATCTAGTGGGAAAAGGCTTAGTTGTTATTGTTGTTGTTGTTGTTATAAATGTTCTTCTTATTTAAGAACTTGATTGTACTATTGTTGCAAGGTTCTCTCTGAATCTTCAAGAAAAGACGAGTCAAGCATCTCCAAGCTTCTGTTAATGCCCCTTAATCTTGCCTCCACTCTTATTTTTCTTCTAAAACTATTCCCAAATACATTCTGATTAAATAGAAAAGAATCATCCCTCACCTCTTTTAGACACCTGACAACATCATGTTGCCCTTTATGCCAAGCAGTTGTAACCACATCCTGGTAGTCGTTGTGAATGGTCCAAGCTGCTTAGAAACGAAAAGGGTGAGCTCCACTATTCGAATGCACACCACCATAGCACAGTAAAATGGGACAATGATCATAATGAACCCGGCAGAGATTCTCCAGAAAGGCCTCCTAAAAAGAGTTCCTCCAAAGACAATCACCCAAGGCTCTATCCAAATGTTTAGAGATGCATCTACCCCCTTGTTGCCTCTTAAACCAAGTGTAACAACTCCCAGTGGCTCCCAAATCAACTAATTGACACTCCTCCATCATATTAGAAAGCACATTAGCTCTATTGAAAGAGAACAGACCATCTCTAACTTCCAAGGGCTTAAGGACTTCATTAAAATCACCAAGAAGAAGCCAGGGCACAAAAATAGAGTATCTAATAGCAACCAGGTGACCCCACAACTATTGATGCATGGATAGAACTAGATTTGTGTTGACAGCACTACAAACCTAGCTTTTCACCCCACACTTGTACATATCCAAGATAGAAATAGAGAACGAACTAGAAGAGCATAAAATCCAAATGCCACATGCATGGCCTTACTCCATTACCACTCTAACCATAAAGAAACTTATACAAGAACAACCAAGCTTTTTTCCCACTAGGTGGGGAACCATAAAGTAACCTATATGTTCCCAAATTTTTTTTAACCACATTGTGCTAAATATGAGTTTCTATGAAATAGAGGGCTTATATAGCTTCAACAATTTTCTCACATGTCGCTTGCCTTTCACATTGGTCGCTCCCTTTATATTCCAAGAAATAATATTGCAGTATGAAAGTTAATCATTTAAATTGTAGAAAAAGATGATAGAAGAGGCAAGCTCAAGACTTGGAGACCTCATCTAGATGCATTCCATGCACACCCTCCAGGTTTTCTCTTTCTACATTCACCATATTAGCATTCTGGCTTACTAACACAACATTGGTATGGATGATTAATGCCTCCTTTTTCATAGGTTTTGTACTTGCCCCTTGTATGCGACATTACCCTGACTATTATCACCAAAGTCTAGTGGTTGTGAGTCTACGAACTGAAAGTAGAAAGAGCTTAGAGCTTTCAAAGTTATGATTGATTGAAACCCTATACTGGGGTTCCGCTACCACTGGAAATGAAATGAAAACAACTTCCTTCCCCTTTTGCGTCTATTTCCATCAACGTCCTAACTTCCCTCGTCTTCATATTCACATGAGGCAATGTTGGGTGCCTTGCCTCCTTGAAGACAAGCCTTTGTTTGGACACTTTAGGCCCATCCTGTTTAAGATTTTGAGCTTGATAATCTTTCCTAGACTGCTTCTTGCGTACCCACTACTTGACACCAATGTTGGGCCCTCAATATTGGTGTTGTTTTGACTAGTTACTCCATTCATTGTTGCCTCTATATGATGAGTGAGAGCATCAAATTTATTTGAATTTGCATTCACTTCCACCCCCTTATTTTTAGAACTTTGAGTGATATTTGGTTTCCTATTTTTCGCCTACGTTGCACAATTAGCCAATCACCATGCACCTTTTCTTCAGCAACCTTATCATTAGCATTATGATTGATATTAAGTGCGTGATTTCTGTTGTCATTAATTGTCACATCTGCATGTAGAAATGTTGTCTCACCTACCGCATCACTTGAGACCTTGTTAGTCACGCTATTGGAAGATTGAATGGGTTTATTTGAGCAATATCTACCATAGTGTCCATAGCAACCACAATGAGAACAAATTATATGCAAACCTTCATACTCAATGTGGTACCAATGGCCACGAAGCCTAACCTTCCCCACCACTAGAGGGGTTAGATCGATTTTCACACAAACTCTAGCAAACCTTCCTCTAGTTGCTTGAAGAGTATTTGTATCAACTTTGATTGGCTACCTGATCGCTGAGGCCAAAACCAAGAGCACACTCTCATCATAATACACCATGTTAAACTAGGAAATCTTATCCATACCGAAGTATGCTCAATCTTAGTCGTTTCCGCAACGAACTCTAGTGACCACATCCTGACTAATAGGTTGTGATCGAAGAGCATCCAAGGGCCTCCACAAATCACCTTCCACCTATCTTCAACAACATCGAACTTGACCATAAAGTAAACAAATCCAACATCCTAAACATCAAAACCTCCAACTAGTTTCCACATTACCTATAGTCGATCCTTCATAACTTGGTACCCCAAATCCTTCCTCAAATTTTTGATCACCAGCGCATCAGTCTATGTCTTGCATAATTCTGCATAAATTCTATCATCCAAATATGCTTTTGGCATAAACCTCTTCCTATCTTCAAATTCAATTTTGAACAACTTTTCTACAATACAGTCATGTGTTTCCCTCGGCTTAGGAGGTGGACGGCCAATAATGTTGTCTTTGAATGAGACTTCCAACTTATTACCACCCATTGTTCCTCTACCATTAGGTGGTTTTTTCGGTGGAGGAGTAGCAAAGGTACCAGACGTAGAGAAAACAATACCTTCCATGAGAAAGGGAAGAGTCTTCCCTTACCTTAAATATTTTTCTATAATATATATATATAGTGAGAGGAGTAAATATTGATCATACAACTATATATGAATGGTCAAGATTAAAAGTTACTTAAAGGTCATGTGATCACTTAAAAAAGTCACATGCATTTATATATATATATATATATATATATATATATATATATATAGTGAGAGGAGTAAATATTTATCATACAACTATATATGAATGGTCAAGATTAAAAATTACTTAAAGGTCATGTGACCACTTAAAAAAGTCACATACATTTATATTCGATCTTGATCATTCATATAAGATCTAATAATCAAGATTCACTCATCTCACCTCTTACAATAAACAATCCTCTCACCAGATACACTCATTATATATATATATATATTAGCCTTAAGTTTGTTGAGTTTTAAAATTAAATAATTTAACATTTTACACTCTTATATTAAACAATTGTAACAATATATAAATTTATTTTAAGAAAATGAAATATTTTTGTAGAAGATTAATTTTTATATTATGGATGTATTTAATATTTAAAATATTCGAAAATATTATCATTATTGTACAACAACTTGAAAAAGATTGTAAAAATAGCATATAAATATAGTAAAAGGATTTAATTTATATGCACTCTCATTATAATTTTTTTTTTACATCAACAACCAATCATGTATTATCATATAGAGATGTACAAATTTAATCCAAACCGACAAGTAAATCGAAAACTGAACCAAAAAATTAAAATCTAATCAAAACCAAATAAATTTGGATATCTTATATTTGATTTTTAAAAAAACCGATTAGATTGTAACAATTATTTGTTTTAATTTTTAAAATAGATCCAATCCAATCCAAATTGGCTAATATGTTATCATATATTTATTTGTTATTGAATTTATAATTTTACTTATAATAACTCTAATTTTTTACACATTTCTTTTACTTTACGTAAACAAATATTATTTTAGACATGTAAAATTAGCTATTTCTACCAAGGTGTGTTAGTTTGAGTGGAAGGAATTCGAGTCTTTTAAGCATATAGTCTTGAGTTTAATTCCACGATATGAATGTATGGAAATAACACCATTTTGAGGAATCTCCACTTAGGCATCTAACTGTATCCTAAGAGATTATTTTCTTACCTATCAGGTGAGAGATAATAAGGGAAAAAAATTAGACTATTTATATTTTCTATTTCTTTTTATTTCTTTTATTTCTTTTTAATATGTTAAATTACTTTACAAAATTCTATATTTAAACAGATTCTGATAAAAAAAATCAATCAAACTGATCCAATTTAAATTGATTTAAATTGATTTAGATTTGTTCGATTTTTAAAATATAACTAGTCCAATTCAATCTAAATTGTTATAAATAACACTGTTTAGATGGTTAACTTTTTGACTCAAAATCGATCCAAATAAAATTACAAACACTTCTATTACTATGTCATTAAAATGTTTAACTTTTACAATAAATATATTAAAAATCATACATATAATTAATTAATGGTATAAAATATTTTATATTAAAAATATATCAAAATTAAGCTCTTAAAAAAATTAATCATGTTTGATGATAATGTATCCTTTTGTCATATCGTTACTTGATCAGAGACATTCATATCTTGCTCCTTCATGGTTGGGAAGCGACTCTCGTCCACTCTTTATGATTGGGTGACCTCACTGAGTTTAAGCTAATAAACTCAGCTAAATTACTGATTACTTTTGGCTTTTTAATTAAATGTAAAAAAAATCGAAAAAGAATAACTTAAACTAGTGAGTGGTTCATTCGTGCCATGCGGGTGAGGCCTTTGGATTCCCTGTTTTTTTTTTTCCCAGTTCTTCCCTCCAATTCTTTTACTTGAGAGGAACACTTGATCAATCACAACCGTTGGATTAAAGTCACTTGACTTTGATCTTTTCTTAAAATTCGTTCAAACTAGGTGCTTGCCACTGTTGATGGAATTAATTGATGACTATCTTTGAGGATTTTCTAGACAATATCTTGGAGTTTAATTTTAAACATAAAAGACATATCCCAACTCGCAAACAACATAAGTATCTCCACGGTTATTAGTAATCCACTAATGAAAAAGAAAGATAAAGAAAAATGGAAGATAATGACAAGCATGAACTTACTCTAATTGATCTAAAATATTAGATATATTTATTTTTTTATTTAATATTAAAAATTTTATTATAAAAAATTTGTAAAAAATATAATATTATTTTTATTCCAAATCAAACAAGTTGATAGAAAATAAATGTTCCCTATAACTATATGTTTTATTTATATTTTATAAGAAAATTTATTGTTTTGGTATATATAATCACTGAAAAAAACATAGCATACTATTTTTATTGTTATTCATAAAAATTCTCACCAAATTATGAATTACATGTCATTGTGTTAGATTCCATGTATAAATGTCATGATTTTTTTGGGGTACAAAATGCCATGATCTATTTCGTTTTGATCCAAACTAAGTATTTCTGATTTTAAACACTCAATTGAGAGGCACTAAATTGGACGTTGGAATTTTATTTTCTTTGGAAAAATTAAAATTAAATTCTCACTGTACGAGTTAATATGATTAGATGTTGCTTGTAGACAACATCAAGCATGATTTCTGTATGAAATCAAGAACTGGGCTTCTCAATTTTTGCTATGTGATTCCAAGATGTATCCATGTGCTTTCCCCTGTTTTCTTCTCCCAGCAAATTGAGCTTCAACTTGCCTTCTTCTGTGTATAACCAAACAAAATAAACATGAGCCCATGTGTAGTGCACATGCACATGAATTCATGTTCCATAAATAGTAACCTAAACATTTCTTGTAAAAAAAGAAAGAAAAAAAATGAAAAATTGAACCAATTTATTAATTATTGAAAACAAGAGCCCCTTTCAACTCATTGCCCCAAAGAAAAGATCCCACAGTGAGAGAGAAAAAAAAAAGAAAAAGGAGGAGATAGAAAGATTGTGAAAATAGAGAGAGAGAGAAGAGCTGCATTAATTAGATGGTAATTATTTTCATGCTTGTACAGATTCCTCCCTGGCCTTCCTCATTAAGTAGCCCTCTTGCCTTCCGCCCATTCCCATTCGCCTCAAACCAACCTATTCTTCCACTCTCTCTCTCTCTCTCTCTCTGCAATGGCTGGAATGGGTCTGCTCTGCATTGCATCATTGGTCTCTCTTTTTGTTGCAACCAGCGCTCGAATCCCTGGAGTTTACAACGGTGGCCCATGGCAGAGTGCCCATGCCACTTTCTACGGTGGAAGTGATGCCTCTGGAACAATGGGTAAAACACTAAAAACCCTTTCTACGCCACACATTTTCTCTTTCACTCTTCTCCTTCCTCTGCAACTCATCCTTCCTTGTTTTCTACCCGCCCTGTTAACCAAAAATCATTCTCAGCTTCCTTCTCTCACTGGTTGCACACACTCTCGACCCTCACCGTTTTGCATTTTCCAATTTTACACCAATTTCCACTCTCTTAGACCGTTTTGTAGCATTCTAAGCCAAACTTTTCCTTTTCTTTTGCTTTAGCCACTAAAATGTTGCTGTTTTCAAGATTTCACAACATCAATTTTCCCTTGAATTGTCCCATTTCTGGTTCCCCTTTCTCTTCAAAATGCACACCAGTGTTCTCCTTTATTCTAATCTTGCAAGTTAAAATCTTATCATTTTTTTTTCATGTGTATTAAAATTAGAATTAGTTGTCACACATTTATTTATTAGCTGTGAATTATATTTAATAAACTTTATTGTAAAATAAGCTGTCACTAAAGGTTTGATAAGTGCCTTTAGCTCTGAAATGATTATGTGTTTCTAATTTTTTGGCATTTCTCTTTTCAGGTGGTGCATGTGGGTACGGGAACCTCTACAGCCAAGGCTACGGGGTGAACACTGCAGCTCTGAGCACAGCACTGTTCAACAATGGCCTGAGCTGTGGTGCATGCTTCGAGATCAAGTGCAACCAAGACCCCAGATGGTGCAACCCTGGAAGCCCTTCCATCATCATCACGGCCACAAACTTTTGCCCACCGAACTTCGCTCTCCCCAGTGACAATGGTGGCTGGTGCAACCCACCACGCCCCCACTTCGACCTCGCCATGCCAATGTTCCTTAAGATCGCTCAGTACCGTGCAGGAATAGTCCCCGTCAGTTTCCGCCGGTGAGTTAAGCAACCCCTTTTCTTGGCTTGGCATTTTTACCCAATTTTTTCTAATGTTTTTTCGCTGTTTGGATGCTGGGAAAATCAGGGGAAAGTAGTGAGAAACCAAAAGAAATCTCAAAAAGTGTTTGGTTTATTTTTTATTCTTATTTTCAGTTAATACTAATTGCGTTTTTATTTTGTAATTATAAAGATGTCACTTATTTTTATTTTATTTATTATTTTCAAAATTTGAACAGAAAAAACTTCATAAAATATTAATAAAAACATGAAACCATAAAACACACTAAACATCACCTAAGGTAGCATTGTTTATCTGTTTTTGTATTTTTATTTTAGTAGGATTTGGCTTAAGGGTTTGGGTAGATTATATGAAATTGATAACAACTTATTTTTTTATTATACTCTTTTTATATTATTTTTTATATTACTTCCTGTATTATTAATTATGTTATTTTATTCTTATTATTTTTTCTCATTTAATTACATTTATTAAAAAATAAAGTAAAAAATAATGAGAAATAAAAAATGATATAACATCAACTATTTTCAATAGATAATTGATAAGTTAAAAGTGAAATCTCTGGTTCGCATTATAGAAGTCTACTGAAATTATGAATTTGTGGTGAAATCTCTGGTTCCCAGATTAGAAGTCTCCTGAAATTATGAATTTGTGTCTGAGTTTTGGCGTTTTTTCATTTTCGACACCGGCTCATTATTACCCCACCTATTCCCATACCAAACAGAACTGCGGAAGATGAGGTTGAAAATCTTGCTATTCTTAGTTGATTGTTTTCTTCTGAATTCTTGCTGATTTTCTTGGGAAACAAACAAAAACCTTTCAGAATCTCTTCAGCAGTTTACGTGGATTACCCGAAGTTCCTAAACTGAATAGCCGCATTGCTTAATGCAATGGTGGGATTTTTTTTTTTTTAGTTGTCATTAGTGAATAATTAAACCAAGAAATGATATAATTAATATCTTATTTAACATAATTAATCCTTAAATTTATCAATTTGTATTTAAATAGTTACGGCTCTTTGGTTCAATATGTGATTTATTTTTTCCTTTTCATGAATACTGTTTTTATCTTTTTAGGGAAGTATAATATACACCCAAACAATGTTTTTATTCTACCTTAGATTAAATTGTGAATTTATTGACTCAATAAGTAGCTTTGCTCTTTATTTATTTCCCTTATATTCTTTTGGGCCCTTTTGGCTTTGGCTTTGTAATTGCATTCTTTAGTTTGAGTAGTTACCACCTAATGACGAAATTAACCTCAAGCCTTCAACAAATCACAAATGTCCAATCTCTGAATCCACCATCTGTCCTTGGAGGGTTCACTAGTAAAATGACCCGAAAAAAAATAAAAATTTTCCACGAAAATCAGGTACTGACCTTCAGAACTCTGAAAAAACATTTAACCTAGTTCTGTGCCGTTGTGCTGATGGGTCACACACATCCTACACGAAAAGAGGCACCAATTTTTTGGGCTCCATAAAATATAAAATTACTAACAATTCCAGTCAAACCTTGAAGTTTTAACCGTCACAGTGATTGATGCTACTCTTTTCTTTTTTTCTATTTTTAAATTTTAATTTTATAAATAACGTTGTTTTAATTTATTTTATTTGGGTACAGGGTTCCATGCAGAAAGAGAGGTGGAATCAGATTCACAATCAACGGTTTCCGTTACTTCAACTTGGTTTTGGTCACCAACGTGGCGGGTGCAGGGGATATCGTGCGCGTTAGTGTGAAAGGAACCAACACTGGCTGGAACAGCATGAGCCGGAACTGGGGGCAAAATTGGCAATCCAATGAAGACTTAGTGGGCCAGGCCCTTTCCTTTAGAGTTACGGGCAGTGACAGACGCACCTCAACCTCCAGGAATGTGGCACCATCTAATTGGCAGTTCGGTCAAACCTTCATGGGCAATAATTTCCGTGTCTGAAGAAAGAAAAACTAAAAAAACAGTTCATACTTTGATTAATGGCTCTTTCGTAGTTTTGACTTGTTTGGTTTAGTTTCCCGCCTTCAACTTTCCTCTATTTTCCCGGGAAAGTTTGAAGTTGCGTTGGGTTAGGGTAACGTGGCTAGAGACAAAAAAGTACGAGAAGGGTAGATAGGAAAAGCGAAAGTGACTTTATATAAATGTGAGTGAGTGGAGGTGTATGTGGAAGTTAGCTTTTGTATTATGTTCTTTGTTTTTGGAGGGTGAATTTGTGAGTGTGTTATTACTAAAAGTGTAATGGGTGTTGCTGGTATATTTATTACCCAGCAATGCTTTTAAACTGAAAGTGTAATGGGGGCTGAGGAGGCTGGAAGGTGCATGTAGCCCGCAGCTCGCTTTATTATGAACATGAAATATGATATTATATATAAAATATGTTTCAGTTGCTATAATATGGTTGAATTATGTGGCAAGCTGATTTTGTTCTTTGGTTTCAATTTTTGTGCCAAATAGAGGTAAATTTAGTTGGTGATTTAATGTTTATTTTTTGTGGCTTAAATCTCTAACGGACGTCTAATTTAGTTGGTAATATACCTATCTCCGGAAAATAAAAATGATTCTCTATGGTTTGAGAGATTTTTTTCCCACCATTCGACTAATTACCTTTTTACATGAATCAAAATGCCTTAAGAGAGCCATTCAGTAATAATCCAAGTTGCAAGTTGCTGATTTGGAATCGAGCATTGCCAACAAAAAGCAATAGATGAATAAACGACTATAAGAAAATTATAGTCACGTAGGTATACATTGAATTATAGCCATTTTGAAAATAAAAAATGCAGTTGCAATTTTATCACTTGTAGAATCATATTTTATTGGACTATACTTGACAAGGTAATTTTAAACAACTTTGATAATCTTACATCAGACAATGTATACATCTATTTTTATACTCTATTTAATATTATTCACTATATATATATTTTTTAATTACTTTTTTTATTAAATCATATATTTTTAAAAAAAATATGTACAATACATCTACCTCTAAAATAAATGTATGAGTATATTTTTATAATTTTAAATGTTTTGACTTTTTTTTCTTTGCACATGAGATTTTAAAGATTATTGTAATGTAAAAATTTGTAAAAGAAATAAGGGGGACATCAAGGTGAAGAGTAGAGGCCCAAATCTTTTGGACCCGGACCATGACACTGCTAAACACTGGAAATTTTATTCAAAACCAAATTATAATAATTCAAAACTTCTTCATCAATTTAACCTCAAATTATAATATGCATAGAGTAATAAAGTTGGAGTTACAGAATTACTAAAAAAGATGATAATAAGACGGTCATTGAAGTCAATCTTGAGTGCTATAAAACAGAGAAACTATTCATTTCTCAAATAATTTGCTCTTGCGCCAGTATTGATGGAGTGATTGTACGTATTAAAGTGGTTAAGAATAAAAGTCTCTTCCTTGTATATATATTCACATCAGAATGAACTAAATATATTTATCATGGTAAGCCCACATGACTAGGTCATGTGGAGGAGAGATGTAGATATAAATATTATAAATTTTTTTTCATAAAATTAGATTGAACCCCACTAATAAAATTTATTTGTGTCTATCTTTTTCTTCTACATGACTTTGTCATGTGAAAAATCATATAAGAGAATCCATTCCCCACACGGAAGACCTAATAACAAAACAGAATTATAAGTAGTGCTTAGTAAGTTATTTGGGCTATAATAATATGCTCTAATTATTTTAACATCTAATTAATATGGGTTTTTATAAAATATTATGTGACATGTGCTAGTTCACATAAAATTAATAAAATTAATTTCATATTTTTCACTCTAATGTAGAATAGATTAAGATTATTTTTGATTTTGATAACTTAAGATTTTATAGATAATTATGTTATTTAGGAATTTTATCTTTTCATAGTATTAGAGATTTATCTATTTTAGAATTTTAGTTTTAATGATATTCTATCTAAATCTCAAATCTTATTATTAGTTAGTTATATTAGGATTTTTAATTAAAATAGGATTAGTCAATTATCTATTTTATTTATAATTGGTTTCTTTTGTAAGAGGGCTATAAATACCCTCATATTAGATTTTAGAAGACGATTGTTAAATATTGATTACTGAATTTAGTGGATTATTATATTCTCTAGCTTAAGACAGAGTCTCTTAACACCGAGTGTCATTGGAATCCTGAGAGTACTTTGTTTCTATCTCCATTGGTCTTATATCAATTTGGCATCCGAGCCTTGTTGATCTGCATGCTTTGAGCTGTTTGAAAGCAAAGATTTTTCATAGTCAAAATTATTTCACTGCTTATCTCTCACCAGCTCTCTATCAAAAAGTCACTAGAATCTACGTTTCCTTCTTCGGTATGCACAAAATCGTACCAACATCTTCAAAACGATGTCATCTAGACCTCTTTTTGAACCATGACCACCACCATCAGAACCAGAAGCTTTCAATCCGTCAACCACCAAAATTTTACTGCCAATGGGTTAGCTTTCTAGAATTTAGACAATCCTTGGAAATTTGGGTTTATAGTCAAAGCACCTGGTTCCAGACCTCGATTCACTTGCATCTGCTAGAAAAATTGATTAGTTGCAATTACCTATTCTCGCATTACTGCAGTAATTTCTGCGAGTGTGACCATCATTCTATCCACCCTATCTTTAGAGTGAATATTATTCTTTCTTTGAGACATCTTTTCCTGCAACAACTTTCTTATCTTGTCAGAAAACAATAATGATTCCCAAACCACTTTGCCTAGGATATTGCTCTGATACTATAATATAACGTCCTACTCTAATTTTAATTATTTTTCTTATTATAGAATTGTAGTGTTTAATTCTAATAAGAGTAACACGTTACAAATAACTTTTAACATGATCATTAACATATATATAAATAACAACAATTTACATAATTTCATACAAATATTTCTAAGTTAGACACCTATTTTCCAAAAATGAGTCTTAACAAATGCCTTCTAAAGGTAGCACTAATTACAACTATTAACAAAATCTCCAAGCTCCGACATATAAACTTGCTCAATAGGAAAATCTATCAGAACTTCTTCAGTCGGCTTAATATGAAATGTTAAACTACAAAGGAGTGAGATACAAATCTCAGTAGGAAGATGCAAAAACAAGTATATTTTTACCACTCTTCTAAAATCCTAACTGAGAGTCTACAAATAAATAAATCAATATTTGAGAAATAATTTAGAAGAGTAATAAGTGATGCAAAGTTTAAAATATAAAAGTAATCACTTTCTAATAAACAAATCTATAATGAAAGAATAAGTAACTCTGTAAAAATGATATATCTCAATTTCTCTGTTCCTTATATCAGTAAAATAATTTGGACAAGGAATAAATAACTTAAAAATGAGTAATTAATTAAGGATAAAATAACTCAATAAGTAATTCTTAGCTTCATAAAAATAAGTAACTGAATATTCTATTCACATCATTACTCAAAACTTTATTTTATTATCTCTTTATCATCTCATTTCAATACTCTTAACCAAATGTGCATCTTTATTTTCATTAGGACGTCTCCTAATGCTCTCATCATAACCACAATAATTTGATTACGGCATTCCCCAATCCTTTCATCCCTCAATCCTCTCATCATCACCACAATCATTAATAACGATTAAGGCGTCCCTTAATCCTCTCATCATGGCCACAATAATTTGACCAATGTGTCTTTTAATCCTTTCATCATAGTCACAATAATTTGACCAAGGCTTCTCTTGATCCTCTCATCATGGTCACAATAATAAATTTAATTAATGCGTCCCTTAATCCTCTCTTCACGGCCGCAATAATAATAATCTCTTTGCATATTGATACATCTTTATCCATGAGATGATATTTCAAAAATATTTTCTCTATAGATCAATAATAAACAGGTATCATTATAGTATAATAAGAACACTAATAAAGAACGTTTATAATGATCAATAATTAACGTATTCAATATAAAGAATAGCATAAAATAACTCATAATAAAATTAATTAAATGAAAGATTGATAAAAAAAAGTTAAAAGAATAGCTCATAAGAGATTAATTATATTTAAAATCTCATTTCTAAAACTTTTCTATCAAAATTGTTATTAGAATAACAAAGTCGTTATCAAAATAACAAAAGTGTTATCAGAATAACAAAGCCGTTATCAGAATAACAAAATTATTATCAGAATAACAATCTTACTTTTATTCGAAAAACAAAAATATTTTTAAAAAAAAGCTTAAAAAAAAGCTTTTGAAGTGTTTTAACAAGCTTTATTCGAATAAAATTGTTATTCGAATAAACTAGTGAATAAACTGGTCGAAAATCACTTTCTAGACTTCTGTAAAGTCACTTTATTCAAATAATATTGGTGTTATTTGAATAAATGGGTCGAAAATCATATTTTGCAAAAACCAGAATGTCACTGTTACATTATTATAAAAACAGAGCAACATGAATGGTTGAAAAATAATGGACTAGGATGTATGAGTGATAGAAATAAAGAGTAAAGAATTGTGTTTTTGACATTTTCTACCTCTATTACAGTAATTGGAACAAATTTGAATTAAAAGTTGAAAATGGAGAATATGGTTGCTAAAAATAGAGGCTAGTTATATGTGACTCGGTTAGAGGTGTTGTGTTGAGTTTGAGAAGCTACAAGGGTATTTATAAGGTCATTTAATGTAAAGGAGTGATATACGAGATGATATCATGTGGTTTACTTGGCAAAACGAGATTCATTCCTTCTTCCCGTAATCATTCTTTGATTCTGATTTTTATCAAGTTTTTTATATGTAAACTTGTTTATGGCTTGCCATCTATATTCAATAATCATTTTTATGCTCTTACAAATGACACTTGGGGCAAGCCTAACTCTTCTTCATTAAATGGCTTAAACACTTGTTTACATATGAGGGTGCATGACTTCATTATTTGCCTTGTGTTCCAATTATTTTCTAGCACATGTTATTCTTAATCATTGCTGGCATTTGTTCCTTGATGACTTCATTCTTATTACTTCATCAACTTCTCTTCATTATTTCATTTCATCAATCTAGTTTCACTGGAACTAGTTGGTTTGATCAGGTATAAGGGAAAGAAACCAAATGGAAACTTAAGTTTTCACTCTTATAGCAACGTGCTGTGTTTCCCCTTTTTCTAGTTTTTGGCTGCTTTATTCGAATAACAATCTTATTGTTCGAATAAAGTGATATAAATTTTCCTGTGCAACATCTCAGTTATTCGAATGACAAGATATTCATTTGAATAAAAGACTTTTTTCTTCCTTATATAATAGCACAATAAAAGGCTTTATTTGAATAACCATCTAGTTATTCGAATAAAGGGCTTTTTATTGGAAATAAAATTTTTAGGGATGTTACATCAATATCTCAACAGGAGTTCACTTGGCGCGCGATTGAGATCTTAGTACTATGTATGATGGATCACAACAATGGGCAATAGCTATACAATCGCGAGATTTGTGCTGTAGATAAAGCCCAAATTATCCGTAATTGCCAATTATGATCTTATGAAATAATAGCGCTCATAACTACCTTTGACTACTCATAACTACAGTATCAATATTTCTATCTTATAGGAATCCCTTGCAAAAATTAAGGGAACATATCTCCCTATTCAAACTCTATAAATATCATGCTTTATCACCTTCAATAGGTATTTATTACTCTTTAGCTAAAACCCTAATTGTGCATAGCTTGACTTGAGTGTTGGAGTCTCTTTGCAGGTACAAACCACCCTCGTTTTAACACACTCCGTTGTTGCGCAAGAAAACACTAGTACATGCCTATCCAGGTACACGTCAGTATCCACTACTGAACTTAGGCGCATCTGTGGGAACCTTAAACTCCTATTCCCAATCAACCATGGTGAGCACGACACAGAACTCAAGGAGAGGAAGTGATGTGCATGCCCCTGCAGGCCAATGATAAGGACCAACGACACACCATCGTCCTCACTCTGTCCACCACTTAACGATGACCATGCGACCCAAAATCCACCAGTTGTTGAAATCTCTGCCGCGAGGAACCAGGAGCCCAACACTAGGCACCTACGCGATGGACATGAAACCTCATTTTTTGATGAAAGCCATCACCCATCGGGCAGGACCTCTGTGAGGAATTGTCTTGGTCCCCACATGCTTGGAGTCAATTCTGATGGTTATGGGCCTAGAATCCCAGTGCACTAGCACCTGGGACCCAGGAATGAAGAAGTGGGTCATCACATGTCCTATCTAGAGGGCACAATTCAATAGAGGGCACGATTCAATCTGACATGTCCAGAAATCATCTCTTGGACTTAGTGCAACAACAAATAGTGGTGCTGGAAGAACAAAGTCGTAGGTTAGAAAATCTGGAATGATCTGTGCAAGAGGGCCATCCTAGACCATACCGTGACAACGGAAGGTGGAACGTGACCAACAGCTAGAGAGGAATATCTCATGATGACGTTGAAATGTCCAACGTTGTTAATAACAACCTAGACCTTGACGATCAGGAGCAACCTTCTCTGCTCAACTCATTGAGTATAGAGTTCCAAGAAACTTCAAGTTTCCCACCAACATGGATCCCTATGACAGGACTACAGACCCTCAGGAGCATATAGACGTCTATGTCCAATCTATACACCTCTATGGGGAATCCTCATAATTGTTATGCCGCATTTTTCCTTAAAGAAGGCATGCCTCAAATGGTTTGTAACCCTACCTCGGGGATCCGTCATCAACTGGTAGAACCTCAGACAATGTTTCTTGCTCCACTACACTACCAGCAAGGAACAACCCAGATTTATTGAATCTATTTCTAAGATTTGTCAAGGGCGTGATAAGCCCTTTCTCGCAAATACCTTAAGAGGTTCAATACGACTTTTATCAATGTAGAGAACCTTGATGAGAAGATTGCTCTCCACTATGCCAGAAGCAACCTCTGGACTAACTCCTAGTTTTTTCAGTCTTTGACGAAGAAAAAGCTAGAGAATATGGAAAAATTTCGGCAATGGTCCTAGAAGTACATAAACTTGGAGGAGGTTACTAAGGCTAAGAGGAGCCTAGTGAAGGGTAAGCCTTCTCACTGGAAAGGCAACTAGAATTCCTCTTAGCCCTAGAACTCTTCTAAGGACAATCCACCCCAGGCCAAGTACTCTAGCTACACTCCTCTGAACACTCCACATGCAATAATTCTGTAGGAAGTATTTCAGACCGAGTTCCAGGATGTTAAGAAGTCAATTCTTCTAAAGAAACATGCACAAAAGGATCATAACAAGCATTGTTCATGGTACAAGGGCTACGACCATGACACTAAAGATTGTTTCTAACTCTGTGATGTTATTAAGTCCCTAATTAGGGTAGGACGGTTGGATCAGTACATCAGCCATGTCCAAAACAATGGACGCCGTAGGGGACGGAGTGAAAGAAGGGGCATCCTTCGGCGGAGCCCATCTCCACGCCAAAGAAAAAGGACCCACAGTCCTAGGAGAAGATCTCAGATTCCACCTCGTTATGATACTGACAACTGGCAGAATCAAAACCAAAACACTCCGTCAGACAACAACGATGACCGCCATTCCCAAGTCAACCGTTTCATCAATACTATTGCAGGTGGTTTTGCGAGTGATGGGTCATCCAACGGAGCCCTAAAGAAAGTGCTAAGGATGGCGATGTTGAACGTCTTATTCTGCACCTAAACCACGGGCCAGAGATCAGAAGATCGCTCATCTCCTTCACAAATGAAGATTATGGCGAGATTATCCTAGATTATGACGATCTGTTAGTGGTCTTTGGAATAATCTCTAATGCCGACGTTTGGTGCATTTTTGTGGACCAATGGAGTTCAGTTGACATCATATTCATGGAACTATACAAGCAGCTGAAATTTTCAGATTCAGAGTTGATCCCTTATAATAGCGAGCTCATCAGTTTCACTGGTGAAAAAAGAACTCCGACAAGGTATGTTGAGACTTACCTGACCCTGGGGAGCAACAACCTCTTTAAGACTGTCAAAGTCAAGTTTCTGGTGGTGAACTGCCCTTTAGCATATAACATCATATTGGGCCATCTTGCACTGAATGTGCTTGGTGCTGTGGTGTCTACCACCCACTTACCCATAAAATCCCTCAGCAAAAACAATAAGGTTGTCACGGTCAAGGAAGACCAGATCAGGGCGCGCAAGTGTTATACTGAGAGCCTCAAGATTAGTAGGACTCCTAGGAAAGCATAAGTCAGCACATCTAACCCAATTCTAGTCACATTCTCATGACTGAGTTAAATATGCTAGAAGAAATCCAGGGTACTAGACCTTAGTTAGAGGATGAACTATAACTGCTCCAACTTGGTATTAAGTCAGATCAAGTTACTAAGATTAGAGCAAATTTGGAGGAAGAAGAGAGGCACCGATTGATTGAGCTCTTAGAGAAAAATAAAGACCTCTTCGCCTAGATGTCCTCCAACATGCCTGGGCTTGACCTTGCCTTCATTGGTCATCACCTATTCTTAAAGAAAGATGCGAGGCTGGTCTCCCAGAAGAAAAGAAAAGTCGAGTCAAAAAGAAAACTAGTCATTAAAGAACAGGCCGAGGAGTTGCTCAGTGCTGGCTTCATAAGAGAAATAGCCTACACCACATGGCTATCTAACGTAGTCCTAGTAAAGAAATCTAATAGGAAGTAGAGAATGTGTGTGGATGACACGAACTTAAACAAAGTCTACCCTAAAGATCTATACCCACTTCACAACATGGACAAGCTAGTTGATAACTCTTCTAGCTTCCGTTTGTTATCTTTTATGGATGCGTGCTCCAGGTACAATCAGATCCCAATGTACCCCAGAGATGAAGACAAGACCACCTTCATCACTAATAGGGCAAGCTATTGCTACAGGATTACGCCCTTTGGATTAATGAATGTAGGAACTACTTATTAGAGAATTATGAATTATGTCTTTGAGGGCCAAGTGGGAAAAATGTTGGAGGTGTATATTGATGACATAATAGTGAAGACCCCACAGACCGGATCACATATAGTAGATCTTGAAGAGATATTTGCACAACTCTAGAAACATAACATGAGGCTTAACTTGGAGAAGTACGCCTTTAGGGTCCAAGCAGGTAAATTCATGGGCTTTATGCTAACTCACCGTGGGATCGAAGCTAACCCAAATAAATGCCAAGTGGAGCTCAATATGCATAGCCCACAAAACATCAAGGAAGTGCAACAGCTAACAGGTATGATTGAGGCCCTCACAATTTCCTTGCCAAAGCTGCTCACAAATCTTTTCCCCTCTTCTAACTGCTCAAAAAGGGGAAGGATTTTGAGTGGACTCAGAAGTGTGAGGATGCCTTTACATCTCTGAAGAATCTTTTGTCCTCTCCCCCATACTGACAAGGCCGAAACCTGATAAGACATTGTACTTGTACCTTCAGTTCATGAAGAGGTTATAAGTTCAGTACTAATCCAAGAGGCGGCGGAAGGGTAGAAGTCGATCTATTTCATGAGTAAGGTGTTGTAAGGCCCCGAACTCCACTATAAAAAAAATAGAGAATGTTGCATTCGTGCTTATCACTATGACCAGAAGACTTAGACAGTACTTTCAGTGTCATTCTATGGTAATGAGAATGAACCAACCTATCTGTCAAATACTGATCAAGCCAAACCTAGCAGAAAAAATGATCGCTTTGTCCATTGAGCTCTCTAAGTTCGGAATCACGTATAAGCCCTGGTTGACAATTAAGGCTCAGGCACTTTTAGATTTCCTAGCAGAGCTCACGTCGGACCCTGGCAACCCTGAAGGAATTTCATAGACCATATTCGTTGATAGTTCCTCGAACCCCAAAAGGAGTAGTGTCGGGGTGATCTTAGAAAATTCTGAAGGAGTAACAACAGATAATTGCCTGAAGTTTGAGTTCCTCACTTCAAACAACCAAGCGGAGTATGAAGCATGCATCGCTAGAGTAGTAATAGCCAAAGATATGGGGGCAGCTAAGATCACACTTTGTAGTGACTCCCAACTTATGACCTCCTAGATATGAGGTGATTATCAAGACAAGGACTCCCTTCTTTAGAAATATTTGACCAAAGTCCAAGAGCTCCTAAAAAATTTTCAGGCTGCCAAGATTGATTACATACCCAAGGTGTAGAACTCCAGGGGGAACTTCTTGGCCAAATTGGCCAACACCAAGAGTCCGAGCAACAATCGCTTCGTGATCCAAGAGACCCATGCTCAGCCTTCCATCACAGACATAGTCATTTTCCAGGTGGAATGAGAGGAGTATACTTGACTTAGCCCAATAATGGAGTACTAGTAGCCCGAAACTCGACCTGATGATCCAAAGGAAGCCTCCAAGCTAGCCAGAACTGTGGTCTGGTACACTATTTATAATGGACAGTTGTACCGTTATGGATTCTTTTTACCTCTCCTCAAATGTCTCACACCAAAAGAAACAGAATATGTTCTGGCCAAGATCTATGAGGAGAGTTATGGATACCACTTGGGGGGAAGCCTTAGTTTTGAAAGCACTCAAGGCTAGTTACTATTAGCCAATAATAGAAGTTGACTCCCTCAAACATATCTGAGTTCGTGACAAATGCCAGCGATACTCAAACCATTATCAGGCTCCTCTTGAAGAACTATCCACAACATCTGTACCTTGGCTATTTTACAGATGAGGTATGGATATCTCAAGTTTGTTCCTTCAAGCACATGGACAATTGAAATACTTGGTGGTGGACGTGGATTATTTCACTACATGGATCGAAGGGAAGCCCTTAGTCACGATCACCTCTGCCAGGATCCAAAAGTCCACTTGGCGTCACATCATCACCAGGTTTGGGGTTCCGGAGTCCATTGTGATGGACAATGGAATCCAGTTCAAAGATAAGGGTTTCGAAGAGCTGCTTGCTGAGCTAAAAATCAAGCATCATTGCAGTTCCATTGAGAATCCCAAGACAAATGGGCAAGCTAATCATCTAAAGGCTTGATCATCAAGGGCGTCCAGGATGTCCCTATAAGAAATGAGCCTGACTTCTTCTACCCACATGTTGATAAAATTAATGCACTCGACGTCCTCTCGACTGAGATTGGGCAACTCTACCTTAATCATTTTGATTGGAGTGTCCTAGGCCCAGGTGGTCCAATATAAGTCAAAGACTGGAGTCCTGTCAGCCTCCTCGAAGAATGGACGGACTCTGAACACCCCCATCAGCTTGAAGAACTTAGTCTTATAGTTCTTAAAGCTATCTTGGAAGACCAAGAAGACTTTTCGTCCACCTCTTAACTAGAGTGTGAGCCAATTCTTCTGCATTGTGTTTCCTTCGTGGGGTGACCACTAAGTAAAGTGGTAGAAAAACACCTTCTGCGAGTGCCGTAGTCCGACCACTCAGTAAAACCTTTCAAAGGCGAGGATGTATCCCTAGTTTTTGGGGGTGAAGTTGGGATGGAGCCATGCTCAAAGTGCAGAGGACTGCAATTTGGAAATTGGTGAAAGGAACCTGGAGCCCCAACCCGAGGAAAATGTCATCGTACAGAAACATGTAGTGTTCACCTTCTGTCTGGGATGAACACACTCTCTCATCTTCTCTTGGAGCTAGAACCTTGTACTCATGGTCCTGTGTGCCACCTTCTGTTAGCTCCAGGTAGCCCGCAAAGTCCTCAACATCTTTCGTAGTCCGATGTACGGACATATTCCCCTAAACATCATCTCCCACCTAGGGGTACACATTTCTCTTGGGAGCATTGTTAGCCATGACAACCATCACCCAAGGGGGGGTGAATTGGGTGATTACAAATTTTAATGCAATTTTGAGAAATTAAGCATTTTGAATCACCAAGTAATAAATGCAGCGGAATAAATTTAACAAATGTGCAACTATTAGAGATTTCACAAAAATCACTTAGGCTATAGGATAAATCAAGCAAATAAGCTAGATATCAAATTCAACTCAAGTATATATAATTGAAGCACAAATGTAAATGAGATAGAGTTGAGAAGATCAAACACAAGATTTATCCTGGTTCAGCCACCAATCCACTTGTGGCCTACGTCCAGTCCTCAAGCAATCACTCGAGATTTTTCACTATATCTTCAAGCTTCAACAGGTGCTTGACAACCTTTACAAAATTGAGCACTCAACTCCTTGGGATGCCTCACCCTTGAGCTTGAGCCTTTTCAAACAAAGGGATGCCTCACCCTTTACAATTTGGAGGGATGCCTCACCCGTTTTACCAACAAGGGATACCTCACCCTTATAACTTTAAGGGATACCTCACCCTCTTTACAAACAAGGGATACCTAACCCTTTTCTCTAGAGGGATACCTCACCCTCTTACAATGATTTCAAGATGAAGAGAAAGATTAGAAACTCTCACAAGAGTAGATATATAATATGAAGAACAAAGTATGGATGATAAGAAACTCTCTCAAGAGTAGATAATACAGCTTGAAGCTCTATGGGTATCAAGGATTCACACTTTAAAGCTAAAAGTATGATTTTGATGATTTAAGGATCAAGTATAGTGTTCTTGTGTTTCTTAGGATGTAAATGCTTCAAATATCACTTATATATAGAGCCCAAATGATAAAATAGCCGTTGGTAGTGTTTAGAAATGATTTTTTTATGAAAACTAGCCATTTATAGCTGTTAGAAACGTTTCTGCGCACTTGGTAATCGATTACACACTTCTGGTAATCGATTACACGGCTTCTGTCAACGTTGTAATCGATTATAGGACTTGTGTAATCGTTTACAGCATTTTTAGTTTTGAAAATTGATTTTAAAAGGGCATAACTACTTCATTTCTTATCCGATTAAAGCAAATGACCAGTCATTGGAAAGATCTTTGAGTCTATTTTCAAATGAAAGAAATTTCACAACAAAAATCAAAGTATTTTGAGAGTTATGATCAAAATGTTGACCAAAGGTCAGTTTTTCAAAACTCAAACTTGACTATATTTTATAGTTTAAAGCAAATGGTCATAACTTCTTCATTTCTTATCTGTTTAAGGTAAATGACCACTTATTGGAAAGATATTCGAGTCTATTTTCATATGAAATAAGTTTCATAATAAAACTCAAAGTATTTTGAAAGTTACGATCAAAATAGTAATTGAATGTCAGTTTTTCAAAATACAAACTTGGCTATTTTTCAAAGGTTTGAACTACCACCAAGACTAACTTTCAAAAACAGTTTGTTGGGCATTAAAACATGTAAGAAACACTTTTTAAAGATGTTAAAACATATTTGAGCTTAGTGTGATTCCTTTTTACCTTTACACAAGATCTAAGTCCTATAAGCTATTCTTGAAGAACCTTGGGACTTCGTCTTTTGCCATCATCAATTCTTGATGTAATCCAAGCTTCTAAAAATTTCTTCTCTTCAAATCTTGTAAATTACTTGGAACATCTTTATCATTCTCATTCTTCTTGAGTTGAGCATAGTTGTGATCTTTTGCTTTCTAGTTGCAATGCTCACTCTTGGTACTTGGACTATCCTACAAAGTATTACTCACTTAAAACAAGCATAGTTAGTCCAAATTCATAACTTAATATCTTAATATGCATGATTCATAAATGTATAACTCTAATTAGTCTAACATGCATATAAGAATGTTGCATATATCTCATTGCATGATTATTAAGTGAAGTATAACTAAATAAAGTACATAATCATGCATGATCCAATATATCTCTTTTAAGCACATATATGTAACATGATCAATATTCTTTTATGATGCATTTGTCATCTATAAAGCACATCTATCAAGCATAAGCATCATTCTTTTTGTCTTGTATTTGTCATCATCAAAACTTAACATATTAAACCATTGGGGCAAACTTATTTCCATAGGCATATACCATGGGTCACTCTCTAATTGGTCTCATGGACCGTGGCACTCTTTTCGCTATGTAATATAGATACACCCACAGAGGCAAGTGATGAACTTGCAAAAATTCATATTTTTACAGTTCATTATTTTAGATTTTTCATTCTCTTTAATCTTTTTAATTGAGTTTGTTCTTGAGTTTTGTTATTTTTTTTGTTATTTTAAATTGTGTTTTAATTTTTTGTTTTTATGTATTTTTGTAGGTAATTGCATATGGAAAGAATAAACATTGGAAGAAGCAACAAAAGAAGCAGAAAATTCAATTCAGAAGCCCAGCGCTCAGGCGCTGGGCCTTCAGCGCTTGAGTGCGCAACGTGCACAGGAGATCCCCTTTTAGTAGTTCAACGCCTGAGCGCTGGGAAGTTAGCGCTTGAGTGCTGAATGCATAAAACACATCGTAACATTAATGGGCCAGTGCTTAAGCGCTAGAAGCCCAACGCTTGAGTGTTGGTTGCCTAACAGAACACGTCATTCTGTTTTAAATCAAATTTTTCAGCCCACAGAGTGACATACAGAGAGAGAGATAGAGATAGTTTTCAGCAGAAACAAATCCTAGTTTGGTGTGGGTGCATTCAGGAGTGAAGATTAGGGATTTTCTTCTTCCTTTCCACTAGCCTTCTATGGAGTTTGTCATATTTTTCTCTTTGTTTTATTCTTTTTTCATGTGTAACTAATTTCCCTTTGTTAGGGGGATGATGGATCTTGATACTTAGATTATGTAACTTCTTTTATGGGTTTAATTTATGTTTCTATTTCATGATTTACGTGTTTATCTCTATTCTTAATGTGTTTCTAAACTTGATCAATTTGGGAATGATTTTTGGGTTTATGTATGATTTGGGAAAATTTGCATGAACTTAGAACACATGATAAATACCATAATTTCTACAATCGCTAGGAATAGACGTTGTGAGTTATGTGGTCTTTCTTTTAATTCCCTTATTCTTGATAATGACTTTCTATTTGGGGTTAGACTAAGGAATTAGTTAATTCCAAATAGCGTAAGATGATTAATATACAAAGGGATTGGGTATTGATTAATTTTGGAAATTGACCATAAATCTTTGAAATAGAACATAGTTAAACCAATATTTGATTGTGCATTTAAAGAGTTCAAGTGAAGTCTGAACCCTAACACTTTCCTATCATTGTTTTCAACCCTTGCTTATTTTAATTATTTTTCTTTACTTGTTTCATTCTTGCTTTTGTCAAATCTCATCTTTTGCGAAGCCTAAATAGTGTTAGTTTAACGAAATTGATAATTGGTAATATAATCCTTGTGGGACGATACTCTTTTCAGTACTTTATTACTTGTTGCGATTCGGTGCACTTGTCGATTTTACACATCAAGTTTTTGGCGCCGTTGCCGGGGATTATTAATTGTCAATATTAAGTAGTAGTTAAAAGAACACTAATTTAGACATTTATTTTTATTTGTTTATTTTTAATTTTAGTTGTTTAGTTTTAATTTTAATTTTTTATTTTATTTGTCTCTTTTTATAGATAATTATTTTAATTATTTAATTTTATTTTTCTTGATTTAATTTTCTTTTTATTTTGTTCCTTTTTATTTATTTTAGATTTTAGTTTGTTATTTATTTTTATTTTTAATTTCTTTTCTTTACTTCACTCTGGTTTATTTGTTTGCTTGTTTATACAAGGTTCTTTGGATTCGGAAGTATTACTTTTTGATCCAGAGATAACAAGGATAGAAAGAGCAATCAGAAAAGCAATTAGAGAAGCGAAGAGGATTGAAGAATCAAACATGGCTGAGATTAATAATGCACAGAGAAGATGCACTATGGCTGACTATGCCACTCCATCTTCTGAAAGTGTCGCAACCAGTATTGTGCGGCCTGCCATCCAAGCGAATAACTTTGAGATTAAATCAGCTCTTCTACAACTAGTGCAACAGAATCAATTAGGGGGAAGTCACACAGAAGATCCTAATTTGCACATTGCCAACTTCTTGCAGCTCTGTGACACTATTAAGTATAATGGAGTCAGTGATGATGCTATTCGATTATGACTGCTCCCATTCTCTTTGAGAGATAAATCCAAAAGCTGGCTACAAGCCCAGCCTTAAGGAAGTATATCCATTTGGGATGATCTGGTCAGTAAATTCCTCACTCGGTATTTTCCTCCATCGATGTTTGTGAAGATAAGGAGTGAGATTGCTTGCTTCACTCAAAACCAAGGTGAATCTCTTTATGAAGCATGGGAAAGATTCAAGGAGTTGCTTAGAAAATATCCTCATCATGCTTTCGAGGTTTGGCAGCAAGTACAGATCTTCTACAATGGGTTGAGTCATCCTACTAGAGCAATGGTCGATGCATCTGTAAGTGGGTCCATAAACACAAAGACTCCAGAGGAGGCCCAAGAATTATTTGAGACCATGGCTACTAATGAATATCAGATTCTTAGTGGAAGATTGACAGTCAAACAGGGAGTATTGGAGCTGAGTGCTGTTGATGCCATCCTTGCATAGAATCAAACGTTGCTGCAACATGTTGTCAACCTCACTAAGTAAGTTGGCACTTTGCAAGTAAATTCAGTTAATCACCAAGGCATGACTTGCGATTTCTGTGGAGGCAGCCATGTTAATGGTCAATGAGAAGCAGGGAATTCAAGTGTTGTTGCTCCAGAACAGGTGAACTATATGGGAAATCCTTCAAGGCCACAGGCTAATCCTTACTTAAATACTTACAATCCAGGATGGAGGAATCACCCTAATTTCTCTTGGAAGAATCAGGTTGTTCCACTAAATGCTCAACTAGAACAAAAGTCTCCTCTTGAGATTGTAATGGAGAAACTTTCTCTATAGACCTCTGTGTTTGTGCAACAGACTTCAGCTTTCGTGGAGGAGTCGAGAACCAATTTCAAGCATCATGAGGTTGCTATCAGAAGTCTTGAGAATCAAGTGGGGCAAATAGCAAAACAGCTTTAAGAGAGACCTCCAGGAAGTTTGCCCAGTGATACTGTGGTAAATCCAAAGGAACAATGTCATGCAATCATTTTAAGAAGTGGTAAGACCGTAGAGGAAGATAAGAAAGAAGCATCCCGATCTACAGGAAATCAGAATGGAAGCAATGAGATTTTAATTGAAGAGGATTTGTCTCAGGATGCTACTAAAGAGGTTGAAGCTAGAGAGGAACAACTAAGAGTGTAGAGGAGAAAGAAAGACTTAAAGTTGAAGAAAACAATTGATCCTTCGCTGTATGCTAAACTTCCATATCCTCAAAGATTTAAGAAGGAGATTCAAGAGAAGCAGTTTTCCAAGTTCTTAGAAGTCTTCAAGAAATTACAGATAAATATTCCTTTTGTTGAGGCACTTGAGCAAATGTCATCTTATGCCCGATTTATGAGGGATTTGTTGTCAAAGAAAAGAAAGCTAAAAGAAGATGAGACTGTGGCATTTACTGAAGAGTGTAACGCTATAATTTAGAGGAAACTACCACCTAAATTGAAAGATCTAGGTAGTTTTTCCATTCCTTGCACTATTGGGAAGCTGAATATTGACAAAACTCTTTGTGATCTTGGGGCAAGTATCAATCTCATGCCACTATCTATCATGCACAAGCTGAGAATTGAAAAGGTAAAGTCAACAATGATCTCCCTTCAACTAGCAGATCGATCTATCAAGCACCTTTATGGTATAGTCGAAGATATGTTAGTTAAGGTGGACAAATTTATTTTCCTAGTTGACTTTGTGGTTCTAGATATGGAAGAGGATGCTGATATCCCTTTGATTCTTGGAAGACCGTTCTTGGTTACTTCAGGAGCATTGATTGATGTGCCTAGAGGTGAACCAATTTTGAGGGTAGATGGAGATCAGGTGACCATTAATGTTTTTGATAAATTTGCACCAACATCGGATCTTTATGCCCTTGTTAATTGCATCTAAAGTAAAGCTCAAAAGGATTCGGTTAGTAAAAGTTCCTCACATTGATTAATGTTGACTCTCCCATTTCTAAAACTGATGAGATAGAGAAAGGTCCTCTCATTATCCATGGTTCATTGCAAGCTAATCCCTTACCAGTGGAAAAATTGAGACCTCCATGGCTTGATGAAATCTCACATGCTAAGGTTTATTTAGAACAACCAGGTTCAAGTCAAGTTTCAAACGCCTTTGGAGGGGATTTCAAAGGCAGTGACTAAGTATGGAGGTAAAGATTTGATAAGAGAAATGTGTCATCTTACTTCTCCTGTTTCAAGCCACCTTGATGAGTTAAAAAGGCAACGCCGAGCTAATGACGTTAAACAAACGCTTTTTGGGAGGCAACCCAAATTTATTTCTTTTCCCTCACTCTTTATTTTTGTTATTTGTTTATTTTTATCTTTATTTTTTCTTTAGTGAGTTATTTGTTTTTGCTTTTATTTTGTTAATTCACCTTTTTTTCTATTTTTGTTTTGTTTTGAAGGTAATGTTGAGTCGGCTTAAGTGCGTCCCTGAATTCGGAGCCTTTGTAGGGGGATGTATATAGTTGTCAACCGCCAAAAAGAGTTTTTCTTTTCCTTTCTTTTAATATTTTATTTTAATTTTTATCATCACCTTTTTGTGTTTTGAGTCTTTATGTGCTTGCCGGTGTGTTAAATTGAATATCCAATGATTGTTTGAATTGTGGATTAATTTGATTTCTTGGGATAGCACATGAGAATTCATGAGTTATGTTTATCTTTGTTGTTTTAATTGTGTATGAATGTTCTTTCCATCTTTATGTTTGATAGATCTTGGATTATCAATTGCATGTCAGGCTTAGAGAAAGTTTATGAGAATGCTTATGTGTGAATGATTTGCAACTAGAAGTTGTTTGATTCTCTCTTGAGGTGAAATCCTAAATGATGCATGATTAAGGAAATGATTAGGGCCTTCTTTGGATTGTTTGAGCCTTTCAAGCCAACCTGTGAATACAGTGTATCCTTAGATCCCTTTTGTAGGCTTGTTTATTGTTTGGCCTTTATTTCTTTTCTTTTACCCACATTTTCCTTTTCCCATACCCATGAAAAAAAATTTCCTTTTTATTCACCCTTTGTTGAGTGCATGTCTTGTATTATTTCATTATTCAAGCTTTTGTTATTTTTGTGAGCATGAAATATTTCAGGAGCTGAAAAAAAAGAAGAAGAAGAAGAAGAAGAAGAAGAAGAAGAAGAAGAAGAAGAAGAAGAAGAAGAAGAAGAAGAAGAAGAAGAAGAAGAAGAAGAAGAAGAAGAAGAAAGAAAGAAATGGAAGAAAGAAATGGAAGAAAGATTCAAAAATAAAAATTCTACCCAAAGTTTTGCAAAGAAATAAGTTTGGGGGTGGAAATTGTTGAAAGAAAAAAATTAATTACGCAAATAAAGTGATGGATTCTTATGCTCCGTGTTGCACTTGTTTTTAATTTTGAGGCTTGGATTGTGGAATATGCAGGATGTGTATCTTAACTTTTGTTTTATTTATCCTACCACTTCTTTCTTAACCATCACCCTTGGCTTGACATTACAAGCTTTTAAAGACCTTGTTGATCCTTGGTTATGTGTTGTTTACATTAGTGGAGAGAGAGATGAAGAACAACCCTTTGAATGTGGATTTGATGTGCATTTGCATTTTTATAAACCTATCCGAGCTTGTACTTTATAAGTAGGAATTGATCTTTCATTCATGTTTTTGGGAAGTCATTTGTGCATGAAAGTTGCATGTGAGAGACGATGTGGCAATTGGATTGTCATGTGTGACACTTTGAGATTAGATTGTGAAGCAGTTTATGAGGATATGAATGAAATTTAATACCCGGTATTGCCTTGTTTGATTTTGTGTGTTTTGAGTCTTTTTGTTTTTCTTTGCTTGAGGACAAGCAAAAGTTTAAGTTTGGGGGAGTGATGAACTTGCAAAAATTCATATTTTTACAGTTTATTATTTTGAGTTTTTCATTCTCTTTAATCTTTTTAATTGAGTTTGTTCTTGAGTTTTGTTATTTTTTTGTTATTTTAAATTGTGTTTTAATTTTGTGTTTTTATGTATTTTTGTAGGTAATTGCATATGGAAAGAATAAACATTAGAAGAAGCAACAAAAGCAGCAGGAAATTCAATTCAAAAGCCCAGCGCCTGGGCAGGCGCTGGGCCTTCAGGGCTTGAGCGTGCAACATGCGCTAGAGATTCCCTTTTAGTAGTTCAGCGCCTGAGCGCTAGGAAGTTAGCGCTTGAGCGCTAAACGCGTAAAACACAGCGTAACATTAATGGGCCAGCGCTTAAGCACTAGAAGCCCAACGCTTGAGTGTTGGTTGCGTAACAGAACACGTCATTCTGTTTTAAATCAAATTTTTTAGCCCACAGAGTGATATACAGATAGAGAGATAGAGACAGTTTTTAGCAGAGACAAATCCTAGTTTGGTGTGGGCGCATTTAGGAGTGAAGATTAGGGATTTTCTTCTTCCTTTCCACTAGCTTTCTATGGAGTTTGTCATATTCTTCTCTCTGTTTTATTCTTTTTCCATGTGTAACTAATTTTCCTTTGTTAGGGGGATGATGGATCTTGATACTTGGATTATGTAACTTCTTTTATGGATTTAATTTATGTTTTTATTTCATGATTTACGTGTTTATCTCTATTCTTAATGCTTTTCTAAACTTGATCAATTTGGGAATGACTTTTGGGTTTATGTATGATTTGAGAAAATTTGCATGAACTTAGAACATATGATAAACATCATAATTTCTGCAATTGCTAAGAATAGATGTTGTGGGTTATGTGGTCTTTCTTTTAATTCCCTTATTCTTGATAATGCCTTTCTATTTGAGGTTAATCTAAGGAATTAGTTAATTCCAAACAGCGTAAGAGGATTAATATACCAAGGGATTGGGTATTGATTAATTTTGAGAATTGAACATAAATCTTTAAAATAGAACATAGTTAAACTAATATTTGATTATGCATTTAAATAATTCAAGTGAAGTCTGAACCCTAACACTTTCCTATCATTGTTTTCAACCCTTGCTTATTTTAATTATTTTTCTTTACTTGTTTCATTCTTGCTTTTATCAAATCTCATCTTTTGTGAAGCCTAAATAGTGTTAGTTTAACGAAATTGGTAATTAGCAATATAATCCTTATGGGACGATACTCTTTTCACTACTTTATTACTTGTTGCGATTTGGTGCACTTGCCGATTTTACACATTAGCCGGTAAGGTGCGATCAGAATCAGTCTAATTTACAGATCTAGACAGAAAGGAGGACAAACTACGAAGAGAAAGATTGTCTATATTCGCATCCGCCCTCAATCTCTAGTTACTTAGATACCGGCCTCCGCGCCCTCAAAGGCTTATATGCTTGAGTCGGGCGCCTTCGTCGCTCACAATGCGGTGAAGAGGGTGCTCCATAGAGTAACATTGTTGAATGAACCCAGAATACAAGTATCTATACTTGTTTTGATAGAAAAAGAAAGGGAACACCCAAAAACCAAGAAAACATGGACTCTCTATTCCATGACAACACTAAAAACAACAAAATCCTAGGGTAGAAGGAGGCATACCTTATAGAAATGGAGAAAATTTGGTGAATGGAAGAAGCTAAACAGCTAAAAGCTGCTAAAAATCTTTGCCAACCTCTTGTAACCGCCTGAACACACTGCTTCTCCATCACACACAGCCATCAGAAATCACTTTAAGTCACCAGAGATTGGAGAGAAACATTAAAAATGTTAAAAAGGCACCCTTAACCCCTTTTATAGAGGCAAGACGGTTGGGGGGCAATTCCATCTAAGCATTTTGGGTTTCCGAAACCCCTTATCATGGTGTGCAGAATCCTAACAGAGGCTCCCAGTAAGAATGTGCCACATGGACAATACAACTGTCACAACAGTTGAAGCGACAGTTTACTTAGAGAATCAAATGTCACACAAGCCTAGCTGCCTTGAGTGCGAAATTTTCCTACGAACCCCGATTACACACTAGAATGTCTGCCTCTGATCATCTGACGTGTGGCGGTGTCTGGATTATGGTACACTTTTGAGTGTCAAGTGGCTTAGGCTTGTTAGCACATATAGTTAACTTTTAATCCCTTGGCGGCACTGCAGACTCTGACTTCTTGTAAAGCTTAGATCCCAGTAGCAGGGGCACTAAAGACTTATCTTGATACTTAGCTATATTAGCTAATCATCAAGCTGGGGGCAACATGACAAAGATAAGTATATTTTTACAATGACGAGCATTGGACTATGTTACTAAGTGGTCTCAGTACTCAAAAGGGGGTGAATTGAGTTTATAAAATAAGTTCGCAAATCTTTCACAAAACACTTGATTATCAATTTTCGTTAAAACTATTGATTGATGGAGATAAATGAATAATGAATATTGAACACTTTCACTCACAAAAGAACCAACCAAACAAGATAATATTCAAGCAAGCAAATATAATCAATGCACAAAGGTAAAAGAGTAAGGTTAAGAAAATCAAACATAAGGTTTATCCTGGTTCAGCCACCTATCCACTTGTGGCTTATGTCCAGTCCTCAAGCAACCACTCGAGATCTTCCACTATATCTTCTAGCTTGAACAGATGCTTGACAACTTTTACAAAATAGAGCACTCAACACCTTGGGATACCTTATCCTTTGCGTTTGAGTCTCTACTTTCAAAAGGATGTCTCACCCTTTTTTACAGATTAATCAAGGTTGATAGAATGAAACTTTCACAAGAGTAATTAATGCAAATTGAAGTCCTAACAATGCTGTTCAAGAATATCTCAAATGATTTTCAAAAACATAGTAATAAGGGTTTGAAAGATTGATTCTCAAATTAGAGTGATAGAAATAAGTTTCAAGTTGATGGTTAACCACAAATGACGCCCTAAAATGTGTATTTATAAGTTTTCAGATCCAAGGAGCCGTTGGGTGGCATTTATGGCAACATTAAATACTAAGAAAAGAGTCATTGGATGTTGTCATACTAGATGTAATCGATTACAATGTCCATGTAATCGATTACATGACTTTTAGAACATGTTCTTGGCTTTCTAGACAAGATGTAATCAATTACAACCTTTATGTAATCGATTACATGGCCACTGCCAGACTTGTATTCGATTACAACCTCAATGTAATTGATTGCAAGCTTCTGCCACACTTGTAATCGATTACAAGGCCTCTGGTTGACTTGTAATCAATTACAACATTTGTGTAATCGATTACAACACTTGTGTAATCGATTACAACACTTGTGTAATCGATTACAACACTTGTGTAATCGATTATAATGGTCCTAAAACACATTTTCAAGTCCAATTGAGCTTGATGACCATTTCTAACTTAGAAAACCTTAGATTTGTTTAAGATATGATCTTTAGTTACAAAAACCAAGATTAAAATCAACTTTTCTTCAACATGTGAACTTTGATCATTAAGTTGATTTATAAAGGATCTTTCAAAAACCATTTGAAAATAATTGAGATACTTAAGAGCATTTTATATTGAGATCCTAGGACTTATAACCTATACCAAATATATCTCTTTTGATCTTGGTCACTTCTTTTGATCTTGGTCTTCATCTTGACTTTGTTATCATCAAAAACTTCACTTGATATGCTTTATGACATAAGCATTCACAGACTTCCCCCTTTTTTATGATGACAAAATAACATAGGAAAAGAGAGAAGCATTTGTATTTATACATTAGGGATTTAAGCGTAACTCTCCTCCATAGTTTATACATGAGAAAGGATAAATAAATTGTAAGTAGAAAGCTCCCCTGTACTTATGCAACTCATGTTATATTCTCTCCCCGGTTGGCATTATAAAAAATAACATAAGCATTTAAACTTTGAGCGATAAAACCAACAAAATTTTAGCAACATCTCCGCAGTATTTAGCCCACGGTCATCAACAAAAAAAAGACAAGTATAAAACATTGCTGCCTAGGTAAATCAAATAACAAAGTATAACCAGATCAATAACAATGGCAACTGCATATGAAAAATCAAAAAATCAGAATTGTATAATTATTTTTACCAAAAATATCCATAGTCATATACAAAAAGAAATAAAAACTGATAATGGTTAGGCAAAAAGATAATGAAAGAACAGAACATCAAGACTAAGTCCCATATCACTCCATCGCCTCGCTGTCACTGTCATCATCAACTGCCACATCAGCAAGATCCACATCATCGTCATCTGTATCAAGATCGTCCTCAAATCCAAGAATCTCCTCATCATCAATATTAGCACCAGAAGGACCACCAAAAGTGACGGGATCATGAGGTGCAGCAGAAGAGTGAAAGCACGGGCATCTCACCTCAGTACATATATGGGTCCCTCTAGAAAAGATCGAATGGAAGCCAACTCTAGTCCCTAATGATCTATATTTTGCTCAAGACGTTCCATCCCCGTTCGTAAGTTACACATTTCCTAAAGCAACAGTTCCAAAGGGGCTGTGGGAGCAATGTTTTGATAACTCCTATGAATAAGGTAGTACTATTTATCATCTAGTTTCTTCAGCTGAAGCTTGTGCAAGGTGTGCACACTAATTGACTGTGGCGCTTTAGAACTAGTATCCTTTGTATCCCCCAGACAAAGAAATGTGGAAGTGCTCTAGAATGACTGTTACTAGCATGGCATATGGTAGAGCATGTGCTTTCTTTTAGGCTTCCAACGTGTGTTGTATGACGAAGTAGGCCCAATTGATAGGCCTTTCAGTGTTCATGGCCCACAAAATCAGCACATAATCTTTTAGAACCTGAGAGTAGTTACCTCCCCTGGGGACCAATCCTCTAGCCACAAGGTAATGCAACACTCTATTTTTCATAGTTAACTCAGTGGCCATTACCCTTTGTTTGCCCCTAGGAATTTTATATCCAACCCTCAGTAATGAAATTAAAGTTGCCTTATACTCAACGTCAGTTCCCCATGCATTCTCACTACCACAAAATTTTGTGCCATCAGATGTTAGCTTAGTAAGCCTATACTAGATTTCTCTAGTAACAACTATTGGTTTCTTTTTAACTTCTGAAATTAGGTAATTATCCTTGTACTTTAAATTGGCATAAAAGACTTTGACTAAATCAAGATATATGTATTTCTTGATGCTAAAAAAATCTAGCAGTCCTATTTCTATCAACCTAAAACTGTCCAGGTGCTCACTAGAGTAAAAATCCTTTGTGAGATACTTGGGGGAGATGATCTTTCATAGTTGATAGTTTTTTCGGAAGTGCTCAGCCTTCTTTGCAGTGCAAAAATGTTGGGTGAGGTCCATCCCTGAAATAGTGAGTGGAGAAGCGCTGGAAGACATTCCTATGGAGGCCTCTGTTCTTGCTTTCTTAGTGTGCCATGATGATTCTGCCATTTGAGTGGAAGTGGGTGAGAAATGATGTGAGGAAGGAGGTGAGAAGGTGTTTTCGTGGAGACTGGTGGTTGAAAAACTGGTGAGAGGGTGGTGGGCTTAGAGAGAGAAAATGTATGTGAGAAGATATGGGGGGAAGAATTTAGGGTTATTTTGGTTGAAATTGATTTGGGGGTGTGGTGGAGAAGAGAAATCGGAATAGAATGATGGTGGAATAAGGTGATTTGACCAAGAAATGAGAGAGAAATTGAAGGTTAGGGGTAAGGGGTTTCATGAAGGAAGAGAGATAAAGCTGAGTTGCATGTGAAAATGGTTTCTCGAGCACTGAAATCTATTTTTAAACCCTTGTGTAATCAATTACAATGGGTGTGCAATCGATTACATGCTCTCTGTGAACCTTGTAATCGATTACAATATGAGTGTAATCGATTACATGAGTTCCAGAAACATTGTAATCAATTACATAGTGTGTGTAATTGATTACACGCTCTCTGACTTTGCTTGGGATGCTTGACAGAGCCTCTGTAATTGATTACAAAGGTCCTGTAATCGATTACAAGCTTGTTAAATTTAGTTTTTGCACTTCAAACAGTAAAGCACCAATTCCAAAGCTTTCAAATTAGTTCTAAAACTTCCCAAATCAATTCCAAAATCATGTACGAATAAAAACTGACTAGTTCTTGATCCAAAACACATGTTCTTGCAAAAACACCACCTTTGTCAAGGATCACACCACTTTAACAGGATTGGTGGAATTTTGAGCTATTTGGAGGACTTAGTCATGATGGACCTGCAAAACAATTTAGGGTGAACCTCTGACGCTCAAGTCAGTATTGGATTCAAAAATGATTAAAGAAAAGTAATTGTGCAACAAAAACAATATATTATGCAGTAAATCAATCGATTTATGCAACAAATTTCAAATTATGCAGTAAAAAAATAGATTATGCAAAAGCTTGTGACTTTATGCAGCAAAAGTAACAAGTTATGCATCAAAATTATAGATTCTACAGCAAATGACACATTATATAGCAAATTGATTAATTTTATAGAAAAATTGTGCAGCATGAGTTTAGATGCATGATTGATCCAATATACCAAGTTCAGTTCTTATACAGAAGAATGCTTTTTTGTTCAAAGGCTTAGTAAAGATATCAGCTAATTGTTTGGTGGTTTCAACAAACTCAAGCATACAATCACCTTTCTGAACATGATCTCTTATGAAATAATGTCTTATTTCTGTGTGCTTTGTTCTTGAGTGTAAAATTGAATTTTTAGATAAATTGATTGCACTAGTGTTATCAAACCTTATAGGGATGTGATCAAGCTCAATACCATAGTCTAGAAGTTGTTGCTTCATCCAAAGAAGTTAAGCATATTTGGCTAATTGGTCTTGATTGCACTAGTGTTCTATGTGCTTTGATACCAACTCCCAGCTGTAACATATTCAGCTTAACTTGTAGACAATGTCATACTATTTTGTTTCTTGCTATGCCAGGAAACTAGTGAGCTTCCAAGCAAGTGACATGTCTCATTAGTGCTCTTCCTATCCATTTTGCATCCAGCAAAATTAGAATCAGAATAACCAATTAGGCTACATTAGGCACCCTTAAGGTACCACAAACCTATTTGTGAAATGCCTACTAGTTATTTTATAATTTTTTTTATAGCACATAGGTGAGATTGTTTAGGATTTGCTTGAAATCTAGTACACATGCACACACTAAACATGATATCTGGCCTACTTGCGGGAAGATAAATAAGTGAGTCAATCATACCTCTATATTTTGAGATTTCTATATATTTACCTCATTTATCCTTGTCCAAACAGCAAGAAATGCTCATTAGTGCAGCCATATGCTTGCCATGATCCATTCTAAACTTTTTGAGCAGCTCCTTGCTATACTTGTATTGACTTATACAAGTCTCATCCCTTATTTGCTTGATTTAGAGACCAAGGAAGAAGTTAAGCTCTCCCATCATAGACATTTCAAACTCACTTTGTATAATGTTAGCAAACTCCTTGCAAAGAGATTCATTAGTAGCAACAAATATAATATCATCAACAATATTTGAACAAGAAGTATATCAAGTTTTTTATGCTTAATGAAAAGAGTGGTTCAACCTTTCCTCTAGAGAACTTTTTTTCCAAAAGGAACTCAACCTTTTATGCCAAGCTCTAGGAGCTTGTTTTAAGTCATACAAGGCCTTTTTCAATTTAAAAACATGGTTGGGCAATTCAAAGTTTTCAAAACTGGGAGGTTGTTCCACATACACTTCTTGTATGAAACCATTCAAAAACGTACTTTTAACATCCATTTGGTAAAGCTTGAAATCGATGATGAATGCATATACAAGTAGCATTCTATTGACTTCTAATCTAGTTACAGGAGCATATGTTTCTTCATAATCTATTCATTCTTCTTGATTAAAACTTTTAGCAACAAGCTTAGCTTTGTTTCTTGTTATTAAGTCTGTTTCATCAAGTTTGTTCCTAAAAACCCATTTAGAGTCAATTATGGGATAATCACTGGGCCTTGGAACTAATTCCCAAACTTAATTTCTTTTAAATTGGTTTAGTTCATCTTACATGGTCAAGATCCAATGTTCATCATCAATAGCCTTATTTATGTCTTTAGGTTCAACTTGAGAGACAAATGACATATGGTTGCATGCATTTCTAAGAGAGTTTCGAGTAATTACCCCTTTTGATACATCACCTATCACCTTGTCAAGATGATGATATCTTGATGTCCTCAATTTCTTAGGTAGGTCCATGATTTTTGAATCCTTTTGCCTTGAGGAATCAAAGTGTCTTTCTTCTTGCTTCTTGGGCTCTTTCTCTTGATTCTCCAAGTGTCTTCTTGCCAAGATTTCTACAACATCATCAACAAACTCATTCCTTGGCTTATTCGGGTTAGTTTCATCAAAAGCAACATGTATTGATTCTTTAACAGTCATAGTTCTCTTATTATAAATTCAAAAGGATTTACTACTAAGTGAATAACTAAGAAATATTTCCTTATCTGATTTAGCATCAAACTTTCCTTAGTTATCTTTTCTATTGTTTAAAACAAAGCATTTGTAACTAAAGACATGAAAGTGAAAAATGTTTAGTTTCCTTCCTTTGTATAGTTCATAGGGGTTTTCTTTAAAATTAGTCTCATTAGAACCCTATTCATAATATAATAAGCAGTACTTACCGCATCCGCCCAAAAATACTTAGGAAGACTTCTTTCATTGAGCATAGTTCTTGCTAATTCTTCTAAAGATCAACTTTTCCTTTCAACCACTCTATTTTGTTGTAGGGTTCTAGGAGCATAAAAATTATGCTCAATACCATTTTCATTGCAAAACATTTCAAATTCATGATTTTCAAATTTCCTACCATGGTCACTTCTTATGGATGCAATGCTACGATTCTTCTCAACTTGAATAACCTTTGCAAGTTTTCTAAATGCATGGAATGCATTGTTCTTATGAGCAAGGAAAAAAATCCATGTAAATCTAGAGTAATCACCCACAATCATAAAAGTATAGTAGTTACCCCCAAAGCTCATAGTTCTTGATAGTTCAAAAAGATCCATATGCAAAAGTTGTAAAGGTCTAGTAGAAGAAATAATATTTTTACCTTTGAAAAAAACCTTTACTTGTTTACCCTTTTGACATGTATCACGAAGTTTATTTTTCTCAAATTTCCCCTTGGAAGACCAATTTATTAAATATTTAGAAACAAGTTTGTTTAGGTGATCCATATGAATGTGGATAATTCTCCTATGCAATAGTCATGAATCATTCTCTTTACTCATAAGACATCTTGCATATTGAGAGGTAATATCATCAAAGTTAATCATATATATATTATCAATTCTATAACCAACAAACTTAACTTGCTTGTTATTCTTACCCTCAATTATATAACAATTAGAATCAAATATAACTCTATTACCTTTATCACATAATTGACTAATGCTTAGCAAGTTGTGTTTAAGTCCTTCCATATACAAGACATTATCAATTGAAGTTGAGGTATCCTCACCATCTTTTCCAACACCAAGGTGTGATTACCATGCGACAATGAGTTTTGATGATAACAAACATGAAGATGATGAGAAGACCGAGTCCAAGATCTTCAAGATTAGCTTTAGGACTTAGGATCTCTCTTGTATAGAGCTCTTATAGGATATCTAATTGTTTGACTTAAAAGATCTAAAAACTTATTTTTTACAAACTAAATTAAAGTTTTAATATGGCTTTGAAAAATCAAAAAGTTTGTGGAAATTCAGAAATCACCTATTCTATTTTTTAAAGTGTTTTAAAATGACTTTCAACAGAGGTATTCGAATAACCTATTAAGGTATTCAAATAACCTGCTTCTATTTTAATACATTTTTATGTTTTCATAAGAGGTATTTGAATAACTCATGTGGTATTCGAATATACTTGATTACAGAATGTTGGTTTTAAACAGAGGTATTTGAATACCCTTGTAGGTATTCGAATAACATCCTTCTAAACAGATTTTACAATGTGTTTAAAATAAAGGTATTCGAATACACCCTTGTGGTATCCGAATAATCTGCTTCTGAACTCTTTTTTATAAGAAATGAAAACAGTGGTATTCAAATACCCCATGATGGTAATCGAATAACCCACGAGACTCTGTTTTGATTTTTGAATTCATACGTAAATGTTTTAGCATTAATTATCATATTAAATGCATCCAATGGGCATTCGCGCTTAAAGGCTCTATAAATCGAGACCTTGGGTCACTTCTACAGGCCCCGGACAATCTGAACTTACTTTGCTTGTGCTAAAACATGATTTATAATTTTTCCTCTTATTTTTTATGCTCTTTTTGCCAAAATTCTGAGATATCCTTAGAGAGCTCTATAGTGCTTCAACTTGTGATATTTACTCTTTGTGAAAGTTTATTTTTCATTTATTTTTTGTTGTATTTCTGAGAGGGTGAGGTATCCCTCAATGGTTTTGTAACAAAGGTGAGGTATCCCTTGAAGGTTTATGTAAGGGTGAGGTATCCCTAACAGTTTGAGGCTTTAGCACAAGGGTAGAGTTTTCCCTGTGTGTGAAAAGTGCTCTTCATTGTAAAGGTCGCAAGCACCTGCTTTAAGCTTGTCTTGAATAGTGAAAAATCTTTAACTGTGTTTCGAGGACTGGACGTAGGCCGCAAGTGGTTGGTGGTCGAACCAGGATAAATATTGTGCCTGCTTTTCTTAATCCTTAATCTTTTATTTATCTGTTTTTATTTTATTATCTCTCGCTATTTATTTATTGGTTGTTCTTGTTCTCTTCCTTTATTTTACCGCCATGTTAACATTTTATTTTGAGCATATTTAATTTATTTGCGCTTTTCTAAAAAGATTTTTAATACTCAATTCACCTCCCTCTTGAGTATTGGAGGCCACTTGGTAACAAGTGGTATCAGAGCTAAATTCTTGTATAAAGAGTTTAGCTACTTCAAGAGAACATGGCTTCCTCAAATGGCTTTTCAGAGGGATCTTCCATAAATCGACCACCCTTTTTCAATGGGGATGGTTATGCATATTGGAAGGAAAGAATAAAAATTTTCATCGAAGCTATTGATCTAGATGTGTGGGATGCTATCGAAAATGACGCATTTATACCTACAAAAGCGGTCGATGGTGTAAAGACTGAAACTCCAAGGAGTGAATGGTCTGATGATGATAAAAAGAAAGTTCAACATAATTTAAAAGCCAAAAACATCATTACCACTACCTTGGGGTATGATGAATTTTTCTGGATTTCAAACTGTAAAACTACTAAAGAGATGTTGGACACTTTACAAGTTACCCATGAGGGTACTAGTGAAGTTAAGAGGTCAAGAATTAATTCTCTTACTTGTGAATACAAATTATTTAGAATGAACCAAGGAGAAAGCATTCAAGAAATGCAAAAGAGGTTCACCCACATCGTAAATCATCTTGCATCTTTAGGAAAGAATTTTTCTATTGAAGATTTAATTAACAAAATGCAAAGATGTTTGAGCAGGATTTGGCAACCGAAAGTTACAGCCATATCAGAATAAAAGGACTTGTCGACTATGACATTAGCTACCCTTTTTGGAAAACTCCATGAACACGAACTGGAGCTGAATAGACTAAGCCAAAGTGAAGAAAGTGATAAGAAGAAGAAAGGCATAGCTCTCAAAGGCACTACCTCAGCAATTGATGAAGATGATGATGAAGATGGAGAAAGCACAAAAAATATTGAATTAAATGAAGAAAACCTTAGCCTTATGGTTAAAAAATTCAGTAAGTTTCTCATAAAGAAGGGAAACCAAAGAAGACCATTTTTTCCACTAAAGAAAACTCATCATAAGGGAGAAGGAATGACTTCAACTCCAACTTGCTACGAGTGTGGAAAATCTGGACACATAAAATTGGAGTGTCCAATTTACCAAAAGAAGATGGAGAAATTTGAAAAGAAACCCTTCAAGGAAAGAAAAGGAAGAAAAGCCTACATAGCATGGGATGACAACGATATGGACTCAACTGATAGTTCAGATAGCGAAGAAGCTCATGTATGTCTTATGACCAAAGGAGAAGAAGAAAAAAGTGACAATGAGCTAAATTCTGATTTATTACCTTCTTATAATGAATTACAAGATGCCTTTGAAGAACTACATGATGAATCACTAAGGCTCACTAAATTAATATCTTCTTCTAAGAAAATAATTTCTTTTCTAGAAAATCGAATTCTTATTTTAAATAAAGAAATTGAAGAATTAAAAATTAAAAATGAAACTTTGGGAATTATTGATGCATGCACATCTCATTCTTCACATGCTTCTACTTTTTCTTCTTGTTCTTCATGTCATATACTCGAAAAAGAAATTGAAGATTTAAAGAACACCCTTGCAAAATTCACCTTTAGAAGAGATAATTTAAATGTCATATTAGGAAAACAAATGGTTGTCTTTGGAAAAGCTAGAATTGGTTACAACCCGAAAAATTAACATAAATCTTATAAAAATTTCTTTGTTTACTTAAGTACTTCTAATAGCCCATTTATTAAATATTTCTATTGTGGGAAGAAGGGTCACAGTGCATCAACTTGCAATGCAAGGAAAAATATTAATACAAAGGTTGGAACAAAAATGATTTGAGTTCCTAAAGGAACAATACCCACAACTAACATTCAAGAACCCAAGAAAATTTGGGTACCAAAGGTTAAAAATTAAATTTGTGTTGTAGGTGTGCTTGAAGGCAAAGAGCTTAAATTGGTACCTCGATAGTGGATGCTCCAAGCACATGACTGGAGACAACTCAAAATTCTCTTTCCTTGTTCCCAAAACTCCTGGACACGTAACCTATGGAGATAACAACAAATGAAAGATTCTTGGAGTTGGCAAAGTCAGTAAGAATCCTAACTCCTCTATTGATAACGTATTGCTTGTTGAAGGTTTGAAACATAACTTGCTTAGTATTAGTCAATTATGTGATAAAGGAAATAGAGTTGTATTTGATTCAAATTGTTGCATGATTGAAGATAAAAATGACAAGCATGTTAAGTTTATTAGCCATAGAGTTAATAACATTTATATGATTAGTCTTTATGATATATCTTCAAATGATGCAAAATGCTTTTTAAGTAAGGAAGATGAGTCTTGGTTATGGCATAGGAGAATTGGTCACATTCACATGGACCACTTAAAAAAGTTGATTTTTAAAGAACTAGTAATTGGACCACCCAAACTCAATTTTGAAAAAGATAAATTATGTGATACATGTCAAAAGGAAAAACAAGTAAAGGTCTTTTTTAAAGCCAAAAATATTGTTTCAACTACTAGACCTTTACAACTTTTGCACATGGATCTTTTTGGACCATCTAGAACTATGAGCTTTGGTGGAAATTATTATATGTTAGTGATTGTGGATGATTTTTCTAAATTTATATAGACTCTATTTCTTTCTCACAAAAATGATGCATTTCTAGCTTTTAAGAAACTTGCCAACGTTATCCAAAATGAAAAAGATTTTTCAATTACATCCATAAGAACCGACCATGGTGGTGAGTTTGAAAATCATATTTTTGAAACTTTCTGTGATGAACATGGCATTGAGCATAATTTTTCTGCCCCTAGAACTCCACAACAAAATGGAGTTGTAGAAAAGAAAAATCAATCTTTGGAAGAAATGGCAAGAACTATGCTCAATGAGGCTTCTCTTCCTAAGTTTTTTTGGGTGGATGTGGTAAATATCGCGTGTTATATAATGAATAGAGCCATTATAAAGCCGATTTTAAAGAAAACCCCATATGAGTTATACAAGGGAAGAAAGCTAAATGTCTCACATTTTCACGTTTTTGGATGTAAATGTTTTGTTTTAAATCATGGAAATTATAACTTAGGAAAGTTTGATGTTAAGTCTGATGAAGGTATATTTCTAGGCTATTCTATTCATAGCAAAGCTTTTAGAATTTATAAAAAAAGAATTATGACAATTGAAGAATCTATTCATGTTACATTTGATGAAACTAATCCAAATGGATCGAGAAAGGAGTTTGTTGTTGATGATGTTGCAGAAGCTTTAGCGAAATCACATTTGGACAACAAGGAAGAAAGGAAACAAGAAGAGGAACCTCCAAATCAAGAAGAATCACAAGTCATGGACCTTCCTAAAGAATAGAGGACATCAAGACACCACCCTCTTAACTCCGTTATAGGTGATATCTCAAAAGGGGTAATTACTAGAAACTATCTTAGAAATGCATGTAATCACTTAGCCTTTGTTTCTCACATTGAACCTAAGGATATAATTGAAGCTTTTGATGATGAACATTGGATCTTAGCTATGCAAGAGGAATTAAATCAATTTGAAAGAAACCAAGTCTGGGAATTAGTTCCTAGACCTAATAATCATCCTATAATTGGTACTAAACGGGTTTTTAGAAACAAACTTGATGAAAATGGCTTGATAATAAGAAAAAAAGCTAGATTAGTTGCAAAAGGTTATAATCAAGAAGAAGGAATAGACTATGAAGAAACCTATGCACCTGTAGCTAGATTAGAAGCCATTAGAATATTACTTGCATATGCTTGCATCATGGATTTTAAGTTATATCAAATGGATGTTAAAAGTACTTTTCTAAATGGTTTTATTCAAGAGGAGGTATATGTTGAACAACCTCTGGGTTTTGAAAATCATGAACTACCCAACCATGTTTTTAAACTCAAAAAGGCCTTGTACGGCTTAAAACAAGCTCCTAGAGCTTAGTATGAAAGGTTGAGTAAGTTTCTTTTAAAAAATAGTTTTTAAAGAGAAAAAGTCAATACTACCTTTTTTATCAAAAATAAAAAGCATGATATTCTCCTTGTACAAATATATGTGGATGACATTATCTTTGGTGCTACTAATGAATCCCTTTGCAAAGATTTTGCTAAGTCAATGCAGAATGAGTTCGAAATGTCAATGATGGGAGAACTTAATTTCTTCCTTGGGCTTCAAATTAAACAAACAAAAGAAGAGACATTCATAAGTCAAACCAAATACTGCAAGAAACTGCTCAAAAGATTCGAAATGGACAATGCTAAGCACATGGCTACACCAGTGGGCACTTTGTGCTATTTGGATAAAGATAAAGGAGATAAATCTGTAGAAATAACGAAATACAGAGGTATGATTGGATCTCTTCTTTATCTTACTACTAGTAGGCCATATATTATGTTTAGTGTTTGCATGTGTGCTAGATATCAGGCTAATCCTAAGCAATCTCATTTAAGTGCTGTTAAAAGAATAATGAAATACCTAGTAGGCACTTCACAAATGGGTATGTGGTATCCTAAGGGTGCCTCATATAGCCTAATAGAATATTCCGATTCTAATTTTGCAGGATGCAAAATGGATAGGAAGAGTACTAGTGGGACATGACACTTGCTTGGTAGCTCTTTAGTTTCTTAGCATAGCAAGAAACAAAATAATGTGGCTTTGTCTACCGCTGAGGCTGAATATGTTGCAGCCGGGAGTTGTTGTGCTCAAATTCTATGGATGAAGCAACAACTTCTAGACTATGGTCTTCAGCTTGATCACATCCTGATAAGATGTGATAACACTAGTGCAATAAATCTCTCTAAGAATCCCATTTTGCATTCTAGAACAAAACATATAGAGATAAGGCATCATTTTATTAGAGATCATGTACAAAAAGGGGACTGCATTCTTGAATTTGTTGAAACATCTAAGCAACTTGCAGATATTTTTACTAAACCCCTAGCAAAAGAAGCATTCTTTTACATTCGAGGAGAATTGGGCATAATTGATCAATCTAACATATAAATGCTTGTAATTATTTGCTTAAATTATAATTTTATCCTTCTTGAATTATTACTGACTTGAGCGTCGGAGATATCCCGAAATCTTTTTTGCAGGTACTCCATAAGTGGGTAAGCTTTCGTCTCTCAAATATACATTTCTGGATATAAAATATGTATTTTTCTATTTAAGTTATTCGAATACCTTCTTATGGTATTCGAATACCATTGCCCTGTACGTGTAAAATCTGTTCTTATTTTATAGGTCTATTCGAATAGACCCAAGGCTATTCAAATACCATACATCAGTATAATAATATTATGTTTCTATAAGCTAGTGTATTCAAATAACTAAATATCTATTCGAATAACCAGAGACTTAACATATCAGTGTTTCTCACATGCCTCTGGAGTATTCGAATAACTTCCAAGGCATTTGAATACTTGCACCTGCCTTGCCTTCTTCTCTGAGATGGGTATTTGAATACTCATAGAGTTATTCGAATAACCCATGGCTGGTAGTCAAGCCAAATTGGCTAGGCTATTCGAATAGCTGCATAGTTATTTGAATACCTTCATCAAGAATGCTACGTCTCTTGGCTTCCCCAGCACATCTATTCAAATAGATCTGATGTTATTTGAATAGATTTGTGGGTCTTCTATATATACCCCACCGTCTTTCCGTTACCATTTACGTTGCCTCTTGCTCTTTTCTCCCTATTTTCTCTCAAGAAACACCATTTTCATCTCCCCAAACCTCTCCCCTCTTCCTCCACCATCTTCCAAACATCTACCATCTCTCCCTCCATCTCCTTTTCAACAATGGCTTCCTCTTCTTCTCGCCTAAAGCGTCCTCGCATGAAGATGGCTCCATGCAACAACCCGCTGGACCTTTGAAGGCTCTCATCCAACGAGCAAGAGCTTAGGCGCTTCATTACACACTTTTGGGAGCGCAACCTAGTGCAACCGAAGTACCTCGACTTGGGGTTCTTCGAAAGAGAAGGTGGTTTTGATTTTCTGAATCGGCTAAACCATCAAGGCGTACTTTGGTTCTGCTCTTACAAAGTCGTTCTGTATCCCGACCTGGTCAAGATGTTCTATTGCAACCTGAAGATTGAAGGTCAGGAGCTACACTCTGATGTCTACGACCAACACATTGTGATCACATCCAACGATTGGGTTCAGATGTTTGGATTGCAGTCAACTAGTCGCAACATTGAAGAAGATGAAGAAATGTTTTTCAAGTACTTCAACAAAAACAGAGCAATCGAAGATGTTCTGAGACCTGGGTTGGCTTTACCTTCGACTCAAAAGGGGGTCAAATGAGGCATAATGAAGAGCTAGGATAGGCTCCTACATTATGCTTATTCCTACATCCTAGCTCCTAGAGGTGGGAACTACGCCTACCTGAGCGAAGATGATGTGTTCATGTTATGGATCTTGAAACGAGGATACCAGATCAACTGGCCAACCTTCATCAAGAAGCATATGATGCGGGCAAAAGGGAAAGAGAAATCAGAGTTGCCCTATGGCTGATAATCACTGCCTTCCTAGGCAAGTATCCTCAAATCCTGGAAACCGAGCGAGCGACTCTACTGACCCATCATCATGTGTTTGGGTCCTTCACTCTGAACAAAATGAAGTTGATCAAGACCGATGACGGCTGGGTGTTCCCAGTTGAAATTGAAGATGACGAGGACGACCCTCAAGGTGAACCAGCTGATCTTGTTGCCTTTGCTGCCCCTACTGTAGCTGCTGCGGATATTCCTGCTCCTGCTCCTATCACCATTGAGCAAATCCTGGCTTCTCTGTTGGATAACAGAGCTTACATGGAAAACACCTTCACCATTCTATTTGACAGAATAGCTAGTGTTGAGCATGAACAGGCTGCACTTCAAGCTCTGCTGTCTGGCAACGAACCTGCCTCTCCTCTTCCGCCACCAGATGCCTATTTCTAGGACTCGCTTTGGATATGTTGCTTAGTTCTAGTTTTTTGGTAGTTTATTGTTTATTGTATTGGTTGTTTTTTATGGAATTGTATATGTTCTTGGCCATTTATATTTAATGAAATGAGTATTTTTTTTATTCTGTTTTTGAACTACTATTTCATGCTAGTACACGCTTCTCTACTTCTCTATTATATGAATATTATTCAATCTATGAATCCTTTTTTATCATGCCAATAGGGAGAGAAAATTAACCAATATTACTTGAGAATTACTTGAGAAAAGACAAGTTAAAAATTGGATTAACACTGGCTATTGGTTTCCAAAAGAAAGGGGAAGAATGTGCTTGTCTTTGATATTAAAATACCTCTTTTGAAAAAGACGAGACTAATTCTCTTAACCTACCTCTTTGAATTCCAATTTATATGAACTACTGATTTTCTCAATAATAGTTTGTCATCATTAAAAAGGGGGAGAATGTGATTACCATGTGACAATAAGTTTTGATAATAACAAATATGAAGATGATGAGAAGACCGAGTCCAAGATCTTCAAGATTAACTTTAGGACTTAGGATCTCTCTTGTACAGAGCTTTTATAGGATATCTCATTCTTTGACTTAAAAGATCTAAAAACTTATTTTTTACAAACTAAATTAAAGTTTTAATATGGCTTTGAAAAATCAAAAAGTTTGTGGAAATTCAGAAATTACCTGTTCTATTTTTTAAAGTGTTTTTAAATGACTTTCAATAGAGGTATTCAAATAACCTATTAAGGTATTCGAATAACCTATTCCTATTTTAATACGTTTTCATGTTTTCATAAGAGGTATTTGAATAACCCATGTGGTATTCGAATATACCTGATTACAGAATGTTAGTTTTAAACAGAGGTATTCGAATACCCTTGTAGGTATTCAAATAACATCCTTCTAAACATTTTTTACAATGTGTTGAAAATAGAGGTATTCGAATACACCCTTGTGGTATTCGAATAATCTGCTTTTGAACTCTTTTTTATAAGAAATGAAAATAGTGGTATTCGAATACCCCATGATGGTATTCGAATAACCCACGAGACTCTGTTTTGATTTTTGAATTCATACGTAAACGTTTTAGCATTAATTAGCATATTAAATGCATCCAACGAGCATTTGTGCTTAAAGGCTCTATAAATAGAGACCTTGGGTCACTTTTGCAGGCCCCGGACAATCTGAACTTATTTTGCTTGTGCTAAAACGTGATTTACAATTTTTCCTCTTATTTTCTGTGCTCTTTTTGCTAAAATTCTGAGATATCTTTAGAGAGCTCTATAGTGCTTTAACTTGTGATATTTACTCTTTGTGAGAGTTTATTTTTCATCTATTTTTTGCTGTATTTTTTAGAGGGTGAGATATCCCTCTAAGGCTTTGTAATAAGGGTGAGGTATCCCTTGAAGGTTTGTGTAAGGGTGAGGTATCCCTAATAGTTTGAGGCTTTAGCACAATGGTAGAGTTTTTCCTGTGTGTGAAAAGTGCTCTTGATTATAAAGGTCTCAAGCACCTGCTTTAAGCTTGTCTTGAATTGTGAAAAATCTTGTACTATGTTTCGAGGACTGGACATAGGCCACAAGTGGTTGGCGGTCGAAACAGGATAAATATTGTGCATGCTTTTCTTAATCCTTAATCTTTTACTTATCTGCTTTTATTTTATTATCTCTCACTATTTATTTATTGGTTGTTCTTGTTCTCTTCCTTTATTTTACCGCCATTTTAACATTTTATTTTGAGCATATTTAATTTGTTTACGCTTTTCTGAAAAGATTTTTAATACTCAATTCACCCTCTCTTGAGTACTGGAAGCTACTTGGTAACACAAGGATCCTTCCTTTATTATTGTCCTCATATGTGACATAACCATGTTTCTTAGGTGCAAGAAAAGAGAACTTGGATCCATCACCCGTCATGTGCTTAGAACATCCACTATCAAGATACCAACTTGAGCTCTCGATCTTCAAGCACACCTACATCACACATTAAAATTTTAACCTTTGGTACCCAAATTTTATTGGGTCCTTGTGTGTTAGCATTGGGTAAGGTGCCCTTAGGTACCCAAACCCTCTTAGTTCCAACCTTGGTGTTAATATTCTTTCTCACATTGCATGTTGAGGCACTATGTCCTTTCCTCCCACAATGAAAACATTTAATAAATGGGCTACTTGATGTTATTGAGGAACCAAAGAAATTCTTGTAAGACTTTTGTTAATTTTTAGGATTATACCCTAAACCGACTTTTTAAAAAATACATCTTTGTTTTCCTAGTAACACATTCAAGTTATCTCTTCCAAAGGTAAATTTTTAAAAAGTATTGTTTTAGTCCTCAATTTCTTTTTCAAAAACTTTGCATGATGAGCAAGGTAAGGGTATGGATGCATTATCATGTGAAGAGCAAGTTATGCATGATAAGTTAGTATCAATAAGTCCTAAGGTCTTATTCTCAATTTTGAGCTCATTAATCTCCTTGTTTAAAATAAAAACTTTGTTTACTAATAAGGAAATTGTTTTGTTAGAAGACAAAATTATTTTTGTGAGCCTCAAAGATTCATCATGTAATTCTTGAAAAGTATCTTGTAATTCATTATAGAAAGGTGAATAGTCTAGGGTAGAAGAAGTTACCTTGGTGTCACTCTTCTCTTCTTCTTCTCCATGAGCCATGAGACATAGAAGGGCTTCCTCATTTTCAAAGCTATCAGTGGAATCTATATCATTGTCCTACCTTGCTATATAAGCCCTTCTTCCTTTCCTTTCTTTAGAATGTCTCTTCTCAAACTTCTCCGTATTCTTAAGATATATAGGACATTCTATCTTCATATGCCCCAGTTTTCTACATTCATAACATGTTGGAGTTGATGAGGTTCATTCCCCTTTATGATAGGTCTTCTTAGGAAGGAAAGGTAACCTTCTTTGAATTCCTTTCTTCTTAAGAATCCTTCCAAACTTTCTCATAAGAAGACTGAGATTTTCTTTATTCAGCTCAAGGTTTCCTACTCCATCTTCATCATCTTCATTATCATCTTCAATTGTGGACGAAATGGCTTTGAGAGCAATATCTTTTTTCTTTTTGTCATACTTCACACTTTGATTGAGCCTATTGAGCTCCAATTCATGCTCTTGGAGCTTCCCAAATAGAGTGGCTAGAGACATTGTTGATAAATCCCTTGATTTCGTAATAGCCGTTACTTTAGGTTGTTAATTCCTACTCAAACGTCTCAAAACTTTGTTAATAAGATCTTCATTAGGAATTGTCTTTCTCAATGAAATAAGATGATTTACAATGTGAGTGAATCTCTTTTGCATTTCTTGAATACTTTCTCCTTAATTCATTCTAAACAATTCGTATTTATGAGTGAGAGTGTTTATTCTTGATCGTTTTACTTCACTTGTACCCTTATGAGTTACTTGTAGAGTATCCCATATTTCTTTGGTTGTCTTACAATTTGACATCCTAAAGGATTCATCATACCCCAAGGATGTGGTGATGATGTTTTTAGCTCTCAAATTGTATTGAACATTCTTTTTGTCCTTTTCAGTACATTCACTTCTTGGTGTACTAGTTCTGACACCATCAATAGTACGTGTGGGAACAAAAACATGGCATCTCACACATCTAAATCAATAACTTCAATAAAAATTTCATCATTTCTTTCCAATTGGCATAATCATCCCCATTGAAATAGGGGGGTCTATTTATAGAAAAACTTTCCGAAGAAAAACCACTTGAAGCCATCTTTTCTCTTGAAGTTGCTAAGCTCTTTACACAAGATTCTATCTCTGATACCACTTGTTACTCAGTGTCCTCAATACTCAAGAGAGGGTGAATTGAGTTTACAAAATAAGTTCACAAATCTTTCACAAAACACTTGATTATTTCGTTGAAGCTATTGATTGATGGAGATGAATGAATAATGAAGATTGAACACTTTCACTTGCAAAAGAACCAACCAAACAAGATAGTATTCAAGCAAGTAAATATAATCAATGTATAAAGGTAAAAGAGTAGGGCTAAGAAAGTCAAACACAAGGATTATCCTAGTTTAGCCACTTATCCACTTGTGGCCTACATCAAGTCCTCAAGCATCCACTCAAGATTTTTCACTATATCTTCAAGCTTCAACATGTGCTTGACAACATTTACAAATTAGAGCATTCAACACCTTAGGATACCTCACCCTTTGTGTTTGAGCCTCTACTTTCAAGGAATGCCTCACCCTTTAAAAATTGGAGGAATGCCTCACCCTCTTTTGCAGATTAATCAAGGTTGATAGAATGAAACTCTCACAAGAGTAATTAATACAAATTGAAGTTCTAACAATGCTCTTCAAGAATATCTCAAATGATTTGTAAAAACAGAACAATAAGGGTTTGAAAGATTGATTCTCAGATTATAGTGATAGAAATAAGTTTCAAGTTGATGGTTAACCACAAATGATGTCCTGAGATGTGTATTTATAAATTTTCAGCTCAAAGGAGTCGTTGGGTGGCATTTATGGCAACATTAAATGCCAAGAAAAGAGTCATTGAGTATTGTCAGACTTGATGTAATTGATTACAATGTTCATGTAATCAATTACGTGGCTCTTAGAATATGTTCTTGGCTTTTTGGGTAAGATGTAATCGATTATAACCTTCATATAATCGATTACATGGCCTCTGCTAGACTTGTAATCGATTACAACCTCAATGTAATCAATTACAAGGCTTCTGTCATGCTTGTAATTGATTACAACACCCATGTAATCGATTACAAGGCCTCTGATTGACTTGTAATCGATTACAACACTTGTGTAATCAATTACAATGACCCTAAAACACATTTTTCAAGTCCAATTGAGCTTGATGGCCATTTCCAAATTAGAAAACCTTGGATTTGTTTAAGATATGATATTTAGTTACAAAAACCAAGATTAAAATCAACATTTCTTTAACATGTGAACTTTAATCATTAAGTTGATTTATAAAGGATCTTTCAAAAACTATTTGAAGATAATTGAGATACTTGAGAGATTTTACATTGAGATCCTAAGTCTTATAACATATACCAAATATATCTCTTTTGATCTTGGTCACTTCTTTTGATCTTAGTCTTCATCTTGACTTTGTTATCATCAAAAACTTCATTTGATATGTTTCATAACATAAGCATTCACAGACTTATTATGGTGAAGGAAACAGAATTAAAAGTAGAACATTCAAAGAAGCAAAAGGAAACTTTTCATTCACATTCCATACATCGTCAATTCTAACAAAAGAAGCCTATAAATTACCCTAGTACAAGAATGCCCACTGGAGAAAGTCAGAAAGGAAGCCAGATAAGACTGTGATGATGATGATGGCCACTAACCACGACCACCTCCATGGTCCTTCCTGAAACCCGCACCTATCTCTTTGTTGTTGGCCAACATGAGCAGAATGCTTCACTCTAAAAGATTGTTCTGCCCCAAGAGTAGGCTTCACAATCCTGCATATCCAACAGCACACTAGGGTGAAACCAAGGCACTTAGCTAGTACCTTTGGTTGCAGTCAAGAGGGCAAATAAGTGAGAATTTATAAGCCTCCATGCATCACAAAAACTACAACAGAAACAACGAATCCTCCTGACAAGCGCAGAAAGGTTGCACCCTCTTTCGTATGCCTGGAAAAAAAGGCTTCTACAACCCAAATGCATATTGACCAACCCGTGTAGGGCAGTTACTTGGTTCTCACCGAACCATTACGCCTGGTAAGAAAGGCCTCCATTAGAGGAATATGTTAGGGAAAATGAAACACCTTTAAGAATTTAAGGAAAAAATGAAAGAAGATTAAAGAAAGAAACATGGCTCTCCACAAATGACAATCCCACTGTAAGAATCCCTTATTATATAGGGAATAGAGCATTCTGATTGGCCCTTGAGAAGGCAATCTAGCTTCACGATCGAGGCCACGTTTTAATGCTCCTCACTTTGAAACTGACCATGAGAGTAGCGAGTAGTTGAGAAATAACATGAAACTACTATCCTCTTTAAGGCAGTTTTTAATTCCTAATGAAGTCAAAATGATGATTCCCAAGCAAGCACAGACTGCTACAAATCACAGAATAAAGGATGCAAAAAAGGACATCAGAGATCCCCTGAACTAGACATGGGGGCAACATATGACATACCTCGAATGACGGAATAATGACGTAAGCAGAGCGATCCAAATTAGATCCTGGCCTTACTCGTTAACCTTATAGGCTTACTATGATGTATTATGGACCTCAGCCCTTTGGAAAAAAAAAACATTGCGAGATCCAACGTTAACACTGACTAGGATCCTTTTGTCCATTGCGCGTTGTGTGCTCCCATAAGCTCGGATACCTTAACACTTAGTTGTCACATCAAAGCGTCAAGCTAGGGGCAACTGTTTTGAACTGTGATCCGAAATCATGTCCTATGGATCAACCTAACACACATCCGCTTAGAGTCTGTCGTCGATACCCCAGTAGGAGTTCACTTGACGTGCGGTTGAGATCCCGATACTATGCATGATGACGGATCACGGCATTGGGCAGTAGCTATACAATCGCGAGATTTATACAATGGATAAATCCTAAATTATCTGTAACTATCAATCATGATCTTACAAAATAATAGCACTCATAATTGCCTTTGATTGCTCATAAATGCAGTATCAACATTCAGATCTTATAAGGATCCCCTGCAACAATTAAGGGAACGTATCGCCCTATTCTAACTCTATAAATATCAGACTTTATTACCTTCAATGGATATTTATTGCTCTTTAGTTAAAACCTTAATTGTGTATAGCTTGACTTGAGCATTGGAGTCAATTTGCAAGTACCAATCACCTCTGTTTCAACATGCTCTGCTGCTGCATAAGGAGGAAAACACCAGTACGTACCTATCTAGGTATATATCAGTATCCATTACTGAACATATCCAAATCTCAAATATTATCATTAGTTAGTTATGTTAAGGTTTTAAATTAAAATAGGATTAGTCTATTATCTATTTTATTTATAATTGATTTCTTTTATAAGATGGTTATAAATACCCTCATATTATATTTTAAAAGATGGTTGTTGAATATTGATTATTGAATTTAGTGGATTATATTCCCTACTTTAAGATCGAGTCTCTTGGCACCGAGTACCTTTAGAACCCCGAGGGTTCTATGTTTCTTTCTCCATTGGTCCTACATTGTTCCCACTTGGATAGCATAAATCATGTAATTTTATTTTAATAAGAAAATAATTCTCTAGATTAATTAAACAACATGTGGCCACAACAAGACCTCAAAATTAAGCTAGCACTCTCAACCAACAGTCCATGATGAGTTTACAAACATCTCAATAATGTAGAAAATCATACTCAATAGGAGTACTGATATCATTCATGCAAGGTAATGAGATCTCAGTGACCCATCAAAACGTGGTATATAGGTAATGAGAAAGCACAACAAAATTGCTTGTTGTGATCATAATGTAATTCCTAACAAAATAGTATCATACATGCAAATTACTTAGATCCCGATGACCCATCAAAACGTGGTATATTGGTAATGAGAAAACACAACAAAATTGCATGTTGTGATCAAAATATAATTCCTAACAAAATGGCACAAGCATTTGCCCAATATATTTTTTGAGATTTAACAATATTATCTTAACACAACACTCAAATGAGATTAGTTCCAAAATATCTTCACAACAGGCCAAAACATAAATAACACTACCTAGAATAATAATAATAATAATAATAATAATAATAATAATAATAATAATAATAATAATAATAATAGTATTATTATTATTATTATTATTATAAGTCAAAGACAATAATAGTAACATAATCAATTAAAGTCTCGAGACATAACAACCAAATACAAGGTCACTATAAAGCTAGATAACAGACTCCCACCAATCCAAAAAATATAAGGACCTCGCTTTGCAGCTTACTAATGAGTCATACTAGGTTTGTTCAAGTATCTCCTAAGTACACTAACAACAAAGATAATATTAAGACGTGTACAAACTTGAGCGTACATGATTCTGCAAACAGCGAAAACACATGAGACTTTCTCCATTTTATCAGTTTCTTTATCATTTTGAGGATACTAGTATTAAATAGTCTCCACCCTTCTGAATAGGTAAAGTACAGGGATTATGAATTCATTACTAGCCTATAATATATCACTTATATATAAGACAAGAATAATGAATTCACTCCCACTATTCGTGAACTATCACGACTAGATATGGACTCCTAAAATGAAATAGGATCAGAGTCTTTAACTAAGTTAAACTCATGTTTCTGCTGGTATACGACATAATTTCTTAAACCTAGTAGAGCCACAATGAAATTTGGATTATGTACATCATTTTCAACCTCTTGAGGGGTATCAATGTTTAACATATATATTCAATTAGACAAATTCCAGAACTAATAATAACAAAATCATAATATAAAGAAGCCTTTTAATTATTAAAGTAGGAAGTGTAGCCACAACTATCCTAAATATAATATGAAACTAAAACCAAGTTCTTTCTCATAGAAGATACATAAATAGTATCTTTTAAAATTAAATTATGTCCAATACTTAAATTTAAAGAAATAACTCCTATATACTCAACTTTAATACTAGCTTTATTTCCTACTGTGATCATTATTAACTCCCCTTCACTCAGTCTCCTCTTGTTGTTAAACTCATTTCTTTTTCTCAAGCCAACTCTTAAACTTTAAACAATCAGCTTGCTTATACCCAAAATATATCACAAAGCTTGCATTTTCCATTGAAGTGACACTTGGTTTTGTCATTAGAAGTCTCACCAGCAGACTATTGCCCAGAAGGATGTTCAGGATTGTCATTCCCATTGTTCTTAAACTGAGGCATGTTGTTCTTAATATTGAGAAATGTTTTCATGTCAGTACTCTTATGGAAAGCAAATTGAACACTATGGTCCTTACCCTTCTTTGTTATCTGCTCCTTTTGAGTAAGAATGGATATTAGTTCATCAATGCTCTATGATAGTTGTCGAGACTATCAAATTAAATCAATTTATAAACCAATTCACTAAATTATTTGTAGTATAAGGCACAACTGAGTCGAGCCCTTGGATAACTCTAATTAAGCAATCAAATTAAGAAATTAACAAAGGGGGAAAATGTTACAGAATTAATTTTCAAAAAGTAATTAAAAACTATAAACATAATTAAGTAAACAATCATTCTAAGAAAATCAACTATTCTTGAGTTTAATCCATCATTGATCACTAAGAATCCATTCAATTGCTAACTAAGTTATTGGCTTTAGATCACATCAAGAAGCCTTAAGATGATCAATGAATTATCTACTAGATAAGCATCTAGAATTTAATTGATCAAGGTTAAATGAATTAAGCACCAATTTAATCTTAAATTATCTTAAAATTTATAATTCAACCAAGTTAAACAATCTATCAAACACCTTTGATGCAATGTTTAATCTTTTCCATTTAATTACTAATCAAATTCTTAGTCTTAGATCACATCAAGAAGCCTTAAGATGATTTATGAATTCTCTACTAAATAAGCACCAAGAATTTAATTAATCAAGGTTAAATGAATTAAGCACTCATCTAATCCTAAATCAATTTAAAACCCAAAATTCAACTAAGCTTAACAAACAACATCCAAGAAGACTTTAATGCATTGTTTAGTCTCTTTAATCCTCATTAACATATGGTAATTATGCAATTATCATATTAATATTCAAATTAAATTAAGCAATTCAATTTAGATTTAACAAATCAAAAGAAATAAAGAAAAACTTGATTAACAAGTAAAGAGAAACTTGATCAACAATTAAATGTAAAATAAGCAAAACAAGATCTCAAAATTAAACATCAAGATTGTCAATATCTAAGATTGATTAAAGGGTTCTTCCCTCTCTTCTATGTGGATGAGATGGAAGATAAACATAAAAGAAAGAAACCTAGAGAAGGGAGAAGAAGAAAGATGAAGAGAGAAAGTACAAGTAAGAGCAGTTATGTGAATATTAGGGTTCTATTTCGTGGTTGCTATTGCTACTTAAATAACTATCTCTAAAATTAAAAATTCAAGTTTGCCCTCCAACTTAAGATTAATCCTATTCCTCTTAGATTAATTAGACACCTAATATGTATAATTTGGGCTTAAGATGAAAGAGTTATGTCCAAAAATTCTTAACAGTTCTCTAAACCCGTCAACTAACTTCAAAGGGTGAAACACCATCAAAACATTACAATTTTTATAAATGGTATTCATAAGAATTGAAGAGCTATGTCTCATCTTTTAAATGGCTCCAGTTTCAGCTCTAAATGACACCTACATCCTAAAATATGTCCCAATCTTTGCACATCATTCAGGTTCTCGCGACAACATCTCTATTCTGACTTTGTAGCCCAATCTGACCCACTAAACACTAGATTCATCCTTCGAGCTCCTATATAAGTTGTAGAACTCTCTCTCAGATTTCCTACAAGATAAAATTTATAATTTTTAGAGTTCTAGAACTCAAGTTATGCCCAAAATATAGAAATAGTGTAAAATTTTTAATAATATTGAAAAATATAATTAAGCCCAATTTAAACCCAAACTTATAAAATGTGACCAAAATCAATCAATTAGCATGTAAGAGATATAATAAACTAAATATGAAGATTAACTAATATATAAAAATTGGGTTTATCACTCCACTCCTTTTTCTGTGCATTGTAAGAAGTCTTCAACACATCAAAATCAGCTGGAAGAAATTCAAACACGTGACATGTCAAAAAATCCTCTCACAACTCCACTTTCATAGATGTTAACTTGTTGAACCAGTTCGCAAGCTTCATGACGTGCTCACAAACACCATTCAGACCATTATACTTAGTCTTTGTCGATAGAGAGAGGTAATAACCCTTTTTAGATTTATAAAACTTCTTGAATTTATCATCAACAAACTTGAGAAATTCCTTAACATTATCAATTTCAAGAATGCTCTCTTTAACAGTTTTATCCATGTTATACTTCATAGTCATCAAGCAGACTTTACATAAATGAGTCCACCTTTTGTATTTTGTCCTATTTGTAGCAGAAGACATATTTATGGGCTTCATAGGCTCATTCATAGTGAGAGCAACATCAACATTAGAGATAGTCAAAAATAATTTCGTAGATTCATTGATTCAACCTAGTCCTCATAATTGGTCCCAAAGTTTTGTCAAAGCATTCATTTGCATAGGTAAAGTTAGAAATTGATACATTGAAGGGAGATTTTTTTGTCAAGCATATCAATTTTGCAAAATTGAGTATATAACCATAATGAAACTCTCTCATGTAATTGTAATCTCGCCTAAGGGTATGTTTGTATGGAGGGTTTTGGAGGAAAAGGAAGACTTATTTTTCATTTATAAATTAAGAGAATTATAAAATGTTTATAAAATGAATAAAGGATGATTGAAATGTTATATGATCATCTTTTATTTTTAAAAAATCTCTAAGTATAAAGAGCATTTACTTAAAATAAAGAATAAGTCTTCCATTTTCCTTCCCTTCAAAACCCCAACTCCCAAACATACTCTAAAGGTCTCGAATTACAATACATGAACAAACTCCCAAAAATATTAAAATCATGTCCCTAAAATTAGTACTAAGAGGATACTGAAAACTCTAAAGACTCAACCTTTAATGCCCTTAACTAATCACTAGAAATTATATCAAAGATCATGTCCTTAAAGCTGATATCGAGAGGAAACTCAAAATTCTAAGGACACAACTTTTAATACTTTTAACAAATCACTAGGAATTATATCAATGAAGACAAACTGATAAGTAAGTGCATCACCAACATAATCCCATTGCAACACTATAATAACATTATAAACAAAATAACACTTTGTCATAATTGATCCCACGAAGGCGAGCTCACAATAATGAAAAGTGTCCAAAAATAGTCTCAAGATATTCTAAATAGTAACTCTTAGAATCAGATTACATAAAGAACAACAAATACATCAATTTCCAACGCATTGCATAATATTTTATACATAAAATAGCTTAAAAATTATTTTAGTAACCATCTCAAGCTACATCTGAGAGTACATAAATTGTAACATGCCTAAAAACAATTCTAGAGACAAAATCGAAGAGTATCATATGTTTTAAAATAGTTTATATCTCTATAAAAAAATAAAATAAATAATTTTAGGCATGGAGAAATAATTTGAAATTCACTAAAATAATTCTTGGGTATGTCAACTATATTGGAAAACCCAAAAATTGAAAATCATCCTAGAAAAAGTTGCATGCACCCCCACGCGCTCATGGTGCAAATGAGTGTGGAAGGAAGGAGTTGCCTTGCTTATCTGGTTGCAAAAATTTGGGTCATGCGACTTGGTTTATAGTAAAATAGGTCGCACAAGTTTTCTCGCTCAATTTTGATCGGTTTCAAGTGATTTATACCTCGTTAGAATCAAGAAACTAGGATCTACAAATCCCTAAGTTAATTTTTCAAAAACAATATGCAAAATTCCTAGATTTTTTAGCGATACCAAATGGCTCTTTGAAGGATATTTTAGAAATTTTAAGTGATTTTTTAACCTTATGGTACGATTTTTATGTTATTAGACTTAGAAATATGTAATATACAATAACCGTAAATCAGTTGTGGAATTAAACAACTAAATTTTCAAATCATGAATTTGGATTTTTAGGGCTCCTCGATTTCTTGAGGAGTTCAAGTTCGAAATTTTAAAAAAAAAAATCATACTTTCAAGCCTCTGACAATAATTTTCCAGTGAGACAAACATAAATCATATTGAAATCAAACTGAATTTTAGGGTTTGAATATTTTGACAAAAGGGAACAAAATTATATAAACCCATCCAACAGAATTTCCAATCTCAGCTAAAGAACACGTAAAATGGTCACGATTAAACTAGTTTTGATATCAATTATTGAAAATTTAATTCAAAACCAAATTATAATAATCCAAAACTCCCCAGTCAATTTAATCTCCAATTATGACATGCATAAAATAATAAAGTTTAGGTTATAGAGTTACCTGAAAAAAATGATGATGAGGCCTTCATAACTTAATCCTTGAAGTTGATCTTGTAAACTTAATAATAACAATAACTATTCATAATCATGATTTTTCATATTAACAAATTCATATTTTGTTTCACATAGAATAAAAATTGATAGAATCTACCAACCTCTCACCATAACTTTTTGCACAAATAAAGACTGTTGTACAACAACAACACGTACAACAACAACACCACTAGCACATCACGTTTGCCACGAGCACACAAGCACAAGTACAGAATACTTCTAATCTAAAGTTGTGTTATCATAGATGGAATAAGTATTGATAATCATAGCTTAGATTAAGGACTCTGTTATTTATATTGATTAGTTTTTGTCCATCAAAAAAACAATTTTTCTCTTACTAGATAAAAGTGGATAACTCATTATCTTATCTTTAGAAGTCAAGTCTATCTCTATTTATAAGACTCATAATTGACCACTACCTCACTTAACTTAGTCAAAGTGAGAGGTTAAGATAAATGTGAGAACACTTTAGTTTAGATTTAATTTAAATAAATAAATAAAATGTAACAAATCTTGGATGTCGTAAAAGAGATAAATTATTTTTATTTCACAATAATTTATTCTTATATCAGTATCAATAAGATAACTGTACGTATTATGATAGTTAAAAATAAAGGTCTTTTCCTTGTATATATATATTCAAATCAAAATGAGTTAAACTTACCTATTATGATAAATTTACACATAAAAACTAATAGCAAAATTTATTTATGAGCGATGCTTAATGATAATATTAATTACTATTTAAGTTACAACAATATGTTTTAATTATCTTAATATTTAATTAATATAAATTTTTATAAAATATAATATGACTTATATTAATTCACATAAAATTAAAATTAATCTAGCACAAAAGTCTTGCCGATCAGTTGCTAACTTTACGTTTTTTTAATTTTAGGTTATTTTGCTACTTCTTGCCATGACATCAGCGGGGTAATAGTATCCTTGGTGGAGTTATTAAATAACACGTGAATTTACGAGCGAAACTTTTTGACTATAAAAATTTGTTATTGAAAATAACTTCCTTTTATATAATTATTACGATGTTGTCGTTCTACTTAATTTAAAGAATAAGAATTTTTTTTTGTTACTGTATGACTTGAATTTTCAAAGATTGATCATTGGTGTTTGATACTTTGATCATCCAGGTTAATTTGATTTAATTATTTTAATAATTATTTTATTATTAAATAAAAAAATATTAAATAAAAAATAAATATATTTAATATCTTAAAAATATAAAAATATTTTTTTTATTTAATAATTAAAAAAATTAATAAAAAAATTGAATAAAAAAATAAATCATTTCTTTTCAAAGAATACATATAGGTACAGGCTAGCTAGTAGCTAGTGGTTGTGACGGTGAATTGGGGTGATGACAATTGTACACACATGGTGGGAGTGATGATGCATGTTAAGAGAAAAATAAACAGCACTGGTTCCCTAAAAAGTATTGGTGTAAGTATCATAATCACTAGACCATCTCAAAGCATATATTAGCTATAAAGTTGTGCCAAAAGGCTTCCGTAGCCCCCAAAAAAACAAAAAAAAACTGCTTGCTTATTAATTATCTATTTATCTTTCTACAGATTGATTCTTCTTTTTACCCACCATCAAATTTGTACATCAATGCAAAGAAAGTTGAAAACAAAAGAATCGTGTAATGCTAGCGTGCTAGTTAAGTTAGAGGAATATTAACACCAAAAAACAAAAAAGTTAGGGGAATATTTGGGAGTTGTGACTAATGAATCTCACCTTTTACATTGTGTGGACCACATTTTAGTTCAAAATTCATGGATGTTATTTTTTTGGTACACTCATTCATTAATGTTATCTGAAACTTCAAGATTGTATTTTCTATAAACTTTAAGATTATAGAAAAAGTAAGAACACATTAAAATTTAAAATATCTAACTAAAATTTTTTATGTTTTGATTTAGACATAACTATTTTTTTATAATGTTTGTACTTCTTAATAAAATTATTAACATAATTTATTATCATCATTATTATTTTACTATATTACATGAGAAGACAGATATTTCGTTATACTCAACTTGATTTTACATTTTGATGCGATTCATGCATGAACATCAAACCATAATGACATTCTGAAAGATACAGAGACGTTGTTCAATCATCATTTGTGCGATAAGTTGAGATATTAGCGGTAGAATAATTCATCATAAGAAGAGAAAAATATGTTTTTTTTCTTTTGAAGGCTTAACACTTATGTTGTGAGGTTTTTAACCAAATTGTCTTTTGTGGTAAAATTATTTATTAAAATATTTATATTTTTAAATTATTTTTAAAAATGTCATTGTTTTGGTCACGATGTTATTTTTTATTTTTTGTTGAGACATGTGAAATACGCTAGGGTGCTTGACGTATCTATGTAGGATACGCCAGAGCGCTTGGCGTATCCATGTGAAATACGTCAATCTCTCTGGCGTATCCCATGACGTGGCATGTTGAGACAAAATTGGCCAAGTCAGATGGGTTGGGACTGTTCATATGGACTAGGACTGGGCTTAATGGACTGGGACTGGGCCTAATGGGTGGGACTGCCTAAATGGGTTGGGCTTGGGCCTAATGGGTTGGGACTAACCCAAATGGGCTAGGACAACCTGAATGGGTTAGGACGACCCAAATGGGCTGGGACGACCCAAATTGGTTGGGACTAATCCGAATGGGCTGGGCTAAGACTGACCCTAATGGGTTGGGCTAACACTGGCCCTAATAGGCTAGGACTGGGCCGAATGAGCTAGGATAACCTGAATGGGTTGGGACGACCCAAATGGGATGTGACGGCCCGTTTTGACATAGTTACTCAAGTAAAGCTTCTAACTTTTAGTATGCTTAAGTTAAAATGTTCGACTCAATTAAATTTAAGGCGAGCCCAAGTTTAGAAAATCGAGTTTATGAAATTTTGAAGTTAAACTTAGCAAAATCTAACAGTGAGCACCCTTAACGTATTGTAATTAAGTTTTACACTTTAAATTGATGGGCTATAATACTAGCCAAACGAGCATAACAAAATTAATTAACTTTAATAGTTTAAACATTCCGATTCTAAAAAAAATTGACAAAATTTTTCCTAAAAATCAGACGTTCCCAAAAATATTTCATTCTGTATAATGAAACATATTTATATATATTGAATCCATATCAACAAAACACGTATAAGATGCATAAGCATAACAAAAAAATCTGGTACATATAAATACAGTCATCCTAAATCAAGCAAATGTAATAAAATGTAGTGCATATATATACATTAATGAGAAGGGTCACGGTCATAATGTAGGGGTCTGTGAGGGGGATCAGAAGAAGGTCCTGGCTATGATGGGTGAGGATATGGTGGGTAACCCGTATACGGTGGATATGGAAATGACGGTGTAAGGGTAAATGTAAAAGGATATGGTGGGTAAGGGTAAGTAGATGGTGGGTATGCTGTAGATGGTGGATAACCTGGATATGGCGGGTACGATGGAGGTAGTGATTGAGACGGTCGGTAAGTAGCGGTAGAAGTGGGCGGTGGTGCGAGTACTTTTCAGGCACGTGCACAGAGAAGAACCGAGTCATCCTGGAAGACGTAGTCGTGATCGAATCTTGGCTAACCCTCTCCGTCTCACGGCGCGACCTCTGCTCATCGATCGCTCGGATGGTCCCAGAATCTCATCTGCAGGAGGAGCTGGACGAAGGTGATCTAATGTGATGCGATCATGCTCCCTCACTGAAGATAAGATGTCCTCCATGGACTGTTGAAGGTTAGCCATACTAAATCCCGAATTAGGATTCCTGGCCGACGCATAGATGTGCTCTGCAATGTCAGCCTAAGATACAGATATAACACATCATTATCAATATAAAATACAAAATGTACAAAACAAATAACAGAACATATTGGTAAAAAACTTACCACAAACCCAATGGATGCACCAGTTCGAGAAATCCAACTCCTGGTAATTTGTCTGTATCAGCGCATGTACTCAGACTGCACAGTAAGGGGAGCTTCCAAAGGCCAACCAATAACACACCGTTCTCGCCGCGTATCCCAAATGGCTATGTGTGCAAGGTGTGTGGCTCGCCAATCCTCGTCATGACGTCCGGTCAATGTGATCGAGTGCAACTCGTCAGGTTGGTGTGGTCTCCGTGGTATTGGTTAGTCCAAACCAAACTGACGCATCACCCTGTCTAGGGCTGGTGGCCACCATGATTCATCCTTAATGATACCCCAATTAACCTCATACACCTTGTACAAAGTATGCATTTTGTAAATACTATGCACATATCGAAAAGCGTCAAGTCTCTTGAAAGAACATGCTGCTATTGCATGAGAGCAAGGGAAATTCAACGCTTGAAATAGGCCACAGTCACACGTGCCTTCTTGAAGGTTTAGGGAATATTTAACTCCATCCTGCTGTGTTATAGGGTTGAATGCCTCTTCAACCAAAAATCTGGTTGACTGTATATCAAATCGACGGACTTGGTGAGAGCTTGCCTTGAGCACGTTAACATTCCAACTTTTCATAAAATCATCAGACCAATCTGCCCCATCAACAAGTTTCTCATTTGTGTCATCCTTTCGATTAACAAAGTACTCTACCAATTTGTAATATGTCATCTGAACAAGTGCTATTATTAGTAGGTTTCTGCCACCTTTCAACACATCATTCATACACTCAGATAAGTTCGTCGTCATATGACCAAATCTGTGGCCACCATCATATGCTAAACTCCATTGTTCTTTTGGAATCGAATTAATCCAATTTGCCATTTCGGGAGTAGCAGTCAACTTTTCTAACTTAGCCTTAAATTTGTATGTCATTGGTTCATACCCTGATATTAAAATATTAAATGAGTTGGCGTTAGCAACTAAATTGTAGTTTGATAACTAGTATAGTAAACTCATAAACAATGTCAAATATTTAACTACCTGTGTTAATCAGATATTTCTTTAGGGCAAGGTTACGAAAGGCACTGTTAAAATTACTACCAATATGTCGGATGCAGAAAACATGATGCGCATGGGGTGGCTATCATCCCAAATGTGGATTTGCCACTGACTGTATGATGCCTTGATGTCGATCAAATATCAAGCACATGCCCTGTTGTTGTGTGACATGTGTTCGAATCAATGCTAAGAACTAACTCCAAGCATCCTTTGTTTCCCCTTCAACAATGACAAATGAAATGGGAAGAGGTTTTCTATTGCCATCTTGTGTTGTTGCAATCAATAGTTTATGACGATATTTACCATACAAATGAGTGTCGTCAATCTGAATAATGGGCTTACAGTATTGGAATCCAACAACACATGGTTTGAATGTCCAAAACAAGCGATGGAATACAAGTTTTGAATGGTCAACTCTATTGGCCTCGACATAATCAACGTTTTGCAACTCCACCACTATGCCTAGCATGTCTCTTTGCATGGCAAGTAACCATCTAGGCAATACTGCATAAGAATTATCCCAGTCTCCAAATACCTTCACAATGGCAATTTGTTTTTCCTTCCAAGCTTTCTGATAGGACATGTCATATCCGAATTGACATTGAACCCTTTCAATAATTAAGCATATAGGTATATCGGATTTTTGCTTAACCATCTCCAGAATGCAAGAACAAATCATACGAGAGTCTAACTTCTAATGATCTTGTGAAATGGCTAGGTTGACACAGTTGTGAGGCCCATTATATTTTCTAATTTCCTACATGTTTGATTTCTTACTTAGAATGGCCCTGACCCTCCAATTACAACCATCAGCAGCTCTGGGATACTTAATAGTTAGCCGCTGTGTATCAGAATCCTCAACCTTGTAATTCTGATGTCTAATAATAGAATAATGTTTTAGGGCCAAATTGACAGCATCTTTAGAGGGAAATTGTAACCCAACATATAATTCTTCATCTAGACTCCAAATACCACGAGAATCTAATTCAGGCAGATTATCAAGTGTACTCAGCACATCCCAATTGATTTTAGAAAACTGAAGACATGGAGGCACATACGTAGATTCAGAAGCAACTACCATTGGAGGGACTAGTTGTTGTATATTTACTTCAGGGCCAGATTGATCTTCTTCTAAGTCGGTGTTTGTATCTTCACCCTCAGACATTTCCCCTTCATCATCGCTTGTGTCAGATAATGCATCTGCCATAAGCGGGTTATCAGTTTCAAGGTCCAACCTGAATGAGCTCCCTTCAGGCATTGCAGACGTACCAACTTCTTGAGATTGTACTAGGACAGGAGCAGCATGTGTCATGGAGAATTGAGTGTTGATAGGGTACGATGATTCAAAGAAGATTAGAAGGACTAGCTTGTAACCCTGTTTCGAAGGAGCTTCAAAGATGCTTCATTGTGCTCACATGTTTCTGTCTCGACATACAACTCCATAGAAGTTAAGTTAGGATGCTGATCAAAGCAATCAATCATGCAAGCAACATCTTCATCATCTTCTAATGGAAGAGCTATCCATCTTAGAACATTACTCCATTGTGAAAATCTGTACACAACACTGGACACAACTTGATTTTCTTGGAGCCTTAATTTTAAATGAATTCTCCTTTTTAAAAGCTCAATAGTCGTATCACGTTGAATCATGATAGACTTGGGATGAAAACCTTTGTACATTAGACTCTCTTCACCTTCATACATTCTCCCAATGTAGTGACTGAGAACAACAAGGTGTTTGATCATCTTACACCTCTGAATAATAGCAAAACAAACAATTAAATTATGTACAAACAAATTCCAAAAATCGACTAAATAACAATAAAACATATATAATAAATATACAATTTGTAATAATAATAAAACAAATAATAATAATAATAATAATAATAACAATAATAATCAATAATAATAGTATAATAATAAATAATAATAATCAATTATCCTAACAAGTAAACAAATATACATAATACATAAATAATATAGAAACTAAAAAACATATACAATAATTCTAACAATAAAACAAATATACAATACACAATTAATATAAAAACTCAAAAAACATAAATAATAATTCTAAAAATAAAACAAATATACAAAACATAATTAATATAATAACTCAAAAACATAAACAATAATTCTAATAATTAAAATATTTAACAATATATATAACAATAACAATAATAATATAATGATAAAAATACTTACGAATATGATTCTCTACAACTTACAGCCACAGGAGAGTTCGAGAGAAAGTTTAGAGAGAGTGAAATCGAGAGAGAAGATGAAAATTTGATAAATGAAGGAAGTCGCCGTGGAAGGGAGAGGGGAGGTGGGGTTATAGGGGTGCACGTGGGATACGCCAGAGCGCTTGGCGTATCCTACGTGGATGCGCCAAGCGCTTTGACGTATCCCATGTGGTCCAACAAAAAATAAAAAATGTCACCGTAGTCAAAACGGTGGTATTTCGAGAAATAATTTGAAAATAAAGACATTTTGATAAATAATTTTGTCATAAAAGACAGTTTGATCAAAAACTCTTATCTTGTCCGTCAAATAGTAGGATCCTTAGGTGGTCTCCTCATGGAGCCTTAGGGAGAAGGTGAGAGAAAAAAAATATGAAAATAGGATAAAAAATATTTGTTGGGATTAAATTCTATTACTCTCTTTACATGCATGGTTCCAATTCTTACTAGTTGATATACCAATTTGGGACAGAAAAAAAATAACTTTATAATTTCAAATCTAAAATTTCCATATCTTATGTAACGTTTAGACATTTTTTTTCATAGGGTTCCTATTTATATCCTATTTATAAAAAAAAAATCCATGAAATCGCTTTTTTACTTAATGAAAAAGTTAATTACAACTTTTTTTTTGGGGTAAAAAATAGAGAATTCATTGCTAGAATGAAAAGAAAAGTTAAGTCCTCAGTACAAAATATGAGTTAGTAGCCCACAAGTCTTCCCACAAGCCTAGAAGAATAATTGGTGAAAAAGTGAACACCTAAAATATACCACCATGTTCACCTTTTGGTATCCATGCAAAATTTCTTTCGTTCTCCATCGTCATTGGGTTTTAGGCTACGCTTCTTCACTCAGCGTTCCACAAATGTAACACGTTGAATAGGAACATTGACAAGAGAGGGTGTGCTGTGCGTTGGCCGCTCCTTTTGAGCATTCTTTGTCTTGTATTTTTTTTCTTCAATTTGTGATGTGTTTTTTTCTTGGCAAGGGAGCTCCTATGTTGAACCAAAGTGCAGACTTCTCAGTAGGCAAGGCTTGTTGCTTATGCGATGGCTCCATTGTGAGATTAGTGTTATCAAACTCATTATCAGGTGTACACACCGAGTCTGAACATTCTGACCAGCAATACCTTTGTTTGGAGCTTGGCAGATAGTGCTCAAGACCTAGCTCAGTAAGTGTGTAGAAATGATATCCCCCCTAATCAGGAGGTTTGCAAATCAATCAATGCCCTTTGGCTCCAACTTTGTTCTCTCTTGTTCATTTTGTACTATCTTATTGCTTCTTGTCTCATTATCGTCCACTAATAAATATGACAGATGGCTGGATACTTGGTCAATCGTTGATTTCTAATTTTTTCAGGGAGACTCTTGACCTTTCTTAGGATTAGAGACCTATTTTGTTATGGTGCCCTCAACCTTCAGTTAATGAGCCAAACTGGTCAACCTTCAACTTGGTTCCATACCTCTGCTTTCTAGCTCTGCCTTCCATTTCATCCTTAAGTAGATATGGGCATATTTGTTGCTCATGGCCTATTATACTACAATAGAAACAATAAATAGGAAATTTTTCATATCTAAATTCAATCCATACCTTAGATGAGCTATTCAAACCCGGGTGTACGCCTCTCTTTAGGGGTTGGGTGACATCAATAGCCGCTAAAGATTTAGGAATAAAGTCAGGCATGTCCCAAAGAGAGACCAAATTTGCCTCAGCGACCTGTCCAATGGAAGCACAAAGTTTCCTTTCGATTGCTGCGGTCCATTATTCTCCTATAAACATTGCACCCAGAAAAGAACCAGGTGGAAGTTATATTAAGCTATTGTCAAGTATTTTTCCCATTGCTTGAGGACTAGGAGTTGGCCCTTTATAGACCATGGCTGGCGACACAATGCAGAGTATGCATCAAAAAGTCTTCATCAAAATATAACCTATATGTTTGGGGCTCAATTTCTTCACATTGAAATCCTATTGGATTTTTCTATATACCCCTCAAGATTGTGGCAAGGGTACCAAATATTGGTGGTTTCTCCACAAATAAGCGTCCAACAAGACATCATTTCGATGTCTTAGTTTGCTGCAAAACCTCTGTCTCATCAAGAAAGACAAGCTCAGTTTATTCCTCTTCATCATAAGACTCTCACAGGTGTTAATTGGAAGATGCCATACCAAGGGTTATAGAGTACAGTTGCAGAAACCAATGAACAATATATGACCCAATTCAGATTAGGTAAGACCAGAGAAAGTGTGGGATGAACTCGTTACTGGGGTTACACTATTGGGGGTTGGAAAGGTTATTAATATGAAGTTCTGTGGATCAGGTTCAAGAATGTTCAAGAGGTAGCTGGATGGGGTCAAGAGGGTGACCAAACGGCGACAAAGGTTTGGCCAAGCGAGGAATCACAGGTTGAAGATCTATATCGGGCTCACCTAGATTTAGCCCAAATGGTACTGATTGGCCAAGAAGATTAAAAGGAGATGAAACCAATTGCAGTGGAGAGGACTGATGGGGTGATGGTACTGTCACAAAATCAGAATCAGGTGGTTATGAACACGGAGGTGGAGTGCACGAGGTTATGACCAAAACTGCCACTGTGCTAGACGACTAGCGAAAATGTGAATAGGAAGCCCAGCAAGGGTGGATTCGGTGTTCGTCGTGCACTGATACCGAGCCCAGATGCTGGTGGTGGATTCTAGATAGCAGCGGGTTCGAAGATGGAAGAAACGACGGATCAAAGTTAGGGAAGGGCAGGAGAGTGGGAACAAAGGTGAGAGTCCGAGATGAGGCTGTCAAATGCGGAAAGGAGTCACCACAAACGAACGGTTGCTGCCGTAGGAGAGGCGAAGCTAGGAAAACCCTAGCAGAGCCAACCTAGCATATTTTTACTTTTTTAAGTTAATTACACCTTTGAAGAGATGATAAAATTATTATGTTGATGTAATCTTGTATTCATTGACTTTTCATCACTTTTTTAATTTAATAGATTAAAAGTTAATGTATTTGATAGTGGTTAGTCGCATTAGATGTACACTGTAACTCCAGGAAAATTATACCTGCAATGTCGGATTGATCAAAACCAAACATATTAAAGCTTATAGTATAGTCAGATTGTAATATTCTAATACTAATATTGATGATATATTCAAAATTACGCATTAATAATTAAGATTAATACGTTACTTCAATACTAATAACAAATTTTATAAAAAATATTTTATAATATATACGAAAATATGAATTTGCTGTGGGTAAATTATTACATATATTACTAAAAAAGAAAGTTTATACAAAGATATAATTCATATTACATCAAAGACAAGATAAGCCTCTAAGGCATAATTTGTACAAATAATATACAAAGCTTATCCACAAATTCAAACTAAACTATTTCTTCATAGCCCTTATCTTTTCTTTCGTCTGTTGCAAATTTCATTTTTGTAAATATTGTGGAAATACAATAAAACAAGTGTGAGAATTCTAGAAATTCTTAATAATTTTATTAAAAAATTGTTTCATCATAATATCTTTAACTGTTTTAAAAAAAAATCATTTTAAAAACTTTAATCATAATGTAGATAGGTAGCAAAAGGTCAAGACGATTCTTTTCTCTTCCCGAGGTAGATTATTCAATTATTAATAATTTTAGAAAATATTTATTAACAAACATTATAAATTATACTCATAAATGCATTTAGAAACAATTCAAGTACTAAGCTGTAAAAGATTTCAATCCTCTCTTCTTGAGGATTACATTATATTTGTCATATATTAATCTTACCTAGTGATTCGTTCTAATTTACTCTATTCTCGAAAACTAAAAGTTTTCTCCAATCCCAGAGATTATTTCCTACCTAGAATATTTTTCTCCCTTTCTAGAGATTATTTCATACCCAGAATACTTTTCTCCCTTCTTAGAAATTATTCAAACACAAGCACAAATTATTATTCTAGTTCAACCTAAAAGAATTAAAGGAGCAATACAACTCACATTTTAGCTCAACTTAATTAATCAAGGAGCAATATAATCTTTAATACATAACAAGTATCCAATACCATTTCATTCATCCCATTCTATACACATTCATTAGTTACTTTACAAATCAAGTAACTAAAATCAATTCCATGAATGCACAATACCATTTATTCCAAGAAATTTTTATACAAACAATAATTCAAGCACAATTCAAGTACATAAGCATTAGATGCAATATGGAGACTATCATATCTCCTTGAGTTCTAATTCGACCCACATGGTTAAAATAGCTTATCAAAGATTATATACATCCATTTAGGACTACATGACACATCCAAATGCACTATACAATAATCTAAGAACTTTAGTGCTTCAAATGATCAATAACAAGCACAATTAGCCATAGACAAGTCTCAGCCAAGGTTCTTTTTAATGACTATCAAGAAAAACTTATTAACTATTCATCATCATCTTGTTAATTAACTTAATTAATAATTGATTATAGTAGTGTTTAAGAAATCACAATTTATAACACACGTTTCACCCTATGAAAATCAAAACCCTAACTTCACTTGTTCATACATAAAAATTTATTTCAAGCTTGTATTTACTTCATCATCTAGAAATAAGAAACAAGAGTACAAAATCAACTAAAATCTCCTTTTATCCATGACTTGGCCATGAACCTCACAGCCAAAGAACTTAACCAGTAACACAATTTTTCATTCAAGAATTTATAAAGAAAAATAACTAGATGAAAGTAAGGAACTAAAGCACAAAATAACAAGAATCTTCCCCATCCTTTTCTTGGTCTGGCAGTGACCTCAAAGGAGTACAAAGTCCCTAAATTTCATTCACAAATAATAGAAAAAGAAGAGCAAATGGAAGACAAGCATCCCCTACCTCTCTTCCTAGCTCCTTGTAGCTTGATTCCTTGAATTTCTTCCTTCCTCTTCACCTTCCCTTTCCTTCCTTTTCTTCCTTTCTGTTTTCTATTATGCGTGCCAATCTAGGAGAAAACCATTATCTATTCACATTCATTTGCGTTCTTTATATACATGTATATTGGTCAGCCTATACAATAAAATCAATCGTAAAAATGGGAAGGGATTACAATCTTAACTAATTGAGGACATCAAGGAATAACTAACTCCTAAGATTACGTGATTTACAGCTATGCTAACACTCCCCATCAAGTTGGGGAGTAAATATCTTTAATCCTCAACTTATCAAGAGAGTGAAGGAAGATCCTTCCAGATACTGCCTTGGTCAACATGTCAGCCTATTGGTCTTCGAACCTGACATATGGGAGGCTAATAATTTTGTCATCTAGGTTCTGCTTGATGAAATTTCTATCCACATCAACATGCTTCGTTCGCTCATGTTGTATCGGGTTTTTAGATATTTCAATGGCTGATTGATTATCACAATGTAGCTTCATGGTAGATTTTGGTTTATACCCCAATTCTGTCATTAATCTTCTCAGCCACAGTAATTCACAAATCCCATTTGCCATGCCTCTCCATTCAGCTTCGGTGCTTGATCTTAAGACTTTCTTTTGTTTCTTACTCCTCCAAGTTACTAAGTTTCCACCTACTAGAGTGAGATAGCCTGTTGTGGACTTCCTATCTGGTTTTGTCCCAGCCCAATCGGAGTTCGAGTAGCCTTCTACATCTAAATGATTGTTGTTTGAATATAATAGTCCTCTTCCTAGTGAAGACTTTAAGTATCGTAGAGTTCTTGTCACTGCCTCCATATGTTCCTCCCTTGGATTTTGCATATGTTGGCTGACCACATTAACAGCATACGCTATGTCTGGTATGGTATGTGAGAGATAAATTAGTTTTCCTACTAATCTCTGGTACTGCTCTTGGTTTGCTGGTACAGGATCATTAGTCTCCATAAATTTCAAATTTTGCGGAATAGGGGTCTCCACTAGTTTGCAATCTAGCAACCCAACTTCAGATAGAAGGTCTAACGCATACTTCCTTTGAGAAATAAAGATTCCTTCTTGTGATCTTGCAACCTCTATTCCAAGAAAGTATCTTAATTCCCCAAGATTCTTCATCTCAAATTCAGAGTTAAGCTGCTCCTGAATTCTATTAATTTCTTTAGAGTCATCTCTTGTTATTATCATATCATCTACATAGATGATAAGGGCTGTGAGTTTTCCTTTCCTCTTCTTCAAAAAAAGTGTATGATTAGCATTACTTTGTCTATATCCATATTTTTTCATTGCCAGACTAAAACGCCTAAACCATGCTCGAGGTGATTACTTCAACCCATATAAAGCTTTCTACAGCTTGCATACTAACTTTTCATTTGTTGAAACAGTATACCCTGGTGGGATATCTATATACACTTCTTCTTCTAAGTTCCCATGTAAGAAAGCATTTTTCACGTCCAATTGGTGTAGAGGCCAATCTAAATTTACAGCTAGAGATAGTAGTACTCGAATGGTATTGAGCTTTGCAATAGGGGAGAATGTTTCTTAGTAGTCTATTCCATATGTCTAAGTATAGCCTTTGGCCACCAGCCTCACTTTGTATCTCTCAATAGACCCATCAGGTTTATATTTTATGGAAAAAAACCCATTTATACCCTATTATGCTCTTCCCTTCTGGCAAAGCCACAAGATTCCAGGTGCTATTCTTTTGTAAGGCCTGCATTTCCTCCTAAATAGCCTGGGCCCAAGACATTGTCTTTCAAAGCTTCCTCAACTTGAGTAGGCACTGATTGAGCAGACAGTTGATATGTAAAAGCCTTAAGTGACTCTGAGAGCCTTCTAGTTGTAACAAAGTCTGCTATATGATGCTTTGTTCCCTTTCCTTCCACCTCTGGAGAGTATCAAATAGGAGGCTTACCCCTGTTGGACCTGAAAGGTAATTTGTATCTACTAGAAGTGTTAGGCAAGTCAGCCTCAGGAGTAGTACGTACCTGGATATCCTCAGAAGACTCATTTATAGGTACTGAGGGAGGAGTAGAAGACTGTATCATGTCACCGTGCATAGCTTCATGCGTAGAGGTGGGTTGAATTTCTCTTAATTCCTTAGATGAGCAGTCCCCTAACATGCATGTAGTAGGGTCGTTAGAGCTGCTGCTGCTACCCAAGTAGCTTCCAGTACTCAAGAGGGGGGGTGAATTGAGTATTTAAAAAACTTTTCGTAGAGGCGTAAACTAATTTAAATATGTTGAAAAGAATATTAAAAGACGTGAGTTAAAAAGGATAAGCAGAATATATTTTATTGATTAATTTGGCCAAGTGATCACTTGTTTAATACCACTTGTTGCAATTGTTATCATGTTCATATATTTATCAAAACAGTAGCCAATTACATTAAGCATTTGTATTACAAAGAATTTAAATATGCAACATATTCTTTGAGAAAAAGAAGGGGCAAGAACAGGCTAAGGATTATGCATTTAAGAACATCATGTAATTTTCATATAAGGCATAAATTTAGGCTTAAAAGAAATAAGATATATTTCATAAAAAACATGTCATCCATAGAATCAAATTGACCAATTACATATGTATCAAAAATAAGGCAGAAATAAAGAAGGGATCAGACCCGTAAGCTTGGCTTTCTGCCAAGGGTTATTCGAATACCTCATCCCGTATTCGAATACCCACCACATAAATATGAACAAAGCAAGAGCAAGTATTCGAATACCTTGGAATCTATTCGAATACTCCAGAGAACATGTGACAAACGCTGATAAAGATGTCTCAGGTTATTCAAATACATTGTTTAGTTATTCGAATACACTAACTTATAAAACTATAAGAACGCTGTACTGATGTATAGTATTTGAATACCTTATGATGGTATTCAAATAGACTTATTAGAAAGACATAGATTTTCACGTACAGATTGCAATGGTATTCGAATACCATAGGGAGTTATTCGAATACACTTTATCAGAAAAACAAATTAACACGTTCAGAAGTGCATTATTAGAGAGGAAAACTTACCCGATGATGGAAATACTTATCCAAAAAAAACAAAGAAATTACAAGTCCAAGCTTCATAGAGACAAGGAGGAGAGCTTGGAATTATTTTTAGTCTTTTGCTTGCAGCAACTACTTTTAAAATGCTAAAGTCAGCTCTTGGCCTTCAAGCACACCTGCAACACATTTCACTTTTTGGCTTTTAGTACCCAAATTTTCTTGGGTCCCTCAATGTCAGTTTTGGGTATAGTACCCTTGGGAACCCATACCATTTTAGTTTCAATTTTTATATTGATATTTTTCCTTACATTACATGTTGATGCACTATATCCTTTCTTTCCACAATAAAAACATTTAATAAAAGGACTACATGAAATGCTAGAATTAACAAAGAAATTTTTATAAAATTTTTGTTGATTTTTCGGGTTATATCCTATCCCGGCTTTTTGAAAAACAGCTCTTTGTTTTTCTAATAAGATATTTAAATTATCTCTTCCAAAAGTGAATTTAGCAAGAGTGTTCTTTAAATCTTCAATTTCTTTTTCAAGTATATGACATGAAGAACAAGATGAAGAAGTAGAAGCATGTGAAGAATGATATGTGCATGCATCAATTAATCCTAATGTCTCATTTTCAATTTTTAATTCTTCAATTTCTTTATTCAAAATTAGAATTTGGTTTTCCAAAGAAAAAATTGTTTTCTTAGATGAAGAAATTATTTTTGTGAGCTTTATTGATTCGTTATGCAATTCTTCAAAGGCATCTTGTAAATCATCATAAGAATGAGATAATTCATAATTAAAAGTTACCTCAATGTCGCTTTCTTATTCTTCTTCTCCTTTGGCCATAAAACATAGATGGACTTCCTCACTATTTGAGTTATCAGCGGAGTCCATATCATTGTCATCCCATGCTATGTAGACTTTTCTTTCTTTAGAGGGTTTGTTTTCAAATTTCTTTGAGGAAAAAGGCGGTCTTCTTTGAGTTACTTTCTTTTTGAGAAACCTTCTGAATTTCTTCACTAAAAGACTAAGGTTCTCTTCATTTAACTCAATGTTGTCCATGTCATCTCCATCGTTTTCTTCTTCATTATTGATAGTGGAGGTGGTGGCTTTAAGTGCGATCCCTTTCTTCTTCTTATCGTGTTCCTCACTTTGGTTAAGTCTATTGAGTTCTAATTTGTGCTCTTGAAGTTTGCCAAATAAGGTAGCTAACGTCATTGTTGATAAGTCTCTTGATTTTGATATAGCTGTTACCTTAGGCTGCCAAATCCTGCTAAAACATCTCAATACTTTGTTCATCAATCTTCGTTAGAAAAATTCTTTCCTAATGATGCAAGATGATTTACAATGTGGGTGAACCTATTTTGCATTTCTTGAATGCTTTCTCCTTAGTTCATTGTAAATAATTCATATTCGCGAGTAAGAGAATTAATTCTCGACTTCTTAACTTCACTAGTACCCTCATGGGTAACTTGTAAAGTGTCCCACATTTCTTTAGAAGTTTTACAATTTGAAATTCTGAAAAATTCATCATACCCCAAAGCAGTGGTAATGATGTTTTTGTCTATCAAGTTATATTGAACTTTTCTTTTATCATCTTTAGACCAATCATTTCTAGGTATCTCGATTTTTACACCATCAACAACTCGTGTAGGTATAAATGCGCCATTTTCAACAGCATCCCACACATCTAGATCAATAGCCTCAATAAAGTTTTTCATTCTTTCCTTCCAATATGCATAACCATCCCCATTGAAAAAGGATGGTCGATTTATGGAAGTTGCTTCTGAAAAACTATTTGAAGAAGCCATGTTCTCTTAAAGCTGCTAAGCTCTTTATACAAGAGTTTAGCTCTGATACCACTTATTATCAAAATGTAAAACATTTACCACTTGTTATCAATTTCTTATAAATTTGCCATATATAAAGAGAATCATAGATATTAAACATTTTACATTGATGAAACATGTTACAGGGATCAGAGCATTTTATAGAACTAACTTTATTTACCCTATATGCAATGACAACATTAGCAAGTTAATATCTAATTTGACACCTTGTCAATGCTAAGCATACTACTCATGTAAGGAAAATATTTAATCATTTAAGATTAATTAATCAACGAGTATCATACAATAGAATGTCACAATCGCTTAGGGATAGAGATACTTATTGAATTAGATAAAGTGAGATGCTTCTTTGTAATGTTCTTCGTTTATTGGTCCTTTAAGTTTGAGCTTTCTTCCATTGAGTATTCCATTTCAATGTACTTGAAGAAAGTCTCTTCATGTCCTCTTCATTCATTTTCCTCAAGTTAAATAATCTTTTTCATTTAAGAGTTTGCTTGAGGTAGTTATAACCCTACAAAACAAGTCAAAGTACTTTCTTTGGTATCCATTAATTTTTGGATCCATAGAGGTTAGTCAAACTCATAAGCAAGTAAGCATTCAAAATAATAAGTAAAAAAAAACAGCAAATGAGTTCATAAGAGTAGAAGATATTTTGTTTGTATTTTGGAAACTTATTTTGAAAGGCATTTCTTTGCAACCTAAACCAATGAGATATCCAAAAAGGCTCCTTACAAAGATCCTAAGTCCTAGAGCTATTCTTAAAAGTCTTTGGACTTGGTCTTCTCATTATCTTCATGTTTGTTATCATCAAAACAACTATTAATGTTAGCTAGCTAATTACAACTGCCCCCACTAATACAAAGGTGTCTCATTACTACCAGGTGACCCTATATTAATATTCGTATCATTATTTTCTTCAGTATTTTCTACCCTCCTAATACATTAGACACAAACACGCCATCAGACGCAAACACGCCACCAGCACCATCTTCACCATTCTTCTCCCCCTAAAGGTGAGTGGGGTCGGCATAGTAGAGCTCGGTTTCCACAAATGACGCATCCATGGTAACATATGTCTGCCGGTTATGTGGGTCAAAACAGTGATACCCTTTGGTGTGCATCCCATACCCCAGAAACCCATACTTAACTGCACATGGATCTAACTTGGATCGTAGATGGTGAGGGAGGTGTACAAAGACCACACACCCGAAAACCTTGGTAGGAAGTAGTGAGTGGGGAAAGATTGAGAATTGACTATTCAAGGTTTCAAGGGGAGTCTTGAAGTCAAGTATTCTAGATGGCATATGATTCATCAGGTAAATAGCTGTCCCAATAGCTTCTTCCCAGTATTTAGATGGCATATGAGCACTTATCAATAAGGCCATCACGATTTCTAGAATATGCCGATTCTTCCGTTCGGCTACACCGTTCTATTACGGTGTGTTAGGACAAGAGGTCTCATGTATAATCCCATGGGCAGTAAAGAAATGGTTAAATTCATTATTAATGTATTCGCGTCCATTGTCCGAGCGAAGGACACGAATAGAAGAGCCGAACTGCGTCTGAATCATAGTGTGGAAAGTTTTAAATATGTTAAAGACCTCATTCTTATGCTTAAGAAAATATAGCCAAGTAACACGTGTGCAATCATCGATAAAAGTCACAAACCACCGATGACCAAATAAAGATGGCAAGGATGACAACCCCCAAACATCAGTATGTATCAAGCCAAATGGAGTATCAATTTTATTCAACTGTGTGGGAAAGGGTACGCGATGACTCTTTGCAAGAATGCAAGTGTCACATATTAATTTACTCAAATCTACATTAGTAAATAGTTTTGGGAGTACATGCTTCATGTAATAAAAGGATGGATGTCCTATACGTGCATGCCAAACCCGGATATCTTCTTCTCTGCTCTTGCTAGCCTTTCCCACGTTATTCACCTTGCTAGAATTCAAATCTTCCATGTAGTAGAGTCCTCCCCTCTTAGTACCACGCCCAATGATCTCCCTCGTGAGGATATCCTGAAAAAGACAGAAATTGGGATACATAAGTGCCACACAGTTTAATTGTTCAGTAGCTTGCCCAACAGAGATAAGCTTATTCGATAGAGAGGGGACAAGTAATGTATTAGGCAAGGAGATATGGTTTGAAAAATGATCCGTCCCTGCTCCTGTCACTGGGTATGATACTCCATTGGCATTTATGATGCATGATTATCTAGGTAGTGAATTTTTTACTAAATCACTGGCACAATATGTCATATGATCAGTGGCACCCGAGTCTATGATCCACCCTCCATTACTATCATGATTAGAAGACAAGTATGTAGAGCATATGTTACCTTGATCGCAGGTTATGGTTGAGGAAGGTTCAACCTGAGTAACAAGAGATAACTGAGGCTCAGTCTGTACCAGAGAGACCTTCGTTGTCCCTCCTTCCTTTTGTTTCTTAGACTAAAGTTCATGCCACCTATAACACCCTCCCTAGGGTGTCACATATCTGACTCCCGACTCATAATCTAAAAAGAAGTTCGCACAAAGTTTGAGTTATAAAATATGGGTTTTAAAATTTCTTCTTTACTGAAACGTAAATTTACTGAAAATATTAGGTAATATTGAAAATCATATTTCAACTATTCATTATGCAATATTGACACTAATTAATATTTCACAATTTAAAGATAAATATAAAACTAACAGACTCTTTTTTGTTAACAGTAGCAAACCCCATGACGGGTCCTACTTAATAGCACGGTACAACACTAACGAGAAACTTTAACATACTTATTCCTTTTTCTGTCCATCTTAATGCATCAGACATCTGTTCCTTTGTCAACACTGCACACCTTCGAGTCCTGAATGTCCACTCCTTATTGTTGTCACCAATCTCAGAGTATCCATCGCCCGTTATGTCTAAGACAACTCGATCCATCTATTATTTGATTTTAACAGTACAAACACAGCAAAACAACATAACAAAGAGGTGAGATCACCTACACCAGTACCAACATGGCAGCACAAAGATAACACAAAACAAAGAATATCATACGGATAGATCATACCACAATTATGATCATGCCATCAACATTAATCAACTATCATCATCTAAGCATTTATTAATTCAATTATCATAAACAACAATTATGATAATGCCCTCAAAGATTATCATCATCATCATCCAAGTATTCAAAACAATTGTCATAGCCAATATTCCTCAATTAATATATCACACGATATAAATGTTCGGATTATGCATGTACACAAGACTCGATTTCCTACTCCATGGAGCTAAACTCAGGTCGGAGAAATGATCGAAAAGATCTGTCGGTACCACATGCTTCAGACCACGTGCTATAATCCTCATTTTGATTTTGCACATCTAGCATATACACGACAATCTTTATCAGATCTTGAATAAGAATAGTATCTCGGTCAGGATCATCGGTGTGTTGCATCGGTCTAACCTACAGGAAGAAGCGCGACCAACCACCCGTGTAAGCAACCCGCACCCCGATGCCCCCAAGGTCAACAAGTGACTTACACTACGCATATCGCACCCACTCACGAGGTGTGTTTCTCCTAAGCAATCAACCATATCTAGTTCTCATCGGACCATTCCAATGCATGTATAATGCACCAAATACTAATCACAGGTATAATACCAATCACAGGTATATCTCATAATTTCTCAGATATAGTTTATACAATGCACGAATATATCAGTGCAAGTCCAACCACAAGGGCCATTCTTTTCAAATTCGTTTGTTTAATTAAATCATATGCCTCAACGCATATTTTTTTCCAATACATCTAAAATGCACCACGTGCCAATAACAGGCAAAACTCGATGTTTTCACAAACAGTGTATGGACACTGTTTTAACAGTAATCATCATGTTATTATGTTTTTATTGTCATAAAACACTTTTGTCATGTTTTCACAATCGCGTAACATTTCTGTTACGTTTTCACAATTCCACAACACTTCTGTTACATTTTCAAAATACCATAACACTTTTGTTACGTTTTTAAAATTCCAAAACGTTTTTATTACATTTTCACAATACCATAACACTACTGTTATGTTTACAAAATTTTGTAACATTTCTGTTACGTTTTCAAAATGCTGCTTGTAACACCCCAAATTTCCGTATCTCTTAAACAATAATTTTGACAGTTAACAGAATTTTACTGTTTAGTAATTTCTGTGCACTGTAAAATTATTTTGTTTATTCCGTTAGCGTATTTGATCGTTTTGAGTGATTTACTCCGTGTCAGGAAAATAAAAATTTTCGGGCCGGGAAAAACTTTACGTAATTTAATTTTTACCGTTAGGTAATTATTTTACGTAATCTGATTTAATATTTGTGTATTTTATAATTTTTGTGATTTTTGTGGATGATTATGAATTTTTTTGACTGTATGTGGGCCCAGGTGGTCCTATGTGGGCCTAGGTGACCATACATGGGCCCAGGTGGGTCCTGCAATTAGACGGAGACAGGGGATCTTACTAAACCTGAATCCGGAAATAGTTTTAGAAAATTTCTTGTATTGTGTTTTGTACTGTATTTATTTATCGGGCGATAAAAATACAGTAAATATATTCTTTTGTGAGGTTTTAGCAGATAAAAATAGAAATTATATTGCTTAAGTCAACATTGGTGGTTTGGATATCCACCATTGATTTAATTAACGATGGAGACTTGATCTTGAATTAATTAACGGTGGAGATTTGATCTTAAAAGTGAATAAGATCATTTATAACCGTTAGATGGAGATTAAATCAATGGTAGAGATTTGGTCTCAAAAAGTGACAAAGACCATTTATAACCATTGGATTTAGAAGTGATCAAGGGTGAAGAATGGGTCTTGTAAAGTAACAAGGACCATTTATGACCATTGGATGAAGATTTAATCAATGGTGAAGATTTAGTCTTAAAAAGTGACAAAGACTAATTATAACCCTTGGATTAAAAGTTTGAAGGAGCAATCTTAACCCTTAATTTTTGGAGACACATCTAATGGCTAGAATTTCAAGGAAAAAAATCTAATGGCCTAGATTAAGTCTTCTATTCAAAAGTCTACCTAAATCCTAACTATTGAATTAATCAATGGCTAGAAATGCTCTAGATGGTGGCTAATAATGATAACAAATAATTAAATGCACAAGGAGAAGCATGCATGGAAGGGGATGGTTTTGGATTGTTTAGGAGACAAAGAAACAAAACTTTATGACCATTATTACATGTCATAGTCAATGGTGTATCATTATTGATCAATTTGCATTCAAGGAGAATGCATTGGAGGGGGGGACTATAGTTTTGGTGGCTTAAGTGAGTAGCAAAGTTGAAGACCACCATTATTACCCATTCTTGGTCATTATTGATCAATTGCAAGAAGTTAAATAAAAGTAAGTCAATTTTTTATGACTTAGCACATATATCATATGGCCATGTACTACTTTTTGGAGACAAACTACTCATAATTGATTTGTTAGCATCCTTAGGAGATGACTTGAAGGGGGTGCACGGTTTTGAGAGGCCTTAAGGCCATAGAAAAAGTTTGAAGACCATTATTGCCATCCTTGGTCATCATTAAACATTTTCAAGAAGCTAAGTTACCAAGTTTTCTCTCCATTTCTCTTCTCCAAGCAAGTTTTGGTCAAGCACCTTAGAATCATCATCCAAATTTCTAGCATTTCATCCAACTTGATTTTCTAAACCTAAACACCATTCTAAGAACATCTCTAGTTATGATTTTTTCCAAAATCATTCATCTTGGGCTTCAAATCCAAGCTTCAAGTTTCTATCAAAAAATCAAAAATTCCATCTTTGTGTTTCAAGAGAGACCATTCGGTCAAGACACTCAAAACCACCATCCAATCTCTTTTATTTTCATCCAACCATAGATCTTGAATCTATATGATATTCTAAGTAACTTTCATGTTAGAGATTTTCTCTAAATCATTCATCTTCATGAACTTTCTTCAAGATCAAAGTTATTGGGTTTTTGAGGTGAAGTGTAAGGAAACTTCATTTCTTCTTTCTTTTTCATGATCTAAACCATGTTTGATCCATGGTTTCTCTTAATCAAGCTTAGTATACTAATTTTTATGTATTTTATTTTGTATTTGTGAAGCCTTTGGTGGTGAAGGACTTGGAAAAAGAAGCAAATCAGGGAGTTTTTGAGGATCTTCAAGAGGTAAAAGGGAGATCCATCTCACCAACCAAGCATGGTGGTGAGAGATGGTCTTATATTTGATGGGTGTTGAATCCATGTGAGGATTCATATCCATGGTCATGTAATAATTTATATGTGTTTATGAGCTTTGATTAATTGCCTATGCTTAATATGCTTTGCATGAGTTTATGATTTTGATGATATGCTTATACTATGCATGATTATAATATGGCATGCTTTTGATATATATATATATATATATATATATATATATATATATATATTGTGTATGTATGTGTATGCCATGATTTGATGATGGAAAAAAAAATTAATTTTGGTCCCAATGGCCAAGGAGAGCTATGGTTTTGATGCCCTTGATTAGGGTTCATGTTGAAAATTTTTCAAGAACAAGGAAATTGACTTGTTTAATGAAAATTATGAAGTGGAGAAAAATGAATTTTCTTGGTTCTAAAGGCTATGGAATTTTCGGCCAAGACACCTCAACATAGGTGTTTATAACTTAATATTTTTATGGAAGAATAAAATTGGATTGATTTGAAAAGCATGGAAAATGAACAAAGGATATGTTTTTCAAGAGAACAAGAACATGGTTTTGAAGGATTTTTATTGATTTATTTTGTGTAAAAAGATCCTAAGTGTTTTTCTAAACATGAGTTTTGAATGAAACGGGCAAACGTTGATTTTAAGGATTTGCAAAGAAAGTGAAAAAGAATTTGTAAAGAAAGTAAAAATGAATTTGAACAAATGGGTTTGGTTTTATAACCATTGGTATTTTGGTTTGAAAACAAAATTTTAATGGTTTTGTTTGTGTAAAACCATATCAATTTAGAAGGAAAAAATATTTGATGGTTTTAATAGTCATGTCCACATTTTAAAAGGTTTGTAATGCCTTAGTTTTATAAAATAAAGTAATTTTCAAAGTAGAAATACAATTTGGTTTAATACAAGGATTTTAGAAAGGGAATCAGAATATTTTATCAATTGAGAAAATTTTGTAAACGAAAGACAAAGAGAGGTTGAAAATGTTTTAGCTTCAATTTATTTTGAAGAGAATTGATTTTAAAATTGATTTGAGAAAAATGGAGAATATAATGGTGATTTGAGAATTTACTAACGTATAACTTATTTTCAAGTTTTGGAGTACATTAGGAAAATTTAAGATTTTGAAACATTGATTTACATCAATGGAAAAGTGATTTTGTGAATTATATTCCGAAAGAATTTCTTGAGTAAAGAATTGTGGAAAAAGATTTTCCTGAGTAAGAAAATATATTAAATGAAGTATAAAGTTATATTATTTTGGGAAAAGTTGAAAATGAATTTTTAAAGATCAAGAAATATTTTCTGTAATGAAATTATGGTGAAAAATTATTTACGTATCTTAAAAATGTGATTTTTAAGTTACGTGATATGGAAAAATATTTCTATGTGATTTTAAGTACGTTGAAATATTTATACGCGATTTGAATTATGTTTAAATATTTTACGTAATTTGAATTACTGTTGAAAAATCAATATATGATTTAAAAGTGATAGAATATTTTTACGTGAATGTGAAAATGATGGAAAATTATTATGCGATTTGGAAAGTGTTTTAAATATTTTGAGAATGATGGAAAATGATTTACGCGATTTAAAAGAGTGATTTTTAAGTTACGCGATTTTAAAACAGTGGAAAAATACTATGCGATTTGAGGAATGTATGTTTTTACGCGATTGAGAAAAACGTTGAAAAATTTGTACGTGGTTTAAAAATGCAACAGAAGAGTTGCGGTATTTTGAAAACGTAACAGAAATGTTACGAAGTTTTGTAAACGTAACAATAATGTTACGGTATTGTGAAAATGTAATAAAAATGTTTTAGAATTTTAAAAACGTAACAAAAGTGTTACGGTATTTTGAAAATGCAACAGAAGTGTTGTGGAATTGTGAAAACGTAACGGGAATGTTGCGTAATTTTGTGAAAACAACGAGTTTTGCCTGTTATTGGCACGTGGTATATTTTAGATGCATTGAAAAAATAAATAAAAATAAATAAAAAAATATATACGTTGAGGCATATGATTTAATTGAACAAATGAATTTGAAAAGAATAGCCTTTGTGGTTGGACTTGCACTGATATATTTGTGCATTGTATAAACTATATCTGAGAAATTATGAGATATACCTGTGATTGGTATTATACCTGTGATTGGTATTTGGTGCATTATACATGCGTTGGAATGGTCCGATGAGAATTTGGATATGGTGATTGCTAGGAGAAACACACCTCTTGAGTGGGTGCGATATGCGTAGTGTAAGTCACTTGTTGACCTTGGGGCATCGGGGTGCGGGTTGCTTACACGGGTGGTTGGTCGCGCTTCTTCCCATAGGTTAGACCGATGCAACACACCGATGATCCCGACCGAGACACTATTCTTAATCAAGATCGATAAAGACCGTCGTGTATGTACTTAGATGTGCAAAAATTGAAATAAGAATTAAAGCACGTGGTCTGAGGCACGTGGTACCGAAGCTTCTTTTCGATCATTTCTCGACTGAGTTTTAGCTCCATGGAGTAGGAAATCGAGTCTTGTGTACATGCATAATCTGAACACTTATATCTGTATGATATATTAATTGAGGAATATTGGCTATGACAACTGTTTTGAATACTTGGATTGATATATGATTGAATGATGATAGTTGATTAATATTGAATATATTATTGGAAGTTTGTTATGATATCCCTGTATGATATTGCTGTTTGTGTTATCTCTGTGCTGCCATATTGGTATTGGCGTAGGTGATCTCACCTCTTTGTTATGTTGTTTTGCTGTGTCTGTATTGTTAAAATCAAATAATAGAAAGATCGAGTTGTCTTAGACATAACGGGCGATGGATACTTTGAGATTGGTGACAACAATAAGGAGTGGACATTCAGGACTTGAAGGTGTGCAGTGTTGACAAAGAACAGATGTAGAACAGATGTCTGATGCAACAAGATGGATACACAACAGAATAAGTATGTTAAGTTTTAACGTTAGTGTTGTACCGTGCTATTAAGTAGGACCCGTTATAGGGTTCGCTACTGTTAAAAAAAAAGAGTCTGTTAATTTTATATTTCTCTTTATATTGTGAAATATTAATTGGTGTCAATATTGCATAATGAATAATTGAAATATGATTTTTCATATTACCTAATATTTTCAGTAAATTTACGTTTCAGTAAAGGAGTAATTTTGAAACCCATATTTTCATAACTCAAACCTTTTACAAATTGATTTTCAGATTATGAGTCGGGAGTCGGAAATGTGATGTCCTAAGGAGGGTGTTACACTGCTACTCTTCTGTTGAACTTTTAAACCACATACTAATTTTTCAACGTTTTTCTCAATTGCGTAAAAATATACGTTTCTCAAATCGCATAGTATTTTTTCACTGTTTCAAAATCGCGTAACTTAAAAATCATTCTTTTAAGTCGCGTAAATCATTTTCCATCATTCTCAAAATATTTAAAACACTTTCCAAATCTCACAGCAGTTTTTCTGTCATTTTCACAATCGTGTAAAAATATTCTATCACTTTTAAATCACATATTGATTTTTCAATAGTAGTTCAAATTACGTAAAATATTTAAACGTAATTCAAATTGCGTAGAAATATTTTACTGTATTTCAAATCATTTTTAAGATACGTAAAATATTTTTCAACATTTTACAATCACGTAAAATATTCCTCAATATTCCAAACATTATTTTGGACTTAAATAAATCAATATCATTTTCAACACATTTTTCAAATTGCATAAAAATATTTTACTGCATTTCAAATCGTTTTTAAGCTACGCAAATAATTTTTTCACCACAATTTCATTACAGAAAATATTTCTTAACCTTCAAAAATTCCTTTTCAACTTTTCTCAAAATAATATAACTTTATACTTCATTTAATATATTTTCTTACTTAATAAAATCTTTTTCCACAGTTCTTTACTCAAGAAATTCTTTTTCAAATATAACCCACAAAATCACTTTTCAATTAATTTAAATCAATGTTTCAAACTTTAAGAATTTCCTAACGTACTTCAAAACTCAAAAATCAGTTATACGTTAGTAAATTTTCAAAATACCATTATATTCTCCATTTTTCCCAAATCATTTCCAAAATCAACCTTCCTCAAAATAAATTGAAACTCAAACGTTTTGAACCTCTCTTTGTTTTCTATTACGAAAGTTTCTATTCTCTCAAGTGATAAAATGCTCTAATTCCCTTTCCAAATTCTTGTATTAAATTAATTATATTTTCACTTGAAAAATCACTTTGTCTCATCAAAATCAAGGCATTACAAGCCTTCGAAAACGTGGACATGACTATTGAAAATTATCAAAACATTTTTCCTTCTATGTCAATATGATTTTACACAAACAAAACCATTAAAATTTTGCTTTCAAAACCGTAAGACTTATGGTCATAAAAACCAAACCCATTTGTTCAAATTCATTTTCACTTTCTTTGCAAATCTTTAAAATCAACGTTTGCCTGTTTCATTCAAAACTCATGTTTAGAAAAACACTTAGGATCTTTTCATACAAAATAAATTAATAAAAATCCTTCAAAACCATGTTCTTGTTCTCTTGAAAAACATATCCTTTGTTCATTTTCCATGCTTTTCAAATCAATCCAATTTTATTCTTCCATGAAAATATTAAGTTATAAACACCTATGTTGAGGTGTCTTGGCCGAAATTCTCAATGTTCTAGGGACCCAAAAATTAATTCCATTGTCTTAAAAATTTTCAATATAAACCCTCTTCATCGGTATCAAAACCGTATTTCCTTTCCTTTGGCCATTGAAGCCAAAAATTGATTTTCTTTCCATCATCACATCAAGGCATACATATACATAATTTCAATATATTCTCATCATGCATATTATAAGCATACCATATTATCATCATACATATTATAAGCACACCATATAAGCCATAAAATCATGCAAAGTATATCAAGCATATGCAAATAATCAAAGTTCATAAACACACAAATAATTTACATGACCATGGATATGAATCCTCACATGGATTCACTATCCATCAAATATAAGACCATCTCTCACCACCATGCTTAGTTGGTGAGATGGATCTCCCTCTTACCTCTTGAAGATTCTCAAAAGCTCTTTGTTTTGCTTTTTTTTTCTAAGTCCTTCACCACCAAGGGCTTCTCAAATACAAAACAAAATACATAAAAATTAGTATACTAAGCTTGATTAAGAGGAACCATGGATCAAACCTGGTTTAGATCATGAAAAAGAAGAGAAGAAATGAAGTTTTCTTACACTTTACCACAAATACCCTAGAACTTTGATCTTGAAGGAAGTCCATGAAGATGAATGATTTAGAGGAAATCTCCAACATGAAAGTTGTTTAGAATATCATGTAGATTCAAGATCTATGGTTGGATGAAATTAAAAAGTGATGGAAGGTGTTCTTGATGGTTATGGCCGAAACATAGAGGAGAAGAGAAGATAAGAGAATTTCTTGTATTGGTTCTTGGTTCTTTGGATAGAATGATGAGCAATTGAATAAGTGAAATGAATAAATGAGTATTGTCTCCTACTTTTGAGTGTATGACCGTGGGTTATCAAGAAGAGAGAAAGTGAGAATTATTTGATAGCTTTAATAGATATTGAATAGGATGATGACTATAGGTTACATGTGCAAAGTCACTAAAATTGACTAAGCTTTGCATTAAAAGATGATAGCTTCCTTTTGTCACAAAGTGAAGACAATGAAATGAAATGTCCTCTTTCTCAAGTGCATGGTCGTGGAGTGTGATGGAAAGTAAAGAGTAGATTATTTATTTATTTATTTATTTTTTGAGTGATAGACAAGTTACTAGAATAATTGAAAGAAAAGGTGATAATGCAGGAAATAATTTTGGCCTCCCTCCAAGAAATTTCCTAAGGATGCAAACAAGGAAATCATAATCAAGGATGATGTAATATTGACCATGACATGTAATAATGGTCATAAAGCTTTTTCTTTGTCTTCTAAACAATCCAAAATCGTACCCTTCCTCCATTTTGCATGCAATAATGTTGTCATCTTTTTCAAGCCATTATTTAGAGCATTTTAGGCCATTGATTAATTCAATGGTTAGGATTTAGGTAGACTTTTGATTTAGAAGACTTAATCTAGGCCATTAAATTTTTCTCCTTGAAATTCTAGCCATTGGATGTGTCTCCAAAATTAAGGGTCAAGATTGCTCCTTCAAACTTTAAATCCAAGGGTCATAATTAGTCTTTGTCACTTTTTAAGACCAAATCTCCACCATTAATTAAATCTTCATCCAATGGTCATAAATGGTCTTTGTTACTTTACAAGACTAAATCTCCACCATTGATTAATTCTAAATCCAATGGTTATAAATGGTCATAGCCATTATATAAAACTAAATCTCTACCCTTGATTTAATCTTCATCTAACGGTTATAAATAATCCTATTTACTTTTAAGATCAAATCTCCACTGTTGATTAAATCAAGATCAAGTCTCCATCGTTAATTAAATCAATGGTGGATATCCAAACCACCAATGTTGACTTAAGCAATATAATTTCTATTTTTATCTGCTAAAACCCCACGAAAGAATATATTTACTGTATTTTTATCATCTGATAATTAAATACAGTGCAAAACTCAGTACAAGAAAATTTCTAAAACTGTTTCCAGATTCAGGTTTAGTAAGATCCCCTGTCTCCGTCTAAACAGTACAAATTTTTCTATGCGTAGAAAAATTTTCACTTTGCGGGACCCACTTGGGCCCACGTAAGGTCACCTGGGCCCACATAGGACCACCTGGGCCCACATACAGTCAAAAAATTTCATAATCATCCACAAAAATCACAAATATTAGAAAACACACAAATATTAAATCAGATTACGTAAAATAATTAAAACCTAATGGTAAAAATTAAATTACGTAAAGTTTTCCCCGGCCTGAAAATTTTTATTTTCCTGACACGGAGTAAATCACTCAAAATGATCAAATACGCTGACGAAAAAAAAATAAAATAATTTTACACCACACAGAAATTACTAAACAGTAGAATTCTATTAACTGTCAAAATTATTGTTTAAGAGATACGGAAATTTTGGGGTGTTACACCACCAGTCCGGGTAGCCGTGTAGCTTGAAACACATCTCCTTGGTGTTCTTTTTGTTCCCACAATGGGTACACCCACCTTCAGTATTTAACTGCCTTTTTCCAGATTTATCGCCACTCCCAAAGTTTCCCTTTGCTGCAATTTGTTGAAGCTGTGCACCCTTTGTAGCCATTGCTACAGATGATCCAGTATCGGTGCCTAAGAGCATCACACTCTGTCATGTGTCCTCCCTTCTGACATAGCCATATGCCTGTTCAAGAGATGGGAATGGCTTCATCTGCAACACATCGCCTCTTACACGATCCAAACGATCATCGAGACCATCAAGAAACGTATAAACACGATCTTCCTGCAGTAAATCGTTAAAGTTTTTAATATCATCAGCACATACCATCGGATTTGGTCTCCGAAAGTCTATTTCTCTCCACAATCCTTGAAGAGAATTATAATATGCCTCCAGCGTTCCACCAGCCTGTTTCACGTTGTTGACTTTCCTTTTGAGATCATAAATCTGAGAGGAATCACTACTATCAAAATAGGTGGTAGCAATAGCATCCTACACTTGTTTTACAGTAGAGAATCGTATGAAGTTACCCACCAAACTTTGGTCCAATGAATTCAGGATCAAGCCTTTGACGGTGGAGTTTTCTGTTTTCCATCGTCGATATGTCAGATCTGTCGTAGCGGGTTCTTGTATATCTCTATTTATGTGTCCCAGTTTGTCCTTCCTAGAGAGATGGAGTTCGACCACCTGAGACCATAAACCATAATTCGATCCATCAAGTTTTATGTTAATTGCACTGCTGCCTGACTCTTGTGAACTGGTTTGCGAAACAAACTGGTTTTGAGCCAGGACTTTAGCCATGGTAGCAGCTAGAGTCTGCACGAGGTCCCTTGAGATATCAGTGGGTGCCCTGGGTTCATTCCTCATGCTCTCATCGGCCATTTGAGCTTTTGATCCTTAGGGCACAGTCTTAGAATCAATAGCTCTGATACCATACCAATCTGGGAGAAAACCACTATCTATTCACATTCATTTGTGTTCTTTATATACATGTATATTGGTCAGCCTATACAACAGAATCAATCGTAATAATGGGAAGGGATTACAATCTTAACTAATTGAGGGCATCAAGGAATGACTAACTCCTAAGATTACGTGATTTACAGCTATGCTAACAATGCATTCTCTTCCCCTGTTTTTGGAGCTACTGAGTGCGTGAGAAATGAAGGAAAAATAAGGAAGAAAAGTCAAATAAAATGATAAAGATGAAACAAAAGGTGAGGCGATGGAGTGAAAACAAAGTGAGAAAAAATTTTCATGTTGAAACTTTTATATATGTTAAATACACTTTAATTTTTTAAAGTTGAGTTTTTAAGTTGTGATAAGTATTATAGAAAATTTTAGGACTCAATTTAGTCATTATATTCATATTTTTATAATTTTTCATATAATGTTATTCATCAATTAAGTTTCATTACTCTTTCCTAAGTTAAATTAAACCTAAAAATTAAGTAAATATGCTTACTGATACATATGTTAGTTTGTATTTTGTACCAAAATATAATTCATATTTACTTGTCATCTTCATGTAATTTCATAATTTTCTGAGCTACTTAACTGTTTCATTTATTTCTCCTATGTGTCCTTAAAAATATAAAACTAACTCAGTTGATTCTCTAAAATTTGTTACAACTCATATCAATTGTCAATAATGTAACACCCTCCTTAGGGCATCACATTTCCGACTCCCGACTCATAATCTGAAAATCAATTCGTAAAGGTTTGAATTATGAAAATATGGGTTTCAAAATTTCTTTCTTGCTGAAACATAAACCTACTGAAATTTATAAGTAATACTGAAAAATAGATTTAACTGATTTAAAATCATATAACAAACACCACTTAATATTTAACAATTTAAAAAGAAATATAAACTTAACAGACTCTTTTTTTTTAACAGTAGCAAACCCTATAACGGGTCCTAGTTAATAGCACGGTACAACACTAACGAGAAACTTTAACATACTTATTCCTTTTTTTGTCCATCTTGATGCATCAGACATTTGTTCCTTTGTCAACACTGCACACCTTCGAGTCCTGAATGTCCACTCCTTATTGTTGTCACCAATCTCAGAGTATCCATCGCCCGTTATGTCTAAGACAACTCGATCCTTCTATTATTTGATTTTAACAGTACAAACACAGCAAAACAACATAATATAGAGGTGAGATCACCTACACCAATACCAACATGCCAGCACAGAGATAACACAAATAACAATATCATACAAGGATATCATACCAGACTTCCAATAATATATTCAATATTAATCAACTATCATCATCCAATCATATATCAATCCAAGTATTCAAAACAGTTGTCATAGCCAATATTCCTTAATTAATATATCATACAGATATAAATGTTCAGATTCATGTATGTGCACATAGACTCAATTTTTCAAAAACAACTCCATGGAGGTTTTCACAATTTCGAGGAGAATGCTCTGGTTAATTGCCCAGCCTAAGCCCACAGACAATCTCCCAGTCGTAGAAAAGAATCGTGTTCTTGTCGGGTATCGTCAATGCATTGCAATGGATCAGACGCTAAGCAAGTGGCATATGGTCCAGCCTTAGCCCACAGACAGATATCCACTGGTCGACCGCCGCGCCTTGACGCACCCCAAGATCCATCATAGAACTCACTATCAATTCTCATTCCCTCTTCAACCACAAGGGCCAAAATAGCTTATTAGCTATACTTTATACAATGCATGAATATATCAGTGCAAGTCCAATCACAAGAGCCAAATCTTTTCAATTTCATTTGTTCAATGTAATCATATGCCTCAATGCATATTTTTCTAATGCATGTAAAATGCACTAAATGCCAATTACAAGCAAAACTTGTCATTTTCACAAACAGTGTATGGACACTGGTTCAACAGTAATCATATTGTACTTTCAACAGCAAAAATCATGTTATCACATTTTTATAGTTATAAAATACTTTCGTCATGTTTTCACAAAATTGCGCAACATTCCCGTTACGTTTTCATAATTCCACAACACTTTTGTTGCATTTTCAAAATACCGTAACACTTTTGTTACGTTTTTAAAATTCCAAAACGTGTTTATTACTTTTTCACAATACCATAACACTACTGTTACGTTTACAAAATTTCGTTATATTTCTGTTACGTTTTCAAAATGTTGCAACTCTTCTGTTGCACTTTTAAACCACGTACTAATTTTTCAATGTTTTTCTCAATCGCGTAAAAATATACATTTCTCAAATCGCATAGTATTTTTCCACTATTTCAAAATCGCGTAACTTAAAAATTATTCTTTTAAGTCGCGTAAATCATTTTCCATCATTCTCAAAATATTTAAAACACTTTCCAAATCACATAATGATTTTTCATCATTTTCACAATCACATAAAAATATTCTATCACTTTTAAATCACATATTGATTTTTTAATAGTAGTTCAAATTACGAAAAATATTTAAACGTAATTCAAATCGCGTAGAAATATTTTAACATATTCCAAATCGCGTTGAAATATTTTACTGTATTTCAAATCGTTTTTAAGATACGTAAAGTATTTTTCAACATTTTACAATCACGTAAAATATTCCTCAATATTCCAAAAATTATTTTGGACTTAATAAATCAATATCATTTTCAACACATTTTTCAAATTGCGTAAAAATATTTTACTGCATTTCAAATCGTTTTTAAGCTACACAAATAATTTTTCACCACAATTTCATTACAGAAAATATTTCTTAACCTTCAAAAATTCCTTTTCAACTTTTCTCAAAATAATATAACTTTATATTTCATTTTTCACATTTTCTTATTCAAGAAAATCTTTTTCCAAAATATAATCAACAAAAATCACTTTTCCATTGATATAAATCAACGTTTCAAAATTTAACATTTTTTTCTAATGTATTTCAAAATTCAAAAATAAATTATACGTTGGTAAATTTTCAAAATACCATTATATTCTCTATTTTTCCCAAATCATCTCCAAAATCAATCTTCTTCAAAATAAATTGAAATTCAAACGTTTTCAACCTCTCTTTGTTTTCTGTTACGAAAATTTCTACTCTCTCTCAAGTGATAAAATGTTCTAATTCCCTTTCCAAATTCTTTATACCAAATCAATTACATTTCCACTTTGTTTTCATAAAAAATCAAGGAAATACAAGTCCTCAAAAACGTGGACATGACTATTGAAATCATCAAAACATTTTTCCTTCTAAGTCAATATGGTTTTACACAAACAAAACCATTAAAAATCCGTTACAAAAACCATGAACGTGTTCATTGAAAACTGTCAAATCTTTCGAGTAACAAAACACTTCGTTTTATAAAATATCATTTTGTTCCATAAAAATTTAGGCATAACCACTTTTTCAAAACCGTAGTATATTTGGCCATTGAAGCCATCAAATATTTTTCCTTCTAACTCAATTATTTATCATTTCTGTTTTCACATAAACAAAACCATTAAAATCTTTGTTTTCAAAATCAAAATACCGATGGTCATAAAAACCAAACCCATTTCTTCAAATTCATTTTTACTTTCTTTACAAATCCTTTTTCACTTTCTTTGCAAATCCTTAAAATCAACGTTTGTCCATTTCGTTTTTTGAAATCAAGTTTAATAAATACTTAGAAACTTTTTACACAAAATAAATTAATAAAAATCCCTTCAAAAATCGTGTTCTTGTTCTCTTGAAAAAAAACAAACCCTTTGTTTATTTTCCATACTCTTCAAATCATCCATTTTCATCATTCATGAAAATATTAATTTGTAAACACCTATTTTGAGGTGTCTTGGCCGAAATTCTCAATGTTCTAGGGACCCAAAAATTAATTTCCCTTGTTCTTGAAAATTTTCAACATAAACCCAAATCATGAGTGTCAAAACCGTGACCACTCTTCCTTGGCCATTGGAGCCAAAATTTTATTTTCTTTCCATATTCACATCATGGCGTACATATATATATTCTATCATAAATTCCAAAAGCATGCCATATACTTATCATGCATATTATAAGCATACCATCAAAGCCATAAAATCATGCAAAACATATCAAGCATAGGCAAATAATCAAAGCACATAAATACCCACAAATAAATTACATGACCATGGATATGAATCCTCACATGGATTCACCATCCATCAAATATAAGACCATCTCTCACCACCATACTTGGTTGGTGAGATGGATCTCCCTCTTACCTCTTGAAGATCCTCAAAAGCTCTTTGTTTTGCTTCTTTTTCCAAGTCCTTCACCACTAAGGGTTTCTTAAACACAAAACAACACATATATTTATTAGTATCTTAAGTTTGAATAAGAAAACCATGGATGTGCATCATGGTTAGAACCTTGAAAATCAAAAGAAAAGTGAAGAGTAACAAACTTCACCATTAAAACTTCAATCTTTAGCTTGAAGAACAAGGTTGAAGAGAGATGATTTAGAGAAAATCTCTAACATGAAAATTGCTTAGAATATCATGTAGATTCAAGATCTATGGTTGGATGAAATTAAAAAGGATTGGATGGTGATTTTGGATGGTATGGCCGAAATTCCTCTTGAAGAACAAAGATGGAATTTTTTATTTTTGTAAGAGAAAAGCTTCTTAGGCTTGGTTAAGACAAAAGATGAAGTGAAAACACTTAGTTTTTCCTTCCACAAATTTTGTGAAGCTCCTTGGGAAAATCCCTAAAAATCATAAACAAATGTTACAATCAATAACAAGTGTAGAAATAGGTAAACCATGGTTCAATCATGGCTTAGAAAATCAAAACTAGAAGATTAGAAGAAGAAATATGAAATTTACCATTTTTGGTAGAATCTTGAAGCTTGGATTTGAAGATCAAGATGAATGATTTAGAGAAAACTCATAACTAGAGATGTTCGTGGAATAAGGTAAGGATTCAAGAAACTAGGTTGGATAAAATTTTTGAGTGATGGAAGGTGTTCTTGGAGTGCTTGGTCGAAACCTCCATGAAAAGAAAGTGGAGAGAAAAGCTTGATGAGTTATTGGTTTTGGAGAAGACAAAGGAAATAAAGGATATCAATAATATGGTCTTCAAACTTTTCCTATGTCCTAAAGCTCCTCAAAACCGTAGCCCCCCCTACAATGCATTCTCCTTGAGTGCAAATTGATCAATAATGATCAATAATGATGCAACATTGACCAAGACCACTTAACAATGACATAAAGTTTTCCTTTAGCTCCAAAATGCTTCACAAAACCGTCCCCCCTCTTCCTAATGCATTCATGAAGTTGTCATCATTATTACCCACCATCTAGAGCATTTCTAGTTATTGATTAATTCAATGGTTAGGATTTAGGTAGACTTTTGATTTAGAAGACTTAATCTAGGCCATTGGATCTTTCTCCTTTAAATTCTAACCATTAGATGTGTCTCCAAAATGAAGGGTCAAGATTACTCCTTCTTACTTTTAATCCAAGGGTCATAATTAGTCTTTGCTACTTTTTAAGACCAAATCTCCACCATTGATTAAATTTACATCCAATGGTCATAAATGGTCCTTGTTACTTTACAAGACCAAATCTCTACCCTTGATTAATTCTTCATCCAATGGTCATAAATGGTCTTTGTCACTTTTTGAGACCAAATCTCTACCATTGATTAAATCCAAATCCAATGGTTATAAATGGTCATAGCTATTTTATTAAACTTATCCTACACCGTTGATTAAATCGACGGTTGATATTAAAGTCTTCAATATTGAACTTGTTTCCTATTAGTCCATCAAAAATTGTCACAATCACTAATATTGACTTAATAGTATAATTTCTATTTTTATCTGCTAAAACCCCACGAAAGAATATATTTACTATATTTTTATTGTCCGATAAATAAATACAGTACAAAACACAGTATAAGAAAATTTTAGAAACTATTTCTGGATTTAGGTTTAGTAAGATCCCCTGTCTCCATCTAAACAGTACAAATTTTTTTATGCGTAGAAAAATTTTCACTTTGCAGGACCCACTTGGGCCCACGTATGGCCACCTAGACCCACATACACCCCCTGAGCCCACACATAGTAAAAAAAATTCATAATCATTTACAAAAATCACAAATATTAGAAAACGCACAAATATCAAATCAGATTATTAAAAATAATTAACAGTCAAGAGAAATAAATATTTAAAGATTTTTTCCGGCCCGAAAATTATTATTTTTCTGACACAGAGTAAATCACTCAAAACGATCAAATACGCTAACGGAATAATCAAAATAATTTTACAGTGCATAGAAATTACTAAACAGTAAAATTCTGTTAACTGTCAAAATTATTGTTTAAGAGATACGAAAATTTTGGGATGTTACAATACTCCTCCTCTTTACAGAAATTTCATCCACGAAATTTGACAAACATGATTTCATATCCTCGGAATAAATACAACTATTCCTCTTCCATCTTTTCTTCCAGTTCCCTCGTAATTTCACCTCTTACGTTATTCCAAACGATTTTAACCAATGAAATCTCTTTGTTTCTCATTCAACTTCTCCTGATCAAACAGATATCTCAGATTCCTATAATTACTGAAGGTGTTAAATTTTACTCCCTAAAGAAAGTATATCTATACTTCTAATACAAACACAACATCTACCAACTTCCATTCATGCGTAGAATAACTTTTCTCAAATGACTTCAATTTCCTAAAATCATACCCTACAACTCTTCTATTTTGCATAAGCACATATCTTAAGGTCCGATGTAATACATCACTGTTCACCTCTAATGGCTCACTAGGATTAGATAAAACTAATACTAGAGAAGTACTTCAAACATATTTCAATTCCTAAAAATTTTTTTTATATGCATCAGTCTATATGAACGCTTAATCCTTTCTGATAAGCTGGGTGAGAAGTCCTATGATCCAAAAAATTTTCAGGATTTCCATTACCGTCTTAACTTTTCACATTGACGAACTTCTTCAACTTTTGAAGAATCCACCACGCTTCCACTACACCACTTTGATACGATGACACGAATATAAATAGGAATATCCTTTCTTGCAAAATATTCTTTTTTGCAAATGCAATATATGAAAGAACATTATAGAGGTTTAGGAAGAAAAGGTAGCGAAATGATCTGATATGTTACCAAACATATTCAACAAGAATTTGTTCCTCCGAAAATATCTTCATTCTTAATTTGGTACTCCTTAATTAATTTTCTCAATTACGAACTTATTAGTTTAAAAATATTTCAAAATTATTCTTTCATTCAAAAATCACTAACATTGTTAATAAAAAAATGGTAGACTTAATTATTTTTTTGCCAACAAGGCATTGACATGTTTCACTTTGTGACAACATAGCGATGATTTCTCATTTTATATTTAAAAGACATATAAATTAAAAAAATACATTTTTAAAATTATTATGATATAATTATATTTTTTTGGTTATAATTAAATTTTAAGAGTGATGGTGTGGAAGAGCTCAGATGGTGTGCATGACGGAGCGGTGAGAGTGGTGATCTGCGGTCAGAAGACGACGAATGGTGATTTGATGGTAGCCTCTTCGAGTTGGCGTTAGGTGGCGACTTCACTGTGGGTGGCGCGAGTTGCCAGCGGTGGTGCACGAGCTTGGTTTGGATGGTTGTGTCTTGGTGTTGATGCGAGAGGGATATAGGGATTTTGGCCATGGGTTCCTGATGGTATGGATTCGATGGGTGATTTGGGTTGGAGGGATGTTATGTCTGGTTAATTTGTGGTTCGATGGAGATTCAAGTACTTGGAGGAGATGGTGCGCTGGGGTCAAAGACGGTTGGGGACTTGGGGCTGGCTTATTGGCTTGTGGCTGGGTGGGGTTTTTTTGCATGATGATTTCGCACGGAGGAAAAGATGGTGCTTTATGGTGCATGCAGCAGTTGGGCAGTGGCCAGAGGGTGGTGCAACTGTGGATCGTTGGGAATGAGGTTGAGCGTTTGGTGGAAGTGGGTAGTTGGGAGTTAGCATCCTCCTCCTTCTCTTCCTCTTCTTCTTCCTCATCTTCCAAGGAAGACCAAACACCCTCCCTCTGCCTCGAAGAAGCCCCTCGCCGCAAAAACAGAACCACCAAACCTCCCTCACCCCTTCACCTTCTGCAATCACAATTGTATGTTCTTATTTTTTTTAGGTATTTTATATCATAATATAATTATAAAAAAATATAATTATTATATCATAATAATTTTCAACTATTTTAAATTCTTTTAAAAAATTATTTGTAATTTGATATATATTTTTTAAAATATAAAAGGCAATTCTCTAGTGCCTCAAGCACCGTGCACCAAAAAAAAGTTAAAAGAAAAATAAAACTAAAAATGAATAAAGGATAAAAAAAAAATGACAATATCAAAAGCAATTGAATCAGTGAATAAAGAAATACAAAGAACATTAGAAGAAATAAATAAAAATTTATTACTCTTAATAAAAAAATACAAATAGAATAACAATCTATACATATGAGCGAATTAATAATGGAAAGAATGAAATAAATAAAATTAGAATAACACTAGATAAAATAAATAGAAATAAGCAAATTGATGAGTCTGAAAATATTTCTAGATTTACACTATGTTTGGATGACAGGTAATGCGAGGAACGGAAAGGAAATGAGGAGAATGGAAATAAGTTTTTGTGTTTGAAAGTTTTAAAATGCATAGGAATGGAACGGAATACATGGGGAATCATTTCCCCCCTCTTCCCCTCAAATGTCTAATTTTTGTTCCCCCCAAAATTGAGGTGGAATGGGGGGAACACATGTTCCGTTCCATTCCATTAATGAATCTTCCAAACAAAGAGGGGGGAAATTATGTTTCATTCCATTCCTTTCCTTTCCGATCCATCTCCACCAATTCCATTCCGTTCCGTTAATGAAAAAAATCCAAACATAGGGTTAAGGAGATATTACAACAATTAGAAGAGCTCTTAGATGAAGAGATAAATAATAAGTGTCTATCAAGAAAAGATTTAGAAGAAATACTTAAAAATATACCGAAAGAAATAATAAAAATTGAGGAAAAAGAAATAGAATCTTCAAAACTTCCTAAACTTGTTACCTCATGGAGAGTATAAAAGAAGAATATACAGATCTAATAAGAAAATCAACAGATATTGAAGAAATTCAACAATTATTGGAACAATTAAAAATAATTGAAGATGAAAATAAACAAGTACAAAAAGCTGAACAAATAAAACTAAACGATGAAAACGAAGAAGTAATCTTAAATTATAATACTTTAGAAGATGAATCAGATTATGATGAAATATTTATGAAAAAATGAGAAACAAGTCACACAAAACCTAAACGAAAATGGGAAGAATACTGGGGATATCCAAATGAAGAATGGGATAAATATGAACAAGAAACTACGTATAGAAAAGGATGTGCAAGAAAAAATGGAAAATGGACTTCAGTACCAGAAGAATTTCAGCCACATTATGAAAATATTAGAATAGGAACTAAACTTAATATTGATTGTGTAACAAATAAAGAAGAAGTTCTATTACAATGGACTAATGAAATAACATTATTAATTGCAACAGATGAACGGTTTAGTGGATTAAACTTAATTGATGTTAAAAATTTATTAGTATATAAAACTGAAGGAAATGTACAAAATTTTTTAACAAGTATAAATGATAATACATGGAATCAACATGCAAGAACTGTTAGTAATAATCAGGAATTTGCTAGACTAATTATGGGACTAATTTATCAAGAATTTGTCGGATACAATATATTCGAACATAAAGAAGAAGTAAATAGATTTTTACATGAAAAAACTAAAGCACACCCAAACCGAATGCAAATATGTAATAGTGTGAAGTAGAAAAATTTATTTGCGAATATCAAAAATACTATTATCAACTAAATATGGAAACCAAACCAATATATATGGAAACATTTATTGATAAATTGCCATATCCATTAAATACTAAAATAAGAACTATTTGACAAATGCAACCAAGAGAAACAACTAGAACACTTGGAAGAATTATTCAAATACTATATAATGAATTAAGAGATCAATGTTTACAAAGAGAAACAATTAAATAATTAAATCGAGGACGAACTGCAATTTGTTGTAATATACTAGAAATTGAAAACAAAGGAAATTATGGATGTAATCATAAAATAAAAAGAAGAAAATATTATAAACGAAGACCAAAACTTAGGAAAGTATATCCCAAGAAAAGAGCCTATAAAAATACTAAAAGAAAATATTTTAGAAGACAATGAAATATACCAAGAAAATATTGTCCGAAAGGAAAAAAGAAATGTGTATGTTGGATATGTAATGTCAAAGATCATTATGCTAATGAATGTCCACAAAAGAAAGACAAAGAATTTAAAGAGAAATCTAAAATAATAAGACAAGTTTATAGAATATACGAATTAGAACCAGTAGAAGATGAATTGAATGATATTGAAAATAGTATATATGAATATTCAGACAATGAATTATCTTCAGAAGAAACAGAATCTGAATAGTACTTATATAAAAATTAAAATTGACAAAAGTAATAAAGAAACTGAAGCCTATATTGATACTGGTGCAAGTTTTGTTTAGCCACAAAACTATTATTTGACAAATGGGAAAAACTAGAAAAATCATTAAAAAAATATAAATTGTCGATGGATCTATACATCCATTGTATTTAGTCATCAAAAGAGTTACTTTAATAATTTAAGCTAAATTATTTATCATCCCCACTATTTATCAACAAGAGACTGGATTAAATATGATATTAGGAAATAATTTCTTACGATTATACGTACCATTTTGTCAACATTTAGATTATATAACACTCAAAACACCTTATATCCGAACCAAACAGCTTCGTGAACTTATTACTATTCCTATTATTCACTCTTCCAAATGTACTTATTCTAAAAAACAATAAGAGTTTAGCAAGCTGAAACGTGGTGAAATAGTTAAGGTTGTATGCTAAAAACTTCATCATGTACTTAATAATCTTGAACCCGAAAGAAGAATTCTAGCTTATATTGAGGAATTACTAGAAAAAAATGTGTAGTGAGAATCCACTTGACCCAAATATTAATAATAAAAATACTGAACTAATTGAACTAAAATTAAAAGACCCCTTAAAAGAAGTAAAATGTAAACCCATGTTCTATACTAAACAAGATAGAGATGAATTTGCAAAAGATATTAAAGAAATGGAGGAAAAAGGATTAATTAGATCTTCAAAAAGTAAGCATTCTGCACCAGCATTTTATGTTGAAAATCATAATGAAATTAAACGTGGAAAACGTCAAATGGTAATTAATTATAAACAAATAAATGATGCAATGGAAGGAGATGCATATTATCTACCTAGGAAAGACTTAATTATTGAACGAGTAAGAAATATGCATTGGTTCAACACTTTTGATTGTAAGTTTGGTTTTTATCAAATGAGGCTTATAGAAGGATCTAAGACATTAACAACATTTAGTTGTCCTCAAGGGCAATATGAATGGAATGTACTCCCTATGGGAATGAAGCAATCACCAGGTATTTTCCAACAAAGAATGGATTCAATATTAAAAGAATATAGAGATTTTTGTCTTATTTATATTGGTGACATATTAGTATTTACCAATAAGGATTTGAAAGATCATTTTAAAAAGGTTGAATTAGTACTTAAAAGGTGTTTAGAGAATGGTTTAGTCTTAAGCAAGAAGAAAGCTATATTAGCGCAAAACAAAATTAATTATTTAGGATTAGAAATTGAAAAAGGAAAGATAATAATGCAAAAACATGTGTTAGAGAAACTACAAAATTTCCCAATAAAAATAAAAGACAAAAAAGAGTTACAAAGATTTCTTAGACTACTAACATATATTTCTAATAAAGGATTTATAAAGAATCTTGCAGCCGAGAGAAAAGTACTTCAGCAGAAACTCAAGAAGGATGCTCATTGGTCTTGGACTGAAGATGATGAAGCAATTATTACTAAACTAAAGTACTTATGCCAGGATCTTCCTGAACTATATCATCCATCGGATGATGATTTAATTATTATTGAGACTGACGCATCGAATGAATGCTGGGGTGGTGTAATGAAAACAAAACCCCCTGGACAAAATAAAGAATTACTATGCAGATATATGTCTAAAACCTTTTCAGATAGTGAAATTAATTATCTAACTCACGAAAAAGAAACTCTGGCACTTATTCGCATGTTAGAAAAACATCGGATATATGTGTTAGATAAAGAATTTATTGTATGTACTGATTCTACTTATGTAGCAGGATTCAAGAATATTAACCACAAAGGCACTTATAAACAAGGACGATTAATTCAATGGCAGATGAAATTAGTTGAATACAATTATTCAATTTCTCATATTAAAGGAGAAAAGAATGTACTTGCAGATATATTATCAAGAGAATGGAGCAGCAAAGCAACGTAGATATATTCAAGAAGTAGCTGGAGCTTAAAAAAGCACTAAAGGAGCAGAAGTTAAAGGAACTGGAACTCATTGAAACAGATATTAAAGTCTTAAAATTATAGCTCAAGGTAGAAGAATTCTTTGAAGAAGTATTTCAGAAGTTCCAACAAGAAGAAAAGAAAAACAACAAGTGGTATGTAATATTCAATGGACCAATCCCAGGCATTTATGATGATTGGTTCAAAGCAGCACCCCACTGTCAAAAGATTTCTGGAGTCTTACATAAATCTTACCTAACCAAGGAAGAAGCCGAAAAAGCACTTAAAGACTATCAAGCTAAAGGAAAAAAAATTTATCTTGGACCAAGAACTTTTTCTGAAACAGCAAAAAATCCACCACCAGTACAATCACCCTTTAAAGTACTTGGAAAAATTCCCTCCTCACTAGATAATTTTCAGATAACTTCCAGAAAGGTTCACGATTACAAGTTCAATTCTCAGAAGAACATTTTTGGTAAAATTTCAAAAGATTAGTCAACTGGAATGATAAGGAAAAGGTCAACTGTTTTTACATGGTCGACCGTAAGCTCTTCGAAATCAAAGCAATTCTCCTCCCCGGAGCACCATCCATACTCACTTTTAATATGTTCTAATTAGAACTTATTGATTGTCTTTATTTAAGCATGAATTCAAAAGAAATTAATCTTTTTCCTCACAATTTCAAGGAAGCAATTCAATTATTCAAGAAGAACGTAGCCAAAGAATGAAGTATTTTTCTGAAGTTCTATTTAGCCTATCCTGATTTCATGACTAAGTAACTTGCCAAGCATCTGGTTTTTGTGGTAATAAGTAATAATAATTTTCCACTAAAGAACGAACCGACTGGCGTTGTCTATGAAGAAGATCATATTACTCAAGTATTAAGCAACCAACTGGCAAGCATTTTCTCGCAATGTCAAAATATTGGCAAGGAATCATGCATCAAGACACTGTACAAAGGACCCAACGTGTTACTTTTAAGCAAGACTAGCAGCAAAGTAATTAGAGAAAAAGACACAAACATACTGACAAGCTTCAAATTGCCTTTTTACACACTCCAAGGACCACAGATGGAGTATCGTCCAGTTGTCCTCCACCAACTTTGCGCAATGATCAAGGTTAGTGGAAACCACGCATACGAAAGATGCCAAGCAGAAAAAGTAATGGCCGACATCGACAAAGTAAAGGACAATGAGTCGGACAAAGCAATAATCAAAGAGTGATGTAAGCTCGTACGTCACTATGTAAATTATTAAAATTCTTTGGTAAGCACTTACGTATGTAAGGATAGTCTTGTAAATAGACCAAAAGCACTCTCGTGTATAAATAAGTCCTCTTATGCTGAGGCAGAACAAATTCATAATTTTCAAAAATTTCGATCTCAGTAGAGAGAATAGTGCTAGTCTTTGATGAGATTAGTCAGATATTCGAGAGTGTATCTAATAATATTGTACCTATAAAATACTTAGCAATAAAGATTATCTTGTACTAGCATCTACTTCCCAGATATCGATATTTTTAAACTAATAATCCAATCATGGAAGCAGTAGTGGGCACTGACAAACGAAGGAGCCAGTAGATCGCAAAAATATCTTGACCAAGTATGATTGTTAATCTGATATCTAATAATTATGGTCAATATCATGTATTAGGAACTGTAAATGGATCTATTATACCAATACTAATTAATACTGGTTCATGCCTTAGTTATATTAGTAGTGATTTAATACATAATTCAGAGGAAATAAAACCAAAAAAAGCAATTTTATATAAACAAGAAGAAATTTTTTTTGATGAAAAAACATTTATAGAATTTTGTTTCGATTCAGAAATGTTATTTCAAGCAGAATTATATATTGAAGAAGAAACTACAATCAAATTATTATTAGGAGTCGATTTTCTTGAAGTAGTAACTCCATATGAAATAAGGTCGGAAGAATTAATTATAGCAGCTAATAATAAAAAATTAAGAATTCCAAGAATTAAACTAAGTAGACATGAATTCAAAAAATATTTAGAAACTAAACTTTAAATGGAAATAGAAACAGTTGAAGATTTAGAACATATGCAAATTACTGATGAAGAAGGTATTTATGAAGGAAGTATTTTAATCAATAAATCTTTATTTAAGAAAATACAAAAAGAAGAATTAGATTTAGCTAAAAATGCAAATATGCAAGGAAGAGAAAAACTAAGCGGAATACTAAAAAGATTTAATCAAAGAAATAATATTATTTATTATGGAAAATTAAATAATGAAATGTCCATCGATATAGCAGATACTCAAGGAAATACTAGTATACAACTGCTTAACAAAAAAAATTAATAGATTTAAAAAACAAAGTAAAAAGAGATGAAGATAGAAGAAAAATTGGATATATATATATATTGGAGCAGTACAAGTATTAATAAAATCAACATTTCAAGAAGAAATAAATTCACTCATAGAACTAGTATTAAAAGATGATAGAATTATCGATCCAAAAGATAAAATATTGGGAGTAATAAAAGGAAACCTAGCTTATGGAAAACTAAAATTTGAAGTTCGACCAAATATTGGGGTACCATTAAATACTCAAAGATTAAATCAAACATTAACTCTAGAACATAATTTTCTTAGAAAGAATTTAATGAGATCAGTAGATAAGATATTCACTATAACTTACTGTGTTAGCTATGAACTAACTAACTCATATCATAGTATTACCTTTAAAGAAAATGAAAAAAAAGATATACCTTATTTATTTACTGATATAGGAAAAAATCACTATCCTAAGAAAAATGAAATAACAGAAATTAATACTTTTATAAACAATCCAAACTATCTAGAATATAAAGAAGAAAAAATACCTAAACCAATAAAATTTACAGAACCTGGAAAAAACCAAAGAAGATAATGAAATAAGAAGACTTTTAATACAAGTAAATACATTATCAAGATACATAAAAGAAAAAATATGAAGAACATAGCAAGTAAAGGAAAGCTAAAAGAAATTAGCCAACAAATTTGGAAAGAAATTAGCCAACGAATTTGGTATCAAAGCTAAGGATTTATGGAAAAAATTTTAGAGGAAAAAATTGAAGTGAAAGTACAAATGGAATATACAATAATAATATTAAAAGAATTAGGTGAAAGACTAGACTATTTTGTGAAGACAAAGAGACTAACAGAAGAACAAAAAGATAGAGAAATAAAAAGAATAAGTTATCATATATTAAGATATGAAAAAATATTAGATGAACAAAAAGAAAAGAAAAGGAGGCTAGATGAATTATTACACAACTCCTAGAGCCACCAATGGCACCACATTTGTGGTTCCACCGGAGAAGCCACCAAATATAAAATAACATGTCATCACAATGCTGGCACAAATTGAAACTTGTCAGTGCTTCGTTGGCAGAAAATAGTAAATCAACATTTTTTGAATAACGAAGTTAATGGTTGTTGAATGAAAGGACAACATAGGAATGTTTTTAAATTAGTAAGTATTTAATTGAGAAAATAAATTTAAGAAAAATTAAATTGGAAATGAAAGTATTTTTAGAGGACTAAAATAGATGTTTATTGTTATTATTATTATTTACTATAACACCTTTTTCTTTCTTGAAAAAATTTCAAGTTAGAGATCCAAATAAAAGAAACATAGCATATATGCAAAAAGTATTAGTGTAAAGAGCAAGTTAGTTACAATTAGTTTTCCTATTATGTTATGCTAGTTATTTATAACAGATTTCGTAGGTAGTTAACAGCTAAATAGTTACTTGTATCACTCATGTATAAATATCATAGTGTTTTGGATCGGGTTAATGGTTCATAAAATTGGAGCAACTTGACTCATCAAACTGACATCCAAATATTATTGCGCGCATAAAGCAGTTTATACACTAAGCGTAACCTCCTCAATAGAAATTAATCATAATCATACTCAGCATAAATAGGGTAATAATGACAAAGAATATTAGTTTTCACGATTTTAGGTAACAACATTCAATATGCTCTGAAGGTTCATATATTTCACACTCACAAATATTCATGTATATATATACTCAGCAAGAGGATAAAAGTATGACATAATTTCAATAGTCACACTACCTTCCTTGTGTAGTCACTAACTTGAATGTCAGAGTACCTTTTGTAGGTATCCACTCCATCGCTCCATTGCTGTTAAAGTTGCAGCGCGGATGAATCCACCATCTCATACCTTCTCAAGTATCCCTCAGAACCCAATTCTAAACAATGACATTATCTGAGGGAAAAATGATACATTTATACTCCTAACACCACTTTCAACACCTCCGCTATAGCCGTCAACATGATTAACACAAGGAGGAGGCAAACATAAACCAACTAACACTGCGCTTCTACTACGCATAACCCACTGTCTATAAATTATTATCCAGCATCGGTCCTTGCTGCTGATGAGCCAGTCTTGAGACTAGTCATAGCCCAACTGGAACCCAGGTGGGACGAGAAAGAGACTTCTTTCACTGGAGAGAATATCCCCCTTCCTCCCAGAGAGTTCCGATGAGGCAACATCTCAATCCACAAAGGGCACTTTCTGAGGATGTTGGACAACGGTTATTAGTGCCGTAACACTTTGGAGATCAGATGGAGGGCAATATTTAGATAGGCAACTATTGCCATGCTGAAGTAACCTAAATAGTGAACACCACTTTAGGAGGCTTCGCTAGCGATGATGAGTCAAGAAACGCCAAGAAAAGGGTCCTCCGAGTTGTGATGAGCGTCGCGACCCTCGCAGAATCCAAATCGGGCAGTGGGTTAAGAAAAAGCCCTCAATTCTTATTTTCTGATGAGGATTATGAAAACACTATCCCAGATCACGATGACCCCATGGTCATTACTGGAATAATTATAAACGTTGAGGTCCGTAGAATGTTCGTGGATTAAGGAAGCTCAGTCGATATAATGTTCCTAAACTTATTCAACAAGCTAGGATTACCACATGAAGAGCTCATCCCATACATCGACGAGTTTATTGGGTTCACAAGAGACAAGATCACTATGGTTTGATATATTGAGACTCACTTTACCTTGGGAAAAAACCCCTTCTTTAAAACTATTAAGGTCAAGGTTTTGGTGGTTGATTGCCCTTTTGCCTACAATGTCATTTTGGGTCGTCCTTCACTCAATGCCTTTGGGGCCATGATTTCCACACCCCATTTGGCTATAAAGTTTTTGAATCACTAGGACGTAGTTGTGAAAGTTAAAGGAGATTAACTCATAGCGAGGAAGTGCTACAACAAGAGCCTAAAAATTGCCAAAAAATAACAAACAGTGTGGACTGATGCAACGATCCAACTTCGGTCACTATGAACTTTGTTAACGTCCTCTTGACCAAGTTTGACGTACGCGAAGAGCTTTGTGATTACACGTCCCCAACTTGCCGAAAAGCTCCAACCCCTCCAATTTGGTGCCAAGCCAGACTAAGTAACAAAGATTGGGGAGTAACTCAGTCAGGAGGAAAAAGGCCGGTTGTTTGAGGTCCTACAAAAAGACAAGGATCTCTTCACTTGGACTTCAACAGATATACCGGGCCTAGATCTGAACTTTATTTGCTATTGACTTTCAGTTATGAACAATGCAAAACTAGTGGCTCAACGTAAAAGGAAAGTGGGCCCGAAAAAGCAAGAGGTTTTCCAGAAACAAGTGAAAAAGCTCCTAGACGTCGGGTTCATCAGAGAAGTCCCATATACCACATGGCTTTCTAACATAGTCCTAGTCAAGAAAGCAAATGGGAAGTGGCGCATATGCGTTGATTATACTGATCCGAACAAAGCGTGTCTAAAGACCCCTACCCAGTTCCCAACATGGACAAGCTGGTAAAGAACTCATCAAGTTTCAGGCTACTTTCCTTTATAGATGCCTATTCTGGATACGACTAGATCCCCATAAATCTAGAAGATGAAGACAAGACTGCCTTCATAATCGAGATGAGGAGTTATTACTATCGGGTAATGTCGTTTGGACTAAAAAATGCTAGAATAACTTACCAGCGAATAATGAACAAGATCTTTGAGAGACAAATTGGCAAATTATTAGAAGTCTACATTGATGATATGATAGCAAAGACGACAAGCATCGGTGACCACATTAAATACTTAGAGGAAGTGTTTGCTGAGGTTCAGAAGCATAACATGTGATTGAATCCAGAAAAGTGTGCCTTTGGAGTACAGGCTGACAAATTTCTATGGTTTCTGCTGACAAACCGAGGTATTGAGGCCAACCTATAAAAATGTCAAGCCATGCTTAACATGTGTAGCCCCAAGTCGATTAAAGAGGTGTATTAGCTGACGGGCCAGATCACTGCCCTTACACGTTTCTTGGCCAAGGTTGCTCATAAGTCTCTTCCCCTTTTTCAAACTTTAAAAAAGGGAAAGAACTTTGAGTGGACCTCAGAATATGAGACTGCATTCCAAGAATTGAAAAGGATGTTGTCCACGCCACCTATTCTGACAAGTCCATGTCCCGACGAGACACTCTACACCTACCTCTCTGTCAACAACGAGACAATCAACTCAGTTCTGATAAGAGAAATAGATGAGTGTTAGAGGCCATTTTACTTCATCAAGAAAGCCCTCCAAGGCCCCAAGATTTGTTACCAAAAAATCGAGAAGCTGGCTCTAGCACTGATAATCACTGCAAGAAGGTTGGAATAATACTTCAAATGTCACCATGTAGAAGTGAGGTCAGACTAGCCAATCAGGAAAGTACTACATAAGCTAGATCTCGCAGTGAGAATGATTGCTTAGTGAGTAGAACTTTTCGAGTTCGGAATCACTTACGAGCAAAGACCAATAATAAAGGTTCAAGTACTATCCGACCTCCTGGTTGACTTAAACTAGACTCTAGTCATCCTAGAGCATATTCTTGGACCATCTATATTGATGGATCCTCGAATCCCAAAGGGAGTGGAGTCAAGGTCATGTTGGAAAACGAAGTCGGCCTTGTACTAGAGCATTCATTGAGTTTGAGTTCCCCACATCCAACAACTAAGCCAAATATAAAGCATGCATAACAGGTATTAACATGGCAAAGGAGATGGGAGCAAGAGACATAGTCCTATGTAGCGACTCACAACTGGGAACATCCCAGATTAAAGGGGAATATCAGGCTAAAGAACCCTTACTAAAAAAGTACCTTGTCAGAGTTAAAAAGTTGATGAAAAATTTTGACAGCATGAGGGTGAAGCACATCCCAATGAAGCAAAACTCTAGGGCTGACATCCTGTAAAAAATTGCTAGTACAAAGAGCACGGGCAATAACATGTCTGTAATTCAAGACACCCTTCTCATTTCCAGTATTACGGACAACGAAGTCCTCCTACTAGAAGACGAGAAAACCTAGATGACACCTACATTAGCGTTGTTAGCCATAGAAACTATCACCCAAGAAAGGGGAAGAAGGGGATAAATTGGGTGATCACAAATTTTTAAAACATCTTTGAGAAATTATATATTTTGATATACTTAATCAAAACATACAATAGAATAAGTTTAACAAAGATACAACTATTATAGATTATTCAAATACAACTTGAGTTATAGGATAAATCAGGCAAATAAGCTAGATATCGAGTTCTTAAAATCAAAACATCAAAGTACCAAGATGACAAGATATGCAATAAATAAATATATTACATCAAATACTGAAATTAAAGAGTGTAGGGAAGATGGAATCAAACTCAAGAATTTATCCTGATTCAACCACCAACCACTAGTGGCCTACGTCCAGTTCTCAAGTAAACTACCTGAGATTTTTCACTAAACCTTCAAGTTTGAACATGCACTTGAAAACCTTTATAACTGAGAGCACTCAACACACCTTAGGATACCTCATCTTTTGTGCTTGAGCCTCAACAACCAGGGATACCTCACGCTTACAATTCTTTGAGAGATGTCTCACCATCTTTATAGAGAATTGAAGTATAGATGAAAGGGAAACTCTCACAAGAGTAGATAATATAAATTGAAGTCCTATGAAGCTCTTAAAGATATCTAATAGAGCTCAAAAATTGAATGAAATAAATCACAGATTAAAAGCTTGAGAAAGGTGTTTCACAATGTCGATTTTGTGTAAAAGATGTCTCAAAAACATATATTTATAGTATTATAAGAAAATGAGTCATTAGGGGTATTAATTTTAGCATTAAATGCTTTTGAAATAGTCATTGCATGCTTTCAGACTCGTGGTAATTGATTATCATACCTTGGTAATCGATTACCAAGCTTTTAAAAGAAGTTCTGGGCATTTTGGAAAAATTGTAATCGATTACCAGACTTTGGTAATCGATTACCAAGCTTCTGTGAGCAGTGGTAATCGATTATTGTACTCTGGTTTTGAAAATTGACTTTAAATGGTCATAACTTCTTCATTTCTCATCTGTTTAAAGCAAATGACCACTCATTGGAAAGATCTTTGAGTCTTGTTTCAAATGAAACATATTTCAGAACAAAACTCAATGTATTTGGGATGTTATGATCAACAGAGTAACCAAATGTCAGCTTTTCAAAACTCAAACTTGACTATTTTTCATAGTTTTAAATTACCACAATGACTAGCTTTTCAAAACATATTTGTTGGACATTTTAGCATGTAAGAACCATTTGTAAAGATTTAAAAAAAATATTTGAGCTCTTTCAAAAACATTATAAAACATTTTGAGATATCTAGAAAGCTTTTCACATAAAGACCATAATTTCTATAAACTATACCATTGAATCTTCCTTTGGACTTGGTTTTTGGTTGGCTTTGTTGTCATCAAAACCTTCATGATATTTTGCTTTCTTGTTGTAATGCTCACTCTTGATACTTAAACTATCTTATAAATTATTGCTCACTTAAACAAACATAGTTAGTCCAAATTCATAATTCAATATCATCATATGCATGATTGACGAGCGCCGAACTCAGTCAAAATTATAACCGAAGTTATTACCTAAACTTGTAGTATAGTGAACAACACCAGATCGTCTCCTCAAGGATCATAGGTGCAATTTGATCAAATCAAGTGAAAGTTAGAAAAAGGGGGGTTTTGATGGTTCAAGGATTGCAGTGACAGGATTTAAAGAGAAATAACAATTAAAAGAACAGTCAATTCAGAAATCTATCCGAGATTGGGTGGATTCAATCATAGACCTTTCAACAAACACCTGAAATACATTTGAATGGTTAACTTGGATCTAACCGAGATCTCTCGCATCGAGATCCGAGAATTCATACTAGACAATCGTCCAGAATTCAATTGACAAGTGATAAACACAAATCTGCAATCGCACCATTCATGTAAATATATGTCAATTTAAGCACCGAATTCAATTAACCTAGGCACAAATCAGTAACCTAACCTCTTCAATTACGTGATTAGTTTAGATCAATCAGTTCTAAATTTCATCACAATACTTAATCTTAAACCAAGATCAAATCGGATCAAACATAAACAGAATCACCATTCATGCATTCAAGATTAAGAGAACGAAGAAGAAGAGAAGAGGAATTCAAATATAAATCAAATACATTACATAACCAAGGTCTCAAGAATCCAAGCCACAATCTCTTCAAGAGTCCCGAATTGACTAGAAGTGACTTAGCTCTCCATTACAATGAAGGAAAAATATACAAGAGCTATGAAAAACTATCTTTAACACTAAGTGTATGTTGTGTTTAGAGCTCTCCACATGCTTCCTTTTATAGAGGATTCAGAGTAGTAGTAGATGGGTAGATGAGATTAGTAGGTGGAATTAGTAGGTGAGCTTGGTAGGTGAACTTGGTAGGTGAGCTTGGTAGGTGAACTTGGTAGGTGAGCTTCCTTGTCTCCGAAAGTATTCATTGCTGAACTCATTGATTTCGTCATTTTTGAGCCAAATGGTTTTCATGAAAGTTCTAGGAAATTGTCTAAGCTTTCCAATGGCTCTGGAAGCACCCAAAAATTCGTCCTACAGCCCAAGATATGACCCAATTACTACAGACTGCTCAGGACCAGTTTCAGCACCTCTGTTTTGACTTTCAGACCCAATATCTCCATCAAGGAGCCCGAATCAAGTTTTGTGTTTGTCATGAAAGTTGTAAATATGGGTCTTAACTTTCAGATCACCAATTTTCAGCCCATTCTATAAACCCAAACTCGAATTATGTTCTGGTTACTACACACTGTTCGGGTTCCAGTCACAAATCCCGTATTCTGATTTCCATGCCCAATTAGCTCCACTAAATGTCTGAATTTGACTTTGAGCTCTTCATCAAAGTTGTAGAGCTCTCTTTTATCTTTCCTACAAGGTAAAATTCATAATTATCAGACATTTAGAACTCAAGATATGGCCAAAATACAGAAACAGTGTAAGACTCGAATAATGCTGAAAAATCAATTAAGTCCGATTCGAGTTCAAACTTACAAAACATAATCAAATTCAGTCAATTAAGTACATGAAGAGTGTAAATGACTAATAATGAGGGTTTCTTAATGAATAAAATATGTGATTATCAAATTCCCCACACTTAGCTTTTTGCACTCCTGGGCAAAACATATAAAACTAAAGTTAGAAGACAAAGACAAACGACACAAACTTAAAAGTTAAAAACTCTAAAGGACTCAATGAAGCAAGAAGAGCAACAAGAAATTCAAGGGATCAAAGCATAAATGAGGTAACATTTCTTCACATCTCAAACCAAAATGCAAGGTAACTTCCGTTGAAAAGAATGAATTAAGAATGATGGATCTTCACAATATTCCCTCTCAATCTCTCAAGTGTTTAAAAGGTAGGTATTTCACTCAATTCAACCCATGAAAATTGCACTACCATAAGCTTGCTTATCTTCTACTTCTCCACTACTCAAAACACATGCACACACAAATCATGAGGACTTTATTCAAGGTTGTAGTGAGGTCAAGGTAACAGAAGAGGATAAAATGGATATGAGAAGATAAATACCAAAGAGAATAAAAGCAAATGAGAGCTGAGTTCAAATAACGAGCATAAAAGTTCATCTCAACTCTAATGTATATCCCTTTACATATTCATTTCCCCATCCTTTTCTCTCTCTCTTTTTTTTTTATATATATGAACATAACTATATACATACATTTTTTTTTTCTAGGCACTTTTTTTTTTCAACAACCATTTTGTACACACACCCCCACACTTGTTCAAAAACTCATCCATTAACCAGGCTAATGTTCTTTTATTCCCTAAGGTACAGTAAGAACACGATTTTTCATTTAAGGCACATAATGAGCTAGAAACAAGGAATGGTCAAATAAGCTCAAAGGGGTTAAGCAAAGGAAAATATACAAGGTTGCCAAGAATCAGAGAATTTTCGAGAGGTCAAAAGAGTGCTTGATATTATATTGAAAACAAGGTTGGCTATTTGGTTAAACTAGCTAAGAAAGAGGGCTTCAATCATGTTCATGCATGCAAGTGAAATGTAGCCTCAAAAAGAATCAAAGCAAGTTCTAGAGTGGTCATTAACATGAGTGAAAATCACACAAGAAAGAAGAGAATGGCATAAATGTTGAATCCATTCATTAGGCTCAAAATCTCACAAGGTATGCATCCATCAAACTCAATTCATCAATTCAATCATCCATCACCAAGCATATCAGTTCAAGAAGGGAGAAAAATTATTCAATCATGCAATGAACCTTTTTTTTTTTTGAATTTTTTTTTTTGAATTTTTTTTTTTAACAAACGAAAAGAAACAGAAACATGCTAAAATCTCTCCCCCCACACTTAATAGAACATTGTCCTAATGTGAAAGAAAGAGATAGAAAAGAGCAACACAACCTGATAAGTGAATCAACGCTAAGCAGAAAAGAAACACACCGGTCTGCATCGATCGACCACGAAAAGAAATCAAATAAGAAAACGTTAGTACTTCCACAATTCAATACTAATTAATTACTACCTAAAAACTCCTTACTCTGCCACCAATTAAGATGCGTCTCAAGAGTAAAATTACTCCTTACTCTGCCATCACTAATTGGTTTAATAAGTCCATGACAACCATATCATACTAAACAAAACAACAACAATTTTTTATTTTTTTTTTAAAATCAAACCCATTAAAGAGAAAGTTTCAGATCGGACTCTTGTTTCTTGTTACTTCCTTCGCTTCTGTTGACCAATCTATACGAGTGATACGATCAGGTACATACTCAAAAGCTTCTAATTTATCAATGAGCTCATCAATAGTGGAGGCGAGAGATAAGAAGTTGTCTTGCTTAGAAGGAGTGATAAATTTCTGTTCCACAGCTTTGTCAAGAAAAAAGAACAAAAGATCAAAGAAATTATTAACATTCAACAAACCAATGGGTTTATGGTGGATGTTTAGTTCGGCCCAAGAGACAATTTGAAAAATTTCTTCCAAAGTACCAAAACCACCTGGTAAGGCAATGAATGCATCAGAGTTTTCAAGCATTATCTTCATGCGTTCATGCATTGATGATACTTTAAGTTCCTCCCCAATTGTCTTTCCATTGATGTTCTGTTGAGCTAAAGTTTCAGGAATGACACCTAAAACCTGACTGTCTCTTACAAAGGCAGCAAGTGATACAGCCCCCATTAACCCACGACAACCTCCCCCATATACAAGATGAATATTCCTCGCAGCAAGTGATCGACCAAGAGTGCTAGCTGCGTTTACAAACTCTAATCCCTTCCCATAACTCGACCCACAAAAAACACAGACATTTTTGAGGTTACGAATAGAAGGCCCCATTCTATACTCTTCCTCCCTTTGAGTGTTTCTGAGTTTGAAGGAAAATGGAGAAAATGGAGTGTTTAAATAGGAAGAAGAATGGAAAAGGGAATAATTGCACCTATGAGGGTAGGTTGGCGGTTGTCAGAAAAGGTTGAAATTAAGAGACACGAGAATCTTTTTTTTTTTTTTTTTTTTTGACTTCAAGAAAACCATCAAGGTAAAGAAGTCTAGAAACCCCTGAAGGGCCCCGCTCAAAGGATCGTCGTACAAAAATCAAAATACAACAAAATGATACAAAGATAATAGAAAATGATGACATACCAGTATGTACAGTTTCCATGGCGTATCTTTATACTTTAGCGTCATGAGTGCAGTAGACATCACGTCCGTTTTTTTTTTTGTGAAATTGTTAGAAAAACTTGATGAAAGATGAGTGTATACTTACTTAAGATTGGGATGGAGGTAGTCTCGCTCTTTCGGCTTTGTGCCAAAGCATTGTTGACCAAGATATTCGACTCATTCAAGACCAGTACAGCAACATAGGGCTCCCGAAGGGACAAGTGACCATAATACGACCGGTTGCCTCACATGTGGGATACAATCTACCTTCTTTGTTTTTCAATTAAGAAGGCTGGATCGGGATGCATGCATTTCCCCATTCACGGTTTGTGTTACCAAAGCCAACCCTAAGAAGTATACTTTTTTTTTCATTTTTTTTTTCATTTTTTTCTCATTTTTTTTTTCATTTTTTTTTTCATTTTTTTTTTTCATTTTTTTTTTTGTAAAATGCCATGAAGAAGAAGAAGAAGAAGATGATATGTACAGATTGTTTGTGGATATGGCTCACATCTGCCTCTGGTTTAACGTCCGATGAACGGCTTAAACGTCTTCTATGAGTCGAGGATAAGCTTCCCATCCAATTTTCTTATAAATTGGCAAACAGGGTCTTTTAGAGTCAGATTCCCAAGACTGTAGCGTTGTTGTTCATCCTTGAAGAGATTCCACAATTTAAGAATTTCACGATGCACCAATCCACAAGAATGCATCTCAAGAGTCAATAAGATATCATCTAATGACTCCTTACTCGATCCATTCTTAATGAAGAAAATTTTATCTTCTCTATTTGCGGAAACCATCCCCTTAGTACGACATCGCTTGTTACAGTTCCATCGTCCACATTTGTGACAGACTTGTAACCTTTTTGCTCTTCTCCTTTTAGAATATGAACTTCTTCCAAGACCGGGCATATATGAGTCAAATGAAATTGAGGACTCACCTGCTAATTGGACCTTTGCTTCAATTATCCAGTACATCTTCTGGCATACCTTTGTGCATTAACATTCTCAATCTCTCACATCGAACTTTATAGATTTTTCTCAGAGCATTTTGAGGAAGAGAAGGAAAATGTTTTCTCAGGTTTGAAAGAATGACATCCATTTTGAAGGAGAAGAAGGGTTCGATTATTTTGGGAAATCGAAGAATAAACCGACTCAAGAGTCACGGAGTACCGTATCCGCCACTTAACCGCAACGCAAAGAACTCAAGAACTTGGTTTTCCGGGAATGATTGAGTCTTTGTCCATTAACCTTAAGCGCATTACCATTCCTAGGATCCTCGGTATCGATCTTTGAGAGAATACGCGTGTCGACAACAAAAGAACCGCGCCACCTAGATCTCAATTTTCCAAGGAGTAGGTGCAGATAATAATCTCAAAGCAGAACTTTTTGACCAATTTCCGCAGCTTTTGCAAAAGGTGTAACAGACCTTTAATAAAGTAGGCCAATAAAATCCATACTGCAAGATTTTCGCAATTGTTGTCGCTAAAGAAAAAAATGACCTCCACATGCTTCTGAGCGACTCTACCTACCTCATTGTCGGGCACACAAATTTTTTTTTTTTTTTTTTTTTTTTTTTTTCTTTTTTTTTTTTTTTTTTTTTTTTTTTATTCATAATGCGGATGGAGAAGGTTCATCACCTCCACTTCGCATTCTCTAGAAGTTCATGATCTTGTTTGAGGCGGTGTCCATTTACGATGAAAGCTTTGGCGGTGACCTCACTTTTAATCCGAACACGACACCGAAGGAAAAACATTAGTAACAATAAATGGTCCATCCCATCTAGACCTTAATTTGCCGGGCATGAGTCGGAGGCGGGAGTTATAGAGGAGAACTTTTTGACCAATCTCAAATGTTTTCCTCGAATCAACTTATCATGGAAGGCTTTGGTCTTCTCCTTATAAAGTTTGGAACTTTCATAAGCCTCCAAGCGGATCTCCTCCAATTCTTTGCAGTTCAGCCTTCCTCTCCATACCGCTTGATCTAGGTCCAAGTTGCACCTTTTCACCGCCCGAATGCTCGATGTTCAATTTCCACCCGGTAGGTGGCAGGCTTTCCAAAAACAATCCGATACGGAGACATCCCGATTGGTGTCTTATAAGCGTCCGGTAAGCCCATAAAGCATCCTCGAAGCCTCTTGCTCCAGTCCTTTCTGTTAGGTTGAACTGTCTTATGGAGTATCTGCTTAATTTCTCTATTGGAGACCTCGGCTTGCCCATTGGTTTGGGGGTGGTAGGGTGTAGAAACCTTGTGTTGGACTCCATACTTCTTCATCAAAGCCTCCATGCTTCGATTGCAAAAATGTGAACCTTGATCACTAATGATGGATCTCGGGACTCCAAACCTACGAGAAAATCGTGATCTAATAAAATCCACAACAACTTTAGAATCATCGGTCCGAGTGGCCTTAGCCTCCACCCATTTAGATACATAATCCACAAAGCAAGCGAGAATGTAAACAAAACCAAATGATACGGAAAAGGACCCATAAAGTCAATACCCCAAACATCAAAAATCTCACGAGAATAATAAGGGTTTACGGGGCATTTCATTCCTACGAGAAGTATTCCCTGTTCTCTCGGCATTGATCACAAGATTTGCAAAACATATATGCATCATGAAATAGAGTGGGCCAATATAATCCGAGTCTAAAACTTTCCTAGCAGTCCGTTGAGGACCGAAGTGGCCGCCACATGCAAGTTTATGACAAAAGCTAAGAATAGAATGGAATTCATCATCGAGCACACACCTCTAATTACTTGGTCACTGCAAAATCTCCATAAGTATGGATCATCCCACACATAATACTTTGACTCACTTTTCAATTTATCAATCTTAGCCTTAGTGAAATGTGCAGGTATTGCTTTAGCAACCAAGAAATTAATCAAATCAGCAAACCAAGGGATGTTGCCTTGCAGCTTGAAAAGCTGCTCATCAGGGAAAACATCATGGATGGGAGAAACATTTGCCTCCCTTTCAATTCGACTCAAGTGATCAGCCACCAAATTCTCCGCTCCACTCTTGTCACGGATCTCAATATCAAACTCCTGGAGGAGCAACATCCACCTAATCAACCGAGGCTTGGCATTGGGCTTCTTCAGGAGAAACTTCAATGCTGCATGATCTGAAAACACAACCACTTTGGAACCAAGCAAATATGATCGAAATTTATCTAAAGCAAAAACAATTGCTAAAAGTTCCTTTTCAGTTGTGGTGTAGTTGATTTGTGCAGGATCCAAAGTTCTCGAAGCATAGGAAATGACATGAGATACTTTACCGACCCTTTGTGCAAGAACAGCTCCCAATGCATAATTAGAGGCATCACACATCAACTCAAATGGAAGTGTCCAATCCGGCGGTTGGATGATAGGTGTACTGGTCAATGCCTGCTTCAATTGATTGAAGGCATCCTGACACTTCTTATCAAAGTGAAACTCCACATCTTTTTGCAATAAGTTGGATAGCGGAAGTGCAATTTTGCTGAAATCCTTTATGAACCGCCGATAGAAACCTGCATGACCAAGGAAAGAACGAATCTCCCGCACGCATGTGGGGTAAGATAGGCATGAAATAACATCTATTTTTGCTGGATCTACCTCAATACCCTCACGAGATATCACATGCCCTAAGACTATACCTTGTTCTACCATGAAATGACATTTCTCAAAATTTAGAACGAGGTTAGTCTTAATGCATCTATGCAAGACCTGAGCCAGACTATCTAAACATGCATCAAAGGAAGATCCATAGACAAGGTAAAATCATCCATGAATACGTCCATGCAATTTTCTAAAAATCGAAAAGATACTTACCATACACCTCGAAAGGTGCCTGGAGCATTGCATAGACCAAAGGGCATCCTCCCGTATGCAAATGTGCCAAATGGACAAGTGAAAGTAGTCTTCTCTTGGTCTTCGGGGCTATATGAATCTGAAAATAGCCCGAATATCCATCCAGAAACAATAATGTGACTTGCCGCCTAACCGCTCCAACATCGATCAATGAAGGGCGGCGAGAAATGATCCTTTCTCGGTAGCCCGGTTGAGCCGCCTATAATCAATGCAAACTCGCCAACCGTTTTGAACTCGTGTGGGCACAAGCTCATTGTTCGATTCGCAACCACCGTGACCCCGCATTTCTTGGGAACCACTTGCACGGGGCTCACCCATTGGTATCGTCGGATATGGGATAAATAATGCCACTTGAAGTAGCTTTGTAACTTCCTTCTTCACCACATCTAGAATCGGGGGATTTAGTCTCCTTTGGGGCATCTAACCGCGGTTTGATCCCTTCTTCCAATAAAATCTTATGCATGCATGTGGAGGGACTAATACCGGGAATATCTGCAAGAGTCCATCCGATGGCTTGCCTATTCGCCTCAAAATCTGCAGGTAACTTTTCTTCTTGATCGGGTTGCGGGTTTCTAGCAATGATCACCTAGGAAGTGTCTCATCATCTCCCAAATATGCATATTTAAGATGGTCTCGTAAAGTCTTCAACTCCAAAGATAGAGGTTGCACAATGGAAGGTAACAAGTGATCTAAACAACTATCTCAAAGAACATTAATTTCAAAGCATGGTACTTGACTCTCATTCTCAATTATTGCATCATCGGCACAGATTTGTATCATTACTCATAACAGAATAAATCTCAAGACACATACGACACATGGTTCAACATCACAAGTGGCACATGTATCACAAGAAACAGAACCAAGATAGTCAACAATATCGGGAATTCAAAGATATAAATCAGTATAGACATCATCAACCAGCATCTCAATCATATCAACATGGAAAACAGAATGTTCCTCTAAGAGGTGTCTCATGGCATCAAAAATGTTAAATTGTACCAAATCGTCGCCAAACTCCATAGAAAGGGTGCCAGCATGCACGTCTATCTTGGTCTTGGCAGTCTTGAGGAATGGTCTGCCTAGAATCAATGGAGCATGGTTTGTTGGAGACTCATCTTCCATGTCCAGAATGTAGAAATCTGCTGGAAAAATCAACTCATTCACCCGGACTAACACATCTTCCAAAGACACACTGCGCAGGATGAGCAGTGGCTCTATTTGCCAACTGAATCACGATACCATGTGGTTGCAAAGTACCAATGTTTAAACACTTATACACTGACATGGGCATGACATTGATCGAAGCACCCAAATCTAGCATTGCATGCTCAAATCTAGAGTTGCCAATTGTGCAAGAAATTGTGAAAGTTCCAGGATCTTTGCATTTCGTGGCATGCTTGGCGTAATCATTGCGTAAACATTTCTACCCATGCTTGATCTTCTCATCCCCTTTCAACCTTCTCTTATGAGTGCACAACTCCTTGAGAAATTTAGCATATTTTGGAATTTGCTTGATTGCATCTAGGAGGGGAATATTGATTTCCACTTTCCTGAATGTCTCATGACTTCTTTTTCCAATTCTTGCTTGCATTGTTCTCTTGGATTGTGTGATCCTATTTGGAAAAGGTAATGGAATGGTAACATCTGAATTCTCTGCAATTTTCTTCATGTACAGTTGACTGAATTATCCATTTCCTGCCGTTTTTGGTCAATTTCTGATTGCTGTAAGGTTGGAACATCAACTTCTTTGCCACTTCTCAAGGTAATTGCACTTACATTGCCTCTTGGATTATTGACTGTTTGTGAAGGCAATTGGCTAGAACCTTGACTCTTTAGCTCGCTCACAGTGGTTGCCAGCTGCCCAATTTGAGTTTGTAAATTTTGAATGTTGGCATTGACGTTCTGCTGGAACTGAATGTTATTTGTGGCCATTTGTTTCATCAGGTCTTCCAATGATGGCTCAGCTGGAGTGGATTGACAGATCGCTAATGAAACAGTTCTTGTTGTCTCGAATGCAGGGGGTATTTGTTGGTATTTGTTGCTTGGACCTGCAGCTTGGTATCTAAATTGTTGTTGCTGCTGGTGGGGCTGTTGTTGCTGGTGGGGCTGTTGTTGCTGGCTAGAATTCCCATATCTCAAATTGGGATGGTCTCGCCAACCAGGATTATAAGTACTAGAAAATGGATCATATCTAGATTGTTGCTGTTGTTGCTGATATTGGGGTCTACCAGGAAAAACACCAGCTGCAGCAACACATTGATCTGGAAAAGCGGGACCATCTTCCTGAAGTGTAGGGCATGAATCAGTAGGATGAGATGAATTAGAGCAAATTCCACACACTGATGCAGTCATCTGCATGGGTGGTTGTTGACCCACTGCTATCTGTCTTACCAAAGAAGTCAATTCATCTAGTTTGTGTTCCATTCTTTGTTGGTCCATATGAGATGCTTGAATTTCATTAACTCCTCTAGTTGCGGTGATGATCCGCGAGCCAAACTGTTGGGTATTGGCTGCCATGTTTGCTATCAGATCTCTTGCAGCGGTAGGAGTTTTGTCTACTAAGGCTCCTCCAGAGGCAAAGATCGATCATGCTTCTATCATTTGGCAGCAAGCCCTCATAAAAGTATTGAATCAAGAGTTGGTCACTAATTTGGTGATGAGGGCAGCTCGAACACAACTTCTTGAATCTCTCCCAGTATTCATGCAAAGTCTCACCAGATGACAACTTCTTAAGGGCATATCCTTCTTAAATCAGGCAAATAAGCTAGATATCGAGTTCTTAAAATCAGAACATCAAAGTACCAAGATGACAAGATATGCAATAAATAAATATATTACATCAAATACTGAAATTAAAGAGTGTAGGGAAGATGGAATCAAACTCAAGAATTTATCCTGATTCAACCACCAACCACTAGTGGCCTACGTCCAGTTCTCAAGTAAACTACCTGAGATTTTTCACTAAACCTTCAAGTTTGAACATGCACTTGAAAACCTTTATAACTGAGAGCACTCAACACACCTTAGGATACCTCATCTTTTGTGCTTGAGCCTCAACAACCAGGGATACCTCACGCTTACAATTCTTTGAGAGATGTCTCACCATCTTTATAGAGAATTGAAGTATAGATGAAAGGGAAACTCTCACAAGAGTAGATAATATAAATTGAAGTCCTATGAAGCTCTTAAAGATATCTAATAGAGCTCAAAAATTGAATGAAATAAATCACAGATTAAAAGCTTGAGAAAGGTGTTTCACAATGTCGATTTTGTGTAAAAGATGTCTCAAAAACATATATTTATAGTATTATAAGAAAATGAGTCATTAGGGGTATTAATTTTAGCATTAAATGCTTTTGAAATAGTCATTGCATGCTTTCAGACTCGTGGTAATTGATTATCATACCTTGGTAATCGATTACCAAGCTTTTAAAAGAAGTTCTGGGCATTTTGGAAAAATTGTAATCGATTACCAGACTTTGGTAATCGATTACCAAGCTTCTGTGAGCAGTGGTAATCGATTATTGTACTCTGGTTTTGAAAATTGACTTTAAATGGTCATAACTTCTTCATTTCTCATCTGTTTAAAGCAAATGACCACTCATTGGAAAGATCTTTGAGTCTTGTTTCAAATGAAACATATTTCAGAACAAAACTCAATGTATTTGGGATGTTATGATCAACAGAGTAACCAAATGTCAGCTTTTCAAAACTCAAACTTGACTATTTTTCATAGTTTTAAATTACCACAATGACTAGCTTTTCAAAACATATTTGTTGGACATTTTAGCATGTAAGAACCATTTGTAAAGACCATAATTTCTATAAAACATTTTGAGATATCTAGAAAGCTTTTCACATAAAGACCATAATTTCTATAAACTATACCATTGAATCTTCCTTTGGACTTGGTTTTTGGTTGGCTTTGTTGTCATCAAAACCTTCATGATATTTTGCTTTCTTGTTGTAATGCTCACTCTTGATACTTAAACTATCTTATAAATTATTGCTCACTTAAACAAACATAGTTAGTCCAAATTCATAATTCAATATCATCATATGCATGATTGACGAGCGCCGAACTCAGTCAAAATTATAACCGAAGTTATTACCTAAACTTGTAGTATAGTGAACAACACCAGATCGTCTCCTCAAGGATCATAGATGCAATTTGATCAAATCAAGTGAAAGTTAGAAAAAGGGGGGTTTTGATGGTTCAAGGATCGCAGTGACAGGATTTAAAGAGAAATAACAATTAAAAGAACAAATTTCAAAATCTATCCGAGATTGGGTGGATTCAATCATAGACCTTTCAACAAACACCTGAAATACATTTGAATGGTTAACTTGGATCTAACCGAGATCTCTCGCATCGATCCGAGAATTCATACTAGACAATCGTCCGAATTCAATTGACAAGTGATAAACACAAATCTGCAATCGCACCATTCATGTAAATATATGTCAATTTAAGCACCGAATTCAATTAACCTAGGCACAAATCAAGTAACCTAACCTCTTCAATTACGTGATTAGTTTAGATCAATCAGTTCTAAATTTCATCACAATACTTAATCTTAAACCAAGATCAAATCGGATCAAACATAAACAGAATCACCATTCATGCATTCAAGATTAAGAGAACAAGAAGAAGAGAAGAGAGAATTCAAATATAAATCAAATACATTACATAACCAAGGTCTCAAGAATCCAAGCCACAATCTCTTCAAGAGTCCCGAATTGACTAGAAGTGACTTAGCTCTCCATTACAATGAAGGAAAAATATACAAGAACTATGAAAAACTATCTTTAACACTAAGTGTATGTTGTGTTTAGAGCTCTCCACATGCTTCCTTTTATAGAGGATTCAGAGTAGTAGTAGATGGGTAGATGAGATTAGTAGGTGGAATTAGTAGGTGAGCTTGGTAGGTGAACTTGGTAGGTGAGCTTGGTAGGTGAACTTGGTAGGTGAGCTTCCTTGTCTCCGAAAGTATTCATTGCTGAACTCATTGATTTCGTCATTTTTGAGCCAAATGGTCTTCATGAAAGTTCTAGGAAATTGTCTAAGCTTTCCAATGGCTCTAGAAGCACCCAAAAATTCGTCCTACAGCCCAAGATATGACCCAATTACTACAGACTGCTCAGGACCAGTTTCAGCACCTCTGTTTTGACTTTCAGACCCAATATCTCCATCAAGGAGCCCGAATCAAGTTTTGTGTTTGTCATGAAAGTTGTACATATGGGTCTTAACTTTCAGATCACCAATTTTCAGCCCATTCTATAAACCCAAACTCGAATTATGTTCTGGTTACTACACACTGTTCGGGTTCCAGTCACAAATCCCGTATTCTGATTTCCATGCCCAATTAGCTCCACTAAATGTCTGAATTTGACTTTGAGCTCTTCATCAAAGTTGTAGAGCTCTCTTTTATCTTTCCTACAAGGTAAAATTCATAATTATCAGACATTTAGAACTCAAGATATGGCCAAAATACAGAAACAGTGTAAGACTCGAATAATGCTGAAAAATCAATTAAGTCCGATTCGAGTTCAAACTTACAAAACATAATCAAATTCAGTCAATTAAGTACATGAAGAGTGTAAATGACTAATAATGAGGGTTTCTTAATGAATAAAATATGTGATTATCAAATTCCCCCACACTTAGCTTTTTGCACTCCTGGGCAAAACATATAAAACTAAAGTTAGAAGACAAAGACAAACGACACAAACTTAAAAGTTAAAAACTCTAAAGGACTCAATGAAGCAAGAAGAGCAACAAGAAATTCAAGGGATCAAAGCATAAATGAGGTAACATTTCTTCACATCTCAAACCAAAATGCAAGGTAACTTCCGTTGAAAAGAATGAATTAAGAATGATGGATCTTCACAATATTCCCTCTCAATCTCTCAAGTGTTTAAAAGGTAGGTATTTCACTCAATTCAACCCATGAAAATTGCACTACCATAAGCTTGCTTATCTTCTACTTCTCCACTACTCAAAACACATGCACACACAAATCATGAGGACTTTATTCAAGGTTGTAGTGAGGTCAAGGTAACAGAAGAGGATAAAATGGATATGAGAAGATAAATACCAAAGAGAATAAAAGCAAATGAGAGCTGAGTTCAAATAACGAGCATAAAAGTTCATCTCAACTCTAATGTATATCCCTTTACATATTCATTTCCCCATCCTTTTCTCTCTCTTTTTTTTATATATATGAACATAACTATATACATACATTTTTTTTTTTCTAGGCACTCTTTTTTTTTTCAACAACCATTTTGTACACACACCCCCACACTTGTTCAAAAACTCATCCATTAACCAGGCTAATGTTCTTTTATTCCCTAAGGTACAGTAAGAACACGATTTTTCATTTAAGGCACATAATGAGCTAGAAACAAGGAATGGTCAAATAAGCTCAAAGGGGTTAAGCAAAGGAAAATATACAAGGTTGCCAAGAATCAGAGAATTTTCGAGAGGTCAAAAGAGTGCTTGATATTATATTGAAAACAAGGTTGGCTATTTGGTTAAACTAGCTAAGAAAGAGGGCTTCAATCATGTTCATGCATGCAAGTGAAATGTAGCCTCAAAAAGAATCAAAGCAAGTTCTAGAGTGGTCATTAACATGAGTGAAAATCACACAAGAAAGAAGAGAATGGCATAAATGTTGAATCCATCCATTAGGCTCAAAATCTCACAAGGTATGCATCCATCAAACTCAATTCATCAATTCAATCATCCATCACCAAGCATATCAGTTCAAGAAGGGAGAAAAATTATTCAATCATGCAATGAACCTTTTTTTTTTTGAATTTTTTTTTTTGAATTTTTTTTTAACAAACGAAAAGAAACAGAAACTTGCTAAAATCTCTCCCCCCACACTTAATAGAACATTGTCCTCAATGTGAAAGAAAGAGATAGAAAAGAGCAACACAACCTGATAAGTGAATCAACGCTAAGCAGAAAAGAAACACACTGTCAGTGCCGCATCAGACCCTGAAAAGAAATCAAATAAGAAAACGTTAGTACTTCCACAATTCAATACTAATTAATTACTACCTAAAAAACTCCTTACTCTGCCACCAATTAAGATGCGTCTCAAGAGTAAAATTACTCCTTACTCTGCCATCACTAATTGGTTTAATAAGTCCATGACAACCATATCATACTAAACAAAACAACAACAATTTTTTATTTTTTTTTTAAAATCAAACCCATTAAAGAGAAAGTTTCAGATCGGGCTCTTGTTTCTTGTTACTTCCTTCGCTGCTTCCTGTTGACCAATCTATCTGAGCTGATACCTGATCAGGTACATACTCAAAAGCTTCTAATTTATCAATGAGCTCATCAATAGTGGAGGCAGAGATAAGAAGTTGTCTTGCCGAAGGAGTGATAAATTTCTGTTCCACAGCTTTGTCAAGAAAAAAGAACAAAAGATCAAAGAAATTATTAACATTCAACAAACCAATAGGTTTATGGTGGATGTTTAGTTCGGCCCAAGAGACAATTTGAAAAATTTCTTCCAAAGTACCAAAACCACCTGGTAAGGCAATGAATGCATCAGAGTTTTCAAGCATTATCTTCATGCGTTCATGCATTGATGATACTTTAAGTTCCTCCCCAATTGTCTTTCCATTGATGTTCTGTTGAGCTAAAGTTTCAGGAATGACACCTAAAACTGATTGTCTCTTACAAAGGCGAAGAAGTGATACAGACCCCCATTAACCCACGACAACCTCCCCATATACAAGATGAATATTCCTCGCAGCAAGTGATCGACCAAGAGTGCTAGCTGCGTTTACAAACTCTAATCCCTTCCCATAACTCGACCCACAAAAAACACAGACATTTTTGAGGTTACGAATAGAAGGCCCCATTCTATACTCTTCCTCCCTTTGAGTGTTTCTGAGTTTGAAGGAAAATGGAGAAAATGGAGTGTTTAAATAGGAAAAAGAATGGAAAGGGGAATAATTGCACCTATGAGGGTAGGTTGGCGGTTGTCAGAAAAGGTTGAAATTAAGAGACACAGAATCTTTTTTTTTTTTTTTTTTTTTTTTTGACTTCAAGAAAACCATCAAGGTAAAGAAGTCTAGAAACCCCTGAAGGACCCTGCTCAAAGGATCGTCTGTACAAAAATCAAAATACAACAAAATGATACAAAGATAATAGAAAATGATGACATACTGTATATGTACGGTTTCCATGGCGTATCTTTATACTTTAGCGCGTCATGAGTGCGAGAGATCATCCGTTTTTTTTTTTTTTTTTTTTTTTTTTTGTGAAATTGTTAGAAAAACTTGATGAAAGATGAGTATATACTTACTTAAGATTGGGATGGAGGTAGTCTGCTTTTTTTGTGTCAAAGCATTGTTGACCAAGATTCGACCCATTCAAGACCAAATAACATAGGGCTCCCAAAAGGGACAAGTGACCATAATACGACTGGCTGCCTCACATGTGGGATACAATCTACCTTCTTTGTTTTTCAATTAAGAAGGCTGGATCAGGATGCATGCATTTCCCCATTCACGGTTTGTGTTACCAAAGCCAACCCTAAGAAGTATACATTTTTTTTTTTTTTTTTCATTTTTTTTTCATTTTTTTCTCATTTTTTTTCATTTTTTTTTCATTTTTTTTTTTGTAAAATGCCATGAAGAAGAAGAAGAAGAAGATGATATGTACAGATTGTTTGTGGATATGGCTCACATCTGCCTCTGGTTTAACGTCCAGTAACGGCTTAAACGTCTTCTATGAGTCGAGGATAAGCTTCCCATCCAATTTTCTTATAAATTGGCAAACAGGGTCTTTTAGAGTCAGATTCCCAAGACTGTAGCGTTGTTGTTCATCCTTGAAGAGATTCCACAATTTAAGAATTTCACGATGCACCAATCCACAAGAATGCGTCTCAAGAGTCAATAAGATATCATCTAATGACTCCTTACTCACCCATTCTTAATGAAGAAAATTTTATCTTCTCTATTTGCGGAAACCATCCCCTTAGTACGACATCGCTTGTTACAGTTCCATCGTCCACATTTGTGACAGACTTGTAACCTTTTTGCTCTTCTCCTTTTAGAATATGAACTTCTTCCAAGACCGGGCATATATGAGTCAAATGAAATTGAGGACTCAACTGCTAATCGGACCTTTGCTTCAATTATCCAAATACATCTTCTCGGCATACCTTTGTGCATTAACATTCTCAATCTCTCACATCGAACTTTGTAGATTTTTCTCGAGCATTTTGAGGAAGAGAAGGAAAATGTTTTCTCGGGTTTGAAAGAATGACATCCATTTTGAAGGAGAAGAAGGGTTCGGTTATTTTGGGAAATCGAAGAATAAACCGACTCAAGAGTCACGAGTCACCGTATCCGCCACTTAACCTAAGCAACGCAAAGAACTCAAGAACTTGGTTTTCCAGGAATGATTGAGTCTTTGTCCATTAACCTTAAGCGCATTACCATTCCTAGGATCCTCAGTATCGATCCGAGAGAATACGCGTGTCTGACAACAAAAGAACCGCGCCACCTAGATCTCAATTTTCCAAGGAGTAGGTGCAGATAATAATCTCAAAGCAGAACTTTTTGACCAATTTCCGCAGCTTTTGCAAAAGGTGTAACAGACCTTTAATAAAGTAGGCCAATAAAATCCATACTGCAAGATTTTCGCAGTTGTTGTCGCTGAAGAAAAAATGACCTCCACATGCTTCTGAGCGACTCTACCTACCTCATTGTCGGGCACACAGCTGTTTTTTTTTTTTTTTTTTTTTTCTTTTTTTTCTTTTTTTTTTTTCTTTTTTTTTTTTTTTTTATTCATAATGCGGATGGAGAAGGTTCATCACCTCCACTTCTGCATTCTCTAGAAGTTCATGATACTGTTTGAGGCGGTGTCCATTTACGATGAAAGCTTTGGCAGTGACCTCACTTTTAATCTGAACAGCACCAGAAGGAAAAACATTAGTAACAATAAATGGTCCATCCCATCTAGACCTTAATTTGCCAGGCATGAGTCGGAGGCGGGAGTTATAGAGGAGAACTTTTTGACCAATCTCAAATGTTTTCCTCAGAATCAACTTATCATGGAAGGCTTTGGTCTTCTCCTTATAAAGTTTGGAACTTTTATAAGCCTCCAAGCGGATCTCCTCCAATTGCCGGTACCGCAGCTTCCTCTCCATACCTGCTTGATCTAGGTCCAAGTTGCACCTTTTCACCGCCCAGAATGCTCGATGTTCAATTTCCACCGGTAGGTGGCAGTGCTTTTCCAAAAACAATCCGATACGGAGACATCCCGATTGGTGTCTTATAAGCAGTCCGGTAAGCCCATAAAGCATCCTCAAGCCTCTTGCTCCAGTCCTTTCTGTTAGGTTGAACTGTCTTCTGGAGTATCTGCTTAATTTCTCTGTTGGAGACCTCGGCTTGCCCATTGGTTTGGGGGTGGTAGGGTGTAGAAACCTTGTGTTGGACTCCATACTTCTTCATCAAAGCCTCCATGCTTCGATTGCAAAAATGTGAACCTTGATCACTAATGATGGATCTCGGGACTCCAAACCTACGTAAAATCGTGATCTAATAAAATCCACAACAACTTTAGAATCATCGGTCAGAGTGGCCTTAGCCTCCACCCATTTAGATACATAATCCACAAAGAGCGTAATGTAAACAAAACCAAATGATACAGGAAAAGGACCCATAAAGTCAATTCCCCAACATCAAAAATCTCACGAGAATAATAAGGGTTTCGGGGCATTTCATTCCTACGAGAAGTATTCCCTGTTCTCGGCATTGATCACAAGATTTGCAAAACATATATGCATCATGAAATAGAGTGGGCTAATATAATCCAGAGTCTAAAACTTTCCTAGCAGTCCGTTGAGGACCGAAGTGGCCGCCACATGCAAGTTTATGACAAAAGCTAAGAATGGAATGGAATTCATCATCAGGCACACACCTCCTAATTACTTGGTCACTGCAAAATCTCCATAAGTATGGATCATCCCACACATAATACTTTGACTCACTTTTCAATTTATCAATCTTAGCCTTAGTGAAATGTGCAGGTATTGCTTTAGCAACCAAGAAATTAATCAAATCAGCAAACCAAGGGATGTTGCCTTGCAGCTTGAAAAGCTGCTCATCAGGGAAAACCTCATGGATGGGAGAAACATCTGCCTCCCTTTCAATTCGACTCAAGTGATCAGCCACCAAATTCTCCGCTCCACTCTTGTCACGGATCTCAATATCAAACTCCTGGAGGAGCAACATCCACCTAATCAACCGGGGCTTGGCATTGGGCTTCTTCAGGAGAAACTTCAATGCTGCATGATCTGAAAACACAACCACTTTAGAACCAAGCAAATATGATCGAAATTTATCTAAAGCAAAAACAATTGCTAAAAGTTCCTTTTTAGTTGTGGTGTAGTTGATTTGTGCAGGATCCAAAGTTCTCGAAGCATAGGAAATGACATGAGATACTTTACCGACCCTTTGTGCAAGAACAGCTCCCAATGCATAATTAGAGGCATCACACATCAACTCAAATGGAAGTGTCCAATCCGGCGGTTGGATGATAGGTGTACTGGTCAATGCCTGCTTCAATTGATTGAAGGCATCCTGACACTTCTTATCAAAGTGAAACTCCACATCTTTTTGCAGTAAGTTGGATAGCGGAAGTGCAATTTTGCTGAAATCCTTTATGAACCGCCGATAGAAACCTGCATGACCAAGGAAAGAACGAATCTCCCGCACGCATGTGGGGTAAGATAGGCATGAAATAACATCTATTTTTGCAGGATCTACCTCAATACCCTCACGAGATATCACATGCCCTAAGACTATACCTTGTTCTACCATGAAATGACATTTCTCAAAATTTAGAACGAGGTTAGTCTTAATGCATCTATGCAAGACCTGAGCCAGACTATCTAAACATGCATCAAAGGAAGATCCATAGACAAGAAAATCATCCATGAATACGTCCATGCAATTTTCTAAAAATCGAAAAAGATACTTACCATACACCTCGAAAGGTGCCTGGAGCATTGCATAGACCAAAGGGCATCCTCCCGTATGCAAATGTGCCAAATGGACAAGTGAAAGTAGTCTTCTCTTGGTCTTCGGGGCTATATGAATCTGAAAATAGCCCGAATATCCATCCAGAAACAATAATGTGACTTGCCGCCTAACCGCTCCAACATCCGATCAATGAAGGGCGGCGGAAATGATCCTTTCGGTAGCCTGGTTGAGCCGCCTATAATCAATGCAAACTCGCCAACTGTTTTGAACTCGTGTGGGCACAAGCTCATTGTTCGATTCGCAACCACTGTGACCCCAGATTTCTTGGGAACCACTTGCACGGGGCTCACCCATTGACTGTCAGATATGGGATAAATAATGCCAGCTTGAAGTAGCTTTGTAACTTCCTTCTTCACCACATCTAGAATCGGGGATTTAGTCTCCTTTGGGGCATCTAACTGGGTTTGATCCCTTCTTCCAATAAAATCTTATGCATGCATGTGGAGGGACTAATACCAGGAATATCTGCAAGAGTCCATCCGATGGCTTGCCTATTCTGCCTCAAAATCTGCAGTAACTTTTCTTCTTGATCAGGTTGCAGGTTTCTAGCAATGATCATCGGAAGTGTCTCATCATCTCCCAAATATGCATATTTAAGATGGTCTGGTAAAGTCTTCAACTCCAAAGATAGAGGTTACACAATGGAAGGTAACAAGTGATCTGAAACAACTATCTCAGCAACATTAATTTCAGTATGGTACTGACTCTCATTCTCAATTGTTGCATCATCAGCAGCTGTATCATTACTCATAACAGAATAAATCTTAGCACATGCAGCACATGGTTCAACATCACAAGTGGCACATGTATCACAAGAAACAGAACCAAGATAGTCAACAATATCATGGAATTCAACATATAAATCAAGATAGACATCATCAACCAGCATCTCAATCATATCAACATGGAAAACAGAATGCTCCTCTAAGAGGTGTCTCATGGCATCAAAAATGTTAAATTGTACCAAATCGTCGCCAAACTCCATAGAAAGGGTGCCAGCATGCACGTCTATCTTGGTCTTGGCAGTCTTGAGGAATGGTCTGCCTAGAATCAATGGAGCATGGTTTGTTGGAGACTCATCTTCCATGTCCAGAATGTAGAAATCTGCTGGAAAAATCAACTCATTCACCCGGACTAACACATCTTCCAGCACACCTGCAGGATGAGCAGTGGCTCTATTTGCCAACTGAATCACGATACCAGTGGGTTGCAAAGTACCAATGTTTAAACACTTATACACTGACATGGGCATGACATTGATCGAAGCACCCAAATCTAGCATTGCATGCTCAAATCTAGAGTTGCCAATTGTGCAAGAAATTGTGAAAGTTCCAGGATCTTTGCATTTACGTGGCATGCTTGGCGAATCATTGCGTAAAACATTTCTACCCATGTTGATCTTCTCATCCCCTTTCAACCTTCTCTTATGAGTGCACAACTCCTTGAGAAATTTAGCATATTTTGGAATTTGCTTGATTGCATCTAGGAGGGGAATATTGATTTCCACTTTCCTGAATGTCTCCATGACTTCTTTTTCCATTTCTGCTTGCATTGTTCTCTTGGATTGTGTGATCCTATTTAGAAAAGGTAATGGAATGGTAACATCTGAATTCTCTGCAATTTTCTTCAGTGGCACAGATTTCTGGACTGAATTATCCATTTCCTGCCGTTTTTGGTCAATTTCTGATTGCTGTAAGGTTGGAACATCAACTTCTTTGCCACTTCTCAAGGTAATTGCACTTACATTGCCTCTTGGATTATTGACTGTTTGTGAAGGCAATTGGCTAGAACCTTGACTCTTTAGCTCGCTCACAGTGGTTGCCACCTGCCCAATTTGAGTTTGTAAATTCGAATGTTGGCACCGACGTTCACTGCTGAACCGAATGTTATTTGTGGCCATTTGTTTCATCGGGTCTTCCAATGATGGCTCACCGGAGTGGATTGGACAGATCGCCGAATGCAGTTCTTGTTGTCCGAATGCGGGGGTATTTGTTGGTATTTGTTGCTTGGACCTGCAGACTTGGTATCTAAATTGTTGTTCTTCTTTGTGGGGCATTGTTGTTGGGTGGGGCTGTTGTTGCTGGCTAGAATTCCCATATCTCAAATTGGGATGGTCTCGCCAACCAGGATTATAAGTACTAGAAAATGGATCATATCTAGATTGTTGCTGTTGTTGCTGATATTGGGGTCTACCAGGAAAAACACCAGCTGCAGCAACACATTGATCTGGAAAAGCGGGATCATCTTCCTGAAGTGTAGGGCATGAATCAGTAGGATGAGATGAATTAGAGCAAATTCCACACACTGATGCAGTCATCTGCATGGGTGGTTGTTGACCCACTGCTATCTATCTTACCAAAGAAGTCAATTCATCTAGTCTGTGTTCCATTCTTTGTTGGTCCATATGAGATGCTTGAATTTCATTAACTCCTCTAGTTGCGGTGATGATCCGCGAGCCAAACTGTTGGGTATTGGCTGCCATGTTTGCTATCAGATCTATTGCAGCGGTAGGAGTTTTGTCTACTAAGGCTCCTCCAGAGGCAGCATCGATCATGCTTCTATCATTTGGCAGCAAGCCCTCATAAAAGTATTGAATCAAGAGTTGGTCACTAATTTGGTGATGAGGGCAGCTCGAACACAACTTCTTGAATCTCTCCCAGTATTCATGCAAAGTCTCACCAGATGACAACTTCTTAAGGGCATATCCTTCTTAAATCAGGCAAATAAGCTAGATATCGAGTTCTTAAAATCAGAACATCAAAGTACCAAGATGACAAGATATGCAATAAATAAATATATTACATCAAATACTGAAATTAAAGAGTGTAGGGAAGATGGAATCAAACTCAAGAATTTATCCTGATTCAACCACCAACCACTAGTGGCCTACGTCCAGTTCTCAAGTAAACTACCTGAGATTTTTCACTAAACCTTCAAGTTTGAACATGCACTTGAAAACCTTTATAACTGAGAGCACTCAACACACCTTAGGATACCTCATCTTTTGTGCTTGAGCCTCAACAACCAGGGATACCTCACGCTTACAATTCTTTGAGAGATGTCTCACCATCTTTATAGAGAATTGAAGTATAGATGAAAGGGAAACTCTCACAAGAGTAGATAATATAAATTGAAGTCCTATGAAGCTCTTAAAGATATCTAATAGAGCTCAAAAATTGAATGAAATAAATCACAGATTAAAAGCTTGAGAAAGGTGTTTCACAATGTCGATTTTGTGTAAAAGATGTCTCAAAAACATATATTTATAGTATTATAAGAAAATGAGTCATTAGGGGTATTAATTTTAGCATTAAATGCTTTTGAAATAGTCATTGCATGCTTTCAGACTCGTGGTAATTGATTATCATACCTTGGTAATCGATTACCAAGCTTTTAAAAGAAGTTCTGGGCATTTTGGAAAAATTGTAATCGATTACCAGACTTTGGTAATCGATTACCAAGCTTCTGTGAGCAGTGGTAATCGATTATTGTACTCTGGTTTTGAAAATTGACTTTAAATGGTCATAACTTCTTCATTTCTCATCTGTTTAAAGCAAATGACCACTCATTGGAAAGATCTTTGAGTCTTGTTTCAAATGAAACATATTTCAGAACAAAACTCAATGTATTTGGGATGTTATGATCAACAGAGTAACCAAATGTCAGCTTTTCAAAACTCAAACTTGACTATTTTTCATAGTTTTAAATTACCACAATGACTAGCTTTTCAAAACATATTTGTTGGACATTTTAGCATGTAAGAACCATTTGTAAAGATTTAAAAAAAATATTTGAGCTCTTTCAAAAACATTATAAAACATTTTGAGATATCTAGAAAGCTTTTCACATAAAGACCATAATTTCTATAAACTATACCATTGAATCTTCCTTTGGACTTGGTTTTTGGTTGGCTTTGTTGTCATCAAAACCTTCATGATATTTTGCTTTCTTGTTGTAATGCTCACTCTTAATACTTAAACTATCTTATAAATTATTGCTCACTTAAACAAACATAGTTAGTCCAAATTCATAATTCAATATCATCATATGCATGATTGACGAGCGCCGAACTCAGTCAAAATTATAACCGAAGTTATTACCTAAACTTGTAGTATAGTGAACAACACCAGATCGTCTCCTCAAGGATCATAGATGCAATTTGATCAAATCAAGTGAAAGTTAGAAAAAGGGGGTTTTGATGGTTCAAGGATCGCAGTGATGATTTAAAGAGAAATAACAATTAAAAGAACAATCAATTCAAAATCTATCCGAGATTGGGTGGATTCAATCATAGACCTTTCAACAAACACCTGAAATACATTTGAATGGTTAACTTGGATCTAACCGAGATCTCTCGCATCGATCCGTAATTCATACTAGACAATCGTCCCGTAATTCAATTGACAAGTGATAAACACAAATCTGCAATCGCACCATTCATGTAAATATATGTCAATTTAAGCACCGAATTCAATTAACCTAGGCACAAATCAGTAACCTAACCTCTTCAATTACGTGATTAGTTTAGATCAATCAGTTCTAAATTTCATCACAATACTTAATCTTAAACCAAGATCAAATCGATCAAACATAAACAGAATCACCATTCATGCATTCAAGATTAAGAGAACGAGAAGAAGAAGAGAAGAGGAATTCAAATATAAATCAAATACATTACATAACCAAGGTCTCAAGAATCCAAGCCACAATCTCTTCAAGAGTCCCGAATTGACTAGAAGTGACTTAGCTCTCCATTACAATGAAGGAAAAATATACAAGAACTATGAAAAACTATCTTTAACACTAAGTGTATGTTGTGTTTAGAGCTCTCCACATGCTTCCTTTTATAGAGGATTCAGAGTAGTAGTAGATGGGTAGATGAGATTAGTAGGTGGAATTAGTAGGTGAGCTTGGTAGGTGAACTTGGTAGGTGAGCTTGGTAGGTGAACTTGGTAGGTGAGCTTCCTTGTCTCCGAAAGTATTCATTGCTGAACTCATTGATTTCGTCATTTTTGAGCCAAATGGTCTTCATGAAAGTTCTAGGAAATTGTCTAAGCTTTCCAATGGCTCTAGAAGCACCCAAAAATTCGTCCTACAGCCCAAGATATGACCCAATTACTACAGACTGCTCAGGACCAGTTTTAGCACCTCTGTTTTGACTTTCAGACCCTATATCTCCATCAAGGAGCCCGAATCAAGTTTTGTGTTTGTCATGAAAGTTGTACATATGGGTCTTAACTTTCAGATCACCAATTTTCAGCCCATTCTATAAACCCAAACTCGAATTATGTTCTGGTTACTACACACTGTTCGGGTTCCAGTCACAAATCCCGTATTCTGATTTCCATGCCCAATTAGCTCCACTAAATGTCTGAATTTGACTTTGAGCTCTTCATCAAAGTTGTAGAGCTCTCTTTTATCTTTCCTACAAGGTAAAATTCATAATTATCAGACATTTAGAACTCAAGATATGGCCAAAATACAGAAACAGTGTAAGACTCGAATAATGCTGAAAAATCAATTAAGTCCGATTCGAGTTCAAACTTACAAAACATAATCAAATTCAGTCAATTAAGTACATGAAGAGTGTAAATGACTAATAATGAGGGTTTCTTAATGAATAAAATATGTGATTATCAATGATTCATAAATGTACAAATCTAGTTAGTCTAACATGTATATAAGACTTTCATAAACACATCCAAATAAGATATTTACCAATTACTATTAGATATGCTCTACATAGGATCCAACAAAGAACACTTTGCACATTTCATTTAAATAGAACCAAATCCAATATTAATTTAATACCACTCATGTAACAAATTATTGGATATATCCTATAAAAGATGCTATATAAAATATGCATGATTCTTATATGAAATATAACAAGATGAAGAGATGTGATAAATGGAAATGCCATTTAGATATCTCTACATCACCTCTTGAAGAGTTGTCATCGATGTCTGTTGTGGCTGAATGAATCTCCTAGGTCCCTTTCCCTAAGCACCAGAGCAAGTCAAGTACTTAGTGGTGATTGTTAACTACTTCACTAAATAGATTGAAGCAGAACCGTTGGCCACAATCACCTTCGCGATAATCCAAAAATTTGTAAACGAGAATATCATTAGTAAATTTGGAATCCTAAAGTCAATTGTCATGGACAACGAAACCCAGTTCAGTAATCAAAAGGTCAAGAATCTCCTAGCTGGGCTCAAAATCAAACAACACCTCATCTCTATAGAGCATTCGAAAATCAACGGACAAGCTGAGCTGCTAACTAGGTCATACTTAGGAGAATAAAGAAAAGAGTTGATAATGCTAAAGAGAACTGGTTGGAATAACTCGATCATGTCCTACGGGCATATCGTACCATGCCACATTCCTTTACAGGAAAACCTCTTTCAAGTTAACTTATGGTTGCAAGGCCATGATCCCAGTGGAAATAGGAGAGTCGAGCTAGAGAAAGCAAAGCTTCGCGGAAGAAACCAACTCGCACCACATCTGCTATGAACTTGATTTGCTTAAAGAACAGAGCCGAATTGTGCACATCCAAGAAGCAGCCTTCAAGCAGAAGATCGTCGCGCAGTACAACTCCAAACTGATTCCACGACGGTTCAGCCCCGGCGATCTCGTGTTGCGTAAGGCAAATATCAGTGGTAAAAATGCAAAAGATGGGAAGTTTGCCCATAATTGGGAAGGACTGTACAGAATCACATGTAAAACCAATACAATAGCCTATACCCCAGGAACACTCTCAGATAAGGCAATCAAAAACTTCTGTAATGCAGACAAGCTGAGAAAATATTATAGTTGAGAGCTACATTTAGTTGTTACTTCTATTGTATAATAAACATCTTTGGATATCAATAAATCAATTTTTTCCACTGTTGTCTTATCTAAAAGTCAGTACCTCGGCCGTGACCTTGGGTCCACAGGTACTTTCGCTCATCAATATCTACATCCAGTATCTCAGCAGTGACCTTAAGTTCATGAATACTTCGGCCTGACGTAACTCACAAGGTCACCACACCTTAATGAGGTCCGAGGAATACAAGGATCAGCTATTCCGACATCTCTACATGACAGCCAAACTAGGGAATCCACTTAAAAACCCTTTGGGGTGAAGCAGAGCATTCAAAGGTTTTCGCCCATACCTATTTGAGCCTGACCTTAATCCATAAGCTGACCAGGTTTACAGAGACTAAGCATATTGTACTTGACAGCCAGATAGGGGAATCCACTTGCACACCCATCAGGGTCAAGCAGTGCATTCAAGGGTTTTCATCCATGCCCTTATGGCCTGACCTTAACCTATAAACCCACCATAGTTTACATAGTTTAAGCATAATCGACCATAGCCCGGGATCGTGGACCCCACACCAAGAGGCTTCAATGTCACATGCTCTAAACAAATCCGACCACCAAGATTGAGCTTTAAACTCATCTCAATTGGCAAAATGAGTGTTTGTCAAACCAAACGAACTAAACCACTAAGTGTAACACCCCGAAATTTCTTATTTTTCAGTTATATGTGGTTTTTATGATTTTTGTGAATTGTTTAATTTATTTTGATTATTTTATTATTATTTTTTAACTTTATGTGTGCTAAGGCGATATCGAAAAAATAAAAATTTTTGGGGCCGAAAAATTTTGGACTGTTAATGTGGGGCTGGGAGAGCATAGTAAACCCAAAACCGAAAACAGTTTTCAAAATTTTTTCTTTTTCTGAGATTTTATCTGACAAATATAATCTAGGTACGTTTTATTATCCATTGGACAATATCCTCTGGTTTTGCTAGTAGTAACCTTTGTCCATTGGATAATAGCTTCCGGTAAAGATCAAGATAGATCATTCTAGACACAAGCCTAGTCATCTTCTCTAGATGCTTCTCTTTGTGACTCACCTTGCTTTGCGCCAAAGAGATGAAAGCTTACAAGCTAAGTTTGATGGAAGTCCAACTTGGTGGCTATGACTCAAAGTGATGAACCAATGGGAGGAAAGCTTTTAGGACAAGCTTGTAGAAGGAGAAGTTCAAAATGGTTACTCAAGCTTAGAAGACAAAGTCAAATTAGTTACTTAGTCTCTTAAGTTCATCCTATCATCTTTTCCAAGAAACAAAGTACCAAGATTTTCTTATTTTTCTCTCCTTAGCATTTTCAGCTAAGCCTAAGCTTGGAGGACAAGTTTTTCTCTTAGTTCATCTTATCTTTCTTTCATGAAGTAAAACACAAAACTCTCTCATCTTTCTCTTCTTTGTGACTCTCGGCTAACACCCACAAAAATCACTATCAATCTTGTTTAATTCAAAACAACTCTCGATTTTGAACCTAAATACCATTTCAAGAAACTTTCATGTTGTGATCTTCTCCAAATTCATCCTTCTTCAACCTTTTTCTTTAAGCTTAAGTTTGACGGTTTCTAGGTGAAGTTCTTGATCTTCACTTCTAATCTTATTTTCAAAGTTCTAGACCATAATCTTGATCCATGGTCATCTTGTTTCAAACCTTAGTTTGTAATATGTGTATGTTTGTTTGTTTTAAGGGTTTGTTTTGGTGGTGGACGTTTACTACAAGGAGACAACAAGGAGTTTCTTGAGGATCATCTAAGGTATGAGAGAGATTAACCTCATCGACCAAACTTGGTGGTGAGAAATGAAATTTGTGTTTATGGGTGAAGAATCCATGTGATGATTTATTCACTTGATTGTGTGAATTTAATGGTTTATGCTTACTTGTTATATGTGTGCTTATTTGCTATGTGTAATTATATGACTTTGATTGGTTTATGCTTATTTGGTTCTATGTGATTATATGATGTTGATAGTATGCATGAAATTGCTATGTTTGCTTATTGACTATATGTGATGATGTGATTTTGATAGTATACATAAAATTGCTATGGTATGAGTTGATGATTTGAAATGTTTTACATGCTTTGAATCATACGAGAATGACAAAGTTTTGGTTCCAAAGACCATATATGGCTCGCGACCATTTAGCCTAAAATAGGGTATCCAAGGCAAAAATAATTTATAAATTGTGAACTTAGATGATTATGTGATAAGAATATGAGTTAAGAATTTACAAGATGAAAAAAGAGATAAACCAAAAATTTATCATTTAAAAAGAATTGATTTTCGGTCATGAGAATAGAAATAAGTTTAAACGAAAGTTTAAAATTTAAAGTATTTTATTTAAGAAAGTTTTTAGTAAAGGTAATGGAAAAATGATTTTTGAAGTATTTAATTAAATCAAGAATAATGTAGATTTTGTGAAAAACGTTAGAAAATATCACTTGGAGGAGATCTGGTAAGAAAACATTGGAAATAAAGTTCAAATTTTATATTAAACATGGAAAGTTTCAAAATAAAGCTTAGAATATCAATAAATGTTTTACGCAATTGAAAAATATTGATAAAACTTTACACGATTTAAAACAATGATTTTTGGGTTACACTATTAAGAAAATGTTTAAAAATTCTTATGTGATTGAAAAATGACATAAAAATGTTACGTGATTTGAAAACGTAATAAAAGTATTACGCGATTGTGAAAATGCAGTAAAAGTACTACGTGATTGAGAATAACAGCAGTTTGTTGTTGGGTCAACGTACTAGACCCATGAATATTAGTAAATGGTTTAGCCCTGTGGTGGCTTGTTTTTGTGGAAAACCATGTCATTAATAATTATCTATGCATTGAAAGTCGCGTAAACTATGTTCATTAAAGTTGTTTGCCTAAGAAATTGAATTACACCTTTGTACTAGTATAAATTGTGTAGTAAAGATCTATGAATGATCTTGGGGGCCTTGGGGCGCGATAATTTCACAAGTGGCCAGTAAGTAGCTACTATGTCATGGTTCCCGATGTGAACACATTAACGATCTCGACGAGATACTATTCCTATTCTCGATCAGGTATGGAATGTCTTGTATAAGCCATGATGCGCACTTGGGAAAATTATAGCACTTGATTTGAGGCTGACAATATACAAACATGTCTTCTAGATGATTCTCTCCGAGGTTAGTTTTAGCTCCATGGAGTATGGGTTTGGTCCATTATGCATATGCATAGTCAGTATACATATTGTTGTGGTATAGTTAGTACACATGTTATTATGATATACGTTCGTTGAAATTATCTATTAATTGATATCATGATTATACCTGTTGTTTCTGTGATAATTTTGTACTTGAATGGCACTATGTGTTGTTACTGTTTCTTTACTGCCATACTGGTATGTGATGTAGGGGATCTCACCTCTTTGTTATATTGTCTTGTTTGTTCTATGTTTATATTTGATAAAGACTGTGAAGGAGACGAGGCGGGATCCCCTAGGTTTTGTTTAGGGTGATCTTTTGAATCCTGTAATGGCAACAAGGCAAAATCTTCAGGGTTTCATTAGGGTGCAGTTTCATGGAGGCATCAACACATAGCACATTCATTTGGACACGGGTCACATTCAGTATGTTGGAGATGTTACCTTGTTTTGGAGTAGGACCCACCATTGGGTTGCTACTTTTCATATGGATGCTGCTATTTATTTGGAGTTTTATATGCTTGTCAGGGAGTTATGAAGTGATCTCTATTACACACATAGGGAGGATTCTGAGGTATCGACCACTCGGATTCCCGTCCGTAGAGACATGCATAACTGAGGAATTTGTCTGTTAGGGATTCCGAAGAGGATCTGGAGGAGGATCGAGTGCAGGACCTTTCTCTTCAGGTGTTTGAACTTGGGTCAGGTTTAGTTTTAATATAGTAGGTGTACATATTCTTTTGAGTATGTAAGGCTTATGTATTTGTATTGTTAGTAAATTATGTTATGTACATGAGATGTGTAATAATCAGTTTTCTACGTTTTGTGTTATTTATATTTTTGTTAAGTTCACATGATCAGCGAAAAGAAATTTTACAACCCATATATTACAAATTAATATATATGACTTGGGTTTAGTTTTATAATGTTTTAGTCTAAAATGTAATTCCTAAGGAGGGTGTTACACCAAGACCGAGATTTAGACTCACCTTGACTGGCAAAACGAGTGTTCGTCAGACTAAACGAACCTGACCTTCGAGATCAAGCTTTAGACTCATCTAAGCTAGACAAAACGACTGTTCGTCAAAGAAACAAATATCAATACCCGACATTGGACCTATCTCAGAATTACAGAAACAAAATAAAGAGCTACTAAGATCAATCAAGACATGGAGTGAATATTTAAGAAAGCAAATTTACTATTATTTACATTCCAAACATTATCAACCTTACAAAAAGGGCCTGTAGACTACTCTAATGCAAATGTGCACACTTAAAGAAGTCAGAAAAAAAAGCCAAATATGACGATGATGATGATCAAGCACTGGCCACGACCACCTCAAAGGCTCCTCAAGATGCGCACATCCATCTCTTCTCTCTTAGTCAACATGAGGAGAAGGCTTCACAATCCCATAACTCTAAAACACTCTTGCACACCCAAGGCGTGGCAAGCACCACAGACGATAGTCAGGAGAGCAAAGGAGGGACATCAGTGAAGCCCTCCATGCCTCACAAGAATTACAATAGAGGCCATGGACCCTCTTGGCAAGAATAGGAACCTTTTTCGCTCCCATATATGTCGGGAAAGAAAGGTTTATGTTGTTAGGAGGCGTATTGACCAAGCCATGTAGAGTTGTTACTTGGCCTTCACCGAACCATTACGTTTGGAAAGAAATGCCTCTACTAGAAGAACATGTAGGGAAAAAAGGAACACCTTTAAGAATTTGGGAAGGAAATGAAGGAAGATTCTAGAAAGGGACATAACCCTCAATATGCTCTAGAAGAGTGTAAAAAGGTCACCCTCTGGAAAAGGCAATCTCAAACAAAGCCAAAAACAAAAGAAAGGAGCAGGTGACAACCCAATTGCAAACACTCCCTATTTATAAAGGAGAACTAGTTCTATATTCGAAGCCACATTTAATTGTTCCTCCCCTATGATTGGCCACAAGGGCAGCGAGTAGTTGGGAAACAACAGAAAACTACTATTGTCATTAAGGTAGTTTTAATTCATAATAAATGCAAAGCAGCGATTCCCAAGCATACACAGATTGCTATAAATCGATGCGACATTATACCCCAAGTAGTAAAGCCTATACTTTCCTTCGAATAGCAGTCAACGCAGAAACTACAAAGGGATGCGTTGAATGCTGACTTATAACTCGGATCTCAAATCTACAACGAGATACCACGGTACAACAACACCATGAATTTAGGTTCGAATTCAAGGTACATTCATTTCGGACCCCACAAACTTCACAATGGGGCAATTGACTACCTACCCCGGATAACAGTATGATGACTTAAGCAAAGCGATCCACCACGGATCCCAACCTTATTCATTGTCCTCAAGACCTTATTATGATACATCAGGAACCTCGGCTCTTTGGGAAAAAACATCGCGAGATCCGACATTGACGCTATAACTCATATACCTTTATCCATCGCGCGTCGTGATCTCCAGTGTAACTCGTATCTTGACACTTTGTGTCCTATCAAAGCACCAAGCTGGATGTAGTTGTTCTAGACCGGGTTAATGGTCCATGAGCTGGAGCAACCCAATCTGCTAGGCTGGCACCCAGATGTTATTGCGCGCATGAAGCAGCCTATACGCTAGGCGTAACCTCCTCAACAAAAATCAATCCTAATCATGCCCTGCATAAACAAGGTAATAATGACAAGGAATAACAGTTTTCACGATTGCAAGTAATAACATTCAAATGCTCATATATTTCACACCCACAAATGGTTATATATATATAGACTCAGTAAAAGGACAAATGCATGACATAATTCCAATACTCATACTACCTTTCTTGCGCAGTCACTAACTTGAGCGCCAGAATGTCTTTTGTAATTACTCACCCCTTGCTCCATTGCTATTAAAGCTACGTCGCGGAGGAATCTACCATCTCATATATTCTCATATAACTCTCAGAAAGTAGTTCTGAACATATAGTATCAATAAGAATACACAACCATTCTCATTTCTCTACCGTTCTGGTTCTAATATGATACTTGAATTCTGAATTTCGCTACTACTCATTCTTCGTTTTCTTCTTCACACCCTTGTTCCTTGTTCTTCGTTCTTTCTCCATGGCTAGCTTTATCCTCCTTGGATTATTATGTGAATCCCTTCTTTCTTCAGCACTTAGTCAACAATTTGACCCAACGTTGTTCTAGTGTTTCAGACTCTGAATGGCGATAACTATAATTCATGGCAAAGATCCATGAAAGTAGCTCTTTGGGTCAAGAAAAACTTGGTTTTGTTGTTGGCACGATCCGCAAGCCAATGGATGACTGACAACTTCTTCTTGCCAAAGAACGAAATAACAAAATGGTCATTTCATGGATTTTGAATTCTGTGTCTAAGGACATCTTTGCTAGTATCATCCGCTAATCCAACTGCTCGTCTTCAGAATTTTCCAGCTCAAGAAGGAGCTATTGACCTTATCACAAGGTTCTTTTTCTGTGAGTCAATATTTCACAAAACTTAAGGCGAGTTGGGATGAGTTGAATGAGCATCACCCCGAGTGTTAGTGTCCTTGTGGTGCCGTCAAGCCACTTCTGGATCATGCTCAAACAGAGTATATGATGTTGTTATTGATGAGTTGAGTGATTCGTATATTGAAGTTTGTGACCATATCTTACTTCTTGATCCAATTCTTCAGATCAACAAGGTTTTCTCCTTTGTTGCTCAAGAGGATAAACAGTGAGAAATTGGCTCCTCCTCCACTGAATCTCAATTACCTTTTTCTTGTATAACTCTTGCATAAATACCATAAGGCCCTGAACCCGATTAGCGAGGGCAGTGAATTTCAAGTAGTATTCCCTTACTGAAGGTGATTGAGTGAGCTTAAACAATGTGGAGCCAGGGCAGTCATAAGGGGAAGGTCCAAATTCAAGTTCCAGGGCACGTGTGAAGCCAAGCCAAGACTTAAATGGATTGGTACGGGACAACATTTGAAACCAAGGAACCACATCCTTTTCCAAATGGACAACAGCTATAGTGAGGTGTTGCTCATTAGGAGTCTTATAGTAATCGAAGAATTGTTCCGCCTTAAAAATTCATTGCAAGATGTCAGAGCCATCAAAACAGAGAAAATCTAGCTTGATGTTCCTTACCTGAAAGGGTTGGAAACCCTGAGCCTGGTTAGAGTTCGACCCACCAGATGGAGAGGACTGCTTCAAGGACCCGAGGGTGACTTCCATGCGATCCAACCTCCACAAGTCATCAGTTCTCTGCTGAACATATTCGTGATGGCACAACTCCAACAGATCGATGAGCTTCTTTAAATTCGATTGGACCTCCTTGAGGCGAGTGTTTTCTGCCATGGTGGGACAACAAAAGCACCAAATGTAAGGAACAAATACTAGCAGAGAAGAATTGAACATAGAATTTTTGAATGTACTTCTGAATTATAAACTAAATTGGGTAGTTCAATGAAATAGTAAAATAAAATACACATTCTGCAATATAAGGATGAAAAGTAGCTAACACTGAATTCTAAGGAATCAAAAATATTCAGAGAGGGAATAGAGTCTAAGGAGAAAGATACAAGATGCACATAATCCACACCCTTCACGTCATTGTCCTTCTTTTTTATATTTCATAGTCCTCATAGCTTCTGTTAGGCACCCTTCCCCTATTGCTTCTTCTGATTTCCTTGATTCCTAGATCAACTGTCAAGTGTCATTTATTACTAACTAACTCGGTTGTCACATCATTGATTTGTTTTATGCTTCCCTAACATATACCCCAGTAAGTATTATATGCAAATAAATAGAATGATGCTTTTCGTCAAAAAGAAAGTGGAACTGCGTTATTTTCATTTTATTTAAAAAGAATTTTTTTTACTGTTACAGAATTTCTGTTGGATTGAAAAGAAATTATAAAGATTAATAAATTTGGAATTTCTTTCTTTGAATTAGTGTATACAAGCTGTACCTATTTCACTGGTAACATGGCTCGGCAACACATTAATTTTAGTAGTTACTTACTTTGATATGTTACATTCTTTTTAGATAGTATAGTGAGTATATTTATTTTATTTTATTTCAATACTTTCTTTATAAATTTTAGTCTCAGTTGTTCTGTTTGCATTAATAATTTTTTTTATATATGATTAGTCTATTTCAATATTGGCCGATGGTCAGCTTAAAATACTTGAGGCTAAATTCTGAAAAGGAAAATAATTGAGTGAATGTGTGACTGACGTCTGGCCTGAACTATCTGGGGCTGGACCCAGTTTATATGGATCTCTCTGACTTTTGTGAAGTATTTTTGACACAAAGTAAATTGGTTAATAGATGGAACTAAAAATTTTGTTGAGTTATATTGATGTTTAAACCCTGCGTGTCTAGTAGTTCTTCTAAGTTCTACATGCATATAGAGTACAAGTTATGTTTAGCAAGTAACTTATTGCTCACTAAATTTGTAAACTCACCTCGACTTTATTTTCTTTTCAGAGCCTATCCAGACCACTCATGTTCCACCTGATTAATGGTTTCTATCACTCCTTGTAAAGTCTGCTTGCAGATAGGTATACATGTGCTCGGATCATTGCAGCCTTAGGATTATAGACAATGAGCATTAGATAATGTTTAGTATTTTCATGTTAAGTTATTATTTTATCTTAGGAAAAGAATATGTAATTTTCTTGAACTTTAATTTTTTTGGAAATTATCATTACGAATTTGAATTTTTTTTTTAATTAATTTCTAAACTTTAATTAATGTCTTAATAGATCCTTATACTTAATTTGAATCTATTAATTCATTAACAATGATATTGAATAATAATATTTTATTTATTTTGTAAGAAAGAAAATATATTTAAAATTAAATTTTAATAAATAAATTAATAAATTATTCTTAATTAATATTAATACAAATAAAATAATATTATACAATATTATCGTTAATAAATTAATAAATTTAAATTAAATATAAAAATCTATTGGGACAGTAATTAAGTCTAAGGTTTTAATCCTCTTTTGACTAATAATTCTATTTAGTGATCGTTTTGTTCCTAAGGACATCTTTTTATTGTTAAAAAACTAATTGAGTTAAATCTTATTTTAAGGAGGAAAAAGCTCAGAAGTAATTCTTTAAATGAGCCGTTACTTACCATTCGAATCATAGGTATTTAACTTACGATCTAGTATTAATGTTTGAATAACCTATCTTTATGTAGGAGGATTCAACAATGGACCTAAACAAGTTTGGTCCACGAATGATTCAATTATATTGACCAGTGATAGCAAGTTAGCTTGTTTTTGTTATTTTATAATAATTTAATAATGTTGCAGTTTTGTCCTTCCCATTATGTCCCTCTGTAGTTGTTAGAGAGAAAATGTGATGATGTTTCACAAGCTTGTTGCACCACCGCACTTTGCGGCCCTGCAACTACCACCACTACTACTACTATTTCCACTAGCTTACACTTCTTGGAATAACTCAAGAAGTTACCTTTGAAGTGTAACATTTTTCTTAATATTAAAAATTAATATATTTGTTTATTAACCTTTGTATTAATTATTTGTTAATTTTGATGATTTTTTAAATTAGTTTGAGCATAAGACTATAATTTAAGATATAGAAAATAATTCATATTAACTGAGAACTTATTATAAATTGCTTAAATAATAAAAATAAATATAAAAAATTTATTTTTAAGTCACAAATAATTAGAATAAATTGTGATAAATTTTGAAGAATTAACTAAATTGGTTTGACAATTTTAATAACACAAGATGAGTATTTAAATATCAAATTAAATAAGAAAGTAGCTGAAAAAATTATGAAATTTTGTGAAAATGTCAAATATAAGCCTATAAGTTTAATTCCTTAAGTTTACTTTAACTTAAGAAAGAATAATAAAGTTGAGTGACAATTAATGGTGTACATAAAATTATTAAATAATAAGAATACACACTGAATGAAATCTTAAATTTTTTTATAATACTTATAAAAGTTAAAAAAAATTAATGAAAAATTAAAATATTCTTAAAAAATACAACATTTTCATTTAAACATAAAAGTCAAACATTCTTATCCCTCCGACTAATCACCACCGCCTCTTCCAATCATCATCTTTTTACTTTTATTTACTCATTTTCACTCTCACTTACGGTTGGCTACAACAGGAGAGAAATAAGAGAAAGAAGGAAGAAAGAAAAGAAAGAAGAGAAAGAGGAAGAAGGAAGAAGAAAGAAAACAAGAGGAGGAAAAAGGATAATACCATGAGGGAGTTAAGGTAGAGATTTTTGTACAACTCTACCCTCCTCTCTTTCTTTTCTAACTTCTCAAACTTTGCATGTAAGAGTTGATTGATGATTTTTATATGACTTTTTATGATGTGTTGATTGTAAATACATGCAAGAGGTTGATGAGTTTGAGACTATATGAATACATGTATGAATTCTTGAGAACTTGAAATTGAGGATAGATATACACAACAAGAATTTTACAAATTTTCTATGAAATGTAGTTACAAAATATTTTTGTAACTAATCCGTAACTAATTAGTTATGAGATAAATTTTTCTAATTAAATTTCGAATGCTTAAAGAATTTTTTTTATGAAGTAAATAACTACAGAATAATTACAATTTAGCTACGAAAATTTTCGTAACTAAATAAAATTTTGTAACTAACTAAGTTAGCTAGGAATTATTTGGTAGTTAAAAAAATAGTTCAAAGTTAATTTTAGCTAGGAATTTAGCTAGGGGAAATCTTAGTTAATTTGAAGCTAATTATCCAATTTCTTTTACACATTAATTCATTTTTCTCAAAAAAAATTTATTCCCTCCCTCGTTTTCCATTCCCTCTTATTTTTTCCCTAACTCAATAGTGTGCTAAAATTTCAGTTTCATTCCCTCTCATTCTCTGCAACGTGAACTAGCTCTGCCTTAACTCTGGCGCAAATAGGGATGACAAAAATTTCTCGAGTTCGAGGATCCCCGTAAGGACTACCCCGAATAGAGCCCCGAATACGAGGTTTTTCTCCCCGCGAGGATAGGGGTGGGGACCAAAGTTTCCCAGTGGCATATTTCGGGATAGAGACCGTACTCCCCCGTCCCTTGGAGTCCCTGTCTCCGTTAAATTACTAAAATTCTTCATATTATATATATATATATATATATATATATATATATATATATATATATATATATATATATAGTAATTTCATTTTTCATTAAATTTTATATTTATTTAAAATATTAAAATAATATAAAATTATGTAGTTTTATTAAATCACCCCTCATTAGTCCCTTAACCCTATGTGTGCATTAGCCCCACTCTCCCACTTTCCCAAATCTCAAATTCTCAATCTCTATTCTCAAATTTCTCTCTCAAATTCTCAAATCTCCCTAGCACGTCTGTCGTCTGCCGCTCACTCAGATTTCTGACGTCGCCCCATCGTTCCTTCTCTCTCAACGACGTCATCGTCTGTCAAATTAGTTAGCTCCAGAAGGATCAGAACCAACTTATCTCAAGCCCAATCTTAGTTGTCATCGTGGCACCGATTCGTCGCCATATAGTCACTGCTCGCGTGCAGGACTGCTCCGATTGCACTCTGTCGCCGCTAGCACCACCACTGTCATCAACTGCAGTAGCGTCCACCGCTACAGTGACCCAATCCCAAATGTGAGTTAGGGTTTATTTTTTATCTTCTTCTCTCTGGATCTACTACCATTTCATAAATTGTTCTCATTATTTATTTTTCAATTTCAACTCAGTCTTGCTTTACCATTTCACATTTCTTGTACTTGCCCTCATTTTTTAGATCGTGACTGAAAAATGTTAGGGTTGAAATCGCAATTTGAATTCCAAGAGCTATTTTCTATTGCTTTTGCATGAAGTTGTTCATGAATCCAACACGACCTCATACGCTTTAGACTCTTCTTCTTTTTCTTTTTCTCTTTATTATTATATTTTTTTTTTCATTTGACATTGTTCATTGCCTATATCCTTCGTTGGCATGTAGTGAAAGCATTGTCTAGGAATTTTAGTTCATTGCACTAAAACTTGGAATTAATGTTGTCCTTCGGTCAATTTTTTTCATTTCTTGTCTTGGTGGCATCTTGTCCTTTAGCTCTGTACTTGAACCCATGTACAACACAACCTATTATGAAAGCAATACATTTTCCTCAACTTGTGTGTTTCAAATGAGGATCATATTTGTTTTTCTTTCTCTCTCTCACTTTCTCTTTTATTGGTGTGGCTTTTGGTTCTCCCAACGTTGGGCGGTTTCCATGTAGCTTTTTTACACATGTTTGCTATAGTAAAAAATTTCCAATGGAAGTCATTTGTCCTTTTACAAATCAATATTCTTTTTACCTTTGTTTTTGCTTTAGAGCATCATGTATAAATGTATATATATTACATCATGAGGTTCAATTTAGGACATTCATGGTTTTCTAAAATGACAAAGAAACATTTTGCACTATTTTGTGCTTGGTAAGAAAAGGCGTGCTAGAATGACCCTTTTACAATTTCAGTGACTAGGTGTATCTGACACTGGTATTTCCTTTGCTACTCATTTATCACTTGTTTATGCTTTTATTGCTCTATCATGGTGTTAGAAGTTTAATATTAAACCAACTCTTCCTTGACCCTTGTATCCACCCAGGAAAAGCAGGAAGGATGCATGCTCCTGCATACGTCGAGAGAGAAAGGCTTTTGCTGTCCGGATGCATGTTGACCCAGCTACGTAGGGCAGTTACTTGGTCCACAACAAGCCGTTATGTTGAGAAAGAAAGGCCTCTGTTGGAAAAGCTAGTAACATTAAAAGGAACACCTCTGAGAATTTTGGGAAGAACAAGAAAATGGTTTTGGTAAAGGGGCAAGACCCTCCAAATGTTCACTAGAAATAGGAAAGAGAAGGTCATCCTTTGGAAAAAGATCACTCTCAAACAAACTAGAGAACCAGAGAACAAAATGAATGTCAGCCTCAATGCGAACATTCCCTATTTATAAGAGGAATGAAGCGTTTGGATTGGCTATTGAGAAGGCAAACTGACTGCACATTTGAGGCCATATTTTAATGCTCCTTCTCTGTGATTAGATACTGGAGTAGTGGACAGTTGGGAAACAGCTTGAAATAGCTACCCTTTTTAGAAGGAGTTTTTAATTCCCAATAGTCAAAGCGATTCCTAAGTAAGCTCAAACTGCCACAAACTGCAGAACAAAAGTTACAAGAAGAAGCAAGACAGGCCCCGTGAACTACACATGGGGGCAACTTATGATATATCCCGGATGGAGGAATTGGTGACGTGAGCAGAGTGATCCAACTCGGATCTCAACCTTACTCATCAGCATCAAGGGCATGTTATGATATATCACGGACCTCAACCCTTTGGAAAACATCGTCAGATCCGACATTAACTCTGGCTTGGATCCTTTTGACCACCATGTATCATGTGCTCCTATCACACTTGGATACCTTGACACTTAGTTGTCTCAAAGCTGAGGGCAACTGTTCTAGACTGTGATATGGACCACAGTTAGTGGACCAACCCGAAACGAGTATCACCGGAGTCCGCCATGAATATCCCAGCTAAGCACTAGACACTGTCAAGACCTCGGTACCACATATAGCGGACTGTGGCATTGGGTAAGTATCTTAGGATCACAAGATTTATGCAGATGATAAATTCCAAAATATCTATAACTGTCAATCACGATCTTACGAAATTATAGTGCCCATAACCGCCTAAGACTACTCGTAATTGCAGTATTAATGCTCAATCTTATAGGGATTTCCTGCTACAATTAAGGGAGACCAAATCCTAATTGCACTCTATATATATCAGGCTCAATCATCTTCTATAGGTAACTTATTACTTACAACATAACCTTACTTGTGCATAATATGACTTGAGCGTTGGAGTCCCTTTGTAGGTACCAATCCCCCTGTTCCAATACGCTTTGCTACTGCTTGCAATGAGTAAACTACCAGGACGTGCATATCTCAAGTATACCTCAGTATCCACTATTGAACAAAGGATTTGGACTATTGATGATTTAGTTTACATAAGCCAAAAATACAATGAGTAAGATTTTACATATAACAAATTTAATATAATTCAAATACATTAGGCTAATTTGAGTTATATAAGATTTGCATATTTAAGAATCCTCAAAAACCTGATATCAAAATTTCGTAACAAACAACATAACAACAATTTTAAATCTAAATCAGTACTTCAAGCCGAATGGTCAAGATAAATAACTATTACAAAATGCCATAACGATTAGGGGTGTCAAAATGAGTAAAATCCGATGGGTCGGCCCGAATAGCCCGACAAAATAAATGGGTTAGGCTAGTAAAATGTCAGTCTGAACATTACATAATCCGAATAGGCCGGGTCAACCTACTCTTTTAACACTACATAAGACTAAATGGGCTGGACTAGACTAACAAAATGTCAGCTCGAAACTTATATGGACCGAATGGGCTGACTCGAAAATGGTCCGATCTCGAATGGGCTGGCCTGAATGGGCCGGCCCGACTCGTTTTGACACCCCTAATAATGATTACAACACGAAATTATAGAGCAGAACAATCCAAAACCCCAAAAAACCAATTTAAGTTCAGTTGCCATTAGAACAACTCCAGAAAAAGCCAAAACATATTCTAAATAGATACATCATATATTCCTATACATGAACAACATAAAAGCTAAATTCCTAACGTGCCAAAAAAAAAACAGAAGAAGCTAAATTCCAAAAACTCAAAAGAGGAATACAAATTTATATATCACTCCTCTATATCTTCACCTCCATTAGCTTGGTCGAAGACATATATCACCATTTGCAAGAAAAATTCTTATATAAACATAGTATATTATAATTGAGTACACTAAGCTAATCAAGACTTAATATTTTTATAAATCTTTGTGTTTCACAATTAATTTTACGATGCTCTATAAAAATATTAAATCTTAATTGACTTAGTGCACCTAACTAGGTATACTATGTTTATATAAGAATTTCTCCATTTACAAAACATAAGCCTTCATCAGAAAACCTCTTAGCTGGAGTAACGTTGGATGGAGAAATAAGACCAAAATTCATATATAAAATAAATTAATTGCAAATTACGAGAAAAATAACAATTATCAGTTTAAATAGTCGGTAGTTCAAATAGCCGTGGGATTGTATTGATTAGATAGAGAATTTAGATTTTCCACATTGCATTCCAAATGTTATACATGTTCATACAATTATCATTGTTCTCATTTTCATTCTTGGTTCATTTCCAGATCATAACATCAACAAAATTCAGCACTCCCTTTAGTTAAGAAAGCAGGAAAACTAAAAATCACCAATTAACCCTGTAAAAGAATATGGTCTAATAGCCAACTTCTTCAAAATCAATCATATACACACAAACTTACATGAATATTTAAACAAAAAGCTCTAGGAAGCATTTACACTTCACTGGGACATTTTATTTAAAAAGTCCAGTAGGTGATCTTATTTACACAAAAAAGACGATTCATCAAACATTTAATGATTTCATAATTGGATTAATCACTTAACAGCCAATTGGTCCTTGCTTAATTATTAAAGCTCAGCAATTTATATATAATTTAAAACCAAATAAAAAAAGAAGTAGATCGCTGAAAATTATATTACCTAGAGGAGGAGAACCTTTACAACCACCACGTATAAAATTGGAGAAAATTTAACAAAGTCTAAATATGTTAACTATATTGTAGGCCAATTACGTGATGAATTGCTGGAAAAGCAAGCCAAGAGAAAAAAATGCTTCAATGAGTCTATACAAAAGATCTGATATATAGTTTGCAGCTTAAATGCTAATCTAATCTAATATTTCAATGTAACTTACCAATTTAACAACTTGTATATAACACTGACAGTGATATCAAAATTCAAAATAAACAAGTAATAAAACAATATAAAATTAAAAGAAAAGCATAAGTTATTAGTTAACAAATGAAAACAAACCTTGTTGTCCTTGGGCACATACATTCGAAGTATAGCAATACAAAGTAGTACCTCAGAGGAATTTTACTTCCAAAGTCTATTGTAACTAACAATTGCATGTATTTATCTCAACTTTGAAGCCAGCAACGTCCCTTTCTCGGTGCTTTGGCAATTCTGACTCAACATTTGCTTTAAATAAAGGCTTCAATGACTCTAATGTTGAAGCCAAAGGTGACAAATCCAACTTAGCAAGGCATGTAGTCACTTGCTGCATGTAGAAAAACATTTTGAGGGGAGAGGGGATTAACAATCCAATCAAATTTATCAAAAATCATCAGCTTACATTTAAAAGAAGATTTTAATGTTGTATAAAAGTTTCGTGTAATATTGGGAATTTTTTTTGGTTTTTTGTTTTCAGGCATTGCACATTCATCTTGCAATAGAAAAATGGCCAAACTATAATGTGGAAATGCTATGTGTTCCTGTGAGGTCCATTCTTGTCAACCCCTTATAGCAAACAAAAATCCAGTAGCTTTATGGCAAACAACTTTCCTAAGACTATACATAAGAACAACTTAAACAATAGTTTTCGAACCTTTATTCAAGCCCTCATTCTAGAAAAATTAAGATTTGGCAGTTTGTCGGATGATGATGATTTTTGGAAAAATTTTGGAACTGACAGAAGTGCTAAATCGACAAAAGCGACGAATGAAAAGGGGGGATTTTAAATGACTAAGGGATTGATATCCGACATGAAGATCATATTTTCGATGGAAATTGGTTAGAATGGTCGGGTACTGTTTTCGTCGAAAATTAGGTATTTGCTGCAGAAAAAAACCGCTAGAACGTGTTGGTTTTTTAGAATGTCAGTTATTTTTTGTGATGTCTATAAATAGTGGTGTGCGTAATGTAAAAGGGGAGGTTATTTGCTGATAAAAAATCCTAACATCTCAACCCGAGCAGATTAAAGGATTTTTGTCCAAGTATGCCTTCCTTTACCATTTCATGTCATTTAAATTAATGCAATGTTCTTTTAAAATTCTTTACTTTTTTCAGTCTTGTTCTTTTAAATTCTTTTTACAGTTCTTCGCACTTTTATTTGCTTTTCTTTACTGCTTTTCCATTTAAATTCTGCACTTTAATTTCGTGCCATTTACATGCTTTCAGTTAATTTTCTGCATTTTAAGATTCCTGCAAAGTTTCTTTAAATTTCTTTAAATCTTTTCAAGCTTTTCTTTCTGCAATTTTCCTGTTTATTTTACTTCAAATTCCTTTCTGCATTTTCCTATTCCTTAAATTTCCTTTGTTTGCTGTTAAAACCATTTTCATAAACGAGATTACCGCATAACTCGTGAACCCACATTCGTTTGATAAAATATATTTGTTTGTTGGAATTAATTCTAAGTCTTTGAACCAAAATTCCGCATAAACAAATTGGCACGCCCGGTGGGACGAGTTTAGAGTAACTCGTAGTGTCATAAGAAATGGTTTTATGCGTTTAAGGAGTGGAAGATTTATCTACTCTTCTCAGAATACGCAAACCATGAGTAATATAAGTAGTCAGGCGTCGGATACACCTTCGACGGTAGTTATTGTGCCACCCTCAATATCGTTAATCTTGGGTCGGTAGAGGATGTTATAGCAATTGGTGCTCTCCGGAGTAATCCAGTAGCAGAACAAGTGGCGCTGGAATAACTCAGCTATCGCCGAGTCAGCCAAGTAACCAAAGCATAATAAATTCAAATTCGAGGTTTGTGCCCCAATATGGGTTGCCACCGAATTATGTACCTCTGTTATGACACAAACGGGAATTGGTGCTACTTTAACTAATACTGTCGGACAATCGGTAGTTTCACAAGGCCAACCGCGAGATAAGTTCGGCCTTGGCAAGTTTTGGTAGCCAAAGAGTAGGGGTTGCAAGTACAAGCAATCCAACTCCCTTTCGACAAGAAAACTGAATTTGGGACCGTTTTCCCAAACATGTCGAGAGATAATCCCCAAAATGTAACGGGGCCAACTATGAATTCTTTGGCCGGTTTTCGACAACAGATGGATGAGAGTAATCATGATATGGTGCATATGTTCACTCGGCAAATGGGTCTTTGTGATTACGCCAATCATGGAAAATACAAATAACGTTTGCGGTGCATTGGCTCGACAAATGGCAAGGCTAAACCAAGCCTTAGGACTAGGGATGTAGCCAATGATAATATTCAGGGAGCCCGGCTTGGGGTAAATAGAGAAATGGTCGCACCTCGGGCAAATGTGGGACAAAATCAACAAAACTTAGACCAACCAGGCCACAATGATCGGCCTCGTTTGGAATATGGAAATGTCCATATGCTCCGTCGAGGAAATGAAGATCAAATGGCCGAGAAATGATGTAGCCATGAGGTTGCTTCGACAAAATCTTGGGGGCACCAAGTAATCGAACAAAATGTAAACCAAGTGGTGGAACAAGTCTTTGAATAGATTTGGTTTCAACGTTGGTTACGCCAACCAACCATATTTTGTATCGGCATTTCCCGAATGGGTCCAACGAGCGAAATTGCCTAGAGGAGTTAAGATTCCAAAACTTTCTAAGTTTGCGGGAGAAAGTGGGGAATCGACCGTCGAACATATCGCACGGTTTACAATAGAAATGGGGGAGTTGGCCATTGTTGAAGGCCTTAAAATGAGATTCTTCCCAAGTTCCCTCACAAAGAATGCTTTTTCTGGTTTTCGACATTAAGACCAAATTCAGTCCATTCTTGGGCTCAATTGGAAAGAAGCTTCCATGATCAATTTTTTAGAGGGGATTTGAAAGTAGGACTTACAGAACTTTTCAACATCAAAAGGATGTATAATGAAACTGGATGACTATCTTGCTAGGTTTCGACAAATGAGGAGTAGATGTTTTACTCCTATACACGAGGTTGAAATAGTAAAGATAGGCGCAAAACGGTTTAGATTATTATATAAGGAAGAAGTTAGTGAATCAACATTTGATTGATCTTGCCCAACTAGGTGAAAAGGTTAGGCAAATAGAACAATTAAAAGTTGAGAAGATTCAAAAACAAAAAGATTTCTTAAAAGAGAAAAGGTGGCGTTTGTCGGATTAGATGAACCCGACAATGAGTTTGAAGGCGCGATGATGAGTTTGAAGTTAACATTCTTGAACTTGAGAATGGTCCTCCTTATGTTTGTCGGGCATTACTGACCTACTAGAAATAAGGAGAAAATGGGTTACGTTAATAGAAAAACATATACATTTGACGTAACTAAAGCGACAAGATTTTTGATTTGTTATTAAAAGACAAACAGTTAAACCGTCGGAAGGCCATAGGTTGTTAAAGATGGATGAAATTAAAGACCGCAAATATTGTAAATTTCATAATAATTTCGGTCATGTTACTAATGAATGTGTTCGTTTCGGAGACTTAATTCAAAAGGCAATAATGGATGGGCGTCGAAGTTTGCCGACAAGCTTAAAGCGGACATGAAAGTTGACACGGATCCGTTTCGGTGAAGTATCTTGTGTTGATCAAGGCAAGTTCCTCTAAATGTTGGGATGCTCAACATTAGGAGATTGCAAGAATTCAACGTAGATACAAAGGATGCAACCGACGTATATCCTAAACCAGGAGAGTCTCTCGAAGCATTTCTTGAGAGAAAGAAAGATGAGGGCAAGGTACGGTTGTGCCCAAGGTGTAATGCAGTATATGATGAGATTGCTGCGAAGAAAGCTGCTGAAGAACAACCAAGCATCCAACAGAATAAAGGAAACGTTCTCGACAAAAGAATGGGGACCACGAGAAGACTTTTCATACTCCAAGGCCAAAGCCAGTTTTCACGCCTAGGCCTAATATGAATGGTTGGTTGGTCGAATCTCGAGGGATTTGTGAGAAACGAGTTCATGATAGATCCTCTAAGACTAGGGTGCCACACAATGTTATTCTTGTTAATAAGTGGGTGAAGAATTAGTAATGGATGGACACATGTATTTTCGACGAAATGTGTCGCCGGGAGGAATAATTTCCAAAGGGATCAACCTTTATGGAATGAAGACTACAGGAATGGGAGGATCAATCTAGGAAAAACCTTGATTGGCCAAGATGAAGCAGGGCCATCGAAGGTTCTTCCAATGTCGAAAAGCAAGAAAAGGAGATTACAGAGATTAAGACAAGCACAGAAGAGAAGAGATATGGCTGAAGGGTTAGTGATCAAGGAACAGCCGTAGAAACAAGTTGTTTGGTGGTCGAAAAGAAACCCATGCATGATCAAGATAAAGATGATAAGAAGTTAAAAAGTGTTGTTACCAAGGGATCATTCCCAGGGGAGCCGACGACAAATGCAATCGGACGGCTTGACACTAATGATAAAATCCGACAAGAAAAGTTGGAAGAAATAAAAAAGGGCAAGCAAGTTCAAAGGCCAATTCCAAGCAAAACAAAAGGAAATGGCCAATTGGTTTGATAGCGGCGAGAAAAGAGGCAAGAGAAAAGGCAAGGGAGAATAATTTACCGTCGAAAAAGACCGAAGTCAATCGGTTCGAGTGTTGCAAAACCGAGAAAATGGGAAAGAAACGAGTTAAGGATTACGGAATGGGAAACAACAATATTGAAGACGGTCGAATGAAGAAATTAGGAGAATTCTAGAAGACCCAAATCAAGATGTTGAGTGGAGGAAGAAAATGCTCGACCTAAGAAAAGAAAGAGAAAGATTGGCAAAGTCTGATTGCCAAGATATAGATCCAATGACCGTGATGAAGTCATTGAGGCCTTGAATGATCCAGAGGATCCTTTAGGCCTTGGTGATGAGGAGCAATTCGACATGGATATTAATATGGAAGATAATCTGGATGATATCTTGACGGCCATGGATAGTAATTTGCCGTCGGAAGATTACTTAAGGATGGGGAGGCATTTAGATGAAGAGCGTCTGATGAAGAGGAATTCTTGAAGGCGATGAGTGTTAATTTAGTTTCGGTGTTACTGCATTTTGAAGGGTATCACGAAATTGAATACACCTTGGAGAGAATGAAGAAGATGCGGATGACCTTGACGATCATTGGCTTTTTCAGGACAATATGATCACGGTCTTTGACAATACGGCTCAGCTTGAAAAACCGACAGAAGATCAGAAGGCTCATTTACGACCGTTACACATCAAGGCTCTGTTGGAAGGAAAACCCACTAATAGAGTTTTGATCGACGGGGGCAGCAATCAACTTAATCCCGAGGGCTATGATTAAAAAACTTGGGAAAGATGAGTCAGTTTGATGTCGACAAACATGGTAGTCACGGATTTCAGTGGCAAGACTTCTCCATCAGACGGAGTGTTGATGTTAAAGGTACAAGTCGGATCTGTTGTAAGGCCGACATTATTTGTGGTAATACCGACGAAGTCGAGTTACAATCTTTTACTTGGGAGAGATTGGATCCATGCCGTCGGAGCAATACCATCAACAGTTCATCAAAAGCTCATTCTTTGGAATAAGGAAGATCAAGTGGAAATAATAGAAGCAGATGACAGTCCTTGCTATCTTCAGCAACTTCATGTCGACTTCAGAATATATGCTCCAAATGTTAAACCAGTAACAGCAAGTGGTGGAGTGATTAACGAGGACGCACTTGAAGTTTGCTTGAGGATCAATTTGGTGTACGGGTGAAGAAGGAGGAAGAAGATCGGCCAAGCACTAGTTATGAGTGTTGATGATTATTCGGAAAGATTGTCGGCTTATTTGGCCGACAAAGCGTATTCTCTTCTTTGAGAAAGCATGTTGTCGGATTGCATAATTGACGATGGCCCTTTAGGGTTTGAAAAAGGGCTTGATGAAAAGCGAGTGTGGAAGTGGAAGATCCTTTGGAAGAAATAAACTTGGGCAGAAGCGGATAGAAGGCCCATTTTTGTAAGTTCATTTACGCAAAGGATTTTAAAGAAAAGCTTGTCGAATTAATTTTGGAGTATAAAGATTGTTTTGCTTGGGATTATGATGAGATGCCTGGTTTGAGTAGAGATCTTGTTCGAACACAGATTGCCTCTGAAAGAAGGATGTAGACCTGTCAGGCAAGCCAACAAGAGATTTGCACCGGAGGTGGTATTAAAGATAAAAGAAGAAATTGAAAGATTGCTCAAAGCCAAATTCATCAAAACCACCAGGTATGTCGAATGGCTTTCTAATATTGTTCCTGTAGTTAAGAAAAATGGTAAATTGAGAATATGTGTAGACTTTAGAAATTTGAACAATTGCCACACCTAAGGATGAATATCCTATGCCAATTGCGGACATGTTAGTTGATGCCGCATCTGGACATGAATTATTAAGTTTTATGGATGGCCATGCGGGTTATAATCAAATTTTTATTGCCGAAGAGGACGTGTCGAAAACTGCCTTCGGTGCCCGGGAGCTATTGGGACATTTGAATGGATAGTCATGCCTTTCGGTTTAAAGAATGCAGGGGCCACTTATCGAGAGGGCAATGAATACAATTTTCCATGATGTCATTGGAAAATTTATGGAAGTCTACATCGACGATGTCATTGTCAAGTCGGAAACGAAGGAAAGCCATTTGACAAATTTAAAGGCGGGCATTCGACGAATGAGGAAGCATAGCCTTAAAATGAATCCGAAAAATGTGGATTTGGAGTGTCGGTGCCAAATTCTTGGGTTTTCTAGTCCATAAGAAAGGTATAGAGGTGGACAAGAATAAAGCCAAGGCAGTTTTGGAGGCCACATCACCGACAAACAAAAAGAATTGCAATCTTTTTTAGGCAAAGTTAATTTCCTAAGAAGATTTATATCCAATTTGTCGGGAAGAACCGAGAGTTTTTGCTCCATTGATCAAGTTGAAGGCTGAACAAGATTTTGTGTGGGAACCTTGCCACCAAGAAGCCTTCGACCAGATAAAGCAGTATTTGACAAAACCACCGGTCATGATGCCTCCAGTGCCCCATCGACCGTTGAAATTGTATATATCAGCATCAGAAGAAACCATAGGAAGTATCTTGGCTCAAGATGTGAATGGCGTCGAAAGAGCCGTGTATTATCTTAGTCGGGTTTTAAATGATGTCGAGAGAAGATATAGTGCAATAGAGAAACTTTGTTTAGCACTGTATTTCTCATGTACTAAGCTCAAATATTATATGATGCCTTGTAATGTACTGGTTATGTCGAAAACTGATGTAATAAAATATATGTTATCGAAACCAGTTTTAAATGGTCGTATTGGGAAATGGACTATTGCTTTATCAGAATTTTCTTTACAATATGTACCAATGAGAGCAGTAAAAGGCCAAGCAATTGCCGATTTCTTGGCCGATCATCCTTGTCTGGATGTAGAAAATATAAATATTGTCGGTTTAAAGCCGTGGTGTTTATATTTTGATGGATCAAGGCATCAAAATGGAATTGGAGTTGGGATTTTAATTGTTTCCCCTAAAGGTACTCCGACCAAGTTCATGTTTGAACTTAAATATGTTTGTTCTAACAATGAGGCTGAATATGAAGCCTTAATTGTCGGATTGGAGATACTAGTGGAAATGAAAGCACGTAATGTGCATATATTTGGTGATTCGCAGTTGGTCGTTAAGCAACTTGCCCAAAAATATAGATGTGTTAGTGAAAATCTAATGAAATATTATATTGTGGCAAGTAAGTTAATGAAACAATTCGACAAGTAACTATCGAACACATTTCCAGAAATTTGAATGAAGAGGCTAATGAATTAGCGCAAGTGGCCTCTGGTTATAGACTTTCATCCAAGGTTCTTACAAGTCTAATGGAAATAAGAGAACTTTTATATCCATTAGAGGAAAGAGATATACTACAAAACGATATTTCGACGATTAATGACTGGAGACAACCAATATTAAGTTATTTGGAAAATCCCAGTCAGGATGTGCATAGAAAGCTCAAATATAGAGCATCGAAATTTGTGGTATTAGGGGGAGCCTTATATAGAAAGTCATGTCGATGGAAATTTAGAAGTTTGCATGAGTGAAGTGAGGCTTATATTGTTGGCGAAGTCCACGAAGGAATTTGTGGAGCTCATCGAGCGGTGAAAAGATGAAATGGGTCCTTCGACGTCAAAGGTATTATTGGCCAACACTAGTTAGGGATTGTATTATGTTTGCCAAGTCTTGTGAAGAGTGTCGAAGACATGGCCATATACAAAATGTTCTGCCGCCAAAGTGAGCTACACGCTATAGTTAAACCTTGGCCTTTCGGAGGATGGGCTTTGGATTTAATTGGCCAAATTCATCTGTCTCGTCGAAAGGACACAAATACATTCTAGTAGGAGTCGATTACTTCACCAAATGGGTTGAGGTTGTGGCCTTGAAGGATGTAACTCAGGCGGGATGTGATTAACTTTATTGAAGATAATATAGTTTGTCGGTTTGGAATACCACAAACTTTGACAACCGACCAAGGATCGGTATTCATTGGAAAGAAAGTTGTCGAATATGCCGATTCAAGGAAAATCAAAATGCTCACGTCGACGCCATATTATGCTCGGGCGAATGGCCAAGTAGAGGCCATGAACAAAATAATCATAAATTTGATTAAAAAGCATATTGGCCGACAACCTCGAAACGGCATAATACCCTTAATCAAATTCTATGGGCATATAGAAATTCACCAAGAGAATCGACGGGCACTTCACCATATAAGCTAGTTTATGGTCATGATGCGGTGTTACCGGTTGAGATCAATCTTCAATCCATTCGAATTCAAAAACAAGACGAGTTACCAATTGAACATTATTGGGACTTGATGTTTGATGAATTAAACGAATTAAGTGATGAAAGATTAGTAGCTTTAGAAAACTTGATTCGACGAGAAAGAAAGAATTGCAAAATTTTACGATGGTCGAGTTAAGTATAAATCTTTCAAGATTGATGATTTGGTTTGGAAAGTTATTACGCCCATAGATAAGAGTTGTCGAGAATATGGAAAATGGTCACCAAAATGGGAAGGACCATTTAAAGTTACTCAAATATTTTAAAATGCTTATGCATGCACTTGTCGAGGTTAATTACGGTTCAAGAATTAAATCAATTAATGGCAAATATTTAAAGCCATACAAACCGACAATGTGTGAAGTACGGATATAAATCGAGTAAAAGTGAAATCTCATTCATATTGTCGACATTTACAAATTACATATTGGTGTTACATCTGGTTTAGATTGTCAAGGAAGATAACGAGAAAATCAACTTATTCTAAGTAAACCGAAGCTTCTCCCCAGTGAGTATGTGTTAGTTTAAGCTCGTAGGACCCGAAGAAGAGGAAGAAGTGGATGACCATTAACTTGTCTTAGACGAGAGGTTGAATGGTCGTCTACTCCCTGATGAGTCATTTTCATCATAATAACCATGTTGAAAAAACATTGGGTTATTACGATGATTACTGAAGCTCATCAAGAATATTACGATTCTTACTGAAGCTCAAAATAAGTGTCACCATCAAAACAGAGACCTTCTTCCATTTTTCCCATTGGGGGAAAAGAAAATTATCTGAACTCATGGAAGTTTCAAAGGAGAAGGTTGAATTATATTCTGTTGAATCTTGGTGAATCAGGGAACACTATTTATAGGGAATTTTTGCAGAAATAGGTTATTAAATGACGTCTTGTAACTTTCATTGTAATTAATTATGTTAATTATTATGCATAGTTACGAGATGTGTTAAAAGAAACGGAATAAAAGAGCATTTAAAATGTATAGAATTATGGAGAAATAATAAAAGCGTATGGGAAAATGATCAAAAGAAATGTTTTATTAAGTATTGGCTTGAAAGGCCATACAAATTCTGTCGGTTTGATAAATCGACAATAAAAAAAAAATGTTCAGAATTTTTGAAGGATCCCCCAGGAATCTTCTAGAGATTGCTTGTCGGAGCAGGCAGTTTGGTACTCTGCTTCAAGAGAATTAATTTTTGCCAATACAGTTTTGGCTTCCACAGCCCATTGCTTGGTATTATTGGCAATGCTCTGTTGTCTAGCAACCCCTTGTTCTAATGCTGTTTGGAGTTTTTGGTTGCGACGACGAGCAGCTTCAAGTTTTTTCTCCAAGTCTTCAATTTCCTTGTCGAGTTCTTCTTTTTTGGCTTTTCCTTTTGTCAGATTTTCTTTCAGTGTAATACTTTCACTCTTTGCGTCAGTCAACTGCTTCAAAATCCTGGATTTCTCTTGAATTTCTTGTGTGTAGCAGGAATGACTCGACGAATGACTGGCATTTTTGCTGTTAAACTTTGAAGAAAATCTTTAACAGTTGTCGGAAGAGCTCGGCTGGTGATGGGTAATTGCTGAGCAAGAGGCTCAAGTTCAGTTACGACTGCCATCATTCTTTCTTGAAGAGGTTGGTCAGAGATCAAGTGCTCGAAAGAATAGGTGAAGGCATTTTTCAATTCAGTTAAGAGTCCAGTAATATGGGAATCACTGGAATCTTGTCCGAGTTGAGTCGAAGAACGAGCCGACTGAGGAGAACTTTGGTGGCCTCCCGACAGCATTGTAATCAATTCATCCAAATCTGCTTCCATATCCTCGCCACTTTCTGGTACAGCAATCATTAAGTTGGTTGGAGGAGATGGAGGTGGATTAATTGGAGCAAATTCCGCCAGCAGGGTTTCCATGTTGAATTCCTCTGGGATAATTTGATCGGGATTGGTTTGTTCTGAATGAGAAGGACCTTCAATGCTTGGGGGGATTGGAATTTGCTTTAAGACTTCGACAGTATGGGATTCTGTCGGAAGTGATGAAGAAATGGTAGATGCAACAAGGACTGAAGATGTATGAGTTTACGGAAGATTCTCGGTCCTTGGCCTTTGTGGGCTAGCCAACTGTGTCGAATCCAGAAGTCGAATGGAAGAAATGTTAAAATAATTAATATATTAAAATATAATTGGATAAAGTGAGATACATTACTTCAGGAGATTCTTGAATAGGATCTTCAGCTCTTGATTCGACAGATTGGTTCAAGAAGACAATCAGGTGGATTGTTCATCTTCTGGATCCTGAAATGAAAGGTTGGGTGTTAAATGAGTAGCAAGAACCAAGAATTTAGTGAAAGGAAGTGTGCAAATTTACCTCGGATGAAAGAAAAATGGTCTCTGTTTCTTCGACGGAAAGGTTTTGAAGTGGAAACAGTGGTTTGAATTTTCTTTTTCTTTTTCGAGGAGGAGAAAAAGGGTGAGATATTGTGCACGTGTTTAAAAAAAAAAAAAGTGCAATAAAGATGTATACCTTTGGAGGATGTTCTGGAGATGGAATTGAAGATTCGATAGGAGAAGCTAGAGTGGCAGGAGCGGATTCGCTAATCTGAGTCCGACATTAAGTTAGATTGAAACAAGTATATAGAAGAGTCTTGGTATATAGTCGGAAAAGTATATACCTTGAGGGTTTTGATTTAGAAGCGTCTTGTTTCAAGGACTCTTTGTCGGCATTGACGCAATGATGATTTAGCCTTTGAAGCCTTGGGAATAGGAGGTTTGTGAGCCTTCTTGCTTTTCTTCTTCTTTAAAGAAGTAGTTTCATCTTCTTCATCTTCATCGCTTCCTTGAGGCTTTTATACTCCAAGGGTCTTTTCAAAGGGAGTCTTGTAAGAAGACATGTATATTTAATAAATGTGGGAGAAAATTCGAAATGTAACGAGAATATAAAGAGGAAAATACCTTCGGGTATTTTAGTGATGACTTCGGGTGTTCCAAGCAAATTGTTCGTACGACAAGGCAAACCGACGAGTAAATTCAACTTCGGAGTTCTTGTAAGAAAAATATTACTCACGAGAATATGTCCTATCTAAAATAGGGAAGTTACCGGCCTTTGTATGTTTACACAGGGAATTCGTCGGCTAATCCAAAACGAGCACAAGGAAGAGGCACGGCTTTGGAAAAGGGATTTGAAAAGGTTCAAGCCGTGCTAAAGGATTTTTATGGAAACTGAAAGAAATTTGGTAGAACATTTTTCCTTGTGTGCTCGTTTTAGATCGGCCACGATTTTTTCACAATGTCAACAATTAGGCAAGGAAACCTGAAGTCCCACTTGATTTTGTAGTATTTTTCAAAAGCCTTGATATCCTGAGTATGTGTACCTTTGGTTTTTGATGAAGAATCTTGGTTCTGCACAGGAATCAAAATTTCAGTGACACGGCTTCGACAAATGTCAATGTCGATATAATAAGGACTATAGTATTCGGTCCACCAATCTACAAAATCCTTTGAAACTCCTCTGTAGGGGTGAATGCAGAAATCTTGAAATGTTTCTTGTGCCTTTCATTCTTTGAGGTTACTCGAATGAGATCCGACATGCTTGGTAGATGGCCATTGATGAAGTGTTCTTTGGCTTTATGGGAAAAAGGCGCTGGAATAGCTTGACGAGAATCCCAATTGTCGAGCTATTGAATTTGGTAGACATAGCTCTAAAGATTTGTCTGTCGAACCAGGAGACCAGCCACTAAGACTTGTCGGCGAGAGAAAATCGACCAGGACCAAAACATTGTCGGCATGAATTAGAGGTCATCGAAAGAATTGGTCGAGTAAACCATTCGGGACCAAAAGAACGGTCAGCGAAAGGAGCAAAATATATATCTTCAGTGCTGAAGGAGATGGAATGAAAAATACTGAAGAAATACATGAAATTCTCCAAGCTCTGTTTATGAGTTTTCTCATGCTTCACATGGCAAAGTCTAATGCCATATGTAGCAAGAGAGACTGTCGGAGGAGAAGAATCGACTAGGTAATCTCCTAATATGGCATTCAACCAAAGTTGAAGTAGCCACATTGGACCACCAGAGTTGGTTTTCTTTATTTTAGCTCTGATGCTCTGGACAATTTCACCTATGCTCAAATAGAGATTGGCTAGGAGAAATTGACCAAGAGCTAGTCGTCGACCTTCATGAAGGAGATTGGCGAGCTGAAGAAAGGATTTGGATATTTGTACTTGATTTAGAACCAATAGCATAAGTGAAAGCCGAGTAGAAGAAAAGCTATGTGTTCTTCATCGGTTCTAGAATCTGATCCAGAGGAATAAAAATTTATGAAATTGGAAAAAGAAGTTGGAGCTTTTGAGTATACATCAATAGTGTTTGTGGGTTGAAGAACGGGTGTGATTATTTCCCCATCTGGTCGAAGACCAGTTATGGCAGATATGTCGAAAAGTGTTGGACCCATCATGCCATAGGGAAATTGGAAAGAGTTGGTGGTTTTATTCCGAGAAGAAGAAAGAAGCACCTAGCATGCAAGAATCCATTTTTATGGGATAGCGAGAAAGTTTGGATGCAATCAAAAATTCCTATTTCCCTCCAAAGACTTTCTTTGGAAGCTTTGAACTCTGTCAAGCCATTCAAGATACCCATTGATGTGGGTAGGAGGAGTCTAAACAACCTTTCGGATTTTCCAAAATAGCTAATTGGAATGGAAGGAAGAGAAGCCAAGATAGCTTCTTGGGAACTTTTACAAGGAAAAAAGGAATTTATTTCGTTTGTAATAGATTCTTGGGCAAAACTGGACCTAGGAAAGCAGCCCGGAGGGTCCAAAGACAATGAGGAGTCGTTGATGGGAAGTATTACCTTCGAGAAGTGCCAAAGTTCAGATTTTTGCAGAACTGGGTCTCGGAAGACTGCATGATTACCCAAGTCTGTTGTTGGCGCGTTGGGAGTTTGGGAGCCAGAAGCCATTGGAGAAGGTTGTAAAGGAAATAGGTAGGAGTAAGAAATTGAAAATGATGAACAGTGAGGAGAAATAAAAGGTTGAAGATGGTGAAAAGTAATATAGGGTAAGAAGTCGTGCGGTTTCAAACGATTAGTTTTTTCGCGAGAAAATAGGGGTAATCATGAGCCCTATTTACTAGGAGCGGACTATTTATTGATTGCTATGATAAGATTGATTGTGGCCGTTCGGATATTGATGAAGAGATTTGATTAGATTTGGAGATATCTATGTGAAAGAATTTTAAAATTTTTTTTCTTTCTTCTGTCGACGTCGAAAGAAAAATTTTGGGGGCATTTGTTGGAAGAAAATTAAGATTTGGCGGTTTGTCGGATGATGATGATTTTTGGAAAATTTTTGGGCAACCGAAGTGCTAAATCGACAAAAGCGACGAATGAAAAGGGGGATTTTAAATGACTAAGGGATTGATATCCGACATGAAGATCATATTTTCGATGGAAATTGGTTAGAATGGTCGGGTACTGTTTTCGTCGAAAATTAGGTATTTCTGCAAAAAAAAAAAAACCGCTAGAACGTGTTGGTTTTTAGAATGTCAGTTATTTTTGTGATGTCTATAAATAGTGGTGTGCGTAATGTAAAAGGGAGGTTATTTGTTTGATAAAAAATCCTAACATCTCAACCCGAAAGCGATTAAAGGATTTTTGTCCAAGTATGCCTTCCTTTACCATTTCATGTCATTTAAATTAATGCAATGTTCTTTTAAAATTCTTTACTTTTTTCAGGTCTTGTTCTTTTAAATTCTTTTTACTGATTCTTAGCACTTTTATTTGCTTTTCTTTCTTTCGCTTTTCCATTTAAATTCTGCACTTTAATTTCGTGCCATTTACATGCTTTCGATTAATTTTCTGCATTTTAAGATTCTGCAAAGTTTCTTTAAATTTCTTTAAATCTTTTCAAGCTTTTCTTTCTACTGCAATTTTCAATTTTACTTCAAATTCCTTTCTGCATTTTCCTATTCCTTAAATTTCCTTTGTTTGTTTGTTAAAACTTTTTCATAAACGAGATTACCGCATTCGCATTTTCCTAATTAATTCTAAGTCTTTGAACCAAAATTCCGCATAAACACAACGTTAACCTTAAAAAGATTGAAAAGAGCCCCTAAAGGTACCAGTAGTTTATTATGGGTCGAGGATATAACAATGTCATCATATGTTGAACACTTGAAGTATAGAGTAGAGGTTAACAAAGACATCCCTACTCAATCACTTCACCTAATCCTACAGCAAAAGTTGCATCCTTGTTTGACACCATATTTTACGTTTGATAAAATATATTTGTTTGTTGGAATTAATTGCATATAAGATCATTAAAAAAACTAAAAAATCTAAACTAATTATTGAGATAAACTAAAATATTCAGAAAATATATGTGAGTTGGCGAGGAAACGCAAAAATCATGAAGTTGGCACCAACCACAAGAAGAGGAATGAATTGTAGTCTTTTTTTTTGTTTTTTTTGCAGATTAGGTAGTTCTTGAACCAAGTCTGCTCAACTCTTACTAAAGTTTAGAATTTGGTACTAAGTAGACTCAACAATTTTTCAGAAATGATGAGTAGACTCAGTGTCAATGTAGATTTATGAGAAAAGTGATTATGATAGATATCAGTAGAATAACAGTGATCAGTCTTATATTCCAAAATGCACCTTTCAAGCTTTGAGTGAGATTAAATCAGAAAAGGTTCAGAGCAACAACACAGTAAAATATGAAAATATTTTAAAAGTGATAAGGTATAGGTATGTTAAAAACACTTCAAGTTGACCTTGTGAGAAAGTGTTTCTTTAGTGACTTTTCTTTGGAATGTTTCAAAGGTGTTGTCATAAGATTTGTTTAATATGAATAGTAAAAGATTATGCCAACTTAAGTGTTGAAATACTTGTAGAAACTTAAATCAGAGAAATTGGGAGAGAAAAGCACAACATAATGATTTATCTTGATTCACCTCCAACCACTTGAGGCTACATCTAGTCCCCAGCCATTGCTAGAATTTTCTTCACTATTTTTGAGTGTTCTTTGTACACCATAGTTGCTCCCAGCTACAATCTGAGTATTTTTTGTTCACAATAGCCACTCATTGCTATAACCCGAGTATTCTTTGTACACCATAGTCACTCCTGGCTACAACTCGAGTATTCTTTATTTATAACAACCACTCCTAACTTCTAAACTCACTTTTCACTGTGGCTAGCACACACCACTAGCTCATCACACTCACCACTAGGGTACAAGTGTATAGACAACAAGATTCAAAAAAGATTTATCTCTCACAATACTCCTAGAGTGAATAAACTCAATGAAAGCTCATAGAATAACACTTACAACAAAATATATCAAAATGCTTTGGTAGGTAGAGAACACTTGAGTAGACTAAGAAGGCTTTGATGAGCAAACAGAATACTTACACTGGAATATTAATCAATCATTGTTCTAAACATTCAATCTTCAGTGTGAAGTCCTTTTATAGCTTTCCTTGAATTAGCCATTGCGTTTTTACTGTTCCTAATGTAGAAAAAGCAAAACCAGTTGTTATTGATGCAGCTTTTTCGTGTCTGGTGTTGTTTTGTCTTGCAGCGCCATGAGTAAGCTGAGTTTAACGAGTCTGCTTAACTCTTGATACTTAGTCAAACTTTTCCAAACTTTGCAAATAACTTTTTTGGTTTAACATCATAGAATGATGGATTGTTCATGATGAAAGCACTAAGAAAGAGGGTTCTTGAAGATGCCTTTCAATCTTAATGCATTTTCTTGGAGTTATGGAAGGCGTGTCTATTCAACTTCAAATTTCTAATCTTGATTAGTCGGCTCATGAAACTTTAGAGTCTTCTCATGATTGTCCACAATTGTATAGAGACTTCTTATAGCTTCCTTAAGTCTTCTCATGTCTTCATTGAGTTTTCTCATGACTCCCTTGAATCTTCTTTACTTTATACCGAATGTTTAATCTTTGATGATTTCTCTTTAAAGACCAGTTAAGCTCAAAATCTATAGATCAACTACAAATCATCCACAAACCAAGTTAGTTTATCTTATCATTATGAGATCCTATTTTTTAAATATGGTTTGTTACTCATCAAAATTTATCACAAAAGGGACTTAGATCTAACAAAAATCATGAACCTGAGTCTTAACTTCCTCAACCACAACCAACATTAACATCCCATATGGATTTAAGAAAATAGTCGAATAACGAAGGCTTAAAAAAAGAGTATGTTTTAAAAAAATATAGTGCGTTAGTTAAGAGATTGAGAAATTAGGAGCTAAAACCCTTGAAAAATAAAATAAAAAATTAAGGAGAAAAAATTATATATTGAAGCAAACACCTTCAAAGGACGATCAAAACCCATAAAACAAATGCAAGCCAGAAAATCCCATACGAACCCATCCTCACAACGTATACAAGCAGGGAGGGATTCAAGGGGCCGAGCATGGGCCTTGCCCCCCCCCCTTTTCTCACTAATTTAATTTAATTTGTTAAAAATAAAAAGATAATTACATTGACCTTTTATAAAGTTAGTATTTATTATATTAACATTTTTATTTAAAAATTATACATACATCCTTAATTTTATATATTGTTATTACACTCCAACATTCTTATTTGTTTACAAAATTATATATACCTCTCTTATTTTATATACAAACATTACACAAAGTCTTCTTGAAAATACAAAGTAAAAAATATGAGTAATTTCTCAAACAAAAATGGTGTTAATATTATAAACACTAATTTCATAGGAGGTCAATATAATTATACCAAAGATAAAAAATGATGAAGTTAAAAGAGTTTAGACTGGATATGTATTTGACATGTGATTTATGATTATTTTATATGCATTGATATTACAATTTTAACTCATCTTTATATTAATTTTTAATCTTTATATAATAAATTTACTAGTTCCTCTCACTTTTAGCTTCACTTTCTTCCATTTTTTAATGAAAAAATATCATCCTACCGCAAACAGTACCACACCATTTTAAACATTGGGTACTGTTCATGGGCCCCACCTCGTGAACAGTGCCAAAATTATTTTTCTGTCTCTTTTTTTTTAGTATATGTTCATTAATCAACTTTTCTACGTCGTTAACCACTTTTTTGTTCTTCGTTAACCAACTTTTTTCACAAGCATAGAAACCATGTGATAAAATCTTGTGTCATTAACTAACTTTTGTAGGTCATTAACCATGTTTTTGTTATTCATTAACTAACTTTGTTTCTATGCTCGTGAAAAAAGTTGGTTAATGAAGAACAAAAAAGTGATTAATTACGTAGAGAAGTTGGTTAATGAACATATACTAAAAAAAAAAAAGACAGAAACATGATTTGACACTATTCATGGGTGGGTCTCATGAACAGTAACAGGTGTGGAAATAGGTGTGAACATTGTTAGATGCAAGAATATCATTGTTGTTTTTTAATATATATATATATATAAACTTTATTTTGGTTATAAATCATGATGTAAATGACAACTACTATTGTGATGCATTTAATATCTAATATATATATATTTTTATTTTTTTCATGCATAAATCTTTATATATAATGAAAGAAAAATATTCTTTTAAAGTGAACAAATAAGAGTATATTTACCCTTAATTTAAAATAATATATTTTGATCTTAATCCACTAAATAATTTAAGAGTGAATACATCTTTATTTGTTAATTTTATTTTTTTATATTTAATAATATGATTTATGATTTTTAACTCCTTCATTAAATATTTTCTGGATCTATCCCTATGCACAAAGCAAAAGAGATTGATAATCTCGTTAAACAGAGGACAAGAAGGGAAACTATAGACCAAAAAATTGACTTCTTTAATGCGAAACAAAACAGAAAAGAGCCAGTATGTGAAGGGTAGATGGGCAAGTATTTTTTGTCATTCATGGAATAAGGTGAATTCAGTTGTTCAGTCCTAGTATATACGAATGATATGCCATGTTATAAACTTGGTGAATAGTCCAGTATATTTCACCTAATCCTTTAAAACTTCAAAAAATTCAATGGCCATAATTTCCAATAATATTCTCTCTCTCAATTTAGTTTTCAATAACCATACACTACCTAGAACTTTTAAGCACAAATAAATTGAAAGAAAAAAAGGGAAAAATTGTATCGAACCGTAGAGTGTAACGGTGGAAGAGTTGCACAATTTGAGTAGTAATTCGCAAACGAAATAACAAAAACATAGTTCTTCCCAAAACAGAATGCTTCTCATAACTCGCAACAAAAAACCTCATGTAAAAAGGTGCTGCGAAGACAAATCTCCAATAACAAAAGAATAACATTAATTTTTTTTTTAAGAAATATCAATCCTACTTGCACAAACAGATACCACAAATATAAACACAACAACTCAAGCCAAGACATATTAACATTTACAATCCATTAGCTAGTTATGCAGATTTTTTAAAATTATCTATTACTGCTTAAATTGTTGCGCATTCCATACTATCCGCAACATAATGACAACCTTTTCTTTTTCTTCACTTGCTTTCTTGGAAAAGTTAATAATACCCAAACTTATAGGTAAAAGCTCTTCTTGATGATGCAACCAAACCCAACTTAACCATTTAAATTGCTTGGATTGGCTCTGCCTAAAACTATTTACCATTTATTCTCTAAAATTGCCATTATTTGACCTTCTAAACCTATCGCCGCGACCAGGATTGCGGCGGCAGCAGTGAAAAATAAATGTTTAAAAAAAAATGGAATCGCTATCAATTTTATTTAAGTCAAGGAAAAATTGAAAAATCTTTTTATTTTAGGAAATATTAGACTTTTAAAACATATTAGATTCGAGAGTCGATTATGTATAAGGAAGAATAGAAACTTAATCCCACAACACTTCTAATACATTCATATTAAAATGGTTACCTTAGTTAATCGCGCAAAAAATTGATAACCTTTAGAAATATTTATTTTACTCCTTTTTAAAAGATAGAAAATAAATTAATAAATAAATTATGAAAATTTAATTTTAACTTGACATAATAGAGATTCTGCTCTTATGTATCTATGGGTACAATGAAGAATTCAAAGTCACATCATTCTTTAGAAAAATGATTGTGAGTTTTTTTTTTAATTTTGAAAAGATTTTTGTTTAGAAAATTCAATTGATTTTTTATGTTTAGAAAAAAAAATCATCAAATTGTCACTAATTAAATGATTCTATAAGTTACAAGATTAACAAGTTATCATAACTCAATTAATCCCATTTTATTATTCTCAACAATGTTCAATTATTTAATTTTATTTTTTTGAAATTTTTTTGTAAAATCAACAATTAACAAAAGATAATGTTTGCAACATAATTAAAATAAACATGTTGATAAGTAAGATAAATAGGATAAACAAAACCTCAATAAAGCCAACAAGGGGAAAGAAAACTGTTAGATTTAAGTTTTGATGATAAAAGATTTTTTAGGAAATTTGTTGGGTTAATTGATTTGAGTATAGAAGGAAAGTTTTCAAATTTGTTTTTCTCCTATGTAAATTTGTTGATATATGATTGTTTATGAGTCAGTTGCCAAGTTCCACAAAAAATATAAAAAACTTGCAACCAATTATAGTTAGCAAAGGTCGATCCACAGAGAACTAATTCAATTAATACTATAAATTGATTCTTAATTTTAAACTTTTAAAAACAGTAAACAGTAAAAAGAGGGTTTTGTTTGTTAAAACTAAAAATAGAAATTGAATCTAAAGCAATAACAGTAAACACGATTTAAATTACCAATTAAAAGATAATGGTTAAGAGATGGAATCCACCACTAGATTTAGATGATAATACTAACCCACATACCCTTTATACAAACATGATCAATTATGTTTTTATGCAATTGTGAGATGAATTCTCTGTTTTCCTTAGGTTTTGGTTAATTTAGCAACTGTTCAAATTAAATCCTAATCACTAGCTAGTTATAAAGTAACTGCTCTTATCCCTACTTAATGATTGCATTAAGATTTAGAAAACTAATCACACTAAGATCCAATCACACACCGAGATTGGATTACTTGGATCATATGCATCACTAGTCCTACCATCGCAACCGCGCATAGCAATCCTAATTTTACCACTTTCGAAATTGGCAAAGAGTATAAAATCTTTTATACCGAATTATGAACATAAACATATGAATAAAAACACAACTATATTGATATAAAGAAATAGATAGGATTCACATGATCAAAATTAGGGTTTCATCTTCCCTTAACCAAATAAGAAACTTAGCCACACATGACAAATTCAAAATCAAAATAAAAACAAAAGAAAAACATTATCAAGAATAGAAATGTAGAAGAAAACTAAAGATCAAACTAGTTTCCAATGATTAAAGTTGATGGATCTCCGATTGCTCGAACCCGAGTCTCCAATCTTTTATCAAAACTCCCTCTCCCTTGTTCTTCGTATTCTCCTCAGTTCCTTAGCGATTCCCAGTCCAGGCGTCCCTTTTTAGGACCTTAGGTAACCCTATTTATAACTTTGGATACCTAATGCATCATTAGAATTCGTATCTGCTTTCCTGATGCGATGACACGAGTCGTGTCATATGACACGACCTATCCCGTTTCAAGGTCTGTCAACATAATTTCAGCAAAATTAGAAGTTAGAGAGGAACACGGTCTACCCCGTGTCTGAGGACACGGGCCATGTCTTTGGGCACACTCAAAATTGGCTCGAATTGTTATGCCATAGAAGGACACGGCCTATCCCGTGTCTGGGGACACACGGCCTACCCCGTGTCTGGGGACACGGCCTACCCCGTGTCTGGGGACACGGCCTACCCCGTGTCTGGGGACACGGCCTACCCCGTGTCTGGGGACACGGGCCGTGTTGTTGGTCAAACCCAGTGCAACATCTTGTTGAAGTACCAGAGAAGGACACGGCCAACCCCGTGCCTTGGGACACGGGCGGTGTCACTTAATTTCTTCATATTCAGCCATAATTCTTCACATATTCTCTTTTCTCTTTACTTCTAGGGATGATATTGATCTCCTGAAAAACACAATGCGATTATGAGTGCTTATAAAACACACTTAAGCAAAGTTTCATAATAAGGATCCGATTAAACTTCATATCTAGAAACTTAGCTAAAAGTTAACAATTAACCACACATGAAGTCCAATTAGATCAAACATAAGATACTCAAGATATAGAAATAATTAACAGATCAAATACCCCTACACTTAGCCTTTTGCACTCTTAGGCAAAACATAAGACCAAACCTGGGAACAAGGAAAAACAAAACAATTCAAAAGCTAAAAACTTTAAAGACTCAATTCCCAATGATATTCAAGAACGAAAAAAGTTTGTAAGCAAGAAGAGCGAGAAAAGATTAAAGGGATCAAAACATTCAAGAGATAACAATTCTTCATATCTCAAACCAGCAAATAAGCTATCTTTAATTTAAAAAAACATGAATTAAGAATGATAGATGCTCACAAGATACACTATCAATCTCTCAAGTGTTTACAAGGTAAGTATTTCACTCAATTCAACCTATGAAAAATGCACTACCATAAGCTTGTTTATCTTCTACTTCTCCATTACTCAAACACATGCACACACAAATCAAGAGGACTTTATTCAAGGTTATAATGAGGCCAAGGTAAGGGAAGGAAATAATATGGTTATGGCAAGATAAGTACCCAAGAGAATAAAAGAACATTGGGGAGGAACTCAATTGACAAGCATGAAATTTTATCCCCTCAAATTCATATAATGCACATCCTCTTTACATATTTTTTTCCTTTTTCTTTCTTTTCTTTTACAACCTTTCTTGCATTCATTCTTTTTTTTTTTGAAACACTTTGCATATTGCACATTAATTTGCACAACCCACACACTTATCCTATTAAATATTTGTAAGCAAAAGAGCTCCTCCAATGAGAATGAACCAATATTCTCCCATTCCCTAAGGTAAGGCAAAAACATAGTTTTTCACATAAGGCATGTAATGAGCTAAGACAAAGGATAGGAAACTAGGCTCAAGGGGTTAATCAAAGGAAATTGATGCAAGGTTGGCTATTTAACAAAAGTAGTTAATCAAGAAAGAAGGCCTCAATTATGTTTATGCATGCAAGTAAAAATGTAGCCTAAAAAGGAATCAAAGTAAGTTCTAGAGTGATTAATTGCCATGAGTGAAAATCACACAAGAAAAAAAAGAATGACATAAATGCTAAATCCATCCATCAATAGGCTCAAAATCTCACAAGGTATGCATCTATTAATCTCAATCCATCAATCAAACATCCAAAACCAAGCATGTCAAATTCAAGATGGAAGAAGAAATTTATAAATCATAACCTTGAATCTCAATTGCTTCAAACTCATAGACTTCACAAATCTCAAAACCTCATTGGTAATCAATTAATTTTTTTTAAACAACAAAAATAGAATTTTAAAATCAGAAAACAGAGTGTAAAGTCAAGGGGTTGTTGAAATTTTTAAACAAGTGAAGGTCAATATTCCATTGTTAGATGTTATCAAACAGGTTCCTTCTTATGCCAAATTTTTGAAGGACTTAGGCACTATTAAAAGGAAATTAAATGTGAAAAAGAAAGCCTTTTTGGCTAAACAGATAAGCTCCATTATTCAGAGCAATAATATTTTGAAACATAAAGACCCTGGTTGTCCTCCGGTTTCATGTATTATTAGAGAACATAAAATTGAACAAGCTTTACTTGATCTTGGTGCTAGTGTTAATTTGCTTTCATATTCAGTTTATCAGCAACTCAACTTGGGTGAGTTAAAACTAACTTCTGTAACTCTTCTACTTGCCGATAAATCAATTAAAATTCCAAAAGGAATAGTAGAAGATGTGTTGGTACAAGTTGATAAATTCATATATCATGTGGATTTTATTATCTTGGAAACTGAACCTATGGTTAATAGTTGCAAGTCAATTCCTGTTATTTTAGGTTGCTCATTTTTAGCAACATCTAATGCTTTGATAAATTACAGAAATGAAGTAATGAAACTAATATTTGGAAACATGACACAAGAACTTAATGTTTTCAACATGTGCAAGCAACCACAAGAAGTCCAAGATGAAAATGAGGAAGCTGACGGGATTGAGGCCATTGTAAATGATCATCTTCTAAAAAAGAGTTCTTTTGACCCATTAGAAATTTGTTGCATTAATTCATTTGATTCAGGTACACAATTAGATGATGATATTTCTAAAATATGCTCTTTGTTTAATTGTACACAGGTAATGGAATACAAGGGATGAAAGCCGAGATTCGAAGAGCTAAAATCCATGAATGATAATACCCATGAAGAAGTACCCACTCTGGAACTAAAGCCATTACCTACTGGGTTGAGACATACATTTTTTGGAGAAGAACAAAGCTTTGCAGTAATAATTTTCTCAACCCTTACTGGAGAATAAGAAGGTATGTTAATATAAGTACTTAAAATGTATAAAAGTGCAATTGGATAGACATTAAAGGACATAAAAAGCATTAATCCATTAATTTGTACAGATAGAATACATTTAGAGGATAATGCTAAAACATCACAACAACCTCAAAGAAGATTAAATCCACACATGAAAGAGGTAGTTTGAGCTTAAGTCCTTAAATTACTTGATGTTGAAATTATCTACCCTATCTCTAATAGCCAATGGGTAAGCCTTGCACAAGTTGTGCCTAAGAAATCTGAAACAGTAGTTGAAAATGAAAAAGGTGAATTAATACCTACGTGAGTCTCATCAAGTTGGCGTATATGTATTGATTTTAGAAAATTAAATACACCCACTAGGAAAGATCATTTCTCCTTACCGTTTCTTGATCAAATTCTGGAAAGAGTAGCAGGACATCCTTACTACTATTTTCTTGATTGTTATTCGGGGTATAATAAAATACCAATTGCATTAGAGGATCAAGAAAAGACCACTTTTACGTGCCTCTTTGGCACTTTTGCATATAGAAGAATGTTTTTTCGGTCTTTGTAATGCTCAAACAACTTTCCAAAGATGCATGCTAAGTATTTTTAGTGATATGATTGAGCATTATTTAGAGGTTTTCATGGATGACCTGACATTTTTCAGAATTATGTTAGGTCATGTGATATCTTCTAAAGGAATTGAAGTTGATAATGCCAAAGTTGAATTAATTACTCATTTGCCTTCCCCAAAAATAGTCAGAGAAGTTTATTCTTTTTTAGGACATGTAGGATTCTATAGAAGATTCATTAAGGACTTTAGTGCCATATCTAGACCATTATGTAATTTTTTAATAAAAGATGCACCATTTGATTGGACTCAAGAATGTCAAAAATCTTTTGAAAAATTAATTGGTCTTCTGACACCTGCTCCTATTATACAATCTCCTAACTGGTCTTTGCCTTTTGAGTTGATGTGTGATGCTAGTGATTTTGCTGTTGGTGTTATTTTAGGCCAAAGAAAGGAAGGTAAGCCCCATGTGATTTGTTATGCAAGTAGAACTTTAAATAATGCACAAATGAATTACACTACTATTGAAAAAGAACTACTTGCTATAATTTTTGCATTGGACAAATTTGAGCTTATTGAATTGGTTCTTCTACAGTTGTTTTCACTGATCATGCTGCCGTTAGATATTTAATGTCTAAGAAGGATGCCAAACCTAGATTGATACGGTGGATTTTATTGCTTCAAGAATTCAACATCACAATAAAAGCTAAGAAATAAGTCAAAAATGTTGTTGCAGATCCTTTGTCTAGACTTATAACAGGCTTACCTTTTGATAACACACCTATCAATGATTCTTTTCCTGATGAATTTTTATTTTCTATCAATTCCATGCCTTGGTTTGCTAGCATAGTCAATTTTCTTGTAACAGGAAAGATGCCGCCTCAGTGGACACACTAAGACAGAAAAAAGTTTTTAACTAAGGTGAAATTTTTTTATTAGGATGACCCATATTTGTTCAAATATTGTCCTTATCAAATCTTTTGGAGATGTGTACCTGATAGTGAGGTAGGTAGTATCATTAAATTTTGTCACTCAAAAGCATGCAAAAGTCATTTTTCTTCAAAGAAAATAGTTACGAAAATCTTGCAGTATGAATTTTATTAGCTCACTTTATTTAAGGACAACTATGCCTTTTGCAAAAGTTGCGAAAATTGTCAGAAATTAGATTCCACTTCTACAAGAAATATGATGTCTCTGAACCCTATCCTTGTCATTGAAATTTTTTATTGTTGGAGAATTGATTTCATTGGTCCATTTCCATCCTCATTTGGATTTGTGTATATTTTGCTTGTAGTTGATTATATCTTAAAATGGATTGAGGCGATTCCATGTCAATACAATGATTATAAAAATGTTCTTAAATTTTTAAAAGAAAATGTCTTTAATCGATTTGGAATCCCTCCTTCTATCATCAGTGATGGGGGAACACTTTTTTGCAATAAACCATTTGAATCCTTAATGAAAAAATGTGGTATTACCAACAAAATTATCACCCCTTATCACCCTCAGACAAATGGACAAGTAGAATTAAGAAATAGGGAGATTACACAAATTTTGGAAAAAACGGTTAACCCAAATTGTAAAGATTGGTCTTTAAGACTAAACGATACACTTTGGGCTTACCGTACTGCTTTCAAAATATTTTTAAGTATGTCACTCTATCAGTTAGTCTATGGAAAACTTTGTTACTTGCCTGTAGAACTAGAGCATAAAACATTTTGGGTCATTAAAGCTTTCAATTTAAATCTTGATGATGCTTGTAGGTTATGCAAATTGCAATTAAATGAACTTAAGGAATTGAGAAATGATGCATATAAAAACTCAAAAATTTATAAATATAGAACAAAAGCTTTTCATGTAATTTTGAGAAAATCTTTTGAAATTAGTCAAAAATTTCTGCTTTATAATTCTCGTCTTCACCTATTCCCTGAAAAATTGAGATCTAGGTGGACTAGCCATTTTATTGTCAAACGTGTGTATCTTTATGGGACCATAGACATTGAGAACCTTAGGAATGGTAATGTGTTTAAGGTCAATGGACAAAGACTTAAACCATTTCTGGAAAATTAAGTTGCTGAGGTAGAATTCATTTCTCTTTCTAATCCTTGTTATGAGAAGAATTTACTCTAATTTGTGGCATTATTTTTGCAGTTCTTTGTGACCCTGGTTAAGTGGAGGATAACGGTACTTTGTAACTCTCAAGTCAATTTGTTTTCAGTTTTCCATAATAACAAATTCCTTCTCCTTTAAAATGGATGTCATTCTCTCAAATTTAATAAAGCATTTTCCTTCTCTTCCTCAAAACGCTCTAACAAAAATTTACAAAGTTAGAAGTGAAAGATTGTGACTATTAATGCACAAGGGTATGCAGAAAGATATACACTGGATAATCGAAGCAAAGGTCCGTTTAGTAGGTGAATATTCAATTTCATTTGACTCATACATACTAGGTCTCAGTAGAAGTTTGTATTCTAAAAGGAGAAGAGCAAAAAGGTTACAAGTATGTCACAAATATGCACGATGGAATTGTAACAAGTAATGTCATTTTTTGGGGATGGTTTTCGAAAACTAAGTAGATAAAATATTCTTCATTAAGAAGGGACTAAATAAGGAGTCATTAGATGATAACTTATTGACTCTTAAAACGCATTCTTGTGGATTTGTGCATCGTGAACTTCTTAATTTGTGGAATTTCTTCAAGGACGAACAAAAATGTTACAGTATTGGGAATATGACTTTAAAAGACCTTATTTGCCAATGTATAAGAAAATTAGATGGGAAGTTTATCCTCGACTCATAAAAGGCATTTAAGCCGTTACTAGGCGTAAAATCAGAGGAAGATGTGAGCCACAATCACAGCAACATGTATATATTATCTTATTTTTTTCAAAAAAAAAAAAGAGAAGGGCAATCGAAAGAGTATCATGTGCTTAATTGAGTGTAGAGCCCCTGCCAGTGGCAGGCCCGTCATTGACTCGAATGGACCTTTGCACGCCGATTCTTAAATAAGGTTCGTGTAACATGCTCTGTAGATAGCCACACTCCATAACCTAATGTTTACCATATAGGCACTATGGAGTTGATGGATAGGCAGAAGCGTCACACTCTGGTTAGTAGTGAGAAGTAACCTGCGACTGCTAAAGCATATGAGACATTTGAGTTTGATCCTCTTTTTTATTATAAGGTGTAACACCCCAAACTTCCTATGTATTAAACAGTAATTTTGACAGTTAGCAGAATTCTACTGTTTAGTGATTTTTGTGTACTGTAAAATTATTTTGAATATTCTATCTGTATATTTGATCGTTTTGAGTAATTCGCTCCGTGTCAAGAAAATAATAATTTTCGGGCCAGAAAAATCTACGTAAATTAATTTTTACTATTTAGTCTTAATTAATTTACGTAATCTGACTTGATATTTTTTATTTTTCTAATTTTTGTGATTTTATGTGTGATTTTGAAATTTTTACTAGTTGTGGGTCCCACGAGATGTATGTGGGCCCAGGTGGCCATACGTGGGTCCAGGTAGGTCCCGCAAAGCAAAAATTTTTCTACGCATAGAAAAATTTGTACTGTTTAGACGGAGACAGGGGATCTTACTAAACCTGAATCCAGAAACAATTTTAGAAAATTTCATTTACTGTATTTTGTACTGTATTTAATTATCAAACGACAAAAATATAGTAATATATTCTTTTGTAGGGTTATAACGGATAAAAATAAAATTCTATACTGTTAAGTCAACATTAGTGGTTTGGATATCCACTATCGATTTAATTACCATTGGAGATTTAATCTTGATTTAATTAACGGTGGAGATTTGATCTTAAAAGTGAATAAGATCAATTATAACCGTTGGATGGAAATTAAATCAAGGGTAGAGATTTAATCTTATAAATGGCTATGACCATTATCAACCCTTGGATGTAAAATTAATCAATGGTGGAGATGGATCATTAATGACCAATGGATTTGGATTTAGATCAATGGTGGAGAATCGGTCATCAAAAATGACTACAACCATTTTGGACCCTTGGATGTAAAGTTTGAAGGTGTAATCTTGACCCTTCATTTTGGAGAAATATTCAATGGTTAGGATTGCAAGCCAAAAATGATCCAATGGTTCAAATAAAGTCTTCCATCTATAACCTAAACCTAGTAGCTAATTTAAATCCAAACCATTCTTTTAATCAATGGTTAGGATGGCTTAAAGTGATGGCTAGGCAATTTGTCACATTTGGAATGCATGAAGAGGGTGGGGGGATGGTTTGGAGAGCAAGGATGAAGGGAGACAACTTTGTGTAGGCTTTTTAGGTCGAAGAAAAAAGAATGAAGACAAGCCAAGTGTTAAGACCAATTCCTATTGATCATTAATGCTTATGTTCTTCAAACTTCACTTTTCATTCTCTCTAATGCATGCTACGGCAATGCATCCCCTTGAAGACCAAAAAAAATTCATTTTTATACTTCATAATATCATTTCTTCACTTTTCCACTTAAACTTCAAGAAACCAACCAAAGAAGATTTCATTTTCTCTCCCAAAAATAGACCATTCGGCCAAGCACTCTAATTCTCTCCTCCATCACTCTTTAATTTCATACAACCTAGTTTCTTGAATCCTTACCTTATTCTAAACAACTTTCATGTTGAAGACTTTCTCAAAATCTTCCATCTTGAAGGACTTTTACTAAGATCAAGTTCTAGAGTTTTGTTGGTGAAGTGTAAGAAAACTTCATTTATTCTTTTCTTTTTCATGTTCTAAACCATGTTTGATCCATGGTTCTTCTTATTCAAGCTTGATATACTAATTTTCTTGTATTTGTTTCATGTTTAAGAACTTGTGTTGGTGGAGATCTTGTTCAAAACACAAATCAACAAGCTTTTTGGTGGTTCTTCAAGAGGTAAGAGGGAGATTCATCTCACCAATCAAGCATGGTGGTGAGAGATGATTTTATATTTGATGGATGGTGAATCCATGTGAGGATTCCTATCCATGGTCATGTAATAATTTATATGTGTTATGTGCTTTGATTATTTTTGCCTATGTTTGATATGCTTTGCATGATTTACTTGTGTATGCATGCTTAGTATGATTTTTATTTGTTTATATGGTATGCTTATAATATGTATGATGATATATGTTGAATATATTATGATGGATGTATGTTGAAATAAGCAAAATTTTGGCTCCAAAGGCCATAGAGGAGGTCACGGTTTTGAACTTCCAAGACTAAGGTTTTTATTAAAATTTTTCAAGAACTATGGAGTTAAGTTTTAGTCCTTGAACTAAAGCAAATTTTGGTAAGACATCAACCAAATTAGTGTTCACAAAAAATTATATTTTCATAAATGATAAAATTGAATGATTTAAGAAGTAAAGAAATTAATCAAAAGAGTTTATTTTGCAAAAAGAGTGCACACGATTTTTGAGTAGTATTTTCATGAATTTATTTTGTGTAGAAACAAGAATGACATTTGTTTAAGTTAGAAGAAAAATATTTCATGATTCCAGATGCCATCTATAAGGTTTTGATAATTTAGAAAAAATGTTTTGATGTTATAAAATATAAGAATTTTTCAAATAAGAATTTTGGAAAGGAATTAAAGTGTTGTCAAGTGGAATTTTCATAAATAAAAGAAAAAAGGGGATTTAAAGTGTTGAACTTTAAATTATTTTAAAGAGAATTAATTTTTAGAAGTGATTTAGAAATATAAAAGAAAACGTTTGTAACTTAAATTTACTAACGTAGAATTTAATTATTGGGTTTTGGAAAACGTTAGGAAATTTAAAATTTGAAATAGTAATTAAATCAATTAAATATGATTTGGTAAGATTAAATCAATAAAAAGTGATTTTGAGAAAAGATATTACGGAAAAGAATTTTGATTGAGAATAGGAAGAGAATAATGAAAGAAATTATATCTTTATAAGAAACGTTCAAAAATAATATTTTTAAAGTTAAGAAATATTTTATGAAGGGTGAAAACGATGAAAAACGATTTTCGTAATTCAAAAACGTAATTTTTAAGTTACGTAATTTGAAAAAATGTTAAAATATTTCTACGCGATTTATAAAGCATTTAAATATTTTACACGATCAAAATGTTGTAGAAAAATTGCTATGCGATTTAAAAATAAAAGATTATTTTTACGCAATTTAGAATACATAGAAAATAGTTTCGCGATTTTTTAAACGTAATAGAAAATGTTACAAATCATTAATAGTACGTAAAAACGTGACAAAAATATTTTTCGAATGAGAAAAAAAACACGGTAATGTGATTTTATTGATAATTTACAGTAAACCTTACAGTTAAAAACAGTATATGAATACTGTACAAGAAATTGAGAAATTTGCCTGTACTTGGCATTAATCCATTTTACGAATGTAAAACAGTGTTTGAATCTGGTATGAGAAATTATGTGATTTACCTTTGGTTGGTAATTGGTGCATTACATATGCATTGAAAATGGTCTGAGGGACTGTACATGGCTATTTGCCTAGGAGAAACGTACACCTCTTGAGTGGGTGCGATACGCGTAGTGTAGGTCACTCGTTGACCTTGGGGGCATCGGGGTGCGGGTTGCTCACAATGGGCAGTTGGTAGCTCTTCTGTACCGTGAGTTAGACCGATGCAACACACCGATGATCCGGACCGAGACACTATTCTTAATCGAGATCTGACAAAGACTGTCGTGTATGTGCTAGATGTGCAAGATATAATTATAGCACTTGGTCTGAGGCACGTGGTACCGGCAGATCTTTTCGATCAATTTCTCCGACTTGAGTTTAGCTCCATGGAGTAGGACATTGAGTCTATGTGCGCATGCATGAAACTGAGCATCTATATCTATGTGATGGTGTTACTGTAATTATTTTGTGATTTAAACAGTGATAGTGGCATGATGATAATTATTATGTTTACACTATGATGATGGCATAATTGTGATCACGATATGATATTTTTGGCATAATATGTTGTCTGTATTATCTCTGTGCTATCATGCTGGTATTGGCGTAGGTGATCTCACCTCTTTGTATGTATATTTGTATATGGTATTTATAATTGGTTGAAGACGTTGAGGAAGAAATAGTACAAGAAGGAGAAGAAGAACTGCATCTCACGTCTGGAAACGCAAAATTTTGAAAATGGAGATGCCTAGCTTCCTAGGATACGTTACATTACCGTTTCGTGGAGGTTCGGAGGCGTGGCATGTTCATTTGGATCGACAGTCTATATTTTATATAGGGGATCTGAACATTACCTATAGTAGGCTTGAACAAGGGAACCCCTATTTTAGTGTCAATATATATGTACAGTTAGAGTTTCCAATATCCATTAGGCAGTATTGGGGAGCCTACTATCGCACTCCTAGTGAGATAAGTATCGTGTCGTCTGCACGAACACCTGTCTGTAGAGCTTCACGTAATAACGGATTCCTATCTGCTGAGGAATCTGAGGAGGACCCATCTGAGGGTTCTGCTGTTTAGTCAGACTTGGGCAATATGTGAGTCTTAAATTATGTTTAATTACTTTGAGAACTTGGTCTGTATATAAATAATCCTGACAGTACTTCTGTTATGTATAATGATGTACATTATGTGTGATAATGTATAATAGTTTTATTTTCTGCTAAGTTTATTTTATTGTCATCGAAAAAAAAAATTTATAACTCGTATTTTATCACAACATCATATTTTATAACTTGGGGGTAATTTGGTAATAAAATAACATAAATGTGACACCCTACGGTGGGTGTTACATTAGTTGGTATCAGAGCCCAAGTTAGAGTCTTTTGGGGTTGTGGTTAGGTCTGTCTTGTTTGTGTTGTGTGATTCTCTGTTATTATTTTCTGAAAAGAAACAATATTGTTTGAAGATTGACGTTGTTTTCTTTGTATTGCCCAGTTTAAGTAGAGAAAGTAATGACTGGACGAGGACGTGGACGTGGGAATACTAGCACAGATATGGAACTTAATGGGAATGATAATTTGAACATGGCTGCAGCTGTAGCAAGAATGCAAAGAATGGCGGAGGTGATTGCACAACAAAATCAAAGGGCTAATGAAAATGTTCACAGTTTATCGGAGTTTCGAAGGAATAATCCACCGAAGTTTCGTGGAGAGTTTGATCCGGAGAAAGCTGAACTTTGGATCCAAGAACTTGAAAAGATATTTGATGGTATGGGATGTGCTGATGAATGAAAACTTACATTGGCAACGTTTGTGCTGGTAGGAGATGGTGAACGTTGGTGGGCAGGCGCTAGAAGGCTGCTGGAAGCTGAAGGAAGGATGGTGACATGGCAACTTTTTAAGCAAAAAATTATGGAGAAATATTTTCTAGCAAGTGTGAGGCATAATGATACGGGCGTGAATGTTTATTGAACTGGTGACACGCAGTGTAAAGATATGCCACGACTACACTAGTGACACGCAATATAATGATATGTCACCATTTGTTATTATAATGTTTATTTCTTTTATCTTTGCCTGATTTTATTGAATTTTAGTTTGGACAGACAATCCTTTGAGTAGGGTCCTTCAGGAGTTTCTTAATTTCAAACTTTTCTAGCAATAGCTAACCTACCCATATAGGTGCTATCATTACTTTTTTCCATTCTTTTTCCTATTTAAATACTTCATTTTCTTCACTTTTCTCCGACTCATAATCATTCAAAGGGAGGGTGAGTATAGAAATGGAAGGAGCTTCTGTTCGTAGACTTACAAATATCTGTGTTTTTTATGGGTCAAGTTATGGGAAGGGTTTAGAGTTTGTAAACACAACAAGCACTCTTGGTCGAACACTTACTGCGAGGAACATTCATGTAGTATATGTGGGATGTAGCATAAGGTTAATAAGGGTTGTATCACTCTTGGTCTAATTGCTTGGTGACTTCTTCCTTGATCTTTAAAGACATTTCACAGTGCATTCTCCTCAATTTCTACTTCTTCGCCTTAGCATTAGGGTATAACGAAAATTTTGTGGGAAGCTATGGTCGGTTCCAGCTTTAGCATACCTCGATAAGACCAAGCAAAGACATCCATGCATTATCTGAATAACTTGATCATACTTTCTTGTTCCAGGTTATCCACCAACCTTAACTATTTCTTGTCTTTATTGATTCCTATTTTGATAACCTTTACTTCTTCATTTAGATTGAATTCTCTTTCTGACCTTTTTACTAATTTGGCAAACTCCTCAATGGCGTTCCTATCTTCATTTGAGTCATAGTTATCAATGTCCATCATTGAATGAAAATCCATCCTTGAGCTTTTAGGAATCCCTTCATAGGATAATTTCTCTACAAGATCCAAATCCCTGGAAGATTTATTTATGCTAGGTTGGAAACTATTGACAAAAAGAAAACATGGTAATTAGACAAAGCTAAAAAAGGCGTAAGTTAACGGTAGAAGAGAAACAAAGTAGTGAATTAACTTAAAAGCACACAAGTTCGTTGCATTGAAACTTTGATAAAAGTTAACATGAGCAGTGAATCATATTGAAAAAAAAAAGTTCATTACATTAAAGCTTTGATAAGAGTTAATATAAGTTTTGCATCACAAAAGTCTAAGATAGCATCACGACTAAACAATTACTTTATGACAATCACATCAATTAATGCTTCAGATCACCAATTGTTCAGAGGTTTTGAGTTGCTGGAGGGATGGATAACATGGTCTTCTCTTGAGTCTTCCTCCACATTGTTAATGATTAACCAGACTTGAGGATTAGAGGTTTTATTGTTAACTTCAATAGGGACGGGTAATGTCTCCTTCAAATAAGGAATCGTCTTTTTTGCTTCATTCTTTTATTTTCTCTCATTGAAAGCCAAGCCATGCTTCATCATGCCTTCCAAAGATACCTCATATCCTAGACCATATCTAATCTTATTCTCTGGTAGGGTGATCATAGACTTGGTTCCTTGCAGCTGAACTCCTAAACCTTTCCTAGCTTGATAACCATTTTTGGTCATGATCTGAGTGTCATTTTGATGAACATTTTTAGAAGATGACTCATCTTTCTTCGTTTTTATTCTACTAACTGGAAGCTATATAAGAAGTTTTCTACCTCCAGATCTGTGTTTTCAATATAAGGCACTGAAATAGGCTTCATCAATGAGATTTCTTCTTCTCCTCGAATGGTAACCAGACACCCATTTTCAATGTATTTCAAGCATTGGTGCAAGATTGAGGGAACAACATCGGTAACATGGATCAATGGTCTTCCTAAAAGTATAGTATATGTAGGCTCAATCTCTATTACTTGAAATAGCACTTGGAAGCAGCTTGGGCTTACCTTGAATGGAAGGGTTATCCCTTAGGATATCATTTTTCCTTTTCAATTGGAACTTCTATGTTTTTTTTGGTCTGAATTGTTCATTAGGGGATTACCATTAGATGGTTAAATCATAGTGTTGTACCCATGTTTACCTTACCTAAAGCATTACGTAACAGACATGCATGGATTCAAAAGTACAACAAGAAAGAAGTTTACTAAGTGAACCACTTCCAGATTGGTCTTGGAAGTTTGATTACACAAAGGGTATTTACAAATGATGAATATATAGAAAAAGACACAAACGATGATATGTGATTCAAAGGGGTGTTGCCCCAATATGGATTGTTTGATGTTCATGAAATCGATCTTTGGTTGTTATTATTAGACATTATGGCCAATAATTTCCTTTTGGTGAGCATATACAAAAATTTGTCCCAATATAAAGCAACATTAAGCCAAATTGAACCAAAGAGAAATTTGTCCCAGTCTATGATTGAATTGAATAGGGTAGAAACTCATCCTAGTGTAAGTCAAATTGAACGCAGGAAAAGAAAAATTGTCCCAGTTTAGAGTCGAATCGAACAGGGTAGAAACACTTCCTAGTGTATAGGCCAAATTGAACTAAGAGATTTACCCCAGTGTAGGGCTAGAAAGTGCCTTCTTCTCCTCTTTTTATTCTTTTTTTTCTATAATAGGAGCAAGGAATCAAAAACTTGGAAGTGTATGAACTTTTTGTCTCAAAATTAAAGTTAACGAAAATGACAACAACCCTTCATTGATCATAATGGACTTTTTGAGGCATGTAATGTGGCTAAGATTAAGGGTTATGCAAGGAAAGATATAAGGCTCGAACAAGTGTTTAAGGGTTGAATAGGACCAAGGATCCTTAGTAAGCTTTGTCAATTGCCTTTGGAATTATCAAGAGCACTAACACTTTTTGCTTACTTTCATATTCTTTTCTCTTTTTCACTTCATCATTTGTCTTTGATCTGAGCCATTTCATTTTTCATCATCTTCTCCTTCTTTTCTTTTTCTTTTTCTTTTTTCCCCTTTTCTTCTTTTTCTTTTTCTTTTTCTTCTTCTTCTTCTTCTTCTTCTTCTTGTGAATGCTTATGTCTTGAAGCATGTTAGATAGTTTTTGATGATAACAAAGTCAAGATGAAGATCAAGTTCAAAGAGAAGATCAAGATTCAAAGAAAGAAATCAAGAGGTTTATTAGACATAAGTCTTAGAACATCAATGTTTAATGCTCTCAAGGTATCTCAAATGATATTTTAACTCAACTTGGATTTCAAAGTTCATATTTTAATAAAATGTTGATTTTAATCTTGGATTGTGTTAAACACATGTCAATATTGTTTAATCCAAGTTTCTCAAAGTCAAAAATGGCCTGGATACTTAATTAGGCTTTAAAAATGTGTTCAAAGGGCAAGGTAATCGATTACACATGTGTTGTAATCGGTTACAAGCTAAACAGAGGCCTCGTAATCGATTACATTAAGCATGTAATCGATTACAAGCATGGCAGAAGCTTTGTAATTGATTACACTGAGGCTGTAATCGATTACAAGTCTGACAGAGACCATGTAATCAATTACACAAGGTTAGTAATCGATTACATCTTGCCCAGAAAGCCAAGAACACGTTCAAATAGCCATGTAATCGATTATAGAGATTGTGTAATTAATTACGAGTGGTCTGACAGTGCCTAATATCTATATTAGGTGCATTAAATGCATGGGTTTAATGTCCCCAACGGCTCCATTGATCAAATTTCTTATAAATACTTGAGTTAGGGCTTCATTAGAGGTTGACCTTGAACCAAAAACTGATTGCCAACACTTTAATACGAGATTCAATCCTTGAAATTCTCACTTGCTTTGTTTTTGTGAAAAACTTAAGATATCCTTGAAGAGCATTTTAGAGATTCAATTTGTATCATTTACTCTTGTGAGAGATTCATTCTATCAACCTTTGATTGTTTAAGTGAAAGAGGGTGAGGTATCCCTCCATATTGTAAAAGGTGAGGCATCCTTTTGTTTGAAGAGGCTCAAGTACAAGGGTGAGGTATCCCAAGGTGTTGAGTGCTCATGTTTGTAAAGGTTGTCAAGCACCTATTGAAGCTTGAAGATATAGTGGAAAATCTCGAATGATTGCTTGAGGACTGGACGTAGGTCACAAGTGGATTGGTGGCCGAAGTAAGATAAACCATTGTGTTTGATTCTCTAAACCCTTATCTTTGTATTTGTGCATTAGTTTATTTACTTACTTGATTATTTCTCTCTTGGTTGGTTCATTGGTAGGTAATATCTTTCTATCTTATCCATTCATTCATTTCTATCAATTAATAGCTTCAATGAAAATTGGTAATTAAGAGATTTTCGAAAGATTTGCAAAAAGTTTTTATTTACTCAATTCACCCTCCTCTTGAGTATTGAGGTCACTTGGTAACACGTGGTATCAGAGCTAGACTCTTGTATAAAGAAATAGTAGCTTCAAGAGAAAAGATGACTTCAAATGGTTTTTCAAATGAAGGTTCTTCTATAAATAGACTTCTTTTTTCAATGAGGATGGTTATGCCTATTGGAAAAAGAGAATGAAAATTTTTATTGAAGCTATTGATATTGATGTATGGGATGCTGTTAAAAATGATCCTTTTGTCCCCACACGTATGGTTGATGGTGTAAGAACTAATACACCAAGAAATGAATAGACTAATGAAGACAAGAAAAATGTTCAATACAATTTGAGAGCCAAGAACATCATCACCACTTCTTTGGGGTATGATGAATTCTTTAGGGTGTCAAATTGTAAGACCGCTCAAGAAATGTAGGATACATTGCAAGTAACCTATGAGGGCACAAGTGAGGTAAAACGATCTAGAATTAACATACTCACTCATGAATATGAATTATTTAGAATGAACCAAGGAGAAAACATTCAAGAAATGCAAAAGAGGTTCACTCATATAGTTAATCATCTTGCTTCATTGGGAAAACTTTTGCCAATGAAGATCTTATTTACAAGATTTTGAGATGTTTGAGTAGGAATTGACATCCAAAAGTGACGGCCATATCGGAGTCAAGGAATCTAGCCGCAATGATCTTGGCTACTCTATTTGGAAAGCTTCAAGAACATGAATTGAAGTTAAATCGATTAAGTCAAAATGAGGAGCAAGATAGGAAGAAAAAAGGGGATTGATCTCAAAGCCACCTCCTCCTCAATTGAAAATGAAGATGAAGATGGCATTGACAATCTTGAGATGAATGTAGAAAATTTTAGCCTTCTTGTGAAGAGATTTAGAAGATTTCTCAAAAAGAAAGGGGATCAAAGAAAACCACATTTTTCTCCTAAGAAGACATATCAAAAGGGAGAAGGAACTTCATCCACTCCAACTTGTTATGAGTGTGGAAAATCGGGGTTCATGAAGATAGAGTGTCTAGTTCATCAAAAAAAAATATATAAAGAAGTATGAAAAGAGACCCTCCAAGGAAAAAAATGAATGAAAGCATACATTGCTTGGGAAGACAACGATATGGATTCCACCGATGATTCAGAAAGTGAGGAAGCTCATCTTTGCCTCATGGCAGGTGGAGAAGAAGAAGATGAAAGTGAAATCGAGATAACCTTATCTAATCTTGAACCTTCTCCTTCATATAGTGAATTGCAAGACGCATTCCAAGAATGAATCTATGAGACTCACTAAAATGGTTTTAACCTCCAACAAAATAATCTCCTTATTGTCAAACAAAGTTTGTATTTTAACCTAGGATATTGAAGAACTCAAAATTGAAAATAAGACTCTTGGAATTATTGATGCTAATTCATCATGTATGATTTGTTCTTCACATGATAATGCACCCACACCATCATCTTGTTCATCATGTAAAGCATTTGAAAATGAAACTGAGGATTTGAAAAATATACTTGCAAAATTTACATTGGGAAGGGACAATTTGAATATGTTACTAGGGAAATAAAGATGTAATTTTCAAAAGGTCGATTTGGGGTATAATTCTAATAACTAACAAAAATCCTAGAAGAATTTTTTTTATTTCCTCAAGTACATCAACTAGCCCCTTTATTAAATGCTTTTATTGTGATAGGAAAATGCATAGTGCGCCTACATATAATGCTAGAAAGAACAAAAACACCAAGGTTGGAACTAAAATAGTTTGCGTTCCTAAAGGCACCTTGCCTAACTCTAACACACAAGGACCCAAGATAATTTGGGGACTAAATGTTAAAACTTGAATGTGTGTTGTAGGTGTGCTTGAAAACCAAAAGCTCAAGTTGGTATCTTGATAGTGGTTGCTCCAAGCACATGTCTGGTGATGACTCCAAGTTTTCCTTCCTTGTCCCCAAGAAGAGTGGTCACGTGACATATGGTGATAACAACAAAGGACAGATCCTTGGAGTTGGTAAAGTTAGTAAGATCCCTTCCTCATCCATTGATAATGTCTTACTTGTTGAAGGACTTAAACATAACTTGCTTAACATTAGTCAATTGTGTGATAAGGACAATGTAGTAATATTTGATTCTAATTATTGTATAATTAAAGGAAAAGATGATAAATATGTTAAGTCTGTTGGTCATAGGGTCAATAATATATATATGATTAGCCTTGATAACATTTTCTCAAATGATGCTAAATGCTTTATGACTAAAGAAAATGATTCATGGTTATGACATAGAAGAATTGCTCACATTCACATGGATCACTTAAATAAGTTGGTTTCTAAAGAACTAGTAATTAGACTTCCAAAGCTCAAATTTGAAAAAAGATAAACTTTGTGATGCATGTCAAAAGGGAAAACAAGTAAAGGTTTCTTTTAAAGCTAAAAATGTGGTTTCAACATCTAGACCTTTATAACTTTTGCACATGGATCTTTTTGGTCCTTATAGAGCTACGAGTTTTGGTGGGAATCACTATGCTTTAGTGATTGTGGATGATTTTTCTCGGTTTACATGGACATTGTTTTTGTCTCACAAAAATGATGCTTTTCAATCATTCAAAAAGCTTGCTAAAGTTATCCAAAATGAAAAAGGTTTTTGTATTGCATCCATAAGAAGTGACCATGGTGGTGAATTTGAAAACCATGAATTTGAAACTTTTTGTGATGAATATGATATTGAGCATAATTTTTCTGCCTCTAGAACATCACAACAAAATTGTGTTGAAGAAAAGAAAAATCGATCTCTAGAAGAAATGAGAAGAACCATGCTCAATGAGGCTAACCTTCCTAAGTATTTTTGAGCGGATGCAGTTAACACTGCTTGTTATGTTATGAATAGGATTCTAATAAGGCCAATTTTAAAGAAAACCCCCAATGAATTATACAAAGGAAGGAAGCCAAATGTTTTACATTTTCATGTCTTTGGATGTAAATGCTTTGTTTTGAATAATGGAAAGGATAACTTAGGGAAGTTTGATGCAAAATCTGATGAGAGAATATTTCTTGGTTATTCTATATATAGTAAGGCCTTTGGAGATTACAATAAACGAACTATGACCGTAGAAGTATCCATACATGTTGCATTTGATGAAACTAATCAAAATGAGCTAAGAATGGAGTTTGTTGATTATGTTGCAAAAATTTTGACAAGGACTCACCTAGAAACAAAAGAAAAAGAAGTCAAAAAGCAAGAAGAGAGCCCATATGGTCCCCCAAGATAAGAGGATTCTCAAATCATAAACCTTCCCAAGGAATGAAGAACATCAAGATATCATCCTATTGACAAAGTGATAGGTGATGTATTAAAAGGGATAATCACTCGTAACTCTCTTAGAGATACATGTAACTATATGACTTTTGTCTCTCAAGTTGAACCTAAAGACATAAATGAGGCCATTAATGATGAATATTAGATCTTGGCCATGCAAGATGAACTAAACCAATTTGAGAGGAATTAAGTTTGGGAGTTAGTTCCAAGGTCCAATGATCATCCCATAATTGGCCCCAAATGAGTCTTTAGGAATAAACTTAATGAAACAGACTTAATAATAAGAAACAAAGCTAGGCTTGTAGCTAAAGACTATAATCAAGAAGAAGGCATAGATTATGAAGAAACTTATGCTCTCGTAGCTAGATTAGAAGCTATTAGAATGCTATTTGCATATGCATGCATCATGGATTTTAAGCTTTTTCAAATAGATGTCTAAAGTGCCTTTTTAAATGGTTTCATACAAGAAGTGTTTGTGGATCAACCTCCCGAATTTGAAAACTTTGAACTACCCAACCATGTTTTTAAACTTAAAAAAGCCTTGTATGGCTTAAAACAAGCTCCTAGAGCTTGGTATGAAAGGTTGAGCAAGTTTCTTTAGGAAAATGGCTTTTCTAGAGGAAAAGTTGACACTACTCTTTTCATTAAGCATAAAAGCATGACATTCTTCTTGTTCAAATATATGTTGATGATATCATATTTGGTGCTACTAATGACTCTCTTAGTAAAGAATTTGTAGAAATTATGCAAAGTGAGTTTGAGATGTCTATGATGGGTGAGTTCAACTTCTTCCTTGGTCTTCAAATCAAGCAAACAAGAGATGAGACTTTCATAAGTCAATCCAAATATTGCAAGGAGTTGCTCAAGAAGTTTGGAATGAAAGGTGCCAAGCATATGACTACACCAATGGACACTTCTTGTTACTTGGACAAGGATGAAGGAGGTAAATATATAGAAATTACCAAGTATAGAGGTATGATTAGCTCATTGCTTTATCTTACTGCAAGTAGGGCAAATATCATGTTTAGTGTATGTACGTGTGCTAGATTTCAAGCAAATCCTAAAGAATCTCACCTTTGTGCTGTAAAACGAATTATGAAATATCTAATAGGGACTTCACAAATAGGATTATGGTACCCTAAGGGTGCTTCATGTAGCCTAATTGGTTATTTTGATTTTGATTTTGCTGGGACAAAATGGATAGGAAAAACACTAGTGGGACATGCCACTTGCTTGGAAACTCACTAGTTTCTTGGCATAACAAGAAACAAAATAGTGTGTTATTGTCTACAGTTGAAGTTGAATATGTTGCAGTTAGAAGTTATTGTGCACAAGTCCTTTGGATGAAGCAACAACTTCTAGACTATGGTCTTGAGCTTGATCACATCCCTATAAGATGTGATAAAATTAGTGCAATCAACTTGTCTAAAAATCTCATTTTGCACTAAAGAACAAAACACATTGAAATTAGGCATCATTTCATAAGAGTTCATGTTCAAAAGGGTGATTGTATGCTTGAATTTGTGGAAACCACAAAGCAACTAGCTAACATTTTCACTAAACCTTTAGCAAAAGAAGCATTCTTCTATATAAGAAATGAACTTGGCATATTAGATCAATCATGCATAAACTAAATTTGTGCACAATCTCATTTCTGCTGCATAATGAATTCATTTTTCTGCATAACATGTAATTCTACTACATAATATGTGATTTTGCTGCATAATTATGACATTTTGCTGCATAACTTGTTAGTTCTTAATCATATTTGAATCTAATACTGACTTGAGCATCAAAGGTTTTCCCTAAGTTGTTTTGTAGGTAATCCATCATGGTTAAGTTGTCCAAAAAGGCTCAAACTCACCAATACAATCAAAATGGTGTAATTCTTGGTAAAAGTAGTGATTTTGCAAAAACATATGTTTTTTTATCAAGAACTAGTCAGTTTTAATGCTTACATGTTGTTTGTAATTGATTTGGGATGTTTTGGAACTGATTTGAATGCTTTAAGTTTGGCACTTTACTGTTTAAAATGCAAAAACTGAGTTTTAGTAACCTAGTAATCGATTACAAGACCTTTGTAATCGATTACAGATGTTCTGTCAAGCAAGTAATCGAGTACACATAACATGTAATCAATTACAATGAACCTAGAACTCAGGTAATCGATTACAGTAATCATGTAATCGATTACAAGGTTCCCAGAAGGATGGTAATCTATTACACCAAACTTGTAATTGATTACAAGGGTAACAGAAGGCTGGTAATCGATTACACACCTATTGTAATTGATTACACATGGGTTTTAAAAGGTTTTCAGACGCGCAGAAGGTCATTTCTTCTGAAAACTCATCTTCGTCTCTCTTCACCCACGAAAACCCCTCATCCCAAATCCCTCATTTCTCTCTCAAATCTCACCCAAATCACTCCATTTCACCTCTATCTCACTCGAAAATCCCCTTTCCACAAAGCCCATCCATCAAAACTCACCAAAAATGACCAAAATTCTCCCTAAAATCCACTCACCCCTTTATCTTTCTCTCTCTCACCACCCACGAACCACACCACCAAAAATCCTCTTATTTCTATCTTTCCCTTCACCAAAAATCCTCCCTTTCATCCTTTTCAACTCATTTCTCTTCAAATGGTTGATTCTTCATAAAGAACCAAACGCCCAAGAACAGGGGTCAATGTAGGAGAGTCCTCCAATGCTCCTCCACGCAATATTTCAGGGTTGGACCTGACACGTCATTTCTCTACCATGAAGAAGGCTTAATTGTTCTGGAAGAACTTCCAATTGAGGAAGCTCATCCCACCTAGGTATCTCACTCAGTATTTCTGCTCAAGTGAACCTCTGGAGTGCTTTAGTTTAATTGAGAGGTTAGGTTTGCTTGGGTTCTTTAGCATTCAAAAGGCTATCTACCCAAACTTGGTTAGAGTATTCTATGCTAATATGAAATATGAAGACAACTGCTTAATTTTTAAGGTCAAGAAAACACAGATTAGGATCATTAAGGAAACTTAGTATAGGCTAACCAAGCTTTCATATGATGAAATGAGTTTTTATGAAAATGAGAATGCCTGGGGAGCTAAATTTGAGTATAAGAGTGCTTTGACCTCCTTGATTAGGTTTGGGTATGATATTCCAAGGGATAAGAAGAGGGTGATGGCCACTAGTTTGACAATGGAAAACAGAGTTCTTCATTATCTGGTTATTAGAGGTTTGATTCCTAAGGGAGACAATTACTCCCAGGTTTTGAGAGATGATGTAGTGGTCTTATGGGCAAAGACCACATGTAGGCCAATCAATTGGGCTCATTACATTATTCAGCATATGTTGGATGTCAATAAGAGAAGGAACTCTACCCTCCCATATGCCATGCTTGTAACAATGATCTTGGAGCATTGTCACATCTCCTTGACTAAAGAAACAAAGGATACAAGCTCCAAAGGGCCACAGTCCAATGGCCTACACACCTTGAAGAAGCTTCAGCTGAACAAGGTGGATGGTAGATGGTACTATCTCACACATGGGAGTTATGGTCATATTCCACATGACCCCGAGAGTGATGATGAAGATGAAGGCTAGCAGCCTGCTCCAGCTCCAACTACTTTGGACCTCCTGCTTCAAGAAATGTGAAGTTTGGTAACTACGGTGGATACTAGGATGGATCGTATTCAGCAGAAGGTGGATCACCTTGAGCTAAAGATGGACTACTTTGATTAGGAGCTTACATCCATTTGCTCTTTCCTGGAGGGACTAGGATATGCACCACAGAGAGCAGCTACTGCACCTACCTCCTATGCCCCTTATGCTCCTCTATCCTTCGTTGGTCTTTCTAATACTCTAACTGGCGTTCCTGCTGATGGTGAGGAGCTCTTTGGTTCTGAGGATGATCTAGACCCCGGTGATGATGATGTTGACCTTGGAGATGTAGCTGTAGACGAGGATAGTGATAGTGAGGTGACTTCCAGTGACCATAGACCCTTGTCATGATGTTCCTTTGTTTTTTATTGTATATGACATTGGATCTATTTTTCACTCATTATAAAATTAGTTGATATTTTGATGGTTCATATGTGTTTATTGATTATGTTGATAGTCTGATCTGATTGGTTATGTTTTGGATTGGTTGTACTCTGTTTGCAAAACTTGCCTGGGCCGTACTAATTGTTTTCTGTGGTTTAATTTTGGGGAATCATGAAACCCTGCTGAGATGCTGCCGAAATTTTGGTTGAATGCTTATGTTTTTTATAATGCCAACGGGGGAGAGATTAGTAATTGCATAAGTACGGGGGAGCTTGCTCTAAGCTTTTACATGAATATTTCACTAACCCTATCTTATGCATACATTACAGGAGAGAGTTGCGCTTAAAACTCTGATAAATATATGCAATTGTTTCCCTCCTTTTGAATGTTTATTTTATCATCATTAAAAAGGAGGAGAATGCGAATGCTTATGTCTTAAAGCATATCAAATAGTTTTAGATGATAACAAAGTCAAGATGAAGATCAAGTTCAAAGAGAAGATCAAGATCAAAGAAAGAAATCAAGAGGTTTATTAGACATAAGTCTTAGAACATCAATGTTAAATGCTTTCAAGGTATCTCAAATGGTTTTTTAATTCAACTTGGATTTCAAAGTTCACATTTTAACAAAATATTGATTTTAATCTTGGATTGTGTTAAACACATGTCAATATTGTTTAATCCAAGTTTCTCAAAGTCAAAAATGGCCTGGATACTTAATTAGGCTTTAAAAATGTGTTCAAAGGGCAAGGTAATCGATTACACATGTGTTGTAATCGATTACAAACTAAACAGAGGCCTCGTAATTAATTACATTAAGCATGTAATCGATTACAAGCATCGCAGAAGCCTTGTAATTGATTACACTGAGGCTGTAATCGATTACAAGTCTGGCAGAGGCCATGTAATCGATTACACAAGGCTGGTAATCGATTACATCCTGCCTAGAAAGCCAAGAACACGTTCAAACAACCATGTAATCGATTATAGAGATTGTGTAATCGATTACCAGTGGTCTGACAGTGCCCAACATCTATATTAGGTATATTAAATTCATGGGTTTAATGTCCCCAATGGCTCCATTGATCAAATTTCTTATAAATACTTGAGTTGGGGCTTCATTAGAGGTTGACCTTGAACCAAAAACTGATTGCTAACACTTTAATATGAGATTCAATCCTTGAAATCCCCACTTGTTCTATTTTTGTGAAAAACTTGAGGTATCCTTGAAGAGCTTTCTAGAGCTTCAATTTGTATCATTTACTCTTGTGAGAGATTCATTCTATCAAACCTTTTATTATTTAAGTGAAAGAGGGTGAGGTATCCCTCCATATTGTAAAGGGTTGAAGAGGCTCAAGTACAAGGGTGAGGTATCCCAAGGTGTTGAGTGCTCAAATTTGTAAAGGTTGTCAAGCACCTATTGAAGCTTGAAGATATAGTGAAAAATCTTGAATGATTGCTTGAGGACTGGACGCAGGTCACAAGTGGATTGGTGGCCGAAGCAGGATAAACCATTGTGTTTGATTAAATGATGCAAACCCAAGTGTAGGTTGTCTCAAGTAATAAATTTCTCGAGAGTCCGAGGTTGATCCACAAGGAATTGATGAAGAAAAAATTCTTTGAGGTAAGGAAAGGTTTTGTCACAACAATAAAGATAATAAAACTTGTTCACACTTAAATTAAAAAACTTGTTAGGGCTAAGAGATCCACTTTTGGTAATAATTTAAGGACAAGATTAATTCTTTTTATAACTCAATTGAAATCCACACACAATGGAGGTTCCAATTGAAAAATAAAATATTCAAAGTCCATTTAGAATTATATACGTAGTTATATCTTGGTTCCTTTAATTATTTATCAACACCAACACTTGTAAATGGGTTAAAGCATTCATTATGTCAAATCACTTGTCTACAATGAATCAAGAGCTCCACTTTACAAGGAGGAATTATTTACTAACACCAATATTTGTAAATGGGTTCAAGCATTCATTGTGTCAAACCACTTGTCTACAATGAATCAAGAACTCCACTTTACAAGGAGAGTTTCTAAATTGATTGGAAACAAAATACAACACATATATTGACTACTTGATAATATATCATTTAAGTACAAGAAAGAAAATAATCAAATCTTATTTTGCTACCAAAAGCTTCACGCCTTCACCCAAGCAAGATAAAGATTAGTTACCCATGAGCAAGAAGAAAGAAAGAGAGAAGAAGAAGATGATGATCATAACTTCTATTTACAACAAAAGAAAATTATAATAACATAATAACATGGTCTTGATCTAAAACCAAGATTAATAATTCTAAACTAACATCTCCAAACTAACTCCCTCAATGAGTAGCCAATGATGCTATTTATAGAGTATGAAGGATGCAAAGTGACAAGGGGGCTGATTAATGAGCAGTTGGATGAGTGGTTGGATTATTATCATGCTTGTCTCCCCACTCAACCAATCAGTTGTCTTCACATGACCATAAGTCTTTCATAACGTCATAATATCAGAAAATGGTCTTCATGAGATTGAAGAGTTTTGTCTTACTTTCCAATGCCACCAATTTCAGCTAAAAAGACCACCTATAACCCGAGTTATGCCCTGATTACTGCACACTGTTTAGGTTCCAATCACAAAACCCGTATTCAGACTTCTAAGCCGAATTAGCTCCAGTAGATGTCCGATTGAGACTTCGAGCTCTTCATCAAAGTTGTAGAGCTTTCTCTCAGCTTTCCTACAAGGTAAAATTCATTATTTCTAGACATCTAGAACTCAAGATATATTCGAAATACAGAAATAGCGTAAAATCTCAACAATGCTGAAAAATATCAATTAAGCCTAATTTAAACCCAAACTTACAAATCATGACCAAGCTCAATCAATTAAGTACATGGAGAGTGTAAATGATTAAAAATGAGAGTTTATTAATGTATAAAATATGTGATTATCAAATTCCCCCACACTTAGCTTTTTGTACTCTTGGGCAAAACACATAAGACCAAAGCTAGGAAACAAAGAAAAATGACACAGACTCAAAAGTTAAAAACTCTAAAAGATTAGATGAATCAAGAAGAGCAACTAGAAATTTAGGAGATCAAAACATTCATAAGGAAACATTTCTTCATATCTCAAATCAACAAGTAAGGAAACTTCAATTGAAAAACATGAATCAAGAATGATAGATCCTCACAGAATTCATTCTCAATTCCTCAAGTGTTTAAAAGGTAAGTATTTCACTTTATTCAACCCATGAACAATTGTACTACGATAAGCTTGCTTATCTTCTACTTCTCCACTACTCAAAACACATGTACACAAAGATCAAGAGGACTTTATTCAAGGTTGTAATGGGATCAAGGTAAAGGAGTGTGGTAATATGGATTTGACAAGTTAAAAACCAAAGAGAATAAAAGAGCATGAAAGCTGAGTTCAATTAACAAGCATGAAAGTTTGTCCCAACTCCACCTAATACAAATTCCCTTTATATATTCTTTTCTTCTTCCCTTTTTGCCTTATTGACCCTTCTTTACACATTTTTTTTAGATCATAAATATACACACATTTTTTTTTTCAATTAGCTACTCTTTCCTTTTTCACCAACCATTTTGCACACACACACCCACACTTGTTCAAGAACTCATCCATTAACAAATTCAATGCTATCTTATTTCTTAAAGTCAAGTAAGAACATGGTTTTTCATTTAAGGCACATAATGAGCTAGAAATAAGGAATAGTTAAATAATCTCAAAGGGGTTAAGCAAGGGAAAAATAGACCATTTCCAATGCCTTACGTTAGCAGGAATCAGAGAATTTCTAAGAAGTCATAAAAGTGCTTGATATTATATTGAGACAATATGCTATTGAGCAAGGCTGCCTATTTGGTTAAAGTAGCTATTTCAAGAAAAATGTCTCAATCATGTTTATGTATGCATGTGAAAATGTAACTTAAAAAAGAATCAAAACAAGTTCTAGAGTAACAATTCCATGAGTGAAAATCACATAAGAAAGAAGAGAATGGTACAAATATTCAATCCTTTCATCAATAGGCTCAAAATCTCACAAGGCATATATCTATCATTCTTAATCTATCAATTCAACACTCATAACTAAGCATATGAAATTTAAGATAGAAGACAATTTATTCAACCATGCTATGATCCCTGAATTTCAATTGCTTTAAAGGAGGTGAGAATTCATTCACTTGAATCATTCAAAGGAAATCAAATAATACAACTTTGTTACTTCCACAAATCATAATAGAATAGTTACTTTCCCAATTTAGATACGTCTCAGGAGTAAAATTACTCCTTACTTTGTCATCATTTATTGATTTAGTAAGTTCATGACAATCATATCATACTTCTCAATTTTTTTTTGGGTCAACTATCTTTCCCCCCAACCAGATCACAACATTGTCCTAAATATTAAAATATAGATGAGTAAAAGATATAAGATATTACTTGTTGGAGAAATATGAGACAAATTTAAACAGAAACAAAGTACGATAAATAAAATCAAAGGTAAAGGAAAGTTATAAACGGAGTGTCAGATCTGGCTGTCTTTTCATGTTGCTTCCCTCACTGCTTCCTGCTGACCAATCTATCTGAGCTATTACTAGATTAGGTTTATAGACAAAAACTTCTAATTTATCAATTAACTTATCAACAGTAGAAGCAGAGATAAAAAGTAGTCTTGCTATAGGTATGATAAATTTCTATTCTACAGATTTGTCAAGAAAAAATAACAAAAGATCAAGGAAATTATTAACATTTAACAAACTTACGGGTTTATGGTGGATGTTCAGTTGAGCTTAAGAGACAATTTGAAAAATTTCTTCTAAATTACCAAAACCACCTGGTAAGGCAATGAATGCATCAGAGTTGTCAGCCATTATCTTCATTTGTTCATGCATAGATGATACCTTAAGTTCCTCCCCAATTGTCTTTCTAATGATATTCTATTGAGTTAAAGGTCCAAGAATGACACCTAAAACCTGACTATCTCCTATATATGTAGCAAGTGATATAACCCCTATTAACCCATGGCAACCTCCCCCATATACAACATGAATATTCCTCGTAGCAAGTGTTCGACCAAGAGTGGTTGTTGCATTTATAAACTTTAAACCCTTCCCATACTTAGACCCATAAAATATACAGATATTTTTAAGTTAACGAATATAAATACCTTCCATTTCTATTTTCACCTTTCTTTTGAATGATTATGAGTTGGAGGAAAGTAGAGAAAATGGAGTGTTTAAACAAGAAAAAGAATGGAAAGGGTAATAATAGCAACTATAAGGGTAGGTTGTTTTTTTTTTTTGTTTTGTTTTGTTTTGTTTTGAACTTCAAGACAACCATAGGCGTAAAGAAGTCTAGAAACCCCTGAAGGATCCTGCTCAAAAGATCATCTGTCCAAAACCAAAATACAGCAAAATCATACAAAGATAAAAAAATATAATAGCAAATGATGGCATACCTTTATGTACAATTTTCATGGCATATCTTTATACTACGCGTCATGAGTGCAATAGTGGCATATCTTTATACTACGTATCACCAGTGCAGTAGACACTCACATCTGTTTATTCGAAGAAAAGAGAAAGAAGAAACCATCGTGGGTTTCCATTCTGGGTCTGGAACCTGGAGAGCTCACACTTGGGCTCGTAACATCAACAAAGATACTAAAATTCTGAAACCCGTAATGTCCAAGATCCAGAACGTCCCATCCCAAGGCGCTGAGAGCCCCTTTTAATAAAAAAGAGGATCAAGCTCAAATGCCTCATACGCTTTGGCAGCCGCGGTTTACTTCTCACTAATAACCAGAGTGGGACGTTTCTGCCTGTCCATCCACTCCACAGTGGCTTGATGGTAAACATTGGATTATGGAGTATGGCACTCTATAGAGAATGGTACATGAATCTTTTTTAAGGATTAGCGTGCAAAGGTCCACCCGAGTCAATGATGGGTCAGCCAAAGGTTGAGGTTCCACAACTAATTAAAGTCATGGCACTCCTTTCGGATCGCCCTTATTAATTTTTTTTTCTTTTTTTTAAGAAGAACATGAAGAAGAAGAAGAAGATAATATGTACAGATTGTTGTGCACATGGCTCACATTTGCCTCTGGTTTAACGTCCAGTAATAACTTAAATGCCTTCTATGAGTCGAGGATAAGCTTCTCTTCCAATTTTCTTATAAATTGGAAAATAGGGTCTTTTAGAGTCAGATTCCTAAGACTGTAACGTTTTTGTTCATCCTTGAAGAGATTCCACAAAATAAGAAGTTCACGATGCATAAATCCACAAGAATGCATCTCAAGGGTCAATAAAATATCATCTAATGACTCCTTACTCAGTCTATTCTTAATGAAAAATATTTTATCTTCTCTGTTTGTAGAAACCATCCAAAAAGAACAACATCGCTTGTTACAATTCCATCGTGCACATTTGTGACAAACTTGTAACCTTTTTGCTCTTCTCTTTTTAGAATACGAACTTCTACCAAGACCTGGCATGTATGAGTTAAATGAAATTGAAGACTCACCTGCTAGATGGACCTTTGCTTCAATTATCCAACATACATCTTATGCATACCCTTGTGCATTAATAATCTCAATCTTTCACATCTAGCTTTGTAGATTTTTTTCAGAGCATTTTAAGGGAGGGAAAGAAAATGTTTTCTTAAATTTGAGAAAATGACATCCATTTTAAAGGAGAAGGATTCAGTTACTATAGGAAACTGAAAACAAACCAATTTGAGAGCCATGGAGTACCGTTATCCGCCACTTAACCGAGAACACAAAGAACTGAAAAAAAAAAGCAACAAAATTAGAATAAATTCTATTCATAACAAGGATTAGAGATAGAGATGAATTCTACCTCATTAACTTGGTTTTCCATAGATGGTTTGAGTCTTTGTCCATTGACTTTAAACACATTGCTATTCCTAGGATTTTCAATGTCTATGGCCCCATGAGGGTACACATGTTTGACAATAAAAGGACCACTCCACTTAGATCTCAATTTTCAAGGGAATAGGTGCAGACGAGAATTATAAGGGAGAACTTTTTGACCAATTTCAAAATTTTTTCTCAAAATTGACTTGTCATGAAAAGCTTTTGTTCTAGCTTTATAAATCTTTGAGTTTTCACATGCATCATTTCCTAATTCCTCAAGTTCATTTAATTGCAATTTGCGTATCTTGTAAGTATCAAGGTTTATGTTGAAAGCTTTAATGGCCCAAAATGCTTTATGTTCCAATTCTACAGGCAAGTGACAAGGTTTTCCATAGACTAACCGATAGGGTGACATGCCCAAAGATGTTTTAAAAGCAGTACAGTAAGCCCAAAGTGCATAGTTTAGTCTTAAAAACCAATCTTTACGATTTGGGTTAACCGTTTTTTCTAAAATTTGTTTAATCTCTCTATTTTCTAATTCAACTTATCCATTTGTCTGAGGGTGATAGGGGGTGATAATTTTGTGTATAATACCATATTTCTTCATTAAAGATTCAAATGATTTATTACAAAAATGTGATCCCCCATCACTGATGATAGCTCGGGGGATTCCAAATCAACACGAGACATTTTCTTTTAAAAATTTGAGAACAATTTTATGATCATTGTGTCGGCACAGAATCACCTCAATCCATTTTGAGACATAATCAATTGCAACCAAAATATACACAAATCCAAATGATGATGGAAATGGGTCCATGAAATCAATTCCCCAATAATAAAAAATTTCAATGACAAGGACAGCGTTCAGAGACATCATGTTTCTTTTTGAAATAGAGCCCATTTTTTTGACAATTTTCATAACTTTTGCAAAAGGTATAGCAATCCTTAAATAGAGTGAGCCAATAAAATCCACATTCAAAGATTTTCACAGCTGTTTTCTTTGAAGAAAAGTAAACTCCATATGCTTCTGAGTAACAAAATTTAATGATACTACCTACCTCACTGTCAGGCACATATCTCCGAAAGATTTAGTTAGGATAATATTTGAACAAGTATAGGTCACCCCAATAAAAAAATTTCACCTCTGTCAAAAATTTCCTTCTATCTTGGTGCGTCTATTGAGGTGGAATCTTTCTTGTTACAAGAAAGTTGACTATGTTAGCAAACCAAGGCATGGAATTGACAGAAATTAAAAATTCATCGGGAAAAGAATTATTGATAGGTATGTTATCAAAAGGTGAGCCTGTTGTAAGTCTGAACAAATGATCTACAATAACATTTTCGGCTCCTTTCTTATCTTTTATTGTGATGTTGAATTCTTGAAGCAATAAGATCTACCATATCAATCTTGGTTTGACATCATGCTTAAACATCAAATATCTAATAGTAGCATGATCGGTGAAAATCACAATAGAAGAACTAATTAAATAAGATCAAAATTTGTCCAGTGTAAATATTACAGCAAGTAGTTCTTTTTCAGTAATGGTATAATTCATTTGTGCACTATTTAAAGTTCTACTTGCATAACAAATCACATGAGGCTTACCTTCCTTTCTTTGGCCTAAAACAATGCTCACAGCAAAATCACTAGCATCACACATCAACTCAAAAGGTAAAGACTACTCAGGAGATTGCATGATAGGAACAGATGTTAGAAGACCAATTAATTTTTTAAAAGATTTTTGACATTCTTGAGTCCAATCAAATGGTGTATCTTTAAACAGAAGATTACATAATAGTCTAGATATGACACTAAAGTCCTTTATGAATCTTCTGTAAAATCCTGCATATCCTAAAAAGGAATAAACTTCTCTAAATGTTTTTGGGGAAGGCAAATGGGCAATTAATTCAACTTTGGTCTTATCAACTTCAATTCATTTAGAAGATATCACATGACCTAACACTATTCCTGAGGTAACCATGTAATGACATTTTTTCCAGTTTAGCACAAATCCTTTTTCTTCGCATCTTTTAAGAATTTTTTTTCAAATTATCAAGACAATTTTCAAAAGAATTTTCAAAAACTATCAGGTCATCTATGAAAACCTCTAAATAATGCTCAATCATGTCACTAAAAATACTTAGCATGCATCTTTACAATGTTGCTGGAGTATTACAAAGGCCAAAAGGCATTCTTCTATATGCAAAAGTACCAAAGGGACCTGTAAAAGTGGTCTTTTCTTGACCCTCCAATGCAATTGGTATTTGATTATAACCCAAATAACCATTAAGAAAATAATAGTATGGATGTTCTGTTACCCTTTCTAGAATTTGATCAAGAAATGGCAAGGGAAAATGATCTTTCCTAGTAACAACATTTAATTTTCTATAATCAATACACATACGCCAACTGGATGAGACTCAGGTAGGTATTAATTCACCTTTATCATTTTTAATCACTGTTATTCTAGATTTCTTAGGCACGACTTGTGTAGGGCTTACCCATTGGTTATCAGAGATAGGATAGATAATTCTAATATCAAGTACTTTAAGAACTTCAGTTTTAACTATCACTTTCATATGTGGATTTAATCTTCTTTGAGGTTATTGAAATTTTTTAGCATTATCCTCTAAATGTATTCTATGTGTATAAATTAATGGATTAATGCCTTTTATGTCCTTTAATGTCCATCCAATTGAACTTTTTTACCTTTTAAGTACTTTTGTTAACATACCTTCTTCTTCTTCAGTAAGGGACGAGGAAATTACCATTGGAAAGCTTTGCTCTTCTCCCAAAAATGTGTACTTCAACCCAGCAGGTAATGGCTTTAGTTCCAGTGTGGGTACTTCTTCATGGGTATTATCATTCCTGGGTTTTAGCTTCTTAAATCTTGGCTTCCATCATTTGTACTTCATTACTTGTGTACAATAAAGCAAAGAGCACATTTAAGAGATATCATCATTTAATTGCATGTATGAATCAAATGAATTGACTAAACAAATTTCTAATGGATCAGAAGAACTCCTTGTTTGAATCATCTACGGTGGCTTCAATTCCTTCAACTTCCTCATTTTCATCAAGGACTTCCTGTGGTTGCTTGTGTTGGTGTATGCCCTAGTGGCCAATACATTTTGTTTGTATTTACATACATTATATTATGTTATTTTATATGAGGCATTTCATTTATTGTGTTCTTTTTGGTAGACATAATAAAGTCCTTAGAATAGTAAGTTTGATACCATAGGAAATCAAGTGGATGACTTGATCGTGAGATCCTATTGGATAAAAAACTATTCTTAAATGTCCCTAGTCAAGTATTATTGTTAATTAGGACAACAATAATACATTAAGGCTAGTATGTGCGTAGACTGATGACCACATCTCACGGGTCATGGATATGAGATATCAAGTCTACACATAGATACATATTAGAGTAATGATGTATTGGACAGACCCGCCATGAGAACGCTACGTGGATCGTTACGTGAGTGTCATAAGCGATTCTCATTGTGATAATGGTGTATGTGGTCCTTTGACCTGAAATCACTACAATTCCTACATGAGGAGTTGTGTGTTTTAATGCCATCAAACGTCATCTGTAACAAGATGATTATAACGTTGGTTATTAGATATGCCGCAATACATGTGGAGGGATGTGAGTGACCTAGATGGGATTTGTCCCTCCTACATAACAGGAGCGATATCTTCGGGCCCCCTAATTGAGTGAGACTACGAAATACATGGCCATGCTCAAATGAGTCAATATGAGATATTGATCTTATTTGTTATTACTATGTCTACTCGGGAATCAGGAAACTGAAGATTGAACTAAACAAGGGTGACACGTTCTATGCCTTGTGTTCAATCTGGATATCTGGACAAAGGGACTAAACTACACGGAAACATTGGTCACGATAGGTTATGTCAAATCACTGACATTTCATTACTTGGGTAGCAAAGTGATGTGTTGCTAGATACCGCTCATCGTTTTGTAATATTAAAATGAGATTTTAATATTACTACCAACGTTATGAGAACCTGCAGGTCACACACTTAGAACAGACTAAATTGAGTAATCAGAATCCAAGTTGGACTCGGATTCAACTGTGAGCCTAACTCATGACAGATGGGTTTAGGGTTGCGCCACTTACCTTGCTACTGCTCACACTCACTTAAGGCAGCCACTGTTATAAATAGTACTGCTAAGGGGGTTGCTACTAGGTTACATCACAACCCTAGCCGCACCTACAGAAAATGAGTGAGAGATAGTGAGGTCTTCTTCTCCTCTCTTCGCAGCTAGCACTACGAAAACAGAGACGTGACTCCTTTTGCAAGTCTGTTCGTGTGGATACCGCAGAAACATCGTCGCTATTACAGTGTTGGTGATTCACCTCGCTTGTGTCTATCACGCTTCAAGAGGTAAAAATTTAAAAACTCGGATTATAGATTTTTCGCATGGATCCTGTGAGGGAATTCTGTTATTCCGCTGCGAGACTTTTGATCCGCAAATTCCCAACAGTGGTATCAGAGACACTTGCGAAACCATGATTCAATTTTTTGCTTTTCTTGTTATATGCGATAACATGATTTGTTGCTTTCTTTTGATAATAGATATGATCTTTATATGTTGTTTTTGAAACCATGAAGATGTTCATATATTTTTGCGAAAACTATTTTGAAAGCTTTATGTTTCTGCGTTTTTCTGGTATATATATATGATATGTATGAATGAAAATCGTTTTGAATGCTTTCTGTTTTTTGCGTTTTTCTGGTATATACATATGTGATATGTATGATTCTACGAAAACTATTTTGAATGCTTTCTATTTCTGCATATTTTCTGTATGAATGCGATATCCACAGCAGCGCGACACAAGGTTTTGGAAACCTTGTTTTCGTTTTGCGACGGCCATGAAGCTTCCTCATGACATGAAGTGTTCATGTCTTCACGCATTCTGGAAACCTTGTTTCTGGATAGGCGATGACGGCTGTGAGGAACACCTGCGGCACATGAAGCGTTCATGTGTTTGTGGGCCTTAGGGTTCAAGTGTTGTTGCCCCCGTCGGGGCGCTGCCCCGAACCCCGTTTCGTGGTGTGTGATATTCGAAAGTGCAATATTCAAAACTGTTTTTATAATTCACAAAATAATAATGTGTTATTGCTTTGTGTTTATGTATTCTTAGAGATGCATGGTGCATGGTTATGGCCTTAGTCTTTATTTTATGCTTTTTGGTTATTTTAAATACGACCTGCGTGTCGTGCCTTTCTCTCTACATTCTAATTGTACATTCTCTTCTCATCTAACTCCCCTCGAATGTAAAAGAGGTTTCTATAATGTAATCTTCATGTGGAGACAAGGAGACGACATCAAGTGAGGACGTTGGTGGGAGACGCTTGGTGAAGCTGGCATTAATTAATGTTACTCTCTTAGAGGCCATAACCATGTCACATTTATTTTATGCTTTATATGTATGAGATGCATGGATAATGTTTATGGTATGTTAAACAAGTTTAATAAATAGTGAGATCTAATAATAAAATTCCCTCAAAGAAAATATTAAGTCATTATGTGATGCCTTCCAATGCGTGACACTCGTCAAGACTAATATCGATCAAGTGTAGGTCTGCCAAAGCAGGGTGCCTTTATCTATATTAGTAAGATGCGATAGGATAATAGTAATATCCAATTGTCAACCATTGGGTTTGACTTAACTAGGCCATTGAAATAGGATTGAAGGGATTGAAGGCTTAGAGGCATGAAGTTGGGCTTTAGTCCATTAGATGGATTAGAATAAGTGTTATTCACCCAACTATCCAAGAGTTGCATGTGATGTAATTGGAAAGAGTTTCCTACCTAAATAATTGAATTTTGGGCGATCAGCCAAAGCTGACTCAAAACTAGGTGAAATATGGATCTTGGTCCACTAGGAAATCTTCCAATGGGATTTTCCAAGTCAATGCTGAGGGTCATTGATTTGAATAAAATAGTGGGAGACGTATTTAATTAAAAGACCTTGTTAAATATGTTTATAGCATAATACTTATATTTTGCATATTTCTGTTGATAGATTACCATGGCAACAACACATCAAGTAACTTATCATTGCGATCGGTCCTTGAGAAGGACAAGTTGTCTGGGACAAATTTCCTAGACTGGTACAGGAACTTGAGGATTGTCCTTAAGCAAGAGAAAAAGCTGTATGTTTTAGAACAACCTATTCCTGAACCACCTACTGCTAATACCCCTAGAGCTGAAAGAGATGCTTATAAGAAGCATCAAGATGATGCCTTGGACATTGGATGTCTAATGCTAGCCACCATGAACTCTGAGCTCCAAAAGTAACATGAGAACATGGAAGCATACGATATGATCGTACACCTCAAAAAGCTTTATCAAGAGCAGGCTAGACATGAGAGATATGAGGTCTCCAAAGCACTCTTTCAGTGTAAGCTGGTAGAGGGAAGCCCTGTTGGTGCTCATGTACTCAAGATGATTGGGTACATTGAAAACCTTGAGAGACTCGGTTTTCCTATGGGCCAAGAGTTGGCCACTGACTTAGTCCTGCAATCGTTGCCGGATAGTTTTAGTCAATTTGTCATGAACTACAACATGAATGAAATTGACAAACCACTACCGTAGTGCTAAGCATGTTGAGAACTCACGAGCGAACATAAACAAAGGCAAAGGAAAGGCCATAATGATGGTCCATAAGAATAAGGGCAAGAAACAAGTGAGAAAAGCCCCGGGACAAGTGGAAGGGTAAGGGCAAGGAAAAGTCCAAGCCTAGCACTTCTAGCTTGAAACCAAGGGTGGAGTGGCTAAGGAAGGTACATGCTTCCACCGCGGTCGACCGGACATTGGAAGAGGAACTGCCAAGTACCTAGAGGAGCTCAAGAAGAAGAAGGGAAGTGAGACTTCCACTTCGGGTATTTTTGTTATAGAAGTCAATTTATCTACTTCGCATCATGGGTATTAGATACTTGGATGTGGATCTCATATTTGTGTAAATGTGCGGGATCTAAAGAGCAAGAGACCATTGACTAAGGGCGAAGTCGACCTACGAGTGGGAAATGGAGCAAAGGTTGCTGCACTAGCCGTAGGGACTTATTTATTAGCTTTGCCAACCGGGCTTGTAATTGAATTGGATAATTGTTATTTTGTGCTGCTATTAGCAGAATATCATTTCTGTTTCTTGTTTGGACAAGAAGGGTTTTACTTTTATAATTAAGAACAAAAGTTGTTCTCTTTATTTGAATGATATTTTCTATGGTAGTGCACATTTGAGTAATGGACTTTATGTCCTTGATCTCGAAACGCCCATTTATAACGTAAATACAAAGAGGTTCAAGTCAAATAATATGAACCCGACTTATCTCTGGCATTGTCGTCTGGGCCATATAAATGAGAAACGCATTTCCAAACTCCATAAAGATGGATTCTTGGACTCGTTTGATTACGAATCATATGAGACATGTGAATCTTGTTTATTGGGAAAGATGACTAAGGCCCCATTCACTGGACAAGGTGAAAGGGCTAGTGATCTTTTGGGTCTCATACATAGTGATGTATGTGGGCCACTGAACACACTAGCTAGAGGCGGTTTTCAATTTCATTACATTTACTGATGATTTCAGTAGATATGGATTTGTATATCTTATGAAGCACAAATCAGAATCCTTTGAAAAGTTCAAAGAGTTCAAGAATGAAGTACAAAACCAACTTGGCAAGAGTATTAAAATCCTTCGATCGATCGAGGAGGTGAATACTTAAGCCAACAGCTTTGATGATCATCTGAAAGAGTGTGGGATAATATCTCAACTCACTCCTCCTGGAACACCACAATGGAATGGTGTTTCTGAAAGGAGGAACCGGACCTTGTTGGACATGGTCCGATCCATGATGAGTCATGCAGACCTTCCAGGCTCCTTCTGGGGACATGCTCTGTTAACAGCAGCTTTCACACTTAACCGTGTTCCATCTAAGATGGTTCAACAGACACCATATGAGATGTGGACTGGGAGAAGACCCAGTATGTCTTTTATGAAGATTTGGGGTTGCGAAGCTTATGTGAAACGTCAAGTTTCTGATAAGCTTGGCCCAAAATCAGATAAATGCTTCTTTGTGGGGTATCCTAAGGAAACCAAGGGATACTATTTCTATAATTATACCAAGGGCAAAGTGTTTGTCGCACAGACTGCTGTATTCCTAGAAAAGGAGTTTATCTCCAAAGGAATCAGTGGGAGGAAAGTAGAACTTGAAGAAATTCAAAGTTCACAAAGTAGCAGCGAACCAATGGTGGAAATAGAGCAGCCTCCACAAGTCGTTGTGGAACCACAATCTGCTCTAGTAGCATAAGACCCGCGTAGGTCTAACAGGATACGTCGTCAACCAGAGAGATATGGATTTCTCATGACTCAACAAGGTAACGTATTACTCATGGATCAAGATGAGCCTGTGACTTACCAGGAAGCCATTATTGGCCCGAGATCGAAAAATGGCTTGAGGCCATGAGATCTGAAATGGAATCCATGTATACCAACTAGGTATGGACCTTGGTTGACCCACCTGAAGGGATAAAACCCATTGGGTACAAGTGGGTTTTTAAGAAGAAAACCGACATGGATGGTAATGTGTATACCTTTAAGGCGCGATTGGTGGCTAAAGGTTTCAAGCAAATTCATGGTGTAGACTATGATGAGACTTTTTCCCCAGTTGCGATGCTTAAATCTGTTCCGATCTTGCTTGCTATTGCAGCATACCATGATTATGAAATCGGCAAATGGATGTCAAACCGCTTTCCTTAATGGAAATCTTCTCGAGGATGTGTACATGACACAACCTGAGGGTTTTGCCACTCCACAGGATGCTACAAAGGTATGTAAGTTGCAACGATCTATTTATGGATTGAAGCAAGCTTCCAGAAGCTGGAATCTTCGTTTTGATGATATAATCAAACAGTTTGGTTTTATCAAAAATGAAGAAGAATCTTGTGTCTACAAGAAGGTTAGTGGGAGCACAGTTGTCTTTCTAGTATTGTATGTAGATGACATACTACTAATTGGAAATGACATCCCTACCTTACAGTCCGTAAAGACTTGGTTAGGGAAGTGCTTTTCTATGAAGGACTTAGGCGAAGCCACCTATGTATTAGGTATCAGGATCTATAGAGATAGGTCGCAGAGATTGCTTGGCCTAAGTCAGAGTACATACATAGACAAAGTGTTAAGACGTTTTAACATGCATGAATCCAAGAAAAGACTCTTGCCTATGTCGCATGGTATAAGCCTATCTAAGGCTCAATCCCCTTCCACCCAGGATGAGAGGGATCGCATGAGTAAGATTCCATATGCATCTGTAATTGGATCTATCATGTATGCCATGTTATGTACTCGACCAGATATCTCGTATGCTTTGAGCATGACGAGCAGGTACTAGTCTGATCCCGGTGAGAGTCACTGGAGTGTTGTCAAGAACATCCTTAAGTACTTGAGAAGAATTAAGGATTCATTTTTGGTATATGGAGCCGAAGAGGAACTAGTAGTAAAGGGTTACACTGATGCTAGCTTCCAAACCGATAAGGATGACTCCAGATCGCAATCGGGTTTTGTTTATTGCTTGAATGGTGGGGCTGTGAGCTGGAAGAGTTCAAAGCAGGAGATAGTCGCCGATTCTACCACAGAGGCTGAGTATATTGCTGCCTCCAATGCAGCAAAGGAGGCCATTTGGATTAGAAAGTTCATTATTGAGCTTGGTGTAGTTCCTAGCATTGTGGACCCAGTGGACCTCTATTGTGATAATAATGGAGCCATTGCACAAGCTAAGGAGCCCAGATCTCACTAGCGATCCAAACATATACTTAGGAGCTTCCATCTCATTCGAGAAATCATCGATAGAGGAGATGTGAAGATATGCAGAGTACCAACAGATGATAACATTGCTGATCCACTGACGAAGCCTCTTGCACAACAGAAGCATGAGGGTCACACTAGGTCTTTAGGCATTAGAAATATGCTTGATTGGCTCTAGTGCAAGTGGAAGATTGTTGGTGTATGCCCTAGTGGCCAATACATTTTGTTTGTATTTACATACATTATATTATGTTATTTTATATGAGGCATTTCATTTATTGTATTTTTTTTGGTAGACATAATAAAGTCCTTAGAATAGTAAGTTTGATACCATAGGACATCAAGTGGATGACTTGATCGTGAGATCCTATTGGATAAAACACTATTCTTAAATGTCTCTAGTCAAGTATTATTGTTAATTAGGACAACAATAATACATTGAGGCTAGTATGTGCGTAGACTGATGACTACATCTCACGGGTCATGGATATGAGATATCAAGTCTACACATGGATACATATTAGAGTAATGATGTATTGGACGGACCCGCCATGAGAACGCTACGTGGATCGTTACGTGAGTGTCATGCGATTCTCATTGTGATAATGGTGTATGTGGTCCTTTGACCTGAAATCACTACGATTCCTACATGAGGAGTTGTGTGTTTTAATGCCATCAAACGTCATCTGTAACAAGATGATTATAACGTTGGTTATTAAACATGCCGCAATACATGTGGAGGGATGTGAGTGACCTAAATGGGATTTGTCCCTCCTACATAACAGGAGCGATATCTTCGAGTCCCCCTGATTGAGTGAGACTACGAAATGCATGGCCATGCTCAAATGAGTCAATATGAGATATTGATCCTATTTGTTATTACTATGTCTACTCGGGAATCAGGAAACTGAAGATTGAACCAAACAAGGGTGACACGTTCTATGCCTTATGTTCAATCTGGATATCTGGACAAAGGGACTAAACTACACGGAAACATTGGTCACAGATAGGTTATGTCAAATCACCGACATTCTCATTACTTGGGTAGCGTGATGTGTTGCTAGATACCGCTCATCGTTTGTAATATTAAAATGAGATTTTAATATTATTACTACCAACGTCATGAGAACCTCGCAGGGTCACACACTTAGAACAGACTAAATTGGAGTAATCGAATCCAAGTTGGACTCGGATTCAACTGTGGGCCTAACTCATGACAGATGGGTTTAGGGTTGCGCCACTTACCTTGCTACACGCTCACACTCACTTAAGGCAGCCACTGTTATAAATAGTATTGCTAAGGGGGCTGCTACTAGGTTACATCACAACCCTAGCCGCACCTACAGAAAATGAGTGAGAGATAGTGAGGTCTTCTTCTCCTCTCTTCGCAGCTAGCACTACGAAAACAGAGACGTGACTCCTTTTGCAAGTCTGTTCGTGTGGATACCGCAGAAACATCGTCGCTATTACGGTGTTGGTGATTCACCTCGCTTGTGTCTATCACGCTTCAAGAGGTAAAAATTTAAAAACTCGGATTATGGATTTTTTGCATGGATCCTGTGAGGGAATTCTGTTATTCCGCTGCGAGACTTTTGATCCGCAAATTCCCAACAGCTTGCACGTATTTAAAACAATGAGCTCCAGTGTCATATTTTCAAATGTCAGCGTCACCACTTCATTTCTGCAATTTATCAAAGCATTAGATGTTGCTAAAAATGGACGGCCTAAAATAACAGGAATTGACTTGCAACTATCAACCATAGGTTCAGTATCCAAGACAATAAAATCCACAGGATATATGAATTTATCAACTTATACCAGCACATCTTCTATTATTCCTCTTGAAATTTTAATTGATTTATCAGCAAGTAGAAGAGTTACAGAAGTTGATTTTAACTCACCCAAGTTGAGTTGCTGATAACTGAATATGGAAGCAAATTGACACTAGTACCAAGATTAAGTAAAGCTATTTCAATTTTATGTTCTCCAATAATGCATGAAATTGTAGGACAACCAAGGTCTTTATATTTCAACGCATTATTATTATGAAGAATAGAGCTTACCTATTCAGCCAAAAAATACTTTTTTTTTTCACATTTAGTTTCGTTTTAACAGTGCACAAGTCCTTCAAATATTTGGCATAAGATAGGATCTATTTGATAGCATCTAACAGAGGAATATTGACTTTCACTTGTTTTAAAATTTCAAAAATTTCAGTATTATGGTTCAATTTCCTTGAATTGTTTAATGCTTGAGGAAATGAGGGTGCAAGCGAGAGTTTGGTCTCCTTTTGGTCAACTTCTTCATTTTCTTGGGGAATTGGTTCATCATCTTTCTCACAAGGTTCGAAAATTTGTTTTTCAACAACCTTTCCACTCCTAAAAGTTATCATTGACTTGACTTGATCCATTTGTTGGTTTTCTGAACTACCCTCATCTAGACTGTACTGACCCTTGGGATTTGGTTGAGGTTGAGAAGGAAATTTTCCTTTCTCATGAATGATAAGTGTAGAAGAAAGTTTAGCAGGAGTTTCTTTTATGTCAACCATGATTTGAGTGTTTTGTTTATTAATGGCCTCTTGCTTTTCTATGAATGCATACAATGTTTCTTCAAGATTTTTCCTATATGGTGGGACATAAGGTGTATATCCTTGAGAATTTTTAGAGTCCTGTTGTTCCTAAGGAGGCGGTGGTTGCCCGAATTGTGACTGATTATTATTCCTCCAGCTGAAGTTCGGGTGATTTCTCGATCCCGACTTATATGTATCTGAAAAAGAAGAAGTAAATGACTTTTTAAAATTATTCATTGCATTTACTTGCTCATGAACAACTTCTTTAAAAACAAGAATCTTAGGACATTCATGTGTTGAGTGTCCTAAGTCATTACAAATGCCACAAATTTTTTCATTTTGCATAGATTTGTTTTTTTTTTTTACTTTTCCTAATTCCATGGCTTCAACCTTTCTAGCCAAAGTGGAAAACCTAGCATTTAGATTTTCCTCTTGACTAAGGTGATATTTTCCTTTATTAGCGCTTGCAAGGTTAGATCTAATTGAATTTTCAAAAATATTAGTACCATGCCAAGATTGAGAATTTTTAGCTAACTAGTTTAAATAGTCTAAAGCTTCATTAAGTTCTTTATCAAGAAACTCACCATTGCACATTGTTTCCACAAATTGTTTGGTTTCAGGTGTTAAACATTCATAAAAGAAGCTTATAGTGCACCATTTTTCAAAATCATGATGTGGGCAATAATTTAACAAATCTTTAAACCGTTCTCAACATTGAAAATATGCTTCATTTGAATTTTGGAAAAAAAATTTGGATTTGTCTTTTCATAGCATTGGTTATATGTGTTAGAAAAAATTTCTTTAAGAATTCACTTTGCATTTCTTACCATGTGCCAATTGATCTTGGTTTCAAAGTGTTAAGTCAAGTTTTTGTTTTATCTTTTAAAGAAAAAGGAAACAATTTAAGCTTAACAATCTCTTCAGTGCAATTTTGATAATTGAAAGCAATATATACTTTCTCAAATTCTTTTAGAAGTAAATATGGGCTTTCATATTCTAAACCATGAAAATTAGGAAGTAAAGAAATCATACCTAGCTTAAATATAAAATTGTTGGCATTGAGTGGTAAGATAAAGCATGATGGACTAGAATTTGATGTGGTTGCAAATATTCACGCATGGTTCGCAACAATTGATTTCATGTTCATCATGTATACTTTCATTTTCAGCCACTGAGTCAATTGAGTGTGATTGTGATTCAAACAAATCAATATATAAGGTACTAGGATTAATTTTAATTAAACGACCATAATTTGAATCATGATACCAATTAATCATAAATAAATAACATAAAATAAAAATAATATACAAGTCGGCGGTATAAAGTAGCATTAAATATTAAGCATAAATAAATGACTTAAAAATAAAAAATAAAAAAAATAATGTACAAGTTAGTAAGTCAGAAAGCAAAATTAAATGACTATAAATTAAAAAGTTAGATAGCAAAATTAAATGACATAAATATAAAAGTTAGAAAGTTAGTAAGCATAAATAAATGACATAAATATAAAAGTTAGAAAGTTAGTAAGTTAGAAAGTTAGAGAGTTAGTAAAGAAACCGAATGATCGGTAAGTCGATCTTTTGCTCCGGTAAGGGAGAAGAGAGAACATATTTTATTAAAGAAAAATAACCTCAATAAATTAAAATTTCAAATCAAGTCCCCAACAACGGCGCCAAAAACTTGATGCGGATTAAAGGATGCAAACCCAAGTGTAGCTTGTCTCAAGTAATAAATTTATCGGGAGTCCAAGGTCGATCCACAAAGAATTGGTGAAGAAAAAATTCTTTGAGGCAAGGAAAGGCTTTGTCACAACAATAAAGATAATAAAACTTGTTCACACTTAAATTAAAGAACTTGCTTGGGCTAGGAGATCAACTTTTGGTAATAATTTAAGGCTAAGATTAATTCTTTTTATAACTCAATTGAAATCCACGCATAACAGAGGTTCCAATCGGAAAATAAAACATTCAAAGTCCATTTAGAATTATATATGTAGTTATATTTTGGTTCCTTTGATTATTTATCAACACCAACACTTGTAAATGAGTTCAAGCATTCATTGTGCCAAATCACTTGTCTACAATGAATCAAGAACTCCACTTTACAAGGAGGAATTATTTACCAACACCAACACTTATAAATGGGTTCAAGCATTTATTGTGTCAAACCACTTGTCTACAATGAATAAATAACTCCACTTTACAAGGAAAGTTTCTAAATTGATTGGAAACAAAATACAACACATATAATAACCACTTGAAAATATATCATTTAAGTACAAGAAAGAAATTAATCTAACTTTATTTTATTACCAAAAGCTTCACCCATTCACCTAAGCAAGATGAAGATTAGTTACCCATAAGCAAGAAGAAAGAAAGACAGAAGAAGAAGATGATGATCATAACTTCTATTTACAACAAAAGAAAATTACAATAACATAATAACATGGTCTTGATCTAAAACCAAGATTAATAATTCTAAACTAACATATGGAAACTAACTCCCCCAATGAGCAGCCAATGGTACTATTTATAGAGTACGAAGGATACAAAGTGACAAGGGGGCTGATTAATGAGTGATTGGATGTGTGGTTGAGCGGTTGGAAGAGTGGTTAGATGAGTGGTTGGATTATTATTATGCTTGTCTCCCCACTCAACCAATCAGTTGTCTTCACATGACCATAAGTCTGTCATAAAGTCATAATATCGAAAAGTGATCTTCATAAAGTTGAAGGGTTTTGTCTTAGCTTTCCAATGCCACTAGTTTTAGCTCAAAAGACCACCTACAACCCGAGTTATGCCCTGATTACTTCACATTGTTCAGGTTCCAATCACAAAACTCGTATTTTGATTTTCAAGCCTAATTAGCTCCACTAGATGTCCAATTGAGACTTCGAGCTCTTCATCAAAGTTGTAGAGCTTTCTCTTAACTTTCCTATAAGGTAAAATTCATAATTTCTAGAATTTATAATTCAAGATATGATTGAAATACAGAAACAGTGTAAAATCTGAACAATGTTGAAAAATATCAATTAAGCCTAATTTAAACCCAAACTTACAAATCATGACTAAGCTCAATCAAATAAGTACATAGAGAGTGTAAATGATTAAAAATGAGGGTTTATTAATGTATAAAATATTTGATTATCCATTCATTCATTTCTATCAATTAATAACTTCAACGAAAATTGGTAATCAAGAGTTTTTCGAAAGACTTGCGAAAAGTTTTTATTTACTCAATTCACCCTCTCTTGAGTATTGAGGCCACTTGGTAACACTTCTTCCATTTTTTTCATAGAAATCACCTTTTTTTACTTTATGCTAACCCCTACTGTAGGGGTGATCGTTGTCCAAGGTTCTTTAATGAAAATTTTTAGGCTCAAAAGGGGGTCACAAGGGATAATAAAGATGATGAAATATTGTAAAGGATAGAGAAAGATGACCAATCTTCATTTTCAAATCATAACATAATTGCTTGTTTTCAAAACTTTAGTTTCGACATAAAAAGATAGTACCACCAAGTGATTACTTATTTGCTCCCTTTTTTTTCTGTTTGATCCATTCTTTTTCTTTTCTTCTTTCTTATTTTTTGCATTTTTCCTTTTTTTTGCAAAGGGCATCTGTACACGTGAATTTTATGACTACTGACATCTATCAAAGCAAGAATTGACAAGAATTAGAGTCCAATGGCGTCCAAATACAAGGAAGACACTTTGAATAAACAAAAGAAAAATAAATGACAAGAAAGACAATATGATGAAAATGAAAGGAAACAAGGTATGTTAAATCCATGCAAATTCATTACATTAATGCTTCAAGAAAGTTAACATGAGTTCAAAACCCCAAATGGTTTTAATGATTGAACAAATCTGGAGTCAATACAATTAAACCATCATTTCATGATAATCACTTAATAAACAAATTAGAAAACCAACTGCTCAAAATTTTCCAATCTTGGAGGATTGTAAAGTATTATTCATTCTCAACAGTTGAAAAATAAATCATCATTCAGTTGAATATTTTGAGGTTTCCCTTGTAAGCATTTGCTCCTATTCCAAATGAGTAGGAGCAAATGTAGAAACACTTGACATAGCCTGGTGGATTATGGAGTCGTTATCGTCTATGAATATGTTGAGATTCCCATTTGATTCATTAGACACAAACTCCATCCTTCGTCATTTCAGTATTCTTGCATGTCCTTCATTTATTTGATTCAATCTTCCCTTTACTTCATATACTTCTTTACCTAAATCTCTCCCAATCACTTGCATAGGTGTTGTTTACAATTCAGTCCCATGATCTTGTGTTTTATTGCCATTCATTTTCTTGAGAAGCGAAATGGTTCAAATTTTTTGAAAAAAGAATATTAATATTAATGGAATTAAAAAAAACATTTTTTTCATTTTTTTCAAAAGTGAACATATGAAAGAATGCATGGTAAAAAATTTGATTTTTTTAGATGCAAAAAGGAAGATTCATGCCTAAATGGATGTAAATGTTGAGATACTCATTGTCAAATCTTGATTGAGTTTTAACAGTTCTTTAACAAATCTTCCCGAGGAATGACAAAAGGTGCAAAATATGTTTCTTTTGTTTTCTTTTTTTAAAAAAAAAATTATTTCAATATATAGGATGAATGCAATGATGGATAAATAGTTAGTCTTTTAATAGTGACATGTTCCTCTCTTTTTTTTTTGGTAAAAAGAACTTTTCTCTCTTTTTTTTAACCTAAGCAAAAAAAAACTTTTCTTTAGGAGGGGTATGATTATGGCTTATCACATTAATGTACTACTTATGATGTATATGTACTAATAAAGATCATGACATGGATAAATCTAAAGATAATGAAAAGTTATGCTCCTTTTGTGCCCTAAGGGATTGCCATAAATTTGAAGAATTTTATCCTAAAGATCTATGAGACTTTCTGATTTGTGAGAACTTTCATTGGGTAGTTCTACTATTCTAAAGGCCTCTAGAGCTAAGTCTCAATTCAGAATGTTGAATATAAACACTGGATAAAACACTAGGTGTGTGACATTTGTGAAAAAAGGCAGACCCTAGATGAGGCTTTTGCGATAGCCAAACAGGATGTACATCCAAAATGACTACCACTGCGCAACCTCTACCTAACTTAGGCTTCACTTAGACCTGGGTATAGGGCCCCACTCAAATATATGTGATAAATGTGTAGGTGCAGTGGTTGTAGGGAGCATACAAACCTTCATAATACTAAGGACTACTCACATCTTGCAAAACAAAACAAACGCAAAACAAATTCCAAAAAATTCTCTATCCTAAGGTTTACATAACAAATAAAATTATAGTTAAAATAATCAATAAACAATTTAAACAAAACAAAAAAAATATAGAACAAAAAAAAAGGTAAAATAAACATAAATGTCACAATATTTGCACAACTAACTTACAAAGGCTTAACTCTCAAGTATCTCCATTTGAGTCGCTAACTGTCGCAACTGGAGCGGCAAAAAAAATATAGTTAAGAAATGAAATGGAGTTGTTGCCAATTTTATTTAAGTCAAGGAAAAATTAGAAAACCTTTTTATTTTAGGAAAAAATTGGTCTTTTAAAATAAATTGGATTCAAGATTATGCATAGGGAAGGGTAAAAATTTAATCTCACAGCACCTCTAATACATCCGTGTTAAAACGGTTACCTTAGTTAATTGTGAAAAAAATTTTATAACCTTTAGAAATATTTATTTTACCCCTTTGAAAAGATAGAAAAAAAAACTAACAGATAAATTATGAAAATTTAATTTTGGCTTGACAGAATAGAGATTCTGCTCTTACGTATCTCCGGGTGCAATTAGGAATTCAAAGTCACCTCTAATAATGATTGTAAGTTATTTATTTTTAATTTTGAAAAGATTTTTGTTTAGAAAATTCATTTGATATTTTTTTCTATTTAGAAAAAAAAACTAATCATCAAGTTGTTACAACTTAGATGATTCTAAAAATTACATGATTATCAAGTTGTCACAGCTCAACTAATCTCATTTTATTCTTCTCAACAAGGTTCAATTATTTTATTTTATTTTAAAAAAGATTATAAAATCAACAACTAAGAAAAGGCAATGTTAGTAACGTGATTAAAATAAACATGCTAACAAGTAAGATAAATAGGGTAAACAAAACCTCAATAAAGCCAATAAGGGGAAAAAATAATTTCTTTTTTTATTCTTCTTTTACGCCCAAAAAAATAATCCTTAAAAAAATCATGAAACATGTTCGAATAAAGTAACTAACAGGAAACAAGCAAAGATTCAAATTCCTAGAAGAAAATGAGCCCAAAATAAAGAACCATTCAAAAATAAAGCGAATATGAATTAATTAAAATAAAGGACCAGAAATGAAGCACAAACAGAGAAACGTCTCTGCTTTGGGTGTTAAAAAGCAAGGAGAATGGCAAATTGCTGGTGTTCAGTAGTGAGTACTGAAGCGTACCTGGATAGGCACGAACTGGTGTTTTCCACCTTGCGCAACAAAAGCAGAACATGTTGGAATGGGGGGTTAGTACATGCAAAGGGACTTGAATGCTCAAGTCAGGATATGTACAAGAAGGGTTTATGCTATAGAGCAATAAGTTACCTGTAGAAGGTAATTGAGCTTGATATTTATAAAGTGCAATTAGGGTTTATTCTCCCTTAATTTTAGCATGAAATCCCTATAAGATCAGAACTCTGATATTGCAGTTATGAGCAGCTTGAGGCGGTTACAAGCACTATAATTTCGCAAGATCATGATTAGTAGTTATAGATATTTTGGGATTTATCCATTGCATAAATCTCGTGATCCTGATGCATTTGCCCACTGCCACGGTTCGATATACGTGGTACCGAGGTCTTGACAATATGTCACCAGTGCTTAGTTGGGATGTCCATAGTGGACTCTGGTGTTACACGTGCCAGGTTGGTCCACTAGACGTGGTCCGAATCACGATCCAGAGCAGTTGCCCCCAACTTGACACTTAGATGGGACAACTAAGTGTTAAGGTACCTAAGTTTGATAGGAACATAAGGCACGCGATGAACAAAGGGATCCCGGACAGAGTTCGCTAGATCTCATGATATTTTTCCCAAAGGGCCTAGGTCCGTGGTACATCTTAGTATGCCTCTAGGGTTAACGTGTAAGGTCGGGATCCGAATAGGATCACTCCACTCACATCGTCATTCCGTTGTCCAAGGTATGTCATATGCTGCCCTCGTGTGTAGTTAACGAGGTCTATCTTATCTTTTGCTACAATTTTATATTGTGGTTTGTAGTAACCTGAACTTGCTTGGGCAATTATCGCTTTGACTTTGTTTGGAATTAAAATCCATTTTAAAGTGGGTAACAGTTTCAAGCTGTTTCCCAACTGCCCATTGCTCCTGTGGCCAATCATAGAGAGGGAGCATTAAAATCTGACCTTAAATGTGCAGTCAATTTTTCTTTTCAGGGACCAATCAGAATGCTCAATTTCCTCTATAAATAGGGAATATTTGTATTGAGGTTAGCATTCCTTTTGTTCTCTAATCGTTTTTTAGAGTGATATTCTTCTAGAGGATGATCTTTCTCCCATTTCTTGTGAACGTGTAGAGAGTTGTGCCCCATTCCGAAACCAGTTTTCTATTCTTCCCAAAATTCTTAAAAGTATTTTCTTTTCCCTAACATACTCCTCAGATGGAGACCTTTCTTACCAAGTGCAATGGTTCTGTGAGGACCACGTAGCTACCCTACACGGGTTGGTCAACATGCATATGGGCAACGTAAGCTTTTCTTTCCAGGTGTAAGCAAGAGTGTGTAACCTTTCTGCGCTTATCGGGAGGATCTGCCATTTTTGCTGTAATTCCTGTGATACATGGAGATGCTCCACACTCCGTCCTCCTCCTTTCTTGAATGTTTTGGAAGCACTAGCCAAGTGCCTTGGTTTCACCCTGGAATGCAGTTGGATATGCAGGAGGATGGAACAAGAAAGAGATGGGTTGGCCAACAGGAAGCACTTGGAGTGATGCACTCCCCTCATGTTGGCCAACAGGAAAGAGATGGGTACTAGTTTTTTGGAAGAACTTTGGAGGTGGTCGTGGTCAGTGGTCATCATCATCATCATTGTCTTTGTTTGGTTTTCTTCCTGGCTCTCTCTAGTAGGCATTCTTGACTTAGAGTAGTTTATATACTCTTGGTTTTGTAAAGTTGATGATGTATGAAATGTGAATAAAAAGTTTTCTTTTTGCCTCTTTTTGCATCTTTGAATGTTCTATTTTTCCATTTTCATTGTTTGCTTCTTTTGCTAGGACGAGTCCAATGCTTATCAACATAATAATATACTTAACCTAGTCATGTTGCCCCCAGCTTGATGTTTGGCTAAAATAGTGAAGTATCAAGGTAAGTCTCAATGCTCCCGAGTGACAGAATTCGTGCTTTATTTGAAGCCATAGTCCATGATGCCCCGAAAAGGTTAAGAGCTATAATCTAGAGGCAAACAACCAAGTCTTGACATTCACAGACAAGTCATAGTCTGGCCAAGGTCCACGTGTCAGGTGACTATAAGTGGACATTCCGGTGTGTAGCCAAGTTCCATAGAAAATATTCAGACTCAATTGCAGAACTTGCGTGACGTTTGACTTTCTAAGCAACCATCGTTTCAACTATTATGACATTTGTGAAGTCCACGTGGTGCGCTCTAACTGGATAAACATGGTTAGGGTTCTACGTGTCTTGATGAGGGGCTTTTGAAATCTGAAGTACTAGGATGAAATTGGCCCCCCAACCGTCTTGCCTTCATAAATTGGGGCTAAGGACTCCTCTTTCACACTTTACTATTCTTTTCTAAACTCCAGCAACTTGAAGCGATTTTGGGCGACTTTTCACGACGGAGAATTATGGTTTCAAGCGGTTGGCAGCGGTTCTTAGCAATTTTCAATAGTTCCTCCTCTTCCAATCATACATTTTTCTCTATTTCTTCGAGATATATCCCTTTCCACCTTTTGTTTTTACTGTTTCTGGCATTATCCCAAGGCAGAGGGCTTCTATTTTATATTTTTAGCAATCTACCTTCTTTCTTATCCAAAATGAGTTAGGATACCAGTGATTCTGGGCCTAACCCTATGGTATTGCTCTATGGAACACTTTCTCTGCCACGCCATGAGTGGTGGAGGTGCTTGATGAGTGTACAAAAGTGCTCTCTAAATACCCTATTATTAGACTAAAATGTTAGAATATGAATAGAAATCATTAAAATTAATGTATATTTTTAAATTGAATTTTGATTTACTTTAAAATACTTTTAAATAGATTTTTATGTTTAATTTCATAGTTTATAAAGAGCAAGTCAAAAAACCTAGTCAAATTCAAAAGAGGATTCTGATGAGATTTGAGAGCAAAAATCGAGTGAAGCCCAAATAAGGAAGCGGTGCAAATAAAAAAAAGCTAATACTAAAAGCTACTAGCAGAAGCTTATAAAATGAGGAGAATTGAAACAAAGTGTGTTGTGCCAAGCGGAGAGTAAAGAGAAAAGAAACAAGTGACAAAGACATGTGTTGCGCCATACAGAGAATAGGAGAAAAGAAAATAGATTGGAGTTATGAACAGTGTTGCACGCCACACGAGGAGAGCTGACTTTAGGGGCAGAAACGTGCAACTCGCCACTTTAGAGAGACACAATGCAACATGACTTAATATATACAATGGAGAATTTTGGTGAGATGATTTTGTTAAGGGGATGATGAAACCTTAATTATTTTGGCATTACTATGTTGAATTATTTTTACCTAATTTTAACATTTAATGCTTATTGATTCTATTTTCTTATTTGATTATATGAATGAATTTTAAGATGAGTTCAAACATGTTTTTCTCATATTTTGCAATTTATTTGTGTTATCTGAATGTTAGTGGTAATTGTTGGGTATCAATTGTAGTTTCTTATTAGGGATACATTTGATGATTTAATAATTTACTATTAATTAGGGAGATTTTATCATACATTTGATTATTATTTTTAGTGCTTTGTTGATATATTTTCTGTGAGCACATGCTTACCGCTAGATGTTCATGAGTTAAATTATTTGGGTATAATAATTTGACATTGTTAAGGTTAAATTTAATCTTGGTAGATTCTAAACCTTAGTCATCTTATATCTAGTAGAAACCAAATTTGCTTTACTTTGCTTTACTTAATTTTGCATTCAAATTAATCTTTATTTATTATTAATCATTCAATACTATTTTTAGTTTCTTTATTTCTTTAGTTATTCTTTTAATTTGTCTCTCTGTAGAATCAACATCCCAAAGTTGTGCTATAACTACGGGCGTAATCAAATTTTGGCACCGTTGCTGGGGAGGCGATAAAATAATTGCTAATAAAATTTTTCTTTTTAATAGTTTGTAAAGGTGGTAACTTCATCCTCTCTTTTATCTTGTTGCATCTTCATTTTATTTTCTTTTATTTTTGTAGTTTTTTTTATTTTTTTTAGTGTTGCATTTTTCTCGACCTTGCAAGAACAGGTATAAAGATGCCTTGGGTAGGTTTGCTTGTAGACCTGTGTCAAAGTCAAAGTCTGATTTTTCTATTCATTTGTTTGATACTTCTTCTAATTCTGAGGAAATGAACGAACACGAAGATCAACCCACTAAGACCCTTCAGGATTACCTCCACCCTACACGCATAGCCACACCGTCATGAATCATGTTTCAAGCTAATACTCCCTGACTAGAGTTTAAAATAGGGATGATACAGTTACTCCCTACTTTTCATAGCTTGGAAAATGAAAATCTATATTTGCATATTAGGGAGTTTGGGGAAGTAGTTGCGACTTTTCATAGTCAAAATGCAACTGATGATGTTGTGAGCTTAAGTTCTTTCCTTTCTCTTTAAGGGATAAAGCTAAGAGTTGCCTATACTCGTTGAGACCACGATCTATTGGGTCATGAAATGAGATGACTCAGGCCTTCTTCAATAAACACTTTTCCCAATATAAGACCAACACTTTAAAAAGGAAAATATCTATGCACAAAAGGACAATAAGACTCTAAATCAGTCTTGAGAGAGATTTAAGGAGTTGTTGAGTATGTGTCCTCACCATGGGTATGAGAATTGGCCCTTAATGAGCTATTTTTATGAGGTACTTACATCTAGAGAGCACCAATTTGTAGAGATGATGTGTAATGGTGAATTCTTACAGAAAGATCCTAATGAGGCCATAGAATACCTTAATGAGCTTGCTGAAAAAGTTCACACTTGGACTAGACCTAGTGCTATTGAGAGCACAAATAAGTCACGACTAGCAGGAAACCCAAATGGTGGTGGAATTTACCATCTCATAGAAGAGGATAACTAAAAAGCTAAGGTTGAGATGCTCACTAGGGAACTAGAGGTGTTAAAAACTAAGGACGTAAAGTTAACACATATGACTAATCATGTAGAGTCTTTTGGACCATGTTTTGTGTGTGGCGGGGTAGATCACCTCGCTCGAGAATGTGTGACATTTGTTGAGATGAGAGGGATGTACGAGGAACAATGTAATGCCTTAGATATGTACAAGAAATCTTTTACACCTTTCTTTGATACCTATAATCTGGGGTAGCGCAATCACCCCAATTTTAGATAGAAGTCTGAAAACCAACTGCCTGCACAACCCCCTAGGTCATATCCTACACCATATCATGCACCTTCATCTTTTAGGAGTCCTTTAAAAGACACTTTGCATGCTTTTATTTAGGCATAGGGTGAAACTAACCAAAAGTTTGAATATTTGATTATGCAAGTTGTTGAAGAAAATAAGGAGATAAAGATCCAAATGTCCAAATTGATGAACTCCTTGAGTGTGAATAAGGGAGATAAGTTCCCTTCTCAAGCTTAATCTGCGCCCCATGGTTAACACATGGCACAAGAGAAGTTGAAGGATGTGAATGCCATTGTGACACGAAGTGGTAAGTCATTACATATCCTAACAACAAACAAATCAAAGGACATGGACAAGATTCAGGATAGTAATGATGTCGAGCTTCCCAAAGAACTTGAGGTGACAAAGAATCCTGTTAAGGTACTATTCCCTCAAGCTTTAATATCAAGCAAGTGAACTTTGGATCCTAAAAATGAAATTCTTGAGAATCTAAGGTAGGTAAAAATCAATCTTCCTATTTTGCATGTGATTAAACAAGTTCCTACTTATGCAAAAGTTCTCAAGGTTTTGTGTGTAGTTAAGAGGAAGCACCATGTGAAGAAGACAATGTTCCTAACAGAACAAGTTAGTGCTCTAATTGAGCAGATTATTTCCCCCAAGTACAAAGATCCTGGTTGTCCAACCATTGCATGTAGCATCAAAAATCATGAGTTTAGGCAAGCTTTGCTAGATTTAGGAGCTAGCGTAAATCTAATGCCATATTCTATTTATTTACAGTTGGGGTTAGGAGAACTCAAACTAACCACTATGATATTGTAATTAGCTGACCGTTTAGTCAGAGTACCTCGGGGTGTGGTAGAGGATGTTCTAATTCAAATTGATAAATTTTATTATCCTATTGATTTCCTAATCCTTAACACTAGCTCTGCTATTGATACTACTTCTAAAATTCCTTTGATTTTAGGTAAACATTTCCTTGGCACTGCTAACGCACTTATTAATTGCAAGAATGAGCTCATCAAACTGTCTTTTGGAAACATGATTCTTGAGGTAAATATCTTCTATATTGCGAAATAGTTAGAAGATGATGATGATGGCCACTAGATATACATGATTGACTCATTCATGGATAGGGGAGTTTCTACAGCTTATGATTTTGTTCCTCTTGAGTATTTTCTTGCTAATTTTGAGTTTGATTCTATCAGTAATCCATCTGATGTAATTAATATTAGTGCTATTTTTTATAGAACTCAGGATTTTGGCACTCGAGCATGGCAACTAAAGTTCAAAGAGTTACCCGAGAAAGGTGAAAAACAAATTCTTTCAAGTGTAGAAACACCCACAGTTGAATTGAAGCCTCTGCCTAAGGGTTTAAAGCATGCTTTCCTGGGTCCAAGTGATATTTTTTCCTATTATTATCTCTTCGAAATTGTCTGAGTCTCAAAGTGAGAAATTAATTCAGATCCTAAGTGAGCATAAGTCAGCCTTAGGTTGGAACATTACTTATATAAAAGGTGTTAGTGCTTTCGTCTGTTCTTGTAAAATTAATTTGGTGGAATAAACTATCCTTTGTAGAGACCCTCAAAGTGGGCTTAATCCCACTATGAAAGAAGTGGTGAAGAATGAATTGTTGAAACTATTAGATGTAGGAATCATATATCCTATTGCTGAAAGTAAATGGGTAAACCCTACACAGGTTGTTCCTAAAAAGCCAGGTGCTATCGTAGTGAAGAATGACCTGGGAGAGTTAGTCTCTACAAAACTTGTGACTGGGTGGCGGATGTGCATTGATTATAGAAAGTTGAATCCTGGCACCTGGAAAAACCATTTTTCTCTCCCTTTTATTGATCAAATTCTTGAGCTTGTAGCTGGTCATCCATTTTTTTTGCTTCTTGGATGGTTATTCTAGTTATTATCAAACTGAAATTGTATTAGAAGATCAGGATAAAACCACTTTCATTTGTCCTTTTAGTACTTTTGCCTTTCGTAGAATGCCATTTGAATTATGTAATGCACTTGCTACTTTTCAACATTGCATGATGAGCATTTTGAGTGACATGGTTGAAAATTGCATGGAAGTTTTTATGAATGACTTGACTATTTTTAGATCTTCTTTTGATGAATGCTTATTGAATTTAGAGAGGTGTTGATTCATTGTAAGGAGAAGGAATTGGTTTTGAATTAGGAAAAATGCCACTTTATGGTACCTTCAGGTATTGTCTTAGGGCATATTATTTCTTCTAGGGGGATAGAGGTTGATCAATCTAAGATCGAATTAATCTCTAAGTTGCCTACTGATAAGCCTATATTTTATAGTCTTATATTGGATAAATTATGGTGATTTACTTATATTTATTAGTGAATTTTAGATAGATCCTTATCATTATCTTTGTTTTTTTTACACATTTAAAGAGATTTATCACATTTAGAGTGAAAACAGGCAAAGACACTTCATTTTCAAAGCAAAATAGGACCATTTTGGCTTAGACAGAGCCCTGTGTTAACTCAGAAGCAATTGACGAGTTAGACACGACATTGTCTAACTTGGGAAATGTCTTTGTTAAGCTCACACGACCTTGTCGAACTTTGGAAAGGCTTATGACTAGAAGATATGGTCGTATCTCTCTGTCACACGATCGTGTCTCCCCTTACCCTGTGAGTTACCCTATTCAAGCTCACACAGTCGTGTTGAGCTTAGACACGACCGTGTGAGGCCCCATGTGCTTAAAAATGGCAGTTTTTCACCCCTAAACTATTATAAATAGAGTAAATCTCTAAACCTCAAGAAACATCTTTTAGATAACTTTGGTGACGGCAGATTTTGAGAGGCAGAGAGGAGTTTTAGTTTTCCTCAACCAAAGATTAGAGGTTAGGGTTTTGAAGACAAGGGCAAGAGTAATTGAAGTTCAACCATTGAAGACATTTTCTCATTCTTCATCTTTTCCATCTTCTTTTCTTTTATCTTTTTCGTTTCTATTCTCTTAAAATAGAATCATGGTCGCCTCTTTAACTTTTGTTCTTGTTTGTGCTACATTAGCCATGAGTGGCTAAATTCTTTTTTCTAGGATTATGATGCAACTTTCTACTTTTCTATGTTGAATTGTTAATTTAATTCTTTGTTAATGAAAAATTATTATTCTTGATTCATTCTTAGTATGCTTAATGCTTATGGTATGTTGTTAGCCATATTTATATGATCTTAAGTTTTAGGTGAAGGATCGAAAGATGAAACCTAATTACTAGATAATCTAAGAATTGAACTTATGAATTGAGTCCTATACATAGACTTAAATCCTTCGAGGAGCAAACAATTGTCATAAAACCTAATGGGTTAGAACTTTGATTAATTGCCAAGAGAATGATATTGATGGAGTTTTAGCACGTTTTTAGTGGCAAGAAATTGGACTTTAAACAATTTAAGACAAATCACCTTCAAGAACATGTTGGGCGGAAACCAACTGCTCTTTTGCTAACCGCAAGTGCACGAGTCGCTCAAGTAATAAAAATGATAAGTAAGATCGTCTCCACAAGAATTAAGGTAACTTCCAAAGCTAAATATCAATCTACAACCTAATTAATTTTATTCAAGCAAACGTAGGTGAAAAAGGGGTTGATAAATAAACTACAATGCATAAAAAAAATAAAATTAGGTTGAGAACATAGAGATTTCTTTTTCACCTCCTATTTCAACTGATAACATGCAATCCTTTTGAGCAAACAAACAATTAAATTAGGCTAGGCTAGGAAACTAACTTAGCTAAAAGCCTATATCTAGGACGATTAGCCCTATGCTATTTACCTAATTCACTATGCGTCCATAAAAACCAGAACAAACAACAAGCATTAAGATCGATTATCAACTAAAACTATGCATGACTAATAGGTATATGTCTATCATATTAACGAATCAACCCACTCCGCCATTGGAATGAAATCGAACTTGCATCTACCATACAAATGATCTAAAATCTAAAGTCTTATGTCTAGGCTCAATAGATTTCAACAAATCACCCACAAGTTGATCAGACAAATAAGAGCATTAAGCATCATATGATAGAACAAAATTTAAATCTTTCATATAAACTCAGAAGAGGTATGTGAGTATCAAATTTTGCCCGAGTCATGAAAAAAGAAAAAAATAAATAAAATCAAACAAAAAATAAAAAAAAGAATAAATAAATAAATAAATAAAAGGAAAAAGGATGATTTATCTCAGTTTAACAAAAAAAAAAGGAGTTTTGCAGCTTGTTTCTGCTAGCCACCACTGCAGCAACCCAAGGCACAAGAGAAGCAAAAATGGAAATTTGCAGGCATGGGAAACTAGGAAAATGTGACAACATATGAAAATGGAAAACTGTGCCAGAAAACACCAGCCACCCTATCTGCTACCTAAATCTAATTTCCTTGGGGTTGGAGAAAATTTTTTTCCGCTTATAAAGAGGGAAAACGTGAATATAGAAGGAAGAACATTTTTTTCGTTTTTGAGAGGGAAGAATAGAGAACATATCAACCAACAGAGCAAACCATCTTCACCCATCACCAACCCAACACCTCCATCTTCCACCTTCACCATCTTCGCCTTCAAGCCACAACCTTCACCTCCATCTTCACCTGCACCAACAATCACTCCATCATCAACCTTCACTCACCACATTACCTTCAATCTTTCATTTTTCCACCCACCTTCAACCTTCCATTCACCGTCTTCACCTTCACCAATCATCTTCAACAACCTACCATCTCCACCACAAACAACCCACAACCACCCAAAACCTAGTCAACTCACCTCACTCACCACCACCTCCATAACCTCTTCCCATCACCATATCAACCCACCACCTTCAACATTCCACTACCAAGCAACACACCCACTATAACCACTAAGCTTCACCAACCTCCACCACCCATCAACCAAAACCAGAAAGCTATCTTCAACCCATCAAATCGCCTCTAGCCACCGTCGATCCCACTCCCCATCGCCAACCGAACCGCTGCGTCTCACCCAGAAACTAGAGGCCACTGCGCCTCAGTCGGACCCGTCCTGCATCGCCAACCACCGCATCACGACCCAGCACCGACCACTCACTTTGTCGCGAACTAGAACAGTCGAGTTCCGGCTAGAACTACCCCTCATTCCGCGCCATACGACGCCGCACTAACGACCAGGCACCGTCAGCCGCACGACCTGCATAGATTGGACCGCACCAGCCATCGCTCATGTCGAACTCACAACCACCTACAGCCGTCGCCAACCACTCCCCTGAACAAGACCCGGAACCCACTAGAACTCGACCGTGCAGACCCCACCGTGAACCCGCGCACCGTCGCTGGCCAGCCCGAGCTCGCTAGATCTGTGAACCGCGAATCACCGTTGGCTCCTTCATCTCTACGTCGTCGTTCGTGCTGCTATCAGTGCAGTTTAGTCTTCCCCGTTTCTCCATTTTGCATTCTCCAGAACCTTCCCCTTTTGGTTTCTTTCTCTAGATCTTCCCCCCTTTTTTTTCTTTAAAAATCTTATTTTTATTATTATTTTTTTGTTTGGTTACATTTTTTTTTGGTTTGGTGATCTTTCTTTTTTTTTTTGGGCTAGAGTTATGTGGGCTTGAGTCCTTTTTTTTTTCTCTTGGGCTAGAGTTGTTTGGGCAAAAGCTATTTGGTTAGATAATTTTAAAGTGTTTAGTTAAGCTTGACAAAAAAAATAAAAAAAATAAAAAATGAAAATAAATTAAAAAAAATCAATACAATGACCAATGATAATGATTGAATAACGCATGTTATCTTCAATGTCGTTGGGATCATATGAGTTTATTGAGTAGCCATGTGCTACCTTGAATCCTGTGTAAGAATGATTTTGTTTTTCAAACAAATCTCTTCTCCAAAAATCTTTTTCTTAATTAAAATCAATTAATTTACAAATATTTTCTAGAGAATTACGTGACTTTGAGTTCCTCACTTGGGGATACGTAGGAGCGGAACTCTTATTCCGTCAAGCCAAAAATTAAATTTTTATAATTTGGTTGTTTCTTTTCCCTTTTTTAAACTAAAAATAAAAAAAATTGTTACTTTAATTTTAAAAGGAGTAAAATAAATATATTTGAGATTATCAAGTTTTGCATAATTGACTTAAGGTACCGTCTCAAGGCGAGTGTAATAGGGAAGCTGTGGGATTAAGTTTCCACCATTCCCTATACATAACCGAGTTCAGAATCTAATATGATTTTCAAAGACTATTTTCTAAGAAAGGTTTTCTAATTTTTTCTAATTTAAATAAAATTGGTGGCAACTCCATTTTTTATCTTTAAAATCATGTGAGTTGTTATTTCGCCACGATCCTAGTCGCGACAGGGTACAAATCAATTAATATTCAAAGGAAGATTCAAAGAATACTCTAAATACGGCTAGCTACTCTTTGAACATGAAAATGTAATACAAAAATTCATATTCAAGATAAATGGGAGAAAGAAAGAAGAAGAAACGGAAGATGAAGCCCCAATGAGTTGAGCCTTGAAGCTAACTTTCAATCTTGATTCCTTTAACCCTCTTTCAACCCCACAATGCCTTCCTAGCTGTTGGATTCTCCAATGGGTAAAAGACCCAAAATGTGATAAGAGAGACAGAAGAGAAAAAAAGGAGAAAAATAGAAAAACCTAGGAGAGCTCCTTAGAAATCTGTGTTCCACGTATTTATAGATGCAAGATTTAGCGTATCACACCGCGGCGTTACACAACATGCGTCACAGCCCACAAACTTAGGGCACCAGCTCTACAACATTCACTTCCTTGCGTCGCGGCGTGAAAGCCTCGTGATGACAGGGTGTACAGGCAGAAAGCAGGATACCGCAACGTGCAGTTCCTTGCGCCGTGACATGATGTATTGAAACTTGCCTTATGATTTCTCTTCCATTGCAGGACCTTTGCTTGCTTCAAGTCAGTCCTTTTGGGATCATCCTGTAATTGAGAAATCACCCAGTCAAATACAAATATAATCAAGCTCAATTAAGTCAAAGATTAGGAAGAATTTTAGCAAGATTAAAGAGGAAGACCTCAACATGTATTTTACATGAAAATGAGGCTAAAGTCTTCCAACAAAACATGACAACGAGGACAAAGCACTCAGAATGCACAAAAATAAGGCAGAAATAACTACATTTCATTGAGTTATCACACCTACAAACCTAAATTTTTGCTAGTCCTCTAGCAAAACAAAGTCAGACTACACTTGCAAAGACAAGCTCAACTTCAACACTAGTGTATGATGATTTCATTAAACCTCAAAGAATATGCATGCCTCAAAATCTGGCTCACAGATACTCCATTCTTATCATACCAACAATCAAAGGATCAAATTATGCATGGTTCATTTCCTAGAAATATACAAGTCAGACATCTTCATTTCAAATCATACTCAACCAGATAAGCTTATGAACAAACACATGGATATAAATCAAAGAATTCACAAAATTGTAATGCAACTTTCTCTCCACTAACGTAAATCACACATGAATAAGGATCAAAAGGGGCTTTATCAGCTTGTAATATAAGGCTATGGTTATGGGGTGATGAAGAAAGGGGAGGGGATAACAAACAAATATTGAGAAACAAAAATATGTGATTTCAAGACTTGAGAACAAGTGAAAATAGATGGGTATTCAATAGTGGAAGATCAAAACTTGCCAGAACCATGCAATGCTTTTCATTTTTAACTTTTCTTCTTTCTTTGTTTGCTTTGCTTTTCTCTTTTCTCTTTTTCTTTCTTTTTACTTTTACAAAGCAATTTCTTTTTCTTTTATTGCATTTGGTTCCTTCAGGCTCATTTTTGTATTGAAAATATTAATACCCCTAATCACAGAACTCATTTCAAGAAACAACATATCATGCACATAACTAGCATTGATGGTAGGAAGAAAATGCAATGCTTTCACATGCATTACAATGGTTAACTGGTGAACGAACACAATGGTAATGAAAAATAAATAAGGCCAAACAATTAAAAAACTTCAAAAGGGACCAATGGATATCATCATTAAAGGGTAAGCTTGAAAGGCTCAATTGGTCCAAAGAATACCCTAATAATTTCCTCAATCATGCAAAACTTAGGATTTTGCTTAAAGAGAATTACAAAATAATTTCAGATATGCAAGACATATCCATATGTACTAGTCATAAACATTCTCTAGAAAAGCATTCAAATCCAATCTGAAGCCAAACAAGCATAGCAATGAAAAATTTATCATGCAGAAAAAGAATCTAGATTGATTGGCATGCTTCCAAGATTGCATAGGAATTCACAGAAAAATTTGAGGTGAATTTGCATCCTTAGCTATCATTGGGCAATCATTTCACTAGCTAATGGCATCATTTTATGCATTCAAATAATTTCACAAGAATCAACCATGCAAATTAACCATTAAGTGCACCAAATTATATAATAAACAAAAAAATAATACCAAAAATATCAATAATTAAACCCATAATATTTAAACAACGATAAAAAGTCAATGTATATATATATATATATATATATATATATATATATATATATATATATATATATAAATACTAAGACACCCCCAAACTTGAGGAAATAGTGTCTACAACTGTAACATATATAAATATATAAAAAGAAATAGAGTCAACATGAAACAAAGATGCCACTGAATACATCATATTATATATATATATATATATATATATATATATATATATATATATATATATATATATATATATACATACTAAGACACCTCCCAAACTTGAGGGAAATAGTGTCTGCACTGTAACATATATAAATATATAAAAAGAAATAGAGTCAACATGAAACAAAGATGCCCTGAATACATCATACTACTTATCAACATCAACATCTGGCAAGAATTCAGTGCCTGCACCGCTGTCATCATCACCCGGAAGCAACTCAGTATCATTGCCACTATCATTATGATGGGTAGGTGGGTCATGATGCTGATGGGAGGGTCCAACACCATCAAAAGGTGGGTGGGGTGGCTGCTGCTGGTGAGAAGGGCCGACACCATCAAAGGGTGGGTATGGTGGAATGGGGAAGTCATGAGTGGAGATATGGAGGTGCTCTGCCAGCCAACTGATGTTCTCGACAGTGTATGCATGCATAGAGGCAATCTGGTGAAGCTCTGCACGCACGTCATCCATCTCCTGGGGAATCTGGGGCTTTGGGGCCACTCTCTGAGCTCTTCTGGGGGCATGGTGAGGTACAACTGTTGCAGGTGGTGCTGCACTAACCCTCCTAATGAAATACTCATTGAGAGGTTGTTTAACCTCATTGCGCTCCTCATGCGGGCCTATAGGTATGCCCTGCCTCCAGCACAACAACTGGATGAGTGATGGGAAGAACAAACTATGTCGCTCACTGACTGCCTGCCGTAGCTGAGTCTGTAGGATGATTGCGATGTCTATCGACCACCACTCCAAAATAGTATATATCATGATGGCCCTGTCACAGGTAACCTCCGACAGGTTGCTGGAAGGCAAGAGCCTAGTACTGATGAAGTGGTACCAAACCTTGACCTATGGGGCCAAACAGTAACGGGGGGGAAACCGGGCACACCCCTGCTATGAAAAGGTCTATGGTACTGGCTGTGACTCTGGTGTACAAATGCATGTGGTGATTGTCTATAGGTCAATCCCCCCGGGCTCCCATTGACTGAACTCAGTGTAATCGCAGACCAAGGGAGAAAGGGGTAAGGTAAGTGCTGCCTTGATAGACTCCACAGAAAAAGAGACACGGCAGCTCCACACAATGACAATGGTGGAGTTGACGTGAATGAAGGCCAGGTTCGTGTAGAACTCGCGAACTAATGGTAGAGATGCCCTGCTGGGGTGTTTGGCGAACTCCCCCTACCCATGCTGCCTGATGATGGCCTCAATGTTGGCTTGAATGGTATCAGTGAAGAGGAATCCGCCCTCCACAATAACATGTTTAGAGACCAAGGCCCTATAGTGGTTCTGCATAGCCGCAGAAATAAATCTGGTCCGATCGAAATCCTAATGGAGAGATGGTTCCCTCTACTGCCTGTTGTTCTCTCCTCTAAGTCTTTTAGGTGCCATATGCCTGAAAAAGAAAGAAGCAGGTTAGAAATGAGCAAGAAAATGTATAAGACAATTAAAACACTTATTTTTTTTAGAAAAACAGGGGTAACACGCTACGGCATTGATGCCAGCATCGCGACATTGAAGGATAGTCTCACAGCGTCACGACGTTCTAACCTGCGCCGCGACATTCAATCAGTTCATACTAATGTCACGACGTTATGAACTCATGCAATGACATTTAAAGAAATTTAAGCATACATCGCAGCGTAAACAAGACACGCCATGACATTCATGAATTGTCAGAACACTACCTGCAACCCACAACAACCCCAACCCCAAATCTAAGTAAATAATAACAAGCATAAACCAACTAGGGAACAAAATACTTAATAACTGGACTTAACCTAACTAAAAAGAACCTAAGAACACAGATTCAATAAAATCATAATAAAAGAAAAATACACAAAAAAATAAGAGAAAATAGGAGAAATGTGCATACCTTCAAATGGAAATGGGAATGAGATGCTCGGGATGCACAAAAATGCACAAAATAAAAGTTGATGGGAGAATAGGAAATGCGAGAGATGAGAGAAAATGCGGAGGAAGGAGCTTGAAGGGTTTGCGTTGCAATGCAAACCCTAGTCTGATCTAACCTAATTAAGCATAGAATACCACGACGTTCACTAAACACGTCGCGGCACACGTTTGTGCGCAGACGTTTCAATTTTTAATTTTTTTTAAAACAGAAAACTGGATGTCGCGGCGTTAACAACCTTATGCCGCGACGTTATGCTCTCTGTCTCAAAACCCTGATAGGGGCTGAGACTGTGTTTGCTACGCAACAATGAAGATGTATTTTGATGATAACAAACATGAGGATGATGAGAAGACCAAGTCCAAGTATTTAAAGATTAGCTTTAGGACTTAGGATCTATCATGTATGGAGTCATTTAATTAAATATCTCAAATGATTAAAGATAACCTAAACTGAAGGTTTTAAAAGATCAAATGTTTTAAAAGTTAAAAACAAGCATTTCAAGCTTTTTGGAAAGGATTTTAAATCTGTTTTTAAGCGAGGTATTCAAATACCTCAATATGGTATTCGAATAACCTGATTCGTAACTGATATTCTCTGCTGTGCTAAAACAGAGGCATTCGAATACCCCATATGGTATTCAAATACCCCAGTTTCAGAATGAATCGTTTTAAATGAGGCATTCGAATACCCCATATGGTATTCGAATACCCTGCTTTCGAAACATGCCTTATTTTAATGAGGTATTCGAATACCCTTGACTGGTATTCGAATAACTCTAACTTAAGCAGTTTTTTAAAAGAGTTTTTGACAGAGGTATTCGAATACCTCCTTCAGGCATTCGAATACCCCACGAGAAACAAAGCTACATTTTTAAACAGCATACGAAGAATCAGAAAGTTTTTAATGTTATTAATTGCTCCCAACGGCCATATTCTTCCACGAGCTCTATAAATAGAGGCCTGGGACTTCTCTGAAAACTCCCTTAACATTGTGATCATTTTTGCTTGCTTGAAAACGTGCTCTACCTTATTCTCTCTTTATTTTCTGAACTTATAATTGCTTAACTCTTGAGATATTTGAGAAACAACTCCTTAGTGCTTCAATTTGTATTTATCTACTCTTAGCGAGAGTTTCACTTCATCTCTTTATCTATTTCTGTATATTGAGGGTGAGGTATCCCCAAGGATTGTATAAGGGTGAGGTATCCCTTTTGTTTGATTGAGGCTTGAGCACAAGGGTAGAGTTTCCCTGTGTGTGAAAAGTGCTCCGTATTGTAAAGGTTGCAAGCACCTGTTGTTTAAGCTTGTCTTGAATAGTGAAAAATCTCGAACGGTGTTTCGGGGACTGGACGTAGCCACAAGTGGTTGGTGGTCGAACCAGGGATAAATCTTGTGCTGTTTTTCTTTCCCTTATTCTCTTTATTTTATGCACTTTATTTATTGATTCCTGCAATTTATTTATTAATTGTTCTTCATTCTTCTCATCTCTTCCACATTCTTTAATAATTATATTGAGCAAAGTTTATTTGTTTAAAGCTTTTGCAAAAAGTTTTGTTACTCAATTCACCCCCTCTTGAGTATTGGAAGCCACTTGGTAACAAGTGGTATCGAAGCTAGACTCTTGTATAAAGAGCTTAGCCGCTTCAAGAGAACATGGCTTCCTTAAATGGTTTTTCGAGGGATCTTCCATAAACCGACCACCCTTTTCAATGGGGATGGTTACGCATATTGGAAGGAAAGAATGAAAATCTTCATCGAAGCTATTGATCTAGATGTGTGGGATCTTTGTCGAAAACGGCGCATTTATACCTACACGCGTTGTCGATGGTGTAAAAACCGAGACACCTAGAAGTGATTGGTCGATGAGGATAAAAGAAAAGTCCAATATAATTTAAAAGCTAAAAACATCATTACCACTTTGCCTTGGGGTATGATGAGTTTTTAGAATTTCTAATTGCAAAACCGCTAAAGAAATGTGGGACACTTTACAAGTTACCCATGAGGGTACTAGTGAAGTTAAGAGGTCGAGAATCAATTCTCTAACTCGCGAATATGAACTGTTTAGAATGAACCAAGGAGAAAGCATTCAAGAAATGCAAAAGAGGTTCACCCACATTGTTAATCATCTCGCATCTTTAGGAAAAAGTTTTACTAACGAAGATTTGATTAATAAAGTGTTAAGGTGTTTAAGCAGGATTTGGCAGCCCAAGGTGACAGCAATTTCAGAATCAAGGGACTTGACAACCATGTCATTAGCCACCCTTTTTGGAAAACTTCATGAGCACGAACTAGAACTGAGCGATTAAGTCAAAGCGAAGAAAATGATAAAAAGAAAAAGGGGATAGCGCTTAAAGCCACTTCCTCAACAATTGACAATGATGATGAAGAAGATGAAGAAAGCTCAGAAAACATTGAGGTAAACGAAGAAAATCTCAGTCTATTAGTTAAAAAATTTGGTAAATTTCTCAAGAAAAAGGGAATGCAAAGAAGACCTCCCTTCCCTCCTAAGAAGACTCATTACAAAGGCGAAGGAGCTTCATCAACTCCTACTTGCTATGAATGTGGCAAGCCTGGTCACATGAAAATGGAATGCCCAGTTTACCAAAAGAAGAAAGAGAGACTTGAGAAGAAGCCCTTCAAAGAAAGAAAAGCAAGAAAAGCCTATATAGCATGGGATGAAAACGACATGGATTCAACGACAAATTTCGATATAGCGAAGAAGCTCAACTGTCTCATGGCCAAAGGAGAAGAAGAAGAAAGCGAAAATGAGGTAAGTTCTAACTCTACTTTACTGCCCTCTTATGATGAGTTACAAGATGCCTTTGAAGAATTGCATGACGAATCAATAAAACTCACAAAACAAATTTCTTCTTCTAAGAAAAAAAAATTTTTCTTTAGAAAATAAAATTCTTATTTTAAATAAAGAGATTGAAGAACTAAAAATTGAAAATGAAACTTTGGGAATTATTGATGCATGCTCATCTCATCCCTCACATGCTTCTACTTCTTATTCTTGTTCTTCATGTCACACACTTGAGAAAGAAATTGAAGACTTAAAAAATACCCTTGCCAAATTCACTTCTGGGAGAGATAATCTAAATATTATATTAGGGAAACAAAGGGTTGTTTTTGAAAAAGCTGGAATTGGCTATAACCCGAAAAATCAACATAAATCTTATAAAAAATTTTTCGTTTATTCAAATACTTCCAGCAGTCCATTTATTAAATGCTTTTACTGTGGAAAGAAAGGTCACAGTGCTTCAACATGCAATGCTAGAAAGAATATTTACACAAAAATTGGGACAAAAATGGTTTGGGTTCCAAAGGATACATTGCCTAAAACTGACACTCAAGGACCCAAGAAAATTTGGGTACCAAAAGTTAAAAATTAAAATTGTGTTGTAGGTGTGCTTGAAAGCCAGGAGCTCAAATTGGTATCTCGGCAGTATGGCTGTTCCAAGCACATGACCGGAGACGACTCAAAATTCACCATGTTTATTCCCAAGAATCATGGACATGTTACTTATGGAGACAACAACAAGGGAAAAATTCTTGGAGTCGGAAAAGTTGGCAAGAATCCAAATTCCTCTATTGAAAATGTGTTGCTTGTTGAAGGCTTAAAACATAACCTTCTTAGTATTAGCCAATTATGTGACAAAGGTAATAAGGTAATTTTTGATTCAAATTGTTGCATAATTGAAGATAAAAATGATAAACATGTTAAATTCATTGGTCATAGAATAAATAACATTTATATGATTAGTCTTGATGATATATCTTCAAATGATGCGAAATGCCTTTTAAGTAAGAATGATGATTCATGGTTATGGCATAGGAGAATTGCACACATTCACATGGATCACCTAAGGAAGTTGGTCTCTAAAGAGCTAGTAATTGGACTACCAAAGCTTAATTTTGTTAAAGATAAATTATGTGATGCATGTCAAAAGGGTAAACAAATAAAGGTCTCTTTTAAATCAAAAAATATAGTTTCAACGACTAGACCTTTACAACTTTTGCACATGGATTTATTTGGACCCTCTAGAACTATGAGCTTTGGTGGGAATTACTATGCTTTAGTGATTGTGGATGATTTTTCTAGGTTTACATGGACTTTATTTCTTGCAAATAAAAATGATGCATTTCTAGCATTTAAAAGACTTGCCAAAGTTATTCAAAACGAAAAAGGTTTTCAAATTTCTTCTATAAGAAGTGATCATGGTGGCGAATTTGAAAACAATGTTTTTGAAAATTATTGTGATGAACATGGCATTAATCATAATTTCTCTGCCCCTAGAACTCCACAACAAAATGGAGTTGTAGAAAGGAAAAACCGTTCTTTAGAAGAAATGGCGAGAACTATGCTTAATGAGGCTGCTCTTCCTAAGTATTTTTGGGCGGATGCTGTAAATACAGCTTGTTACGTTATGAACAGGGCCCTTATAAGGCCTATTTTAAAGAAAACCCCATATGAATTATACAAGGGAAGAAAGCCAAATGTCGCACATTTTCATGTTTTTGGTTGCAAATGTTTTGTTTTAAATAATGAAAAAGATAACCTAGGCAAGTTTGATGCTAAGTCTGATGAAGGTATATTTCTTGGTTATTCAAATCATAGTAAGGCTTTTCGTATATATAATAAAAGAACCATGACTATTGAAGAATCTATACATGTTGCATTTGATGAAACTGACCCAAATGGATCGAGAAAGGATCTTGTTATTGATGATGTTGCAGAAGCCTTAGCGGAAACACATTTGGATAGCAAGGAAAAAAAAATCAAGGAGCAAGAAGATAAACAAAGACAAGAGGATTCACAAGCTTTGGAGCTTCCCAAAGAATGGCGTACCTCAAAGTATCATCCGCTTGATCAAGTAATAGGTGATGTATCTAAAGGTGTAAGTACTCGAAACTCCATTAGAAATGCATGTAACCACTTAGCCTTTGTTTCTCAAATCGAACCTAAAGACATTAATGAAGCCTTTAATGATGAACATTGGTTTCTAGCTATGCAAGAAGAATTAAATCAATTTGAACAAAACCAAGTTTGGGAACTAGTTCCTAGGCCTAATAATCATCCTATTATCGGTACTAAATGGGTTTTTAGAAACAAACTTGATGAAGCCGGCATAATAACAAGAAATAAAGCTAGACTTGTAGCAAAAGGCTATAATCAAGAAGAAGGTATAGATTATGAAGAAACCTATGCACCAGTAGCTAGATTAGAAGCTATTAGGATGTTACTTGCTTTTGCTTGCATCATGGATTTTAAATTATATCAAATGGATGTTAAAAGTGCTTTTTTAAATGGCTTTATTCAAGAGGAAGTATATGTTGACCAACCTCCAGGTTTTGAAAATTATGATTTACCTAACCATGTTTTCAAATTGAAAAAGGCTTTGTATGGCTTAAAACAAGCTCCACGAGCTTGGTATGAAAGATTAAGTAAGTTCCTTTTAGAACACGATTGTACAAGAGGTAAAGTTGACACAACTCTTTTTATTAAAAATAAAAACCATGATATACTCCTTGTACAAGTGTATGTAGATGATATCATATTTGGTGCTACTAACAAAAATCTGTGCAAGGAATTTGCCAAAATCATGCAAAGCGAATTCGAAATGTCCATGATGGGAGAACTCAATTTCTTCCTTGGACTTCAAATCAAACAAACAAAGAGTGGAACGTTCATTAGCCAAACAAAGTATTGCAAAGAACTTCTCAAGAGGTTTGGAATGGACAACTCAAAGCATATGGCTACACCAATGAGTACTTCGTGTTACTTGGATAAAGACGAAGCAGGTAATTCTGTAGAAATTACTAAATATCGAGGTATGATCGGATCTCTTCTCTATCTCACTGCTAGTAGGCCTGATATAATGTTTAGCGTATGCATGTGTGCTCGATATCAAGCTAATCCTAAAGAATCGCATTTAAGTGCTGTAAAACGTATTATGAAATATCTAGGTGGCACTACACAAGTGGGCTTGTGGTACCCCAAAGGTGCCACTTGTAGTCTTATTGGTTATTCTGACTCCGATTTTGCTGGATGCAAATTGGATCGGAAAAGCACTAGTGGAACATGTCACCTGCTTGGCAATTCCTTAGTTTCTTGGCATAGCAAGAAACAAAATAGCGTGGCTTTATCCACCGCTGAGGCTGAATATGTGGCAGCCGGAAGTTGTTGTGCTCAAATTCTATGGATGAAGCAACAACTTTTAGACTTTGGTCTTCAGCTTAATCACATCCCTATAAGATGTGATAATACTAGTGCAATTAATCTGACAAAGAATCCCATTATGCACTCTAGAACTAAGCACATTGAGATAAGGCACCATTTTATACGAGATCATGTTCAAAAAGGTGATTGTGTGTTAGAATTTGTTGAAACCAATAATCAACTTGCTTTGATATTTTCACAAAACCTTTACCTAAAGATTCGTTCTTTCATTTAAGAAGAGAGCTTGGCATTTTGGATCAATCGTGTATTTAATTTGTTAAATTTAATACTCATTGTTTTATTGATCTTTAATTGTTACTGACTTGAGCGTCGGAGATACCCTCCATTCTGTTTTGCAGGTACTCATTTAATCGGGTAAGCTTTAATCTTCAAAATTGCTTCTGGACGTAATATTTGGTGTTTTTCTATCTAAGTTATTCGAATACCTTCATCTGGTATTCGAATACCATCATTTTCCTCGCATGCTTTCATGATTTATTAACCAGGAGTATTCGAATACCTTAGTGGTTATTCGAATACCCTGAAGCCTCTTGCTATCAGGCTTTTGTTCCTGTCTCTGGTGTATTCGAATACCCTAAGCAGTATTCGAATACCTGCTTATCTGGGCCAATCCTTTTTGGACAGTCTATTCGAATACCTACAGAGGTATTCGAATACCTTCTTTCAAGAGAGCCCTGACCTTTGCGTTTCCAAACAGCAGTATTCGAATACCAATTGAGGTATTCGAATACCTCAGGTCTGAGCTTTATATAAGCCCCTTCGTTCACCCGTTCACTCATCTCATTTTTCATTTCTTCTCTCTCGTTTTTCATCTCCTATTCGAATACCACATCCCTCGTATCACCCAACCGTCACTCCCTCTCTTTTCAAACCCATTCCTCTCATCTTCTACCTTCATCCATGGCTTCCTCCTCCAAACGTGCTCGCACAAAAACCGCGCCTTGCAACAACCCATTGGATCTGCGAAGGCTCTCCTCTCACCCAGAAACTCTTGGACGATTCATCTCTCATTTCCGAGAACGTAACCTTGTGCAGCCCAAGTACCTGGATTTGGCCTTCTTTGAAAAAGAAGGTGGCTTTGATTTCCTACACCAGCTGGACATCCAGGGCGTGCTACGTTTTTGCTCCTATAAGGAGGTCCTCTATCCCGATTTGGTCAAAATGTTCTACTGCAACTTGAGGATTGAAGGACTGGAACTTCATTCTGACGTCTGTGATCAGCACATTGTGATCACTCCTCAGGACTGGGTTCGCTTCTTCGGATTAGAATCTGCTGGCCGTAACAATGAAGACTGTGAAGAGTTTGTCCAGCGGTTCGACAAGATTCGAGCCATTGAAGATGTCCTTAGACCTGGGTTGGCATTACCTCCGACTCAAAAGGGAGTCAAAGGGGGCATGATGAAGAGCCAGGACAGGCTCTTACATTATGCTTATGCCCACATCTTAGCTCCTAGAGGTGGGAACTACGCCTACCTGAGTGAAGATGATGTGTTTATGCTGTGGATCCTGAAGAAAGGATACCAGATAAACTGGCCCGTATTCATTATGAAGCATATGATGAGAGCTAAGGGAAAAGAACGCTCAGAGCTACCTTATGGGGTGATCATCACTGCCTTCCTAGGCAAGTATCCGCAGATTGTGGAGACTGAGCGAAAAACTCACCTGACCCACCATAATGTGTTTGGCTCTTATACGCTGAACCGAATGAAGATGATAAAGATCGATGAAGGCCGGGTATTCCCGATTGAAGTTGACGATGATGAGGATGACCCGGTGATCCGATCCGCGCCGCCCCCCCCGATGCTACCGTTCTTCTTTGCTCCGGTAGCCCCCGCCGCCTCTCGTCCACTGCCGGCCCCGCGCCCCCCTCTGCTGCTGGTTCAGTCACTCTGGATCAAGTCATGGCCACTTTACAGGCCAACCGTGCTTACATGGAGGATAACCGAGCTTATTTGGAACACACCTTCTCAGTTCTGTTTGACAGACTTGATGGTGTTGAGCGTGAGCAAGCTGCTTTGCGGGCTTTGCTATCTTCACGGGGTTCTGAGTCCCCTCCTCCTCCGCCAGATGCCTCTTTCTAGGCTTTGTTCTTGTTTGGATGTTTTTTTTTGTATTAGCTGTTTACTCTTTCATTACATTATGTATATTGGCTAAATTATTAATACAATCAGTTTCTCTTTATGCTTATTGCCTCCTTTATGCATTATATTTTGTTGTATCTTTTTGATTATGCCAAAGGGGGAGAAAAATATAACTATGAGAAAAGACAGGTTTAAAATAACTATTATTGGATTCCAACATTAAGGGGGAGCTACGCCACGCACATATTAGATATGAATGTAAGCCTCTTACTTTGTGAATTCCAATTATTTCTCAGATCTTGATGCTTTTCTCTATGATAGTTTGTCATCATCAAAAGGGGAGAATGTGTTTGCTACGCAACAATGAAGATGTATTTTGATGATAACAAACATGAGGATGATGAGAAGACCAAGTCCAAGTATTTAAAGATTAGCTTTAGGACTTAGGATCTATCATGTATGGAGTGTTAATTAAATATCTCAAATGATTAAAGATAACCTAAACTGAAGGTTTTAAAAGATCAAATGTTTTAAAAGTTAAAAACAAGCATTTCGAAGCTTTTTGGAAAGGATTTTAAACTGTTTTTAACTGAGGTATTCGAATACCTCAATATGGTATTCGAATAACCTGATTCAGAATCGATATTCTTGCTTTGTGCTAAAACAGAGGCATTCAAATACCCCATATGGTATTCGAATACCCCAGTTTCAGAATGAATCGTTTTAAATGAGGCATTCGAATACCCCATATGGTATTCGAATACCCTGCTTTCGAAACATGCCTTATTTTAATGAGGTATTCGAATACCCTTGACTGGTATTCGAATAACTCTAACTTAAGCGATTTTTTTAAAAGAGTTTTTGACAGAGGTATTCGAATACCTCCTTCGGCATTCGAATACCCCACGAGAAACAGAGCTACATTTTTAAACAGCATACGAAGAATCAGAAAGTTTTTAATGTTATTAATTGCTCCCAACGGCCATATTCTTCCACGAGCTCTATAAATAGAGGCCTGGGACTTCTCTGAAAACTCCCTTAACATTGTGATCATTTTTGCTTGCTTGAAAACGTGCTCTACCTTATTCTCTCTTTATTTTCTGAACATATAATTGCTTAACTCTTGAGATATTTGAGAAACAGCTCCTTAGTGCTTCAATTTGTATTTATCTACTCTTAGCGAGAGTTTCACTTCATCTCTTTATCTATTTCTGTATATTGAGGGTGAGGTATCCCCAAGGATTGTATAAGGGTGAGGTATTCCTTTTGTTTGATTGAGGCTTGAGCACAAGGGTAGAGTTTCCCTGTGTGTGAAAAGTGCTCCGTATTGTAAAGGTTGCAAGCACCTGTTGTTTAAGCTTGTCTTGAATAGTGAAAAATCTCGAACGGTGTTTCGGGGACTGGACGTAGGCCACAAGTGGTTGGTGGTTGAACCAGGATAAATACTGTGCCTGTTTTTCTTTCCCTTATTCTCTTTATTTTATGCAATTTATTTATTGATTCCTGCAATTTATTTATTAATTGTTCTTCATTCTTCTCATCTCTTCCACATTCTTTAATAATTATATTGAGCAAAGTTTATTTGTTTAAAGCTTTTGCAAAAAGTTTTGTTACTCAATTCACCCCCCCTCTTGAGTATTGGAAGCCACTTGGTAACAGAGACCAGAACACCGTGATGCAACAAAGCCAACGCCGCGGCATGAGATGTCTGTCTACAAAATTCTGTAGCAGACATCACATAGCACCCAAAAATGCCTCAATGAGGCCTCAACCACTTATGAAAACTATCTAGTAGATTAAACACATGCATGCAACAACAAAATAGAATGAATTATCAAAATCAAATACATTATATACTAGACTTTAAAACTTAAGAAATTAACACAAAAAGGTGGATATATCCCAAAATGGTGCCTATTTATAGTCTAGGCTAGACTCTTTTTTTGCTTCTTCAACTTGAGGGAGCATGTTTGAGAGAGGCCTCCCTATCATCACTAGAGAAAGTCCTGGGGGCTTATTGTTTATAACATTGGCTAGCTGCCCCACTTGCATCTCAAGAGCCCTAATTGAAGATGTTTGGCTCTAAAGAAGAGAATCATTTTTGGCCAAATAAGCATCAGTTTTAGTCATGCACGAATCAGTTTTTACCATGAATTGCATGAACATGTCTTCCAATGCTGGCTTTCTTTCTTGCATAGGTGGCCTTGCTTGCGATGAGATACCAGGAGGATACGGTGGTCTCTCATTTCCAGTAGATGAAGATCTTAGACCTTGGCTATCCCTCCATGAAAAATTAGGGTAGTTTCTCCACCCAGGATTATATTACTGTGAGTAGGGGTTGTTCTGAGATGGTCGATAGTTTCCTGCATATTGAACATTCTCCAAAGTTGGTGGACAACTATCGTTAGCATGATTGTTCCTACACCGATCACACAGCACGAAGGAGCTTTGATTAGGGCCAGTACCCAAACTGTCGAACCTGTTTGCTATTCATGTTACCTGAGCAGACAAAGATGTGAGTGCATCAATGTTATAAACTCCAGCTACCTTTCTTTGAGTGTTTCTTGCTAAAGGCCATTGGTAATTGTTGGCGGCCAGTTCTTCTAATAGTTGGTATGCTTCATCGAAAGATTTACTCAATAATGCACCACATGTAGCTGCATCCACAAGTGGACAATGGTGAGGTAGTAACCTTTTGTGAAAGAAGTAAATCTAGTGCCACGAAGGAATTTCATGATGTGGGCACCTTCTAAGCAGATCCTTGTACCTCTCCCAAGCTTTGTACAAGGATTCAGATTCTGACTGTGTGAATGAAGTGATGTCATTCACCAACTTAGCAGTCCTGGCCGAAGAAAAGTATTTGTTAAGGAATTTTCTGCACATATCCGCCCATGTAGTTATAAATCCCGCAGGTAGAGACTGCAACCAATTCTTGGCTTGATCTTCGAGAGAGAAATGAAAGAGCATGAGGTGAATGGCATCTTCTGAGACTCCATTGTGCCTAAAGGTGTCGCAGATCTCCAGAAAGTTTGACAAATGTGCATTAGGATCTTCATTCAGAAAACTGCCAAATTGTACAAATGTCTGAATCATTTGGATAATGACCAGTTTGATCTCAAAATTGCTTGCGCGGATGGGAGGCCATCCGATACTTGATTGAAGGTTTTCTATTTGAGGATTATCAAACTCCCTCAGAGGCCTCGTGTGATCATTGTTTTCCGCCATTAATTGTAACTTATTCACAAAAGAATGAAATATTAAATCAAAATATAATAAAAGAAAAAAGACTTGAATTAGAATTAACGAAGCTCGATATTAATATTAGCAATACAAAAATTAACCGTAGTCCCCACCAATGGCGCCAAAAACTTGCTGGGCGAAAACCAACCGTTCTTTTGCTAACCACAAGTGCACAAGTCGCTCAAGTAATAAAAATAATAAGTAAGATCGTCTCCACAGGGACTATGATAACTTCCAAAGCTAAATATTAATCTACAGTTTAATTAATTCTATTCAAGCAAATGTAAATGAAAAAGGGGTTGATAAATAAATTACAATGCATAAAGCAAAAAATAAAGATAGTTTGAGAACATAGAGATTCCTTTTTCACCTCATATTTCAACTGATAACATGCAATCCCTTTGAGTAAACAAACGATTAGATTAGGCTAGCCTGAGAAACTAACTTAGTTAAAAGTCTATGTCTAGGATGATTAACCCTATGCTATTTACCTAGTTCACTATGCGTCCATGAGAACCAGATCAAACAACAAGCATTAAGATCGATTCTCAACTAAGACTATGTATGACTAATAGGTATATATCTATCTTATTAACGAATCAACTCACTTCGCCATTGGAATGAAATTGAACATGCATCTATCATACAAATGATCTAAAACCTAAAGTTCTATGTCTAGGCTCAATAGATGATAACAAATCATCCACAAGTCGATAAGACAAATAAGAGCATTAAGCACCATATGATAGTACAAAACCCAAATCTTTCATATAAACTCAAAAGGGGTACAAATCAATCAATATTCAAAGGAAGATTCAAAGAATACTCTAAACACAACTAGCTACTCTTTGAATACGAAAATGTAATACAAAAATTCATATTCAAGATAAATGGGAGAGAGAAAGAAGAAGAAATGGAAGATGAAGCCCCAATGGGTTGAGCCTTGAAGCTAACTTCCAATCTTGACTCCTTTAACCCTTTTTCAACCCCACAATGCCTTCCTAGTTGTTGGATTCTCCAATGGGCAAAAGCCCCAAAATGTGATAAGAGAGACAAAAGAGAGAAAAAAAAGGGAGAAAATAATAAAAACCTAGGAGAGCTCCTTAGAAATATATGTTCCACGTATTTATAGATGCCCAGATTTAGCGCATCACACTGCGGTGTTACACAACACACGCCACGACGCGCAAAACATAGGGTACCAGCGCCGCGACATTCACTTCCTTGCATCACGGCATGAAAGCCTCAGGATGACAGAGTGCACAGGCAGAGAGTAGGACGCTGTGACGTGTAGTTCATTGCGTCACGGCGTGATGTACTAGAGCTTGCTTTGTGATTTCTCTTCCATTGTAGGACCTTTGCTTGCTTCAAGTTAGTTTTTTTGGGACCATTCTGTAATTGAGAAATCACTCAGTCAAATACAAATGTAATCAAGCTCAATTAACTCAAAGATTAGGAAGAATTTAGCAAGATTAGAGAGGAAGACCTCAATATGTATTTTACATGAAAATGAGGCTAAAGCCTTCCAACAAAGCATGACAATGAGGACAAAGCACCCAGAATGCATAGAAATAAGGCAGAAATAACTACATTCTATGGAGTTGTCAGAACATAATTGAACATTAACAAAGATAGGATTACAATTTATCATAGGAGGTAGTATAGTGAATTTCTGGTCCTATTCCTTTATATCTTAGTTGAATCTTAACTTTTCTACATTTATTTGCTTACTTTATTGCTTTGATTTTCGCCTTGATTTTAATTGAGCTTTCATTATTACTTTTAACTGCTAAAATAATCAAAGTTGTCATAAGAGTTAGAAATTAATCGATCCTCAAGGAAATGATCTTTATTTTACTACTTGTACGATTCGTGCGCTTGCAGAAAATTTATAATAAGTTTTTGGCGACATTACCGAGAATCGTGTTAATATTAACACAAGCGACAATTTGGTTTATTTTATTTTATTTTCATCTTATTTAATATAATTTATTATTTGAATTTTCAAGTGTTATTTTTTTCTTATGAGTAGAACGATGATTCAAGAAGATCTTATTATCCCCGTTGATCTTGAGATCGAGAGGACATTTCATGATATTAAAAGGGAAAGAAGAACATAGAGAGTTGAGGAAGACCATATGGCAAACAACAATAACTAAGTCGTCAATCAGGAGCGAAGGCTGAAGGATTATGGGGGCCCCAACGCTAACGCTCGTCAGCCTTCCAATGTTAGGCCACGAGTAGAGGCCAACCATTCTGAGATCAGTACATCATTAATCCAGATGGTCTAATAATTGTAATTTAGTGGGTCAACAACTGAGGACCCAAATCAGCATTTGAATGAATTCTTGGAGCTATGTCACAAGATAAAGATAAATGGGGTTTCAACTAATGCTATACAGGTCAGACTTTTACTCTTTTCTCTTAAGGAAAAGGCAAAGAAGTGGATACACTTGGAAGCCCCAAATTCACGTACCATGTGGGACTTGATGGAGAAATCTTTCTTGGACAAATACTATTCAATTGGAAAAACAATCAAGCTTCGTCAAGACATCACTACCTTCTCCCAAAAGGAAGATGAATCACTTTATGATGCAAGGGAGAGGTACAATGATCTCATTCATCAGTGTTCACATCATGGCTTACAAGATTTTGTTGTTATACAAACATTCTATGTTGTATTAACTCTTTCTACCAAGGCAACTCTTGATGCCACAGCTAGTGGTGCTTTAATGGCAAAGACTCCAATAGAGGCAAGGGCTTTGATTAAGGAGGTTGCTTTGAACATTTACTCGTGGTCAAGTGAGAGATCATCTTCAAAGAAACAAGCCGAAATGATAGAGCTTGATGCTATTACTATATTGAATGCCAAGTTTAATGTCTTGACTAAATAACTTGAGAAGTTGAATGTCAATGTCATCGCTACTCCTAATATAACTCATGAAACATATTGAGGAAGGCATTTGACTTTGGAATGTAATGTAGTAGAAATGTATTCTCAAAACCTGTCTTTGGAGCAAGTGAATTATTTGCAAAATGGCAATTTCAATGCTCAAGGAAATCTCTTCTCCAACTCATATAACCCCAGATGGAGAAACTATCCCAATTTCTCATATGATACCCAACAAAATCAAGGGGCTCCATCCAATAATAGACCCCCACCTAGATTCCAACAACCTTAATAATCTTCTCAAGGTGCGAAGTCCAATTTAGAAGCCTTCATGAAAAATTTCATAGTTACTCAAAAGGAACAAACTCAAGTCATTCAAGAACAAATGCAACAACATAGGGAGTTCATCAAGCAAATAAATTTGGCCTAGATCAAATGGCCACTCACTCCAAGATGCTTGAAACTCAAATAGCCCAACAAGCAAGCTTGTTCTATATGATTCAAGGGCGAATACAAAGTCAACTGGAAACTAGCCCAAGAGAGCAAGTCTTAACAATTTCATTGAGAAGTGATAAGCAACTTGAAAGCCCCACAAGGGAAGAAAAGCTTAGAGATAAGGAAACCCATGAAAAGGAAGAGAAGTAAGAGAAGAACGAGGATAAAGCATGAGATGAAGAAAGCACTAAAAGGTATGTTCCTCCAAAAGCATATGTTCCACATTTGCCCTTCACTGAAAGGTATCAAAAGGTGAAGCTTGATCATCAATTTGGAAGATTTTTGGAGGTCCTTAAGAAGCTTTACATTAACATTACTTTTACGGAAGCTCTCTCCCAAATGCCCTTTTATATTAAGTTCTTGAAAGATATTCTCTCTAATAAGAGGAAGCTTGAGGACTATGAAACTGTTACTTTGACGGAAGAATGTAGTGCAATCATTCAAAACGAGCTTCCACCTAAGCTTAAGGATCTGAGTAGTTTTCAATTATGTGCTTAATTGGGAACATGAACATTAATAAGGCTTTATGTGATCTTGGGGTAAGTGTGAGTTTGATGTCCCTTTCGATTTGTGAGAAACTTGATATTGGGGACCTTAAACCGACCACCATCTCTTTTTAGTTGGCGGATAGGTCCATCAAACATCCTATTGGCATATTAGAGAATGTACCATTAAAGGTGAGAAAGTTTTACATATCAGTCGATTTTGTTGTGCTTGAGAAGGAAGTAGATGTTCAAACCCCTATCATTCTGGGCAGGCCATTCCTCGCCATTAGAAATACCATGATTGATGTCTATCAAGGGAAGTTAACCTTGCGATTAAATGATGAGGAAGTAGATTTTAATGTTTTTAATTCTTGCAAAAATCCTAGTTCCTTTGATTCATGTAATTGCATAGATGCTACTAATGTTGCAGATAATGTTGTGTTTTCACATTTACAGGAATCTGTAACTGATGATATGCCAAAAAATATTTTGCCTAATGTTACCATTAACTTTGAGAATGCGAAGCTCTATAAGAAAAAGACCAAAGAAGCGGCATAACAAGTGCATCAAGCAACATGAGTTTAAGATTGGGGGTAAAATTCTTGTTTATAACTCACGTCTTCGTCTTCTTCCTGATAAGTTTTGGTCAAAAGGGTATGGACCATATGAGATTGTTCACATCTTATTGTATGATGTGCTTGAAGTGAAGAAAGAAGACCATAAGACACTCTTGATGGGCAGTGAGTGAAGCATTATGAAGAAGAAGTGGGGACTGAGCACCACTCCATTGACATCACCTAAGCATGGAACCAGCCTATAGTCAAGCTAATGACTATAACTTAGTGCTTCACAGGAGGCAACCTATATTTCTATCATTTCTATTCTTTATTTATCTCATTTTATTTTTTTTTTGGTTATTTTTATTGTTAGTTTTTATATGCTACTCATTTGTTTTGGAACAAATATTGTGATTTTTCATATCTTGTTGCAGAGCTAACTCTTGTACTTCTCTTTGTCTGACATGGAATCACTTTTCATTAGGTTGTGTTGCTTTTTTCTTTAACCCCTTTATTTCTTTACTTTCCACATTGAGGACAATGTTGATCTTAAGTGTGGGGGGGTTCCCTTAACTTTTTGTGTACTTAATTGTTAATTTGGCATCAATGAACACTTGAGTATTGCATTGAATCAAGCAGGAATTGTGTATTAATTGCTTGAATTAATACTGAGCTAATGGAGATATGTTTTAAAAGGGAATCCACTACTCATGAACTGATTTTGTACAAGGCAAATTTTTTTCAATTGAGTATTGAAACATTTAGTATCTTATTTGGAAATTAGCCATGGTTGCTTACATTTGTTCTCTTCATTAACATTAGCCAAAAAGTGAGTTTTGAGCTTTAATGTATGGATCTTTCATAACAAAATCCTATTTTTGTTATGGAGTGAGTTTTCTTTTGATTTATGTGTACTAGAACTTGCTTTGATATCTTGTTGAGAGTTTAATGATTCACATACATTCTTGAACATGATTAAGACAATTAGGTTTAACTCTTTCTTAACTTCCAGAGTTATATTGAGAAAATAATCCCTTAGTTGCCCCATTTGAGTCTGAAATTGATTTCTTTGAATACCTAATTGAATAATCAAGTTGGATTCTTTAGAGCATCTGATGTGTTGATTGAAAAGTCATTAAGGGTTGCTTTTGTCTTCAAGGGTTTATTATTAAAAGAAATGGAAAAAGAAGAAGAAAGAAATGGATTATTGGTGAAGAATAATGAAAATGCTAGGTTGAAAGTGAAAATCTATTAAACCATTGTGCAGTATGCTCTATTTGTCATCTTTTTAAGCTAATTCTATGTTGTATCAATTTATCCATAAACATTCTTTACCTTTATTTATTTTTTTCTTACTTTTCATTATTCCTCTTGGCTCCGTTATAACCAAAGGAAGTCTTTTTGATTCTTGTTATGTATATGAACTTAGAAGTGGAGATGAGATTGATAACCAAGCCTATGATATTGCATTTATTCAGAGAAATTGGAGTGATTTCTTTGTCCTTAAACACTTGAGCAATGGAAAGACGAGTGACCTTAATTGGTTAGTAAAGAGAAAACATACGAGTTAGACCCATACCTCTAATTGTTTTAAGTGTTAAACTATCTTATTTGAATGGATTTGGTTGTCGAGCTTAATTGAATTTTTATATTGTGAATCTCCATCGATTCATGTTTCTGGATGCTGAGTTTAATCTTGTTTTTGATTCATATTCTTTGCTTGAGGACAAGCAAAGTTCAAGTGTGGGGAAGTTTGATAAACCTATATTTTATAGTCTTATACTAGATAAATTGTGGTGATTTACTTATATTTGTGTTTACTACGCAACAATGAAGATGTATTTTGATGATAACAAACATAAGGATGATGAGAAGACCAAGTCGAAGTGTTTAAAGATTAGCTTTAGGACTTAGGATCTATCATGTATGGAGCTGTCAATTAGATATCTCAATGGTTAATTTTAAAAGATCTAAAATAATCTGTTTCTTAAATTAAACTGAAGTTTTAAAATCACTTTTGAAAGATCAAAGCTTTTAGAAATTAAAAATAAGCATTTCGAAGCAATTTAGAAAGGTTTTTTAACTGTTTTTAGCTGAGGTATTCGAATACCTCTTTATGGTATTCGAATAACCTGATTCGTAACTTATATTTTCTGCTGTGCCAAAACAGAGGCATTCGAATACCCCATATGGTATTCGAATACCCTAGTTTCAGAATGAACCTTTTTAAATGAGGCATTCGAATACCCCATATGGTATTCAAATACCCTGATTTCGAAACATGCCTTTTTTAATGAGGTATTCGAATACCTTTGACTGGTATTCGAATAACCCTAACTTAATCAGTTTTTTAACAAAGCTTTTGACAAAGGTATTCGAATACCTCCTGCAGGTATTCGAATAACCCACGGGAATCAGTTTCTGATTTTTGAATTCATACGAGAATCAAAACCATTTAATACCATTTTAATGCTCCCAACGGCCATTTTCTTCTACGAGCTCTATAAATAGAGGCCTGGGACACCTCTGATGAACCCCCGGACATTCTGATTATTTCTTGCTTTGTTAAAAATGAGTTTACATTATTTTCTCTGTTTCTCTGTGCTCTTAACATTGAATCTTTGAGATATCTGTGAGACAGCTCTTTAGTGCTTCAATTTGTAATTATTTACTCTGAGTGAGAGTTTCTATTCTTCATCTATTTCTCTAATATATTGTATTGAGGGTGAGGTATCCCTCAGAATTGTATAAGGGTGAGGTATCCCTGATTGATTGAGGCTTGAGCACAAGGGTAGAGTTTCCCTGTGTATGAAAAGTGCTCTATTATGTAAAGGTTGCAAGAACCTGTTTTAAGCTTGTCTTGAATAGTAAAAAATCTCGAACTGTGTTTCGGGGACTGGACGTAGGCCACAAGTGGTTGGTGGTCGAACCAGGATAAATACTGTGCCTGTTTTTCTTCCCTTATTCTCTTTATTTTATGCACTTTATTTATTGATTCCTGCAATTTAATTATTAATTGTTCTTCCTTTTTCTCATCTCTTCCACGTCCTTTAATATTTAAATTCAGCAAAGTTTATTTGTTTAAGGCTTTTGCAAAAGTTTTTTGTTACTCAATTCACCCCCCTCTTGAGTACTGGAAGCCACTTGGTAACAATATTGTTAGTGAATTTTATATGGATCCTTATCATTGTCTTTGTTTTTGAAGATTTAAAGAGATTTATCACATTTGGAGTAAAAGCAGGCGAAAACACTGTGTTTTCAGAGCAAAAGAGAACCATTTTGGCTTAGACAAGGCCCTGTGTCAACTCAGAAACAATTGAGGAGTTAGACACTACTCTGTCTGACTTGGGAAATGTCTTTGTCAAGCTCACACGACCTTGTCTAACTTTGGAAAGGCTTTTGACTAGGAGACACGATTGTGTCTCTCTGTCACAGGGCCCTGTCTCCCCTTACACTGTGAGTTACCCAATTCAAGCTCACACGCGGCTGTGTCGAGCTTAGACAAGGCCGTCTACACAGCCGTGTGAGGCCATCTGTTCTTAGAAATGGCAGTTTTTCACGCCCAAACTATTATAAATAGAGCAAATCCCTAAACCTAAAGAGACACCTTTTAGATAACTTTGGCGACGACATATTTTGAGAGGCAGAGAGGAGTTTTAGTTTTTCTCAACCAAAGATTGGAGGTTAGGGTTTTGAAGACAAGGGTAATAGTAATTGAAGTTCAACCATTGAAGACATCTTCTCCTTTTTCATCTTCTCCATCTTCTTTTTTTTTATCTTTTTCATTCCTATTCTCTTAAGATAGAATCATGGTTGCTTCTTTAACTTTTGTCATTGTTTGTGCTACATTAGCCATGAGTGGCTAAATTTCTTTTTCTAGGATTTAGGATGTAACTCTCTACTTTTCTATGTTGAATTGTTTAGTTAATTCGTCGTTAATGGAAAATTATTGTTCTTGATTCATTCTTAGTATGCTTAATGCTTATGGTATGTTGTCAGCCATATTTACATGATCTCAAGTTTTAGGTGAAGGATCGAAAGATGAAACCTAATTACTAGATAATCTAATAATTGAACTTAGGAATTGAGTCCTAGACATAGGCTTAAATCCTTCTAGGAGCAAATGATTATCATAAAACCTAATTGGTTGGAACTTAGATTAATTGCCATGAGAACAGGATTGATGGAGTTTTAGCATGTTTTTAGTGCCAATAAATTGGGCCTTAAACAATTTAGGACAAATTGCCTTCAAGAACATAATTAAACATTAGCAAAGATAGGATTACAATTTATCATAAGGGGTAGTGTAGGGAATTCCTGGTCGTAGGCCTTTAAATCTTGGTTGAATCTTAACTTTTCTAAATTTATTTGCTTACTTTCTTGCTTTGATTTGCATCTTGATTTTAATTGAGCTTTCACTATTGTTTTTCACTGCTTAAATAATTAAAGTCACCGTAAGACTTAGTAATTAATCGATCATTGAAGGAAGGGTCTTTATTTTACTACTTGTACGATTTGTGCGCTTACGAAAAATTCACAACACCTACACCTAGAACAGTAAAGGATATGAGATCTTTTCTTGGTCATGTGGGTTTTTATAGGAGGTTGATACAAAATTTCTCTACCATATTTAGACCACTATATGACTTCTTAGCTACAGATGCCCTATTTGAATGGACACACGCTTGTCAAGAGGCCTTTAAAACGCTAATTGGAAAGCTTACCTCAGCACCAATATACAACCACCTGATTGGACTTTACCCTTCAAGATCATGTGTGATGCTAGTGATTTTGTTGTAGGTTTTATTCTTGGACAACAAAGGGAGGGGAAGCCTTTTATCATTTACTATGCTAGTAGAACTCTAAATAGTGCTCAGATGAATTATTCCACCATTGAAAAAGAGTTGCTAGTTGTAGTGTTTGCTTTGGATAAGTTTCGTGCTTACTTGATTGGTTCTTTTATTATTATTTTCACAGATCATGCAACCCTTAAGTACCTTCTTACAAAGAAGGATTCTAAGGCACAACTAATATAGTGGATTTTACTTTTACAGGAATTTGACATCACCATTAAAGACAAGAAAGGAATGGAGAACGTAGTGGCTGACCATCTCTCAAGGCTCACATTTGCAGACACCTCTGACCACCTGCCAATTCGAGATGATTTTCCTAATGAGCATTTATTTTCTTTTACTTCTCTACCATGGTTTGCTCATATTGTGAATTATTTGGCTACAAGTGAGATACTAGTGGATTGGCGCACTCAAGATAAGAGGAAGTTCATGATTAAGGTACGTAATTTTCATTGGAAGACCCTTTTCTTTTCAATTATTGCCCTAACCAAATTTTAAGGTGTTGCATCCTTGATGAAGTGATTGCTAGAGTCTTGGAATTTTGTCACTCCCAAGCTTGTGGGGGTCACTTTTTAATGAAGAAAATCACTGCAAAAATTATGCAGTGTGGATTTTATTGGCCCACCATATTTAAGGATGCAAACATTTATTGTCGCTCATATGAAAAGTATTTAAAGTTAGGAGTTATGCCCCATCGTAATATAGTGCCCTTAAACCCAATTTTAATGATTGAAATTTTTTATTGTTGGGGTATTGATTTTATAGGACCATTTCCTCTTTCTTTTGGATATCAATATATTATTGTGGCAGTAAATTATGTGTCAAAATGGGTGGAAGTAGTAACTTGCAGGAGCAATGATAATAGGATGGTAATTAAATTTCTCAAAGAGAATGTGTTATCTCGATTTGGTACACCACGTGCCATCATTAGTGACCAGGGCACACAATTTTGCAACCGTTCTTTTGAGGCTTTGAAAAAATATGGGATGGTACATAAGATCTATACTGCATACCACCCTTAGACAAGTGCACATGTAGAACTTGCAAATAAGAAAATTAAGCAAATTTTAGAGAAAATGGTCAACCTGGATTGCAAAGATTGGTCTTTGAGACTAGTGAATGCACTTTGGGCTTACCGTACAACTTTCAAAACTCCCTTAGGCATGTCACCTTATAGGCTTGCTTTTGGAAAGCCTTGCCACTTACTTGTGGAGCTCAAGCATCGAGCTTATTGGGCCATCAAGCATTTCAATTTTGACATAGGAGAAGCAGGTAAGCTTCAAAAATTTCAGTTGATCGAGTTAGAGGAGTTCAGAAATTATGCTTATAAGAACTCTAGAATCTATAAGACTAAAATGAAAGCATTTCAAGATAAAAATATTTTGAAAAAAATGTTTAAGCCTAATGATCGAGTATTCTTATATGATTGTAGACTCCAAAAGCATCTAGGAAAACTTCGGTCTAGGTGGACTTACCCTTTGGTAGTGAAGAATGTTTTTGCACATATGGTGGTAGAAATAGAGGATCCTAAGGATGGTTGTATCTTTAAAGTAAATGGTCAATGTCTTAAAGTTTTAATTGATAGGCAAGTTCCAGAAATGGAAGACATTCCACTTATGGATCTGGTCTATCAACCTTGACCACATCACGCAGGTATGTTTTTCTTTATTTGTTTTGTTTGTTTTGTTTTCTTTAATTTTCTTTCTTTTCTTTTTTGTTTGTTGTTGTTTTGTTTACAAGTTAGTTTCATCTTGTCATTTCAAGTTACCATCTTTGGTGCTTAGTGAGTTACTCACGTCATTTGTAACACCCCTTTGGAGGATGTCACACATAAAAGAAAATAAAAGAAATAGAAATAAGGTCTACCCAAGTTG